>JASKON010000048.1:0-1200000 GCA_036010255.1 Myotis pilosus
TAGACCCCATTAACCCCTGATTGTGTGTCTCGTGTGGTCTGTTTGTCTTTGTCTTTACCTTGATTATGTGTGTTTATTTGACTTGCTGTTTTTAGTTATTTATTGAAATCCTCATGGAGGACAGTGGAATTGGTTGGAGAGATCAAAAATAAAAAGGGAAAGAAACGGTCTTGGGCTGAGACAAAGAGAAGGGGGTGTTACTGGCTGCAGACTGTTAGCAGGTGCATTATCAACTAACTTCAAGGTCAAACAAGTTTTCTGTAAGCACAGTCTTTCTCTGCCCTGGTTTATTCATGCACCCAACCCTCAATGCTGAATCAGACCGATACCTGTTGTCTTAGGTTTTATCACAAAAAGGTCCCTAGGTATATCTTTAGAGTAAAAAGTACTTTAAAATATGTTCCATAAATATTAATCTAAAATTGCTGACTGTTCACTTTTGGTAATCATTAAAAGATTAAGGTTTCTAAGAACTAAAGAATTCTAATACATTAAAAACAACTAAACTTCCAGGAGAAGGGCGGAGGAGAAACAGACCTGAAATCCACAGCCGCCCTGGTGATTTAGAAGTTTAGAACTGTTTGCTAAACAGACCTCAGCCCCTGAGAGCCAGGTCAAAGAAGAGGGCTGGATGCCTGAGGCTGCGACGCAGCCCTGAAAGAAGAAGCAGCAGCGAGAGAAGTAGGGAAAGCTGCAGATAGAGCTAGCGAAAGCTTCCCTGTTTGCAAATGTACTGAAAGGGTTCAGTACCTGTTGCTGCTGGAAGAGGAGGGGCCTAATATCCCCTTCAGTGCACTCCCATTGGAAGAAACCTGGTTGTTGCTTTTGCACACCCACAAAGGGGACTGGTGGGAAGTCAAAGCTGCATGTGTAAAGGGACAGAGTAAAGGATTTAGCTAGCAGGCCAGAAAGAAGCTGGCAAGAGCCATCCAAACCACCCAGCCGCTATTGGCAGCAGGAAAGCCACATCAGAGCAGACACTCCTCCACGACTGGCAACAGCTTGACGAAGCTCTGACTAGGACAGACTGGGCTCTTTCCAACTGGGCCCCCATGAGCCGATGGTCAAAAAATGAAGATTGTGGGGCCAGACTGGGAACTTTATGATGGATACAGCGGCAGAGCACTCGGTAGTTACTCAGAAGGTAGCTCCCCTCTCCGGACAGGAAGTCACCTTTATTGGAGCTACCGGTATGGTACCCACAGCTGCAGACTGTTCTGCCTACCCCCGCCGATGTCAGTTAGGCAGCCATCAGGGGAGTTCATGAATTCCTATGTTACCAGTTGACCTGGTCCCTCTAATGGACAGAGACCTTTTAGCCAAAATGGAAGCAGAAACCACTCTTGCCCCAGATGGCTCAGCACAGCCTTGCCTAGGTAAAGAGACCTCTCCAATGATCCTGTCCTTAGCAGTGCTGAGAGAGAAAGAATGGAGACTTTATACCCCCCCAGCCAAAGGCTCCCACATCTGTTCTTGTCAGGCCCCCATCAGGGGACTTAGGCAGTGTTCCTGTTATCTGCCAAACTTCCCAAGACTGTAAAAGTACTTGTTCACTGAAAAGGTGTAAATGTGGATGTTTATTTGATGTTTATATGTCTACTTAAGTGTAATTATTTGTAGATAAATAGAATCCCGGTTAATTTTCTATCTGGTATATTCTGGAGCAACCTATTCAGTCTTGACAGAGCCAATGGGACCAGTAACATCTAAGAAGACACCAGTCCTAAGAGCCACCGGACAAACTGCCTTTTTCCTTGGACATCAAGAGAGGACTGTGGACCTCAGAAAGAACACGGTAACTCATTCGTTTCTAGTCATGCCAGAATGCCTGTACCCTTACTTGGGCGTGATCTCTTACAGAAATTACAAGCCATCCATAAGCTTGTTCTAGGAATGTCCTGGCAGTGCCACCTCCAGACTCTGTACATCCTTTCCAGCCTGGGGACTCGGTGTGGGTAAAGAAGTTCACGACCCCAGGACTCACCCCAACTTGAAAAGGACTATACCTGCAGAAGAATTGTATAATAGACTCAGACGATGCCTGCATCTTCATAGACATGGCTTCAGAAAGACAAGGACAATTTTACCTTATATAGAAAGGTCAAAGAGTGGACTTTAGCCACCTCCCTAAAATGTTTGTATAGCCCTGCCATATCTCATGGTTAGTAGCGGAGGATTTAGCTGCCTGAAGTGGCCATGGTGCCAATATTATGTTTCATTATATTAACATGTTGTATTATACCTTTGATTCTCTTGCAGGTTTGAATGTAGCTGTCAGCAGTTGGTGTAGACTTATGTTGGTCTACAGTCCTTGATAGTCTCTGGGAGTAACTGGCAAGTGTTCAGTTTCCCATATTAAAGGCCATTGTTATGGCCATATGTTAACTGTCCTGGAAAGGGACTATGTGGGTGAACCCCAAAAGTAAAGGATGTCTAGCTGCCAAGAGGGCAGGTGCCTAACCCTGGCAAAGAAGAATACCCATCAGGTTTTGGTCTCTATTAAGAGACAGTTAACAGTTGGCAGCCTGCATACTGCTCTTTCACAGGCCTGTGTGACCATGTCCATGGTGGTACAAAACTCAACTGTAGGAAACTGGGGAAGGCCTGTTTTAGAACAGAAGGAAGTAATAAAGAGAGGTAAATAGTAGCCCTCTGTTACAGGGAATTACAGACCCTGTGAGGTCCTAAGGGACACAGGTGTGAGACCCTGTAAGGAAATAGAGCTCCTTTAGTCCATTCTGAGAAAACAAGTCAAGTGAGGAAGCCCTACTACAGGGGGAGCTTTAACTATCTATTTAAATGTAGACATATTATAAATTTCTTCTTGCCATTCTGAAGACAGTTATATTACTCTGAAGAGTCCATGAAAAAGGGACTGGCAAGGAAAATCAGAAGATCTTGAAGCATATCAACAGGTCAGTATGTTTTTCTCCTTATATAATTCCTCTGAAATTTGCACATGCTAAATAAGTCATGGCAAACATCAGGCTTTGCATGGATACAGTAAGACTGGTTTCTAATAGCGGTGTTATTAACAGAAAACTTTGACTGGAGTATCATGTTTTAAAGAGCCCTGTCTGAACTCTAAAGACTTGAAGCCACTAAGACCACGAAAGAAAACCTGGTATCCTGCTTAGGAGCCCTGAAGATGGCTGGCGCTGGAGTGTCAGGCCTATGCCCTACCATCACTGGCGGTCGGTAAGAGTAGAAGGGGAGCAGTAAAGATGCCTCTGCATCCCTGCGTGAACCCCCACACACTCTGGGCCGCAACAAGTAGAGGAGCTACTGAGATGGGCCTTAAAGCCTGGAGCATGGGCTCAGGTGGAGGTTGCTACAGGTGAAGGGATTCACCTAACTCAGCAGATACTGCAGGCAGGCCTGATGGCAGCTGGATGGCTTGGCTTCCTGGCCCTACGGGGCACATTAAGGTTCAACGATGAAATTCCAGCAAAGGTAGTCAGTTACCATTCTTGTTGTGTTTATGCAAACATCAGGACAGTACATAAATTAATCTTGATTTGGCTTTTTGATAGCCATGGAGGAATTCTTAAGAAGAAAATCCTATTTCAATAGAAGTTGTTAAAGCTAAAATGGTTTCTTTCCCTTCCAACCGGACCATTTGTTAAGCTTATAAGAATAGTTCAGTTGATAAGGTCTGTGTGCCCAGTACGGGCCTCTAGCGACGTGTGTGGAATAGTAAATGGAACCGTCTTATGATTGAGCCAGAAGTTCCAAGACAAGGTGGGAATGAAAGGACATAGCCGGACTGATGGCTGTGTCCTTAACCCCTCTTCCAAGAAAAAGCTTCCAGGGTGTATCGGCCAATGGAAAGGCGGGGAAACTAGCCCAAGGCCAAAAGTATGCTGGCCACCTCTCCCCTTTCTTTTGTGTACACCAGACCCTAGCTGCACCCTGCCCCAAGCCCCGGCCCCAAGCCCTATAAATTCTTTGTTCTCTTGGAACTCCGGGCTCTCTCTTGCACCCAGTGATGGAGGCAACGGGGGGACCAAGCAAGCTTGTATAAGAGACCCTCTGCTTTTGCATCGGACAGGCCAGTTCCCTGGTGTGGTTTCCTTGGGGATCTTGAAATCTGGACATAACAGATGGAAGAGAGGAAGTTAATGGCAATGAAAAAATCCATAAAACTCCTTCCCTCCCAAATACCATAAGGGCTTAGGAGAGAAACAGGGGCCAATGAAATGGCATTTCTTTTTTATTTGAATAAGACATTTATTGCTATACTGTTTTTAATTTTTACACTTGGGCCCTGTATCCTAAACCGGCTGGTCATCTTTATCAGAGAAAGAATAAGCGCTGTGCAAGTGTTAGTGCTCAGACAGCAATACCAGTCTCTCCGCCAGAGATAGTTTCAAAGAGAGAAGGTTTAGAGACAGAAGTTCTATGATTAGAACTTGCCAAAAAAAGCAAATGGGGAATGAAAGAATATCAAAAATGCTACAAGCCACACAAACGTCCCAGGCTTCCCCCGCTACAGACAGGAACAAGGGGGAGCACAGGCCTTGGGGCTGTCCCTGGAGATAAGCCAACCATTGAGATAAGCAGGTTGTAAAAATACCAGGCAGGAGTGAGGAGTGAATTTCACGCCCTATTAAGCCATTTTGGAGATTTCTTTGTTCTCCTTACTCCCTCCTGCATGCAGCCCCTCCCCAACGTGTAATTTTTGCTATAAATATCTGGAAAACTCTCTGCTCCGGGGCCCAAGCTCCGCGCTCCTGCATGTGAGTTTCGAGTTGAGCCCCAGCGCGCTGAGAATAAAACCTCTTGCGGTTTGCATCAAGTAACGTCTCCCAAGGTTGATTGGGGTTGTCGTCCGTCTGCAGGACAGAATGAGGGGTCCCATTTCGGGGTCTCACAAGACAACTATCACATTGTCTTGAAACTCTTAAATTACACAATGATAGACGCAGGAAATGTTTAAAAACTTGTAAGAAACACATGAAAACAAGTATTTAGAGCGGTAATAACTTAATGGCCATATTCAATCACCGAGGTTTCAGGTAGATGGCTGTAAAATAACGAGAATAATGCTAAAGTTTCCTATTCCGACTGTGTACTTGGCGAGTTCAGTACAAAGTTCTTTCAAACATGAAGAATTCCTGATTTAGGGCTCAGAATTTGTGTATAAAATTTTTGAATGATGAGAACACTGTTTATATGAACTGTGACTGAATTGGTTATGGTGTTTTGAATAAAACAGCTTAAATTCTGCAGTTTTTTTTATCTACTTCTAAGACAACTATCAATTTGTGTTGTAACAATTATATTACACAATGATTGACCCAGGAAATGTTTCAAAACTTTTAAGAAACACATGAAATACAAGTATCTGGAGCCGTACTAATTTTATGGCCATGTTCATTTACCGAGAGTTCAGGTAGAAAGCAGGAAAAGGACGAGAATACACTAATGTTTACAATTCTGGCTACTTTACGTGGCAAGTGCAGAGAACGTTCTTTCAAACATTAAGAAATCCTGTTCCTACGGCTCAGAATCTGCGTGTAAAACTTTTAAATGAAGAGACTACTCTTTATATTAACAAGTGTGGTTGAATTGTTTATGGTTTATGGCATTGAAGAGCTTAAATACTGAAGTTTCTTGTATATACTTCTCGGCAAATATCAAATTGTGTTGAAACTCTTAAATTACACAATGATAGACGCAGGAAATGTTTAAAAACTTGTAAGAAACACATGAAAACAAGCATTTAGAGCGGTAATAACTTAATGGCCATATTCAATCTCCGAGGTTTCAGGTAGATGGCTGTAAAATATCGAGACTACTGCTAAAGTTTCCTATTCCGACTGTGTACTTGGTGAGTTCAGTACAAAGTTCTTTCAAACATGAAGAATTCCTGTTTCTAGGGCTCAGAATTTGTGTATAAAATTTTTGAATGATGAGAACACTGTTTATATGAACTGTGACTGAATTGGTTATGGTGTTTTGAATAAAACAGCTTAAATTCTGCAGTTTTTTTTATCTACTTCTAAGACAACTATCAATTTGTGTTGTAACAATTATATTACACAATGATTGACCCAGGAAATGTTTCAAAACTTTTAAGAAACACATGAAATACAAGTATCTGGAGCCGTACTAATTTTATGGCCATGTTCATTTACCGAGAGTTCAGGTAGAAAGCAGGAAAAGGACGAGAATACACTAATGTTTACAATTCTGGCTACTTTACGTGGCAAGTGCAGAGAACGTTCTTTCAAACATTAAGAAATCCTGTTCCTACGGCTCAGAATCTGCGTGTAAAACTTTTAAATGAAGAGACTACTCTTTATATTAACAAGTGTGGTTGAATTGTTTATGGTTTATGGCATTGAAGAGCTTAAATACTGAAGTTTCTTGTATATACTTCTCGGCAAATATCAAATTGTGTTGAAACTCTTAAATTACACAATGATAGACGCAGGAAATGTTTAAAAACTTGTAAGAAACACATGAAAACAAGTATTTAGAGCGGTAATAACTTTATGGCCATATTCAATCTCCGAGGTTTCAGGTAGATGGCTGTAAAATAACGAGACTACTGCTAAAGTTTCCTATTCCGACTGTGTACTTGGCGAGTTCAGTACAAAGTTCTTTCAAACATGAAGAATTCCTGATTCTAGAGCTCAGAATTTGTGTATAAAATTTTTGAATGATGAGAACACTGTTTATATGAACTGTGACTGAATTGGTTATGGTGTTTTGAATAAAACAGCTTAAATTCTGCAGTTTTTTTATCTACTTCTAAGACAACTATCAATTTGTGTTGTAACAATTATATTACACAATGATTGACCCAGGAAATGTTTCAAAACTTTTAAGAAACACATGAAATACAAGTATCTGGAGCCGTACTAATTTTATGGCCATGTTCATTTACCGAGAGTTCAGGTAGAAAGCAGGAAAAGGACGAGAATACACTAATGTTTACAATTCTGGCTACTTTACGTGGCAAGTGCAGAGAACGTTCTTTCAAACATTAAGAAATCCTGTTCCTACGGCTCAGAATCTGCGTGTAAAACTTTTAAATGAAGAGACTACTCTTTATATTAACAAGTGTGGTTGAATTGTTTATGGTTTATGGCATTGAAGAGCTTAAATACTGAAGTTTCTTGTATATACTTCTCGGCAAATATCAAATTGTGTTGAAACTCTTAAATTACACAATGATAGACGCAGGAAATGTTTAAAAACTTGTAAGAAACACATGAAAACAAGTATTTAGAGCGGTAATAACTTTATGGCCATATTCAATCTCCGAGGTTTCAGGTAGATGGCTGTAAAATAACGAGAATAATGCTAAAGTTTCCTATTCCGACTGTGTACTTGGCGAAGTTCAGTACAAAGTTCTTTCAAACATGAAGAATTCCTGATTCTAGGGCTCAGAATTTGTGTATAAATTTTTTGAATGATGAGAACACTGTTTATATGAACTGTGACTGAATTGGTTATGGTGTTTTGAATAAAACAGCTTAAATTCTGCAGTTTTTTTATCTACTTCTAAGACAACTATCAATTTGTGTTGTAACAATTATATTACACAATGATTGACCCAGGAAATGTTTCAAAACTTTTAAGAAACACATGAAATACAAGTATCTGGAGCCGTACTAATTTTATGGCCATGTTCATTTACCGAGAGTTCAGGTAGAAAGCAGGAAAAGGACGAGAATACACTAATGTTTACAATTCTGGCTACTTTACGTTGCAAGTGCAGAGAACGTTCTTTCAAACATTAAGAAATCCTGTTCCTACGGCTCAGAATCTGCGTGTAAAACTTTTAAATGAAGAGACTACTCTTTATATTAACAAGTGTGGTTGAATTGTTTATGGTTTATGGCATTGAAGAGCTTAAATACTGAAGTTTCTTGTATATACTTCTCGGCAAATATCAAAGTGTGTTGAAACTCTTAAATTACACAATGATAGACGCAGGAAATGTTTAAAAACTTGTAAGAAACACATGAAAACAAGTATTTAGAGCGGTAATAACTTTATGGCCATATTCAATCTCCGAGGTTTCAGGTAGATGGCTGTAAAATAACGAGACTACTGCTAAAGTTTCCTATTCCGACTGTGTACTTGGCGAGTTCAGTACAAAGTTCTTTCAAACATGAAGAATTCCTGTTTTAGGGCTCAGAATTTGTGTATAAATTTTTTGAATGATGAGAACACTGTTTATATGAACTGTGACTGAATTGGTTATGGTGTTTTGAATAAAACAGCTTAAATTCTGCAGTTTTTTTTATCTACTTCTAAGACAACTATCAATTTGTGTTGTAACAATTATATTACACAATGATTGACCCAGGAAATGTTTCAAAACTTTTAAGAAACACATGAAATACAAGTATCTGGAGCCGTACTAATTTTATGGCCATGTTCATTTACCGAGAGTTCAGGTAGAAAGCAGGAAAAGGACGAGAATACACTAATGTTTACAATTCTGGCTACTTTACGTGGCAAGTGCAGAGAACGTTCTTTCAAACATTAAGAAATCCTGTTCCTACGGCTCAGAATCTGCGTGTAAAACTTTTAAATGAAGAGACTACTCTTTATATTAACAAGTGTGGTTGAATTGTTTATGGTTTATGGCATTGAAGAGCTTAAATACTGAAGTTTCTTGTATATACTTCTCGGCAAATATCAAATTGTGTTGAAACTCTTAAATTACACAATGATAGACGCAGGAAATGTTTAAAAACTTGTAAGAAACACATGAAAACAAGTATTTAGAGCGGTAATAACTTTATGGCCATATTCAATCTCCGAGGTTTCAGGTAGATGGCTGTAAAATAACGAGACTACTGCTAAAGTTTCCTATTCCGACTGTGTACTTGGCGAGTTCAGTACAAAGTTCTTTCAAACATGAAGAATTCCTGTTTCTAGGGCTCAGAATTTGTGTATAAAATTTTTGAATGATGAGAACACTGTTTATATGAACTGTGACTGAATTGGTTATGGTGTTTTGAATAAAACAGCTTAAATTCTGCAGTTTTTTTATCTACTTCTAAGACAACTATCAATTTGTGTTGTAACAATTATATTACACAATGATTGACCCAGGAAATGTTTCAAAACTTTTAAGAAACACATGAAATACAAGTATCTGGAGCCGTACTAATTTTATGGCCATGTTCATTTACCGAGAGTTCAGGTAGAAAGCAGGAAAAGGACGAGAATACACTAATGTTTACAATTCTGGCTACTTTACGTGGCAAGTGCAGAGAACGTTCTTTCAAACATTAAGAAATCCTGTTCCTACGGCTCAGAATCTGCGTGTAAAACTTTTAAATGAAGAGACTACTCTTTATATTAACAAGTGTGGTTGAATTGTTTATGGTTTATGGCATTGAAGAGCTTAAATACTGAAGTTTCTTGTATATACTTCTCGGCAAATATCAAATTGTGTTGAAACTCTTAAATTACACAATGATAGACGCAGGAAATGTTTAAAAACTTGTAAGAAACACATGAAAACAAGTATTTAGAGCGGTAATAACTTTATGGCCATATTCAATCTCCGAGGTTTCAGGTAGATGGCTGTAAAATAACGAGAATAATGCTAAAGTTTCCTATTCCGACTGTGTACTTGGCGAGTTCAGTACAAAGTTCTTTCAAACATGAAGAATTCCTGATTTAGGGCTCAGAATTTGTGTATAAAATTTTTGAATGATGAGAACACTGTTTATATGAACTGTGACTGAATTGGTTATGGTGTTTTGAATAAAACAGCTTAAATTCTGCAGTTTTTTTATCTACTTCTAAGACAACTATCAATTTGTGTTGTAACAATTATATTACACAATGATTGACCCAGGAAATGTTTCAAAACTTTTAAGAAACACATGAAATACAAGTATCTGGAGCCGTACTAATTTTATGGCCATGTTCATTTACCGAGAGTTCAGGTAGAAAGCAGGAAAAGGACGAGAATACACTAATGTTTACAATTCTGGCTACTTTACGTGGCAAGTGCAGAGAACGTTCTTTCAAACATTAAGAAATCCTGTTCCTACGGCTCAGAATCTGCGTGTAAAACTTTTAAATGAAGAGACTACTCTTTATATTAACAAGTGTGGTTGAATTGTTTATGGTTTATGGCATTGAAGAGCTTAAATACTGAAGTTTCTTGTATATACTTCTCGGCAAATATCAAATTGTGTTGAAACTCTTAAATTACACAATGATAGACGCAGGAAATGTTTAAAAACTTGTAAGAAACACATGAAAACAAGTATTTAGAGCGGTAATAACTTTATGGCCATATTCAATCTCCGAGGTTTCAGGTAGATGGCTGTAAAATAACGAGACTACTGCTAAAGTTTCCTATTCCGACTGTGTACTTGGCGAGTTCAGTACAAAGTTCTTTCAAACATGAAGAATTCCTGTTTCTAGGGCTCAGAATTTGTGTATAAAATTTTTGAATGATGAGAACACTGTTTATATGAACTGTGACTGAATTGGTTATGGTGTTTTGAATAAAACAGCTTAAATTCTGCAGTTTTTTTATCTACTTCTAAGACAACTATCAATTTGTGTTGTAACAATTATATTACACAATGATTGACCCAGGAAATGTTTCAAAACTTTTAAGAAACACATGAAATACAAGTATCTGGAGCCGTACTAATTTTATGGCCATGTTCATTTACCGAGAGTTCAGGTAGGAAGCAGTAAAATGACGAGAATACCCTAATGTGTACAATTCTGGCTACTTTACGTGGCAAGTGCAGAGAACGTTCTTTCAAACATTAAGAAATCCTGTTCCTACGGCTCAGAATCTGCGTGTAAAACTTTTAAATGAAGAGACTACTCTTTATATTAACAAGTGTGGTTGAATTGTTTATGGTTTATGGCATTGAAGAGCTTAAATACTGAAGTTTCTTGTATATACTTCTCGGCAAATATCAAAGTGTGTTGAAACTCTTAAATTACACAATGATAGACGCAGGAAATGTTTAAAAACTTGTAAGAAACACATGAAAACAAGTATTTTGAGCGGTAATAACTTTATGGCAATATTCAATCTCCGAGGTTTCAGGTAGATGGCTGTAAAATAACGAGACTACTGCTAAAGTTTCCTATTCCGACTGTGTACTTGGCGAGTTCAGTACAAAGTTCTTTCAAACATGAAGAATTCCTGATTTAGGGCTCAGAATTTGTGTATAAAATTTTTGAATGATGAGAACACTGTTTATATGAACTGTGACTGAATTGGTTATGGTGTTTTGAATAAAACAGCTTAAATTCTGCAGTTTTTTTTATCTACTTCTAAGACAACTATCAATTTGTGTTGTAACAATTATATTACACAATGATTGACCCAGGAAATGTTTCAAAACTTTTAAGAAACACATGAAATACAAGTATCTGGAGCCGTACTAATTTTATGGCCATGTTCATTTACCGAGAGTTCAGGTAGAAAGCAGGAAAAGGACGAGAATACACTAATGTTTACAATTCTGGCTACTTTACGTGGCAAGTGCAGAGAACGTTCTTTCAAACATTAAGAAATCCTGTTCCTACGGCTCAGAATCTGCGTGTAAAACTTTTAAATGAAGAGACTACTCTTTATATTAACAAGTGTGGTTGAATTGTTTATGGTTTATGGCATTGAAGAGCTTAAATACTGAAGTTTCTTGTATATACTTCTCGGCAAATATCAAATTGTGTTGAAACTCTTAAATTACACAATGATAGACGCAGGAAATGTTTAAAAACTTGTAAGAAACACATGAAAACAAGTATTTAGAGCGGTAATAACTTTATGGCCATATTCAATCTCCGAGGTTTCAGGTAGATGGCTGTAAAATAACGAGACTACTGCTAAAGTTTCCTATTCCGACTGTGTACTTGGCGAGTTCAGTACAAAGTTCTTTCAAACATGAAGAATTCCTGTTTCTAGGGCTCAGAATTTGTGTATAAAATTTTTGAATGATGAGAACACTGTTTATATGAACTGTGACTGAATTGGTTATGGTGTTTTGAATAAAACAGCTTAAATTCTGCAGTTTTTTTTATCTACTTCTAAGACAACTATCAATTTGTGTTGTAACAATTATATTACACAATGATTGACCCAGGAAATGTTTCAAAACTTTTAAGAAACACATGAAATACAAGTATCTGGAGCCGTACTAATTTTATGGCCATGTTCATTTACCGAGAGTTCAGGTAGAAAGCAGGAAAAGGACGAGAATACACTAATGTTTACAATTCTGGCTACTTTACGTGGCAAGTGCAGAGAACGTTCTTTCAAACATTAAGAAATCCTGTTCCTACGGCTCAGAATCTGCGTGTAAAACTTTTAAATGAAGAGACTACTCTTTATATTAACAAGTGTGGTTGAATTGTTTATGGTTTATGGCATTGAAGAGCTTAAATACTGAAGTTTCTTGTATATACTTCTCGGCAAATATCAAATTGTGTTGAAACTCTTAAATTACACAATGATAGACGCAGGAAATGTTTAAAAACTTGTAAGAAACACATGAAAACAAGTATTTAGAGCGGTAATAACTTTATGGCCATATTCAATCTCCGAGGTTTCAGGTAGATGGCTGTAAAATAACGAGAATAATGCTAAAGTTTCCTATTCCGACTGTGTACTTGGCGAGTTCAGTACAAAGTTCTTTCAAACATGAAGAATTCCTGATTTAGGGCTCAGAATTTGTGTATAAAATTTTTGAATGATGAGAACACTGTTTATATGAACTGTGACTGAATTGGTTACGGTGTTTTGAATAAAACAGCTTAAATTCTGCAGTTTTTTTATCTACTTCTAAGACAACTATCAATTTGTGTTGTAACAATTATATTACACAATGATTGACCCAGGAAATGTTTCAAAACTTTTAAGAAACACATGAAATACAAGTATCTGGAGCCGTACTAATTTTATGGCCATGTTCATTTACCGAGAGTTCAGGTAGAAAGCAGGAAAAGGACGAGAATACACTAATGTTTACAATTCTGGCTACTTTACGTGGCAAGTGCAGAGAACGTTCTTTCAAACATTAAGAAATCCTGTTCCTACGGCTCAGAATCTGCGTGTAAAACTTTTAAATGAAGAGACTACTCTTTATATTAACAAGTGTGGTTGAATTGTTTATGGTTTATGGCATTGAAGAGCTTAAATACTGAAGTTTCTTGTATATACTTCTCGGCAAATATCAAATTGTGTTGAAACTCTTAAATTACACAATGATAGACGCAGGAAATGTTTAAAAACTTGTAAGAAACACATGAAAACAAGTATTTAGAGCGGTAATAACTTTATGGCCATATTCAATCTCCGAGGTTTCAGGTAGATGGCTGTAAAATAACGAGAATAATGCTAAAGTTTCCTATTCCGACTGTGTACTTGGCGAGTTCAGTACAAAGTTCTTTCAAACATGAAGAATTCCTGTTTCTAGGGCTCAGAATTTGTGTATAAAATTTTTGAATGATGAGAACACTGTTTATATGAACTGTGACTGAATTGGTTATGGTGTTTTGAATAAAACAGCTTAAATTCTGCAGTTTTTTTTATCTACTTCTAAGACAACTATCAATTTGTGTTGTAACAATTATATTACACAATGATTGACCCAGGAAATGTTTCAAAACTTTTAAGAAACACATGAAATACAAGTATCTGGAGCCGTACTAATTTTATGGCCATGTTCATTTACCGAGAGTTCAGGTAGAAAGCAGGAAAAGGACGAGAATACACTAATGTTTACAATTCTGGCTACTTTACGTGGCAAGTGCAGAGAACGTTCTTTCAAACATTAAGAAATCCTGTTCCTACGGCTCAGAATCTGCGTGTAAAACTTTTAAATGAAGAGACTACTCTTTATATTAACAAGTGTGGTTGAATTGTTTATGGTTTATGGCATTGAAGAGCTTAAATACTGAAGTTTCTTGTATATACTTCTCGGCAAATATCAAATTGTGTTGAAACTCTTAAATTACACAATGATAGACGCAGGAAATGTTTAAAAACTTGTAAGAAACACATGAAAACAAGTATTTAGAGCGGTAATAACTTTATGGCCATATTCAATCTCCGAGGTTTCAGGTAGATGGCTGTAAAATAACGAGACTACTGCTAAAGTTTCCTATTCCGACTGTGTACTTGGCGAGTTCAGTACAAAGTTCTTTCAAACATGAAGAATTCCTGATTTAGGGCTCAGAATTTGTGTATAAAATTTTTGAATGATGAGAACACTGTTTATATGAACTGTGACTGAATTGGTTACGGTGTTTTGAATAAAACAGCTTAAATTCTGCAGTTTTTTTATCTACTTCTAAGACAACTATCAATTTGTGTTGTAACAATTATATTACACAATGATTGACCCAGGAAATGTTTCAAAACTTTTAAGAAACACATGAAATACAAGTATCTGGAGCCGTACTAATTTTATGGCCATGTTCATTTACCGAGAGTTCAGGTAGAAAGCAGGAAAAGGACGAGAATACACTAATGTTTACAATTCTGGCTACTTTACGTGGCAAGTGCAGAGAACGTTCTTTCAAACATTAAGAAATCCTGTTCCTACGGCTCAGAATCTGCGTGTAAAACTTTTAAATGAAGAGACTACTCTTTATATTAACAAGTGTGGTTGAATTGTTTATGGTTTATGGCATTGAAGAGCTTAAATACTGAAGTTTCTTGTATATACTTCTCGGCAAATATCAAATTGTGTTGAAACTCTTAAATTACACAATGATAGACGCAGGAAATGTTTAAAAACTTGTAAGAAACACATGAAAACAAGTATTTAGAGCGGTAATAACTTTATGGCCATATTCAATCTCCGAGGTTTCAGGTAGATGGCTGTAAAATAACGAGACTACTGCTAAAGTTTCCTATTCCGACTGTGTACTTGGCGAGTTCAGTACAAAGTTCTTTCAAACATGAAGAATTCCTGTTTCTAGGGCTCAGAATTTGTGTATAAAATTTTTGAATGATGAGAACACTGTTTATATGAACTGTGACTGAATTGGTTATGGTGTTTTGAATAAAACAGCTTAAATTCTGCAGTTTTTTTTATCTACTTCTAAGACAACTATCAATTTGTGTTGTAACAATTATATTACACAATGATTGACCCAGGAAATGTTTCAAAACTTTTAAGAAACACATGAAATACAAGTATCTGGAGCCGTACTAATTTTATGGCCATGTTCATTTACCGAGAGTTCAGGTAGAAAGCAGGAAAAGGACGAGAATACACTAATGTTTACAATTCTGGCTACTTTACGTGGCAAGTGCAGAGAACGTTCTTTCAAACATTAAGAAATCCTGTTCCTACGGCTCAGAATCTGCGTGTAAAACTTTTAAATGAAGAGACTACTCTTTATATTAACAAGTGTGGTTGAATTGTTTATGGTTTATGGCATTGAAGAGCTTAAATACTGAAGTTTCTTGTATATACTTCTCGGCAAATATCAAATTGTGTTGAAACTCTTAAATTACACAATGATAGACGCAGGAAATGTTTAAAAACTTGTAAGAAACACATGAAAACAAGTATTTAGAGCGGTAATAACTTTATGGCCATATTCAATCTCCGAGGTTTCAGGTAGATGGCTGTAAAATAACGAGACTACTGCTAAAGTTTCCTATTCCGACTGTGTACTTGGCGAGTTCAGTACAAAGTTCTTTCAAACATGAAGAATTCCTGTTTTAGGGCTCAGAATTTGTGTATAAATTTTTTGAATGATGAGAACACTGTTTATATGAACTGTGACTGAATTGGTTATGGTGTTTTGAATAAAACAGCTTAAATTCTGCAGTTTTTTTATCTACTTCTAAGACAACTATCAATTTGTGTTGTAACAATTATATTACACAATGATTGACCCAGGAAATGTTTCAAAACTTTTAAGAAACACATGAAATACAAGTATCTGGAGCCGTACTAATTTTATGGCCATGTTCATTTACCGAGAGTTCAGGTAGAAAGCAGGAAAAGGACGAGAATACACTAATGTTTACAATTCTGGCTACTTTACGTGGCAAGTGCAGAGAACGTTCTTTCAAACATTAAGAATTCCTGTTCCTACGGCTCAGAATCTGCGTGTAAAACTTTTAAATGAAGAGACTACTCTTTATATTAACAAGTGTGGTTGAATTGTTTATGGTTTATGGCATTGAAGAGCTTAAATACTGAAGTTTCTTGTATATACTTCTCGGCAAATATCAAATTGTGTTGAAACTCTTAAATTACACAATGATAGACGCAGGAAATGTTTAAAAACTTGTAAGAAACACATGAAAACAAGTATTTAGAGCGGTAATAACTTTATGGCCATATTCAATCTCCGAGGTTTCAGGTAGATGGCTGTAAAATAACGAGACTACTGCTAAAGTTTCCTATTCCGACTGTGTACTTGGCGAGTTCAGTACAAAGTTCTTTCAAACATGAAGAATTCCTGTTTCTAGGGCTCAGAATTTGTGTATAAAATTTTTGAATGATGAGAACACTGTTTATATGAACTGTGACTGAATTGGTTATGGTGTTTTGAATAAAACAGCTTAAATTCTGCAGTTTTTTTATCTACTTCTAAGACAACTATCAATTTGTGTTGTAACAATTATATTACACAATGATTGACCCAGGAAATGTTTCAAAACTTTTAAGAAACACATGAAATACAAGTATCTGGAGCCGTACTAATTTTATGGCCATGTTCATTTACCGAGAGTTCAGGTAGAAAGCAGGAAAAGGACGAGAATACACTAATGTTTACAATTCTGGCTACTTTACGTGGCAAGTGCAGAGAACGTTCTTTCAAACATTAAGAATTCCTGTTCCTACGGCTCAGAATCTGCGTGTAAAACTTTTAAATGAAGAGACTACTCTTTATATTAACAAGTGTGGTTGAATTGTTTATGGTTTATGGCATTGAAGAGCTTAAATACTGAAGTTTCTTGTATATACTTCTCGGCAAATATCAAATTGTGTTGATACTCTTAAATTACACAATGATAGACGCAGGAAATGTTTAAAAACTTGTAAGAAACACATGAAAACAAGTATTTAGAGCGGTAATAACTTTATGGCCATATTCAATCTCCGAGGTTTCAGGTAGATGGCTGTAAAATAACGAGACTACTGCTAAAGTTTCCTATTCCGACTGTGTACTTGGCGAGTTCAGTACAAAGTTCTTTCAAACATGAAGAATTCCTGTTTCTAGGGCTCAGAATTTGTGTATAAAATTTTTGAATGATGAGAACACTGTTTATATGAACTGTGACTGAATTGGTTATGGTGTTTTGAATAAAACAGCTTAAATTCTGCAGTTTTTTTATCTACTTCTAAGACAACTATCAATTTGTGTTGTAACAATTATATTACACAATGATTGACCCAGGAAATGTTTCAAAACTTTTAAGAAACACATGAAATACAAGTATCTGGAGCCGTACTAATTTTATGGCCATGTTCATTTACCGAGAGTTCAGGTAGAAAGCAGGAAAAGGACGAGAATACACTAATGTTTACAATTCTGGCTACTTTACGTGGCAAGTGCAGAGAACGTTCTTTCAAACATTAAGAATTCCTGTTCCTACGGCTCAGAATCTGCGTGTAAAACTTTTAAATGAAGAGACTACTCTTTATATTAACAAGTGTGGTTGAATTGTTTATGGTTTATGGCATTGAAGAGCTTAAATACTGAAGTTTCTTGTATATACTTCTCGGCAAATATCAAATTGTGTTGAAACTCTTAAATTACACAATGATAGACGCAGGAAATGTTTAAAAACTTGTAAGAAACACATGAAAACAAGTATTTAGAGCGGTAATAACTTTATGGCCATATTCAATCTCCGAGGTTTCAGGTAGATGGCTGTAAAATAACGAGACTACTGCTAAAGTTTCCTATTCCGACTGTGTACTTGGCGAGTTCAGTACAAAGTTCTTTCAAACATGAAGAATTCCTGTTTCTAGGGCTCAGAATTTGTGTATAAAATTTTTGAATGATGAGAACACTGTTTATATGAACTGTGACTGAATTGGTTATGGTGTTTTGAATAAAACAGCTTAAATTCTGCAGTTTTTTTATCTACTTCTAAGACAACTATCAATTTGTGTTGTAACAATTATATTACACAATGATTGACCCAGGAAATGTTTCAAAACTTTTAAGAAACACATGAAATACAAGTATCTGGAGCCGTACTAATTTTATGGCCATGTTCAATTACCGAGAGTCAGGTAGAAAGCAGGAAAAGGACGAGAATACACTAATGTTTACAATTCTGGCTACTTTACGTGGCAAGTGCAGAGAACGTTCTTTCAAACATTAAGAATTCCTGTTCCTACGGCTCAGAATCTGCGTGTAAAACTTTTAAATGAAGAGACTACTCTTTATATTAACAAGTGTGGTTGAATTGTTTATGGTTTATGGTATTGAAGAGCTTAAATACTGAAGTTTCTTGTATATACTTCTCGGCAAATATCAAATTGTGTTGAAACTCTTAAATTACACAATGATAGACGCAGGAAATGTTTAAAAACTTGTAAGAAACACATGAAAACAAGTATTTAGAGCGGTAATAACTTTATGGCCATATTCAATCTCCGAGGTTTCAGGTAGATGGCTGTAAAATAACGAGAATAATGCTAAAGTTTCCTATTCCGACTGTGTACTTGGCGAGTTCAGTACAAAGTTCTTTCAAACATGAAGAATTCCTGATTTAGGGCTCAGAATTTGTGTATAAAATTTTTGAATGATGAGAACACTGTTTATATGAACTGTGACTGAATTGGTTATGGTGTTTTGAATAAAACAGCTTAAATTCTGCAGTTTTTTTATCTACTTCTAAGACAACTATCAATTTGTGTTGTAACAATTATATTACACAATGATTGACCCAGGAAATGTTTCAAAACTTTTAAGAAACACATGAAATACAAGTATCTGGAGCCGTACTAATTTTATGGCCATGTTCATTTACCGAGAGTTCAGGTAGAAAGCAGGAAAAGGACGAGAATACACTAATGTTTACAATTCTGGCTACTTTACGTGGCAAGTGCAGAGAACGTTCTTTCAAACATTAAGAATTCCTGTTCCTACGGCTCAGAATCTGCGTGTAAAACTTTTAAATGAAGAGACTACTCTTTATATTAACAAGTGTGGTTGAATTGTTTATGGTTTATGGCATTGAAGAGCTTAAATACTGAAGTTTCTTGTATATACTTCTCGGCAAATATCAAATTGTGTTGAAACTCTTAAATTACACAATGATAGACGCAGGAAATGTTTAAAAACTTGTAAGAAACACATGAAAACAAGTATTTAGAGCGGTAATAACTTTATGGCCATATTCAATCTCCGAGGTTTCAGGTAGATGGCTGTAAAATAACGAGACTACTGCTAAAGTTTCCTATTCCGACTGTGTACTTGGCGAGTTCAGTACAAAGTTCTTTCAAACATGAAGAATTCCTGTTTCTAGGGCTCAGAATTTGTGTATAAAATTTTTGAATGATGAGAACACTGTTTATATGAACTGTGACTGAATTGGTTATGGTGTTTTGAATAAAACAGCTTAAATTCTGCAGTTTTTTTTATCTACTTCTAAGACAACTATCAATTTGTGTTGTAACAATTATATTACACAATGATTGACCCAGGAAATGTTTCAAAACTTTTAAGAAACACATGAAATACAAGTATCTGGAGCCGTACTAATTTTATGGCCATGTTCATTTACCGAGAGTTCAGGTAGAAAGCAGGAAAAGGACGAGAATACACTAATGTTTACAATTCTGGCTACTTTACGTGGCAAGTGCAGAGAACGTTCTTTCAAACATTAAGAAATCCTGTTCCTACGGCTCAGAATCTGCGTGTAAAACTTTTAAATGAAGAGACTACTCTTTATATTAACAAGTGTGGTTGAATTGTTTATGGTTTATGGCATTGAAGAGCTTAAATACTGAAGTTTCTTGTATATACTTCTCGGCAAATATCAAATTGTGTTGAAACTCTTAAATTACACAATGATAGACGCAGGAAATGTTTAAAAACTTGTAAGAAACACATGAAAACAAGTATTTAGAGCGGTAATAACTTTATGGCCATATTCAATCTCCGAGGTTTCAGGTAGATGGCTGTAAAATAACGAGACTACTGCTAAAGTTTCCTATTCCGACTGTGTACTTGGCGAGTTCAGTACAAAGTTCTTTCAAACATGAAGAATTCCTGATTTAGGGCTCAGAATTTGTGTATAAAATTTTTGAATGATGAGAACACTGTTTATATGAACTGTGACTGAATTGGTTACGGTGTTTTGAATAAAACAGCTTAAATTCTGCAGTTTTTTTATCTACTTCTAAGACAACTATCAATTTGTGTTGTAACAATTATATTACACAATGATTGACCCAGGAAATGTTTCAAAACTTTTAAGAAACACATGAAATACAAGTATCTGGAGCCGTACTAATTTTATGGCCATGTTCATTTACCGAGAGTTCAGGTAGAAAGCAGGAAAAGGACGAGAATACACTAATGTTTACAATTCTGGCTACTTTACGTGGCAAGTGCAGAGAACGTTCTTTCAAACATTAAGAATTCCTGTTCCTACGGCTCAGAATCTGCGTGTAAAACTTTTAAATGAAGAGACTACTCTTTATATTAACAAGTGTGGTTGAATTGTTTATGGTTTATGGCATTGAAGAGCTTAAATACTGAAGTTTCTTGTATATACTTCTCGGCAAATATCAAATTGTGTTGAAACTCTTAAATTACACAATGATAGACGCAGGAAATGTTTAAAAACTTGTAAGAAACACATGAAAACAAGTATTTAGAGCGGTAATAACTTTATGGCCATATTCAATCTCCGAGGTTTCAGGTAGATGGCTGTAAAATAACGAGACTACTGCTAAAGTTTCCTATTCCGACTGTGTACTTGGCGAGTTCAGTACAAAGTTCTTTCAAACATGAAGAATTCCTGTTTCTAGGGCTCAGAATTTGTGTATAAAATTTTTGAATGATGAGAACACTGTTTATATGAACTGTGACTGAATTGGTTATGGTGTTTTGAATAAAACAGCTTAAATTCTGCAGTTTTTTTTATCTACTTCTAAGACAACTATCAATTTGTGTTGTAACAATTATATTACACAATGATTGACCCAGGAAATGTTTCAAAACTTTTAAGAAACACATGAAATACAAGTATCTGGAGCCGTACTAATTTTATGGCCATGTTCATTTACCGAGAGTTCAGGTAGAAAGCAGGAAAAGGACGAGAATACACTAATGTTTACAATTCTGGCTACTTTACGTGGCAAGTGCAGAGAACGTTCTTTCAAACATTAAGAATTCCTGTTCCTACGGCTCAGAATCTGCGTGTAAAACTTTTAAATGAAGAGACTACTCTTTATATTAACAAGTGTGGTTGAATTGTTTATGGTTTATGGCATTGAAGAGCTTAAATACTGAAGTTTCTTGTATATACTTCTCGGCAAATATCAAAGTGTGTTGAAACTCTTAAATTACACAATGATAGACGCAGGAAATGTTTAAAAACTTGTAAGAAACACATGAAAACAAGTATTTAGAGCGGTAATAACTTTATGGCCATATTCAATCTCCGAGGTTTCAGGTAGATGGCTGTAAAATAACGAGAATAATGCTAAAGTTTCCTATTCCGACTGTGTACTTGGCGAGTTCAGTACAAAGTTCTTTCAAACATGAAGAATTCCTGATTTAGGGCTCAGAATTTGTGTATAAAATTTTTGAATGATGAGAACACTGTTTATATGAACTGTGACTGAATTGGTTACGGTGTTTTGAATAAAACAGCTTAAATTCTGCAGTTTTTTTATCTACTTCTAAGACAACTATCAATTTGTGTTGTAACAATTATATTACACAATGATTGACCCAGGAAATGTTTCAAAACTTTTAAGAAACACATGAAATACAAGTATCTGGAGCCGTACTAATTTTATGGCCATGTTCATTTACCGAGAGTTCAGGTAGAAAGCAGGAAAAGGACGAGAATACACTAATGTTTACAATTCTGGCTACTTTACGTGGCAAGTGCAGAGAACGTTCTTTCAAACATTAAGAATTCCTGTTCCTACGGCTCAGAATCTGCGTGTAAAACTTTTAAATGAAGAGACTACTCTTTATATTAACAAGTGTGGTTGAATTGTTTATGGTTTATGGCATTGAAGAGCTTAAATACTGAAGTTTCTTGTATATACTTCTCGGCAAATATCAAATTGTGTTGAAACTCTTAAATTACACAATGATAGACGCAGGAAATGTTTAAAAACTTGTAAGAAACACATGAAAACAAGTATTTAGAGCGGTAATAACTTAATGGCCATATTCAATCACCGAGGTTTCAGGTAGATGGCTGTAAAATAACGAGACTACTGCTAAAGTTTCCTATTCCGACTGTGTACTTGGCGAGTTCAGTACAAAGTTCTTTCAAACATGAAGAATTCCTGTTTCTAGGGCTCAGAATTTGTGTATAAAATTTTTGAATGATGAGAACACTGTTTATATGAACTGTGACTGAATTGGTTATGGTGTTTTGAATAAAACAGCTTAAATTCTGCAGTTTTTTTTATCTACTTCTAAGACAACTATCAATTTGTGTTGTAACAATTATATTACACAATGATTGACCCAGGAAATGTTTCAAAACTTTTAAGAAACACATGAAATACAAGTATCTGGAGCCGTACTAATTTTATGGCCATGTTCATTTACCGAGAGTTCAGGTAGAAAGCAGGAAAAGGACGAGAATACACTAATGTTTACAATTCTGGCTACTTTACGTGGCAAGTGCAGAGAACGTTCTTTCAAACATTAAGAATTCCTGTTCCTACGGCTCAGAATTTGCGTGTAAAACTTTTAAATGAAGAGACTACTCTTTATATTAACAAGTGTGGTTGAATTGTTTATGGTTTATGGCATTGAAGAGCTTAAATACTGAAGTTTCTTGTATATACTTCTCGGCAAATATCAAATTGTGTTGAAACTCTTAAATTACACAATGATAGACGCAGGAAATGTTTAAAAACTTGTAAGAAACACATGAAAACAAGTATTTAGAGCGGTAATAACTTTATGGCCATATTCAATCTCCGAGGTTTCAGGTAGATGGCTGTAAAATAACGAGAATAATGCTAAAGTTTCCTATTCCGACTGTGTACTTGGCGAGTTCAGTACAAAGTTCTTTCAAACATGAAGAATTCCTGATTTAGGGCTCAGAATTTGTGTATAAAATTTTTGAATGATGAGAACACTGTTTATATGAACTGTGACTGAATTGGTTATGGTGTTTTGAATAAAACAGCTTAAATTCTGCAGTTTTTTTATCTACTTCTAAGACAACTATCAATTTGTGTTGTAACAATTATATTACACAATGATTGACCCAGGAAATGTTTCAAAACTTTTAAGAAACACATGAAATACAAGTATCTGGAGCCGTACTAATTTTATGGCCATGTTCATTTACCGAGAGTTCAGGTAGAAAGCAGGAAAAGGACGAGAATACACTAATGTTTACAATTCTGGCTACTTTACGTGGCAAGTGCAGAGAACGTTCTTTCAAACATTAAGAATTCCTGTTCCTACGGCTCAGAATCTGCGTGTAAAACTTTTAAATGAAGAGACTACTCTTTATATTAACAAGTGTGGTTGAATTGTTTATGGTTTATGGCATTGAAGAGCTTAAATACTGAAGTTTCTTGTATATACTTCTCGGCAAATATCAAATTGTGTTGAAACTCTTAAATTACACAATGATAGACGCAGGAAATGTTTAAAAACTTGTAAGAAACACATGAAAACAAGTATTTAGAGCGGTAATAACTTTATGGCCATATTCAATCTCCGAGGTTTCAGGTAGATGGCTGTAAAATAACGAGACTACTGCTAAAGTTTCCTATTCCGACTGTGTACTTGGCGAGTTCAGTACAAAGTTCTTTCAAACATGAAGAATTCCTGTTTCTAGGGCTCAGAATTTGTGTATAAAATTTTTGAATGATGAGAACACTGTTTATATGAACTGTGACTGAATTGGTTATGGTGTTTTGAATAAAACAGCTTAAATTCTGCAGTTTTTTTATCTACTTCTAAGACAACTATCAATTTGTGTTGTAACAATTATATTACACAATGATTGACCCAGGAAATGTTTCAAAACTTTTAAGAAACACATGAAATACAAGTATCTGGAGCCGTACTAATTTTATGGCCATGTTCATTTACCGAGAGTTCAGGTAGAAAGCAGGAAAAGGACGAGAATACACTAATGTTTACAATTCTGGCTACTTTACGTGGCAAGTGCAGAGAACGTTCTTTCAAACATTAAGAATTCCTGTTCCTACGGCTCAGAATCTGCGTGTAAAACTTTTAAATGAAGAGACTACTCTTTATATTAACAAGTGTGGTTGAATTGTTTATGGTTTATGGTATTGAAGAGCTTAAATACTGAAGTTTCTTGTATATACTTCTCGCCAAATATCAAAGTGTGTTGAAACTCTTAAATTACACAATGATAGACGCAGGAAATGTTTAAAAACTTGTAAGAATCACATGAAAACAAGTATTTAGAGCGGTAATAACTTTATGGCCATATTCAATCTCCGAGGTTTCAGGTAGATGGCTGTAAAATAACGAGACTACCGCTAAAGTTTCCTATTCCGACTGTGTACTTGGCGAGTTCAGTACAAAGTTTTTTCAAACATGAAGAATTCCTGATTTAGGGCTCAGAATTTGTGTATAAAATTTTTGAATGATGAGAACACTGTTTATATGAACTGTGACTGAATTGGTTACGGTGTTTTGAATAAAACAGCTTAAATTCTGCAGTTTTTTTATCTACTTCTAAGACAACTATCAATTTGTGTTGTAACAATTATATTACACAATGATTGACCCAGGAAATGTTTCAAAACTTTTAAGAAACACATGAAATACAAGTATCTGGAGCCGTACTAATTTTATGGCCATGTTCAATTACCGAGAGTCAGGTAGAAAGCAGGAAAAGGACGAGAATACACTAATGTTTACAATTCTGGCTACTTTACGTGGCAAGTGCAGAGAACGTTCTTTCAAACATTAAGAATTCCTGTTCCTACGGCTCAGAATCTGCGTGTAAAACTTTTAAATGAAGAGACTACTCTTTATATTAACAAGTGTGGTTGAATTGTTTATGGTTTATGGCATTGAAGAGCTTAAATACTGAAGTTTCTTGTATATACTTCTCGGCAAATATCAAATTGTGTTGAAACTCTTAAATTACACAATGATAGACGCAGGAAATGTTTAAAAACTTGTAAGAAACACATGAAAACAAGTATTTAGAGCGGTAATAACTTTATGGCCATATTCAATCTCCGAGGTTTCAGGTAGATGGCTGTAAAATAACGAGACTACTGCTAAAGTTTCCTATTCCGACTGTGTACTTGGCGAGTTCAGTACAAAGTTCTTTCAAACATGAAGAATTCCTGTTTCTAGGGCTCAGAATTTGTGTATAAAATTTTTGAATGATGAGAACACTGTTTATATGAACTGTGACTGAATTGGTTATGGTGTTTTGAATAAAACAGCTTAAATTCTGCAAGTTTTTTATCTACTTCTAAGACAACTATCAATTTGTGTTGTAACAATTATATTACACAATGATTGACCCAGGAAATGTTTCAAAACTTTTAAGAAACACATGAAATACAAGTATCTGGAGCCGTACTAATTTTATGGCCATGTTCATTTACCGAGAGTTCAGGTAGAAAGCAGGAAAAGGACGAGAATACACTAATGTTTACAATTCTGGCTACTTTACGTGGCAAGTGCAGAGAACGTTCTTTCAAACATTAAGAATTCCTGTTCCTACGGCTCAGAATCTGCGTGTAAAACTTTTAAATGAAGAGACTACTCTTTATATTAACAAGTGTGGTTGAATTGTTTATGGTTTATGGCATTGAAGAGCTTAAATACTGAAGTTTCTTGTATATACTTCTCGGCAAATATCAAATTGTGTTGAAACTCTTAAATTACACAATGATAGACGCAGGAAATGTTTAAAAACTTGTAAGAAACACATGAAAACAAGTATTTAGAGCGGTAATAACTTTATGGCCATATTCAATCTCCGAGGTTTCAGGTAGATGGCTGTAAAATAACGAGACTACTGCTAAAGTTTCCTATTCCGACTGTGTACTTGGCGAGTTCAGTACAAAGTTCTTTCAAACATGAAGAATTCCTGTTTTAGGGCTCAGAATTTGTGTATAAATTTTTTGAATGATGAGAACACTGTTTATATGAACTGTGACTGAATTGGTTATGGTGTTTTGAATAAAACAGCTTAAATTCTGCAGTTTTTTTATCTACTTCTAAGACAACTATCAATTTGTGTTGTAACAATTATATTACACAATGATTGACCCAGGAAATGTTTCAAAACTTTTAAGAAACACATGAAATACAAGTATCTGGAGCCGTACTAATTTTATGGCCATGTTCATTTACCGAGAGTTCAGGTAGAAAGCAGGAAAAGGACGAGAATACACTAATGTTTACAATTCTGGCTACTTTACGTGGCAAGTGCAGAGAACGTTCTTTCAAACATTAAGAATTCCTGTTCCTACGGCTCAGAATCTGCGTGTAAAACTTTTAAATGAAGAGACTACTCTTTATATTAACAAGTGTGGTTGAATTGTTTATGGTTTATGGCATTGAAGAGCTTAAATACTGAAGTTTCTTGTATATACTTCTCGGCAAATATCAAATTGTGTTGAAACTCTTAAATTACACAATGATAGACGCAGGAAATGTTTAAAAACTTGTAAGAAACACATGAAAACAAGTATTTAGAGCGGTAATAACTTTATGGCCATATTCAATCTCCGAGGTTTCAGGTAGATGGCTGTAAAATAACGAGACTACTGCTAAAGTTTCCTATTCCGACTGTGTACTTGGCGAGTTCAGTACAAAGTTCTTTCAAACATGAAGAATTCCTGTTTCTAGGGCTCAGAATTTGTGTATAAAATTTTTGAATGATGAGAACACTGTTTATATGAACTGTGACTGAATTGGTTATGGTGTTTTGAATAAAACAGCTTAAATTCTGCAGTTTTTTTATCTACTTCTAAGACAACTATCAATTTGTGTTGTAACAATTATATTACACAATGATTGACCCAGGAAATGTTTCAAAACTTTTAAGAAACACATGAAATACAAGTATCTGGAGCCGTACTAATTTTATGGCCATGTTCATTTACCGAGAGTTCAGGTAGAAAGCAGGAAAAGGACGAGAATACACTAATGTTTACAATTCTGGCTACTTTACGTGGCAAGTGCAGAGAACGTTCTTTCAAACATTAAGAATTCCTGTTCCTACGGCTCAGAATCTGCGTGTAAAACTTTTAAATGAAGAGACTACTCTTTATATTAACAAGTGTGGTTGAATTGTTTATGGTTTATGGCATTGAAGAGCTTAAATACTGAAGTTTCTTGTATATACTTCTCGGCAAATATCAAATTGTGTTGAAACTCTTAAATTACACAATGATAGACGCAGGAAATGTTTAAAAACTTGTAAGAAACACATGAAAACAAGTATTTAGAGCGGTAATAACTTTATGGCCATATTCAATCTCCGAGGTTTCAGGTAGATGGCTGTAAAATAACGAGACTACTGCTAAAGTTTCCTATTCCGACTGTGTACTTGGCGAGTTCAGTACAAAGTTCTTTCAAACATGAAGAATTCCTGTTTCTAGGGCTCAGA
Source organism: Myotis pilosus (assembly GCA_036010255.1). Taxonomy (NCBI): domain Eukaryota; kingdom Metazoa; phylum Chordata; class Mammalia; order Chiroptera; family Vespertilionidae; genus Myotis; species Myotis pilosus. Next base: position 27,782 of record JASKON010000048.1, read on the forward strand.
ATTTGTGTATAAAATTTTTGAATGATGAGAACACTGTTTATATGAACTGTGACTGAATTGGTTATGGTGTTTTGAATAAAACAGCTTAAATTCTGCAGTTTTTTTATCTACTTCTAAGACAACTATCAATTTGTGTTGTAACAATTATATTACACAATGATTGACCCAGGAAATGTTTCAAAACTTTTAAGAAACACATGAAATACAAGTATCTGGAGCCGTACTAATTTTATGGCCATGTTCATTTACCGAGAGTCAGGTAGAAAGCAGGAAAAGGACGAGAATACACTAATGTTTACAATTCTGGCTACTTTACGTGGCAAGTGCAGAGAACGTTCTTTCAAACATTAAGAATTCCTGTTCCTACGGCTCAGAATCTGCGTGTAAAACTTTTAAATGAAGAGACTACTCTTTATATTAACAAGTGTGGTTGAATTGTTTATGGTTTATGGTATTGAAGAGCTTAAATACTGAAGTTTCTTGTATATACTTCTCGGCAAATATCAAATTGTGTTGAAACTCTTAAATTACACAATGATAGACGCAGGAAATGTTTAAAAACTTGTAAGAAACACATGAAAACAAGTATTTAGAGCGGTAATAACTTTATGGCCATATTCAATCTCCGAGGTTTCAGGTAGATGGCTGTAAAATAACGAGAATAATGCTAAAGTTTCCTATTCCGACTGTGTACTTGGCGAGTTCAGTACAAAGTTCTTTCAAACATGAAGAATTCCTGATTTAGGGCTCAGAATTTGTGTATAAATTTTTTGAATGATGAGAACACTGTTTACATGAACTGGGACTGAATTTTTATGGTGTTTTGAATAAAAGAGCTTAAATTCTGCAGTTTTTTTATCTACTTCTAAAACAACTATCAATTTGTGTTGTAACAATTATATTACACAATGATTGACCCAGGAAATGTTTCAAAACTTTTAAGAAACACATGAAATACAAGTATCTGGAGCCGTACTAATTTTATGGCCATGTTCATTTACCGAGAGTTCAGGTAGAAAGCAGGAAAAGGACGAGAATACACTAATGTTTACAATTCTGGCTACTTTACGTGGCAAGTGCAGAGAACGTTCTTTCAAACATTAAGAATTCCTGTTCCTACGGCTCAGAATCTGCGTGTAAAACTTTTAAATGAAGAGACTACTCTTTATATTAACAAGTGTCGTTGAATTGTTTATGGTTTATGGTATTGAAGAGCTTAAATACTGAAGTTTCTTGTATATACTTCTCGGCAAATATCAAAGTGTGTTGAAACTCTTAAATTACACAATGATAGACGCAGGAAATGTTTAAAAACTTGTAAGAAACACATGAAAACAAGCATTTAGAGCGGTAATAACTTTATGGGTATATTCAATCTCCGAGGTTTCAGGTAGATGGCTGTAAAATAACGAGAATAATGCTAAAGTTTCCTATTCCGACTGTGTACTTGGCGAGTTCAGTACAAAGTTCTTTCAAACATGAAGAATTCCTGTTTTAGGGCTCAGAATTTGTGTATAAATTTTTTGAATGATGAGAACACTGTTTATATGAACTGTGACTGAATTGGTTATGGTGTTTTGAATAAAACAGCTTAAATTCTGCAGTTTTTTTATCTACTTCTAAGACAACTATCAATTTGTGTTGTAACAATTATATTACACAATGATTGACCCAGGAAATGTTTCAAAACTTTTAAGAAACACATGAAATACAAGTATCTGGAGCCGTACTAATTTTATGGCCATGTTCAATTACCGAGAGTCAGGTAGAAAGCAGGAAAAGGACGAGAATACACTAATGTTTACAATTCTGGCTACTTTACGTGGCAAGTGCAGAGAACGTTCTTTCAAACATTAAGAATTCCTGTTCCTACGGCTCAGAATCTGCGTGTAAAACTTTTAAATGAAGAGACTACTCTTTATATTAACAAGTGTGGTTGAATTGTTTATGGTTTATGGTATTGAAGAGCTTAAATACTGAAGTTTCTTGTATATACTTCTCGGCAAATATCAAATTGTGTTGAAACTCTTAAATTACACAATGATAGACGCAGGAAATGTTTAAAAACTTGTAAGAAACACATGAAAACAAGTATTTAGAGCGGTAATAACTTTATGGCCATATTCAATCTCCGAGGTTTCAGGTAGATGGCTGTAAAATAACGAGAATAATGCTAAAGTTTCCTATTCCGACTGTGTACTTGGCGAGTTCAGTACAAAGTTCTTTCAAACATGAAGAATTCCTGATTTAGGGCTCAGAATTTGTGTATAAAATTTTTGAATGATGAGAACACTGTTTATATGAACTGTGACTGAATTGGTTATGGTGTTTTGAATAAAACAGCTTAAATTCTGCAGTTTTTTTATCTACTTCTAAGACAACTATCAATTTGTGTTGTAACAATTATATTACACAATGATTGACCCAGGAAATGTTTCAAAACTTTTAAGAAACACATGAAATACAAGTATCTGGAGCCGTACTAATTTTATGGCCATGTTCATTTACCGAGAGTTCAGGTAGAAAGCAGGAAAAGGACGAGAATACACTAATGTTTACAATTCTGGCTACTTTACGTGGCAAGTGCAGAGAACGTTCTTTCAAACATTAAGAAATCCTGTTCCTACGGCTCAGAATCTGCGTGTAAAACTTTTAAATGAAGAGACTACTCTTTATATTAACAAGTGTGGTTGAATTGTTTATGGTTTATGGCATTGAAGAGCTTAAATACTGAAGTTTCTTGTATATACTTCTCGGCAAATATCAAATTGTGTTGAAACTCTTAAATTACACAATGATAGACGCAGGAAATGTTTAAAAACTTGTAAGAAACACATGAAAACAAGTATTTAGAGCGGTAATAACTTAATGGCCATATTCAATCACCGAGGTTTCAGGTAGATGGCTGTAAAATAACGAGACTACTGCTAAAGTTTCCTATTCCGACTGTGTACTTGGCGAGTTCAGTACAAAGTTCTTTCAAACATGAAGAATTCCTGTTTTAGGGCTCAGAATTTGTGTATAAATTTTTTGAATGATGAGAACACTGTTTATATGAACTGTGACTGAATTGGTTATGGTGTTTTGAATAAAACAGCTTAAATTCTGCAGTTTTTTTATCTACTTCTAAGACAACTATCAATTTGTGTTGTAACAATTATATTACACAATGATTGACCCAGGAAATGTTTCAAAACTTTTAAGAAACACATGAAATACAAGTATCTGGAGCCGTACTAATTTTATGGCCATGTTCAATTACCGAGAGTCAGGTAGAAAGCAGGAAAAGGACGAGAATACACTAATGTTTACAATTCTGGCTACTTTACGTGGCAAGTGCAGAGAACGTTCTTTCAAACATTAAGAATTCCTGTTCCTACGGCTCAGAATCTGCGTGTAAAACTTTTAAATGAAGAGACTACTCTTTATATTAACAAGTGTGGTTGAATTGTTTATGGTTTATGGCATTGAAGAGCTTAAATACTGAAGTTTCTTGTATATACTTCTCGGCAAATATCAAATTGTGTTGAAACTCTTAAATTACACAATGATAGACGCAGGAAATGTTTAAAAACTTGTAAGAAACACATGAAAACAAGTATTTAGAGCGGTAATAACTTTATGGCCATATTCAATCACCGAGGTTTCAGGTAGATGGCTGTAAAATAACGAGACTACTGCTAAAGTTTCCTATTCCGACTGTGTACTTGGCGAGTTCAGTACAAAGTTCTTTCAAACATGAAGAATTCCTGTTTCTAGGGCTCAGAATTTGTGTATAAAATTTTTGAATGATGAGAACACTGTTTATATGAACTGTGACTGAATTGGTTATGGTGTTTTGAATAAAACAGCTTAAATTCTGCAGTTTTTTTATCTACTTCTAAGACAACTATCAATTTGTGTTGTAACAATTATATTACACAATGATTGACCCAGGAAATGTTTCAAAACTTTTAAGAAACACATGAAATACAAGTATCTGGAGCCGTACTAATTTTATGGCCATGTTCATTTACCGAGAGTTCAGGTAGAAAGCAGGAAAAGGACGAGAATACACTAATGTTTACAATTCTGGCTACTTTACGTGGCAAGTGCAGAGAACGTTCTTTCAAACATTAAGAATTCCTGTTCCTACGGCTCAGAATCTGCGTGTAAAACTTTTAAATGAAGAGACTACTCTTTATATTAACAAGTGTGGTTGAATTGTTTATGGTTTATGGCATTGAAGAGCTTAAATACTGAAGTTTCTTGTATATACTTCTCGGCAAATATCAAATTGTGTTGAAACTCTTAAATTACACAATGATAGACGCAGGAAATGTTTAAAAACTTGTAAGAAACACATGAAAACAAGTATTTAGAGCGGTAATAACTTAATGGCCATATTCAATCACCGAGGTTTCAGGTAGATGGCTGTAAAATAACGAGACTACTGCTAAAGTTTCCTATTCCGACTGTGTACTTGGCGAGTTCAGTACAAAGTTCTTTCAAACATGAAGAATTCCTGTTTCTAGGGCTCAGAATTTGTGTATAAAATTTTTGAATGATGAGAACACTGTTTATATGAACTGTGACTGAATTGGTTATGGTGTTTTGAATAAAACAGCTTAAATTCTGCAGTTTTTTTTATCTACTTCTAAGACAACTATCAATTTGTGTTGTAACAATTATATTACACAATGATTGACCCAGGAAATGTTTCAAAACTTTTAAGAAACACATGAAATACAAGTATCTGGAGCCGTACTAATTTTATGGCCATGTTCATTTACCGAGAGTTCAGGTAGAAAGCAGGAAAAGGACGAGAATACACTAATGTTTACAATTCTGGCTACTTTACGTGGCAAGTGCAGAGAACGTTCTTTCAAACATTAAGAATTCCTGTTCCTACGGCTCAGTATTTGCGTGTAAAACTTTTAAATGAAGAGACTACTCTTTATATTAACAAGTGTGGTTGAATTGTTTATGGTTTATGGTATTGAAGAGCTTAAATACTGAAGTTTCTTGTATATACTTCTCGGCAAATATCAAATTGTGTTGAAACTCTTAAAGTACACAATGATAGACGCAGGAAATGTTTAAAAACTTGTAAGAAACACATGAAAACAAGTATTTAGAGCGGTAATAACTTTATGGCCATATTCAATCTCTGAGGTTTCAGGTAGATGGCTGTAAAATAACGAGAATAATGCTAAAGTTTCCTATTCCGACTGTGTACTTGGCGAGTTCAGTACAAAGTTCTTTCAAACATGAAGAATTCCTGATTTAGGGCTCAGAATTTGTGTATAAAATTTTTGAATGATGAGAACACTGTTTATATGAACTGTGACTGAATTGGTTACGGTGTTTTGAATAAAACAGCTTAAATTCTGCAGTTTTTTTATCTACTTCTAAGACAACTATCAATTTGTGTTGTAACAATTATATTACACAATGATTGACCCAGGAAATGTTTCAAAACTTTTAAGAAACACATGAAATACAAGTATCTGGAGCCGTACTAATTTTATGGCCATGTTCATTTACCGAGAGTTCAGGTAGGAAGCAGTAAAATGACGAGAATACCCTAATGTGTACAATTCTGGCTACTTTACGTGGCAAGTGCAGAGAACGTTCTTTCAAACATTAAGAAATCCTGTTCCTACGGCTCAGAATCTGCGTGTAAAACTTTTAAATGAAGAGACTACTCTTTATATTAACAAGTGTGGTTGAATTGTTTATGGTTTATGGCATTGAAGAGCTTAAATACTGAAGTTTCTTGTATATACTTCTCGGCAAATATCAAATTGTGTTGAAACTCTTAAATTACACAATGATAGACGCAGGAAATGTTTAAAAACTTGTAAGAAACACATGAAAACAAGTATTTAGAGCGGTAATAACTTAATGGCCATATTCAATCACCGAGGTTTCAGGTAGATGGCTGTAAAATAACGAGACTACTGCTAAAGTTTCCTATTCCGACTGTGTACTTGGCGAGTTCAGTACAAAGTTCTTTCAAACATGAAGAATTCCTGTTTCTAGGGCTCAGAATTTGTGTATAAAATTTTTGAATGATGAGAACACTGTTTATATGAACTGTGACTGAATTGGTTATGGTGTTTTGAATAAAACAGCTTAAATTCTGCAGTTTTTATCTACTTCTAAGACAACTATCAATTTGTGTTGTAACAATTATATTACACAATGATTGACCCAGGAAATGTTTCAAAACTTTTAAGAAACACATGAAATACAAGTATCTGGAGCCGTACTAATTTTATGGCCATGTTCATTTACCGAGAGTTCAGGTAGAAAGCAGGAAAAGGACGAGAATACACTAATGTTTACAATTCTGGCTACTTTACGTGGCAAGTGCAGAGAACGTTCTTTCAAACATTAAGAAATCCTGTTCCTACGGCTCAGAATCTGCGTCTAAAACTTTTAAATGAAGAGACTACTCTTTATATTAACAAGTGTGGTTGAATTGTTTATGGTTTATGGCATTGAAGAGCTTAAATACTGAAGTTTCTTGTATATACTTCTCGGCAAATATCAAATTGTGTTGAAACTCTTAAATTACACAATGATAGACGCAGGAAATGTTTAAAAACTTGTAAGAAACACATGAAAACAAGTATTTAGAGCGGTAATAACTTAATGGCCATATTCAATCACCGAGGTTTCAGGTAGATGGCTGTAAAATAACGAGAATAATGCTAAAGTTTCCTATTCCGACTGTGTACTTGGCGAGTTCAGTACAAAGTTCTTTCAAACATGAAGAATTCCTGATTTAGGGCTCAGAATTTGTGTATAAAATTTTTGAATGATGAGAACACTGTTTATATGAACTGTGACTGAATTGGTTACGGTGTTTTGAATAAAACAGCTTAAATTCTGCAGTTTTTTTATCTACTTCTAAGACAACTATCAATTTGTGTTGTAACAATTATATTACACAATGATTGACCCAGGAAATGTTTCAAAACTTTTAAGAAACACATGAAATACAAGTATCTGGAGCCGTACTAATTTTATGGCCATGTTCATTTACCGAGAGTTCAGGTAGGAAGCAGTAAAATGACGAGAATACCCTAATGTGTACAATTCTGGCTACTTTACGTGGCAAGTGCAGAGAACGTTCTTTCAAACATTAAGAAATCCTGTTCCTACGGCTCAGAATCTGCGTGTAAAACTTTTAAATGAAGAGACTACTCTTTATATTAACAAGTGTGGTTGAATTGTTTATGGTTTATGGCATTGAAGAGCTTAAATACTGAAGTTTCTTGTATATACTTCTCGGCAAATATCAAATTGTGTTGAAACTCTTAAATTACACAATGATAGACGCAGGAAATGTTTAAAAACTTGTAAGAAACACATGAAAACAAGTATTTAGAGCGGTAATAACTTTATGGCCATATTCAATCACCGAGGTTTCAGGTAGATGGCTGTAAAATAACGAGACTACTGCTAAAGTTTCCTATTCCGACTGTGTACTTGGCGAGTTCAGTACAAAGTTCTTTCAAACATGAAGAATTCCTGTTTCTAGGGCTCAGAATTTGTGTATAAAATTTTTGAATGATGAGAACACTGTTTATATGAACTGTGACTGAATTGGTTATGGTGTTTTGAATAAAACAGCTTAAATTCTGCAGTTTTTTTATCTACTTCTAAGACAACTATCAATTTGTGTTGTAACAATTATATTACACAATGATTGACCCAGGAAATGTTTCAAAACTTTTAAGAAACACATGAAATACAAGTATCTGGAGCCGTACTAATTTTATGGCCATGTTCATTTACCGAGAGTTCAGGTAGAAAGCAGGAAAAGGACGAGAATACACTAATGTTTACAATTCTGGCTACTTTACGTGGCAAGTGCAGAGAACGTTCTTTCAAACATTAAGAATTCCTGTTCCTACGGCTCAGTATTTGCGTGTAAAACTTTTAAATGAAGAGACTACTCTTTATATTAACAAGTGTGGTTGAATTGTTTATGGTTTGTGGTATTGAAGAGCTTAAATACTGAAGTTTCTTGTATATACTTCTCGGCAAATATCAAATTGTGTTGAAACTCTTAAAGTACACAATGATAGACGCAGGAAATGTTTAAAAACTTGTAAGAAACACATGAAAACAAGTATTTAGAGCGGTAATAACTTTATGGCCATATTCAATCACCGAGGTTTCAGGTAGATGGCTGTAAAATAACGAGACTACTGCTAAAGTTTCCTATTCCGACTGTGTACTTGGCGAGTTCAGTACAAAGTTCTTTCAAACATGAAGAATTCCTGTTTCTAGGGCTCAGAATTTGTGTATAAAATTTTTGAATGATGAGAACACTGTTTATATGAACTGTGACTGAATTGGTTATGGTGTTTTGAATAAAACAGCTTAAATTCTGCAGTTTTTTTTATCTACTTCTAAGACAACTATCAATTTGTGTTGTAACAATTATATTACACAATGATTGACCCAGGAAATGTTTCAAAACTTTTAAGAAACACATGAAATACAAGTATCTGGAGCCGTACTAATTTTATGGCCATGTTCATTTACCGAGAGTTCAGGTAGGAAGCAGTAAAATGACGAGAATACCCTAATGTGTACAATTCTGGCTACTTTACGTGGCAAGTGCAGAGAACGTTCTTTCAAACATTAAGAAATCCTGTTCCTACGGCTCAGAATCTGCGTGTAAAACTTTTAAATGAAGAGACTACTCTTTATATTAACAAGTGTGGTTGAATTGTTTATGGTTTATGGCATTGAAGAGCTTAAATACTGAAGTTTCTTGTATATACTTCTCGGCAAATATCAAATTGTGTTGAAACTCTTAAATTACACAATGATAGACGCAGGAAATGTTTAAAAACTTGTAAGAAACACATGAAATACAAGTATTTACAGCTGTATAACCTCTATGGCCATATTCAATCTCCGAGGTTTCAGGTAGATGGCTGTAAAATAACGAGAATACTGCTAAAGTTTCCTATTCCGACTGTGTACTTGGCGAGTTCAGTACAAAGTTCTTTCAAACATGAAGAATTCCTGTTTCTAGGGCTCAGAATTTGTGTATAAAATTTTTGAATGAGGAGAACACTGTTTATATGAACAAGTGTGGTTGAGTTGGTTATGGTGTTTTGAATAAAAGAGCTTAAATTCTGCAGTTTTTTTATCTACTTCTAAAACAACTATCAATTTGTGTTGTAACAATTATATTACACAATGATTGACCCAGGAAATGTTTCAAAACTTTTAAGAAACACATGAAATACAAGTATCTGGAGCCGTACTAATTTTATGGCCATGTTCAATTACCGAGAGTCAGGTAGAAAGCAGGAAAAGGACCAGAATACACTAATGTGTATAATTCTGGCTATTTTACGTGGCAAGTGCTGAGAACTTTCTTTCAAACATTAAGAATTCCTGTTCCTACGGCTCAGTATTTGCGTGTAAAACTTTTAAATGAAGAGACTACTCTTTATATTAACAAGTGTGGTTGAATTGTTTATGGTTTATGGTATTGAAGAGCTTAAATACTGAAGTTTCTTGTATATACTTCTCGGCAAATATCAAATTGTGTTGAAACTCTTAAATTACACAATGATAGACGCAGGAAATGTTTAAAAACTTGTAAGAAACACATGAAAACAAGTATTTAGAGCGGTAATAACTTTATGGCCATATTCAATCACCGAGGTTTCAGGTAGATGGCTGTAAAATAACGAGACTACTGCTAAAGTTTCCTATTCCGACTGTGTACTTGGCGAGTTCAGTACAAAGTTCTTTCAAACATGAAGAATTCCTGTTTCTAGGGCTCAGAATTTGTGTGTAAAATTTTTGAATGATGAGAACACTGTTTATATTCAGAAGAGTGGCTGAATTGGTTATGGTGTTTTGAATAAAACAGCTTAAATTCTGCAGTTTTATTATCTACTTCTAAGACAACTATCAATTTGTGTTGTAACAATTATATTACACAATGATTGACCCAGGAAATGTTTCAAAACTTTTAAGAAACACATGAAATACAAGTATCTGGAACCGTACTAATTTTATGGCCATGTTCATTTACCGAGAGTTCAGGTAGGAAGCAGGAAAAGGACGAGAATACCCTAATGTGTACAATTCTGGCTACTTTACGTGGCAAGTGCAGAGAACGTTCTTTCAAACATTAAGAATTCCTGTTCCTACGGCTCAGTATTTGCGTGTAAAACTTTTAAATGAAGAGACTACTCTTTATATTAACAAGTGTGGTTGAATTGTTTATGGTTTATGGTATTGAAGAGCTTAAATACTGAAGTTTCTTGTATATACTTCTCGGCAAATATCAAAGTGTGTTGAAACTCTTAAATTACACAATGATAGACGCAGGAAATGTTTAAAAACTTGTAAGAAACACATGAAAACAAGTATTTAGAGCGGTAATAACTTTATGGCCATATTCAATCACCGAGGTTTCAGGTAGATGGCTGTAAAATAACGAGAATACTGCTAAAGTTTCCTATTCCGACTGTGTACTTGGCGAGTTCAGTACAAAGTTCTTTCAAACATGAAGAATTCCTGTTTCTAGGGCTCAGAATTTGTGTATAAAATTTTTGAATGATGAGAACACTGTTTATATGAACTGTGACTGAATTGGTTATGGTGTTTTGAATAAAACAGCTTAAGTTCTGCAGTTTTTTTATCTACTTCTAAGACAACTCTCAATTTGTGTTGTAACATTTATATTACACAATGATTGACCCAGGAAATGTTTCAAAACTTTTAAGAAACACATGCAATACAAGTATCTGGAGCCGTACTAATTTTATGGCCATGTTCATTTACCGAGAGTTCAGGTAGAAAGCAGGAAAAGGACGAGAATACACTAATGTTTACAATTCTGGCTACTTTACGTGGCAAGTGCAGAGAACGTTCTTTCAAACATTAAGAATTCCTGTTCCTACGGCTCAGTATTTGCGTGTAAAACTTTTAAATGAAGAGACTACTCTTTATATTAACAAGTGTGGTTGAATTGTTTATGGTTTATGGTATTGAAGAGCTTAAATACTGAAGTTTCTTGTATATACTTCTCGGCAAATATCAAAGTGTGTTGAAACTCTTAAATTACACAATGATAGACGCAGGAAATGTTTAAAAACTTGTAAGAAACACATGAAAACAAGTATTTAGAGCGGTAATAACTTTATGGCCATATTCAATCTCCGAGGTTTCAGGTAGATGGCTGTAAAATGAGCAGAATACCCTAAAGTTTACCATCCGGCTACTTTACTTGGCGAGTTCAGAAGAAAGTTCTTTCAAACATGAAGAATTCCTGTCTCTAGAGCTCAGAATTTGTGTATAAAACTCTTGAATGATGAGAACACTGTTTATATGAACTGTGACCGAATTGGTTATGGTGTTTTGAATAAAACAGCTTAAATTCTGCAGTTTCTTTCATCTACTTCTAAGACAACTATCAATTTGTGTTGTAACAATTATATTACACAATGATTGACCCAGGAAATGTTTATGAGCTTTTACAAAACACATGAAATACAAGTATCTGGAGCCGTACTAATTTTATGGCCATGTTCATTTACCGAGAGTTCAGGTAGAAAGCAGTAAAATGATGCGAATACTTCTAATGTTTACAATTCCGGCTCCTTTACTCGGCCAGTTCAGGAAAAATGTTCTTTAAAACAATAACAAGCCCTGTTTTTCCTGAGCTCAGCATTTGTGTATAAAATTTTAAATGAAGAGAATACTGTTATATTAACAAGTGTGACTGAATTGATTATGGTTTATTGAATAAAAGAGCTTAAATACTGCAGTTTCTTTCATATACTTCTAAGACAAATATCAAATTTTGTTGTAAGCAATTAAAGCACACAATGATAGACGCAGGAAATGTTTAAGAACTTGTAAGAAACACATGAAATACAAGTATTTAGAGCTGTAATAACTTTACGGCCATATTCAATCACCGAGGTTTCAGGTAGATGGCTGTAAAATAACGAGAATACTGCTAAAGTGTACAATTCCGACTACTGTACTTGGCTAGTTCAGAACAATGTTCTTTCAAACATGAAGAATTCCAATTTCAAAGCTCAGAATTTGTGTATAAAACTTTTGAATGATGAGAACACTGTTTATATGAACAAGTGTGGTTGAGTTGTTTACGGTTTATGGAATTAAAGATCTTAAATTCTGCAGTCCCTTTTATCTACTTCTAAGCAAACTTTCAAATGGTGTTGTAACAATCAAAGTACACAATGTTAGACCCAGGAAATGTTTCAAAACTTTTAAGAAACACGTATGTGAAATGCAAGTATAAAGACTCGAACTAATGTTCTGGCCATTTTCAACCACCGATTTCAGGTAGAGAGCAGGAACCTGACAAGAATACTGCTAAAGTGTACTATTCTGGCTAATGTACTAGGAGAGTTCAGTACAAAGTTCTCTCAAACCTTAAGAATTCCTGTTTCCTGAGCTCAGAATTTGTGTATAAACCTTTTCTCTGAAGAGACTACTCTTTATATTAACAAGTGTGGTTGAATTGTTTATGGTTTATGGCATTAAAACAGCTTATATACTGAAGTTTCTTTCATATACTTCTAAGGAACTTACCAATTTGTGTTGAAACAATTATAGCACACAATGATAGACGCAGGAAATGTTTAATAACTTGTAAGAACACATGAAATACAAGTATATAGAGCTATAATAACGTTATGGCCATATTCAATCACCGATATTGAAGCCAAAATGCAGTAAAATGACCAGAATACACCAAAGTTTACAATCCGGCTACTTTACTTGGCGAATTCAGTACAAAGTTCTTTCAAATATTAGAGGTTCCTGTTTCTAGGGCTCAGAATTCATGTGTAAAACTTTTAAAAAAAGAGAATACTGTTTATATTCAGAAGAGTGGTGGAACTCTTTATGGTTGATGGAATTAAAGAGCTTAAATACGGAAGTTGCTTGTATATGCTTCTAAGCAAACTCTCAAATTGTGTTGAAACTCTGAAAGTACGCAATGATAGACACTGGAAATGTTTAAGATCTTGTAAGAAACACATGAAATATAAGTATTTATAGCCGTCCTAATTTTATGGCCATGTTCCATCACCGAGAGTTCAGGTAGGAAGCAGTAAAATGACGAGAATACCCTAATGTGTACAATTCCGGCTACTTTACGTGGCGAGTTCAGAAGAACGTTCTTTCAAACATTAAGAATTCCTGTTCCTAGAGCTCACAATTTGCGTGTAAAACTTTTAAATGAAGAGAATACCCTTTATATTAACAAGTGTGGTTGAATTGTTTATGGATTAGGGTATTGAAGAGCTTAAATACTGAAGTTCCTTGTATATACTTCTTGGCAAATATCAAATTGTGTTGAAACTCTTAAATTACACAATGATAGACGCAGGAAATGTTTACAAACTTGTAAGAAACACATGAAAACAAGTATTTAGAGCGGTAATAACTTTATGGCCATATTCAATCACCGAGGTTTCAGGTAGATGGCTGTAAAATAACGAGAATACTGCTAAAGTTTCCTATTCCGACTGTGTACTTGGCGAGTTCAGTACAAAGTTCTTTCAAACATGAAGAATTCCTGTTTCTAGGGCTCAGAATTTGTGTATAAAATTTTTGAATGATGAGAACACTGTTTATATGAACTGTGACTGAATTGGTTATGGTGTTTTGAATAAAACAGCTTAAATTCTGCAATTTTTTTATCTACTTCTAAGACAACTCTCAATTTGTGTTGTAACATTTATATTACACAATGATTGACCCAGGAAATGTTTCAAAACTTTTAAGAAACACATGCAATACAAGTATCTGGAGCCGTACTAATTGTATGGCCATGTTCAAATACCGAGAGTTCAGGTAGAAAGCAGGAAAAGGACGAGAATACACTAATGTTTACAATTCTGGCTACTTTACGTGGCAAGTGCAGAGAACGTTCTTTCCAACATTAAGAATTCCTGTTCCTACGGCTCAGAATTTGCGTGTAAAACTTTTAAATGAAGAGACTACTCTTTATATTAACAAGTGTGGTTGAATTGTTTATGGTTTATGGTATTGAAGAGCTTAAATACTGAAGTTTCTTGTATATACTTCTCGGCAAATATCAAATTGTGTTGAAACTCTTAAATTACACAATGATAGACACAGGAAATGTTTAAAAACTTGTAAGAAACACAGGAAATACGAGTATTTAGAGCCGTCCTAATTTTATGGCCATGTTCAATCACCAAGATTTCAGGTAGGAAGCAGTAAAATGAGCAGAATACCCTCATGTTTACCATCCGGCTACTTTACTTGGCGAGTTCAGAAGAACGTCCTTTCAAACAGGAAGAATTCCTGTCTCTAGAGCTCAGAATTTGTGTATAAAACTCTTCAATGATGAGAATACTGTTTGTATTTCCTGGGACCGAATTGGTTATGGTGTTTTGAATGAAACAGCTTAAATTCTGCAGTTTCTTTCATGTACTTCTAAAAATCCTATCACACTGTGTTGTAACAATTAAAATACACAGTGATAGACCCAGGAAACACTTATGAGCTTGTACAAAACACATGAAATAGAAGTACCTCGGGCCGTACTAACTTTAGGGCCCCGTTCAACCCCCGAGATTTGAGGTAGAAAGCAGTAAAATGATGCGAATACTTCTAATGTTTACAATTCCGGCTCCTTTGCTCGGCGAGTTCTGGAAAATGTTCTTTAAAACAATAACAAGTCCTGTTTCCTGAGCTCAGAATTTGTGTATAAAATTTGAAATGATGAGAATACTGTTATAGTAACAACTGTGACTGAATTGATTATGGTGTTTTTGAATAAAACAGCTAACTTCTGCAGTTTCTTTCACAGACTTCTAAGACAACTATCAAATTTTGTTGTAAGCAATTAAAGCACACAATGATAGACCCAGGTAATGTTTAAGAACTTGTAATAAACACATGAAATACAAGTATATAGAGCTGTACTAACGTTACGGCCATATTTAATCACCGATACTTTTGGGGGAGAGAGCTGGAAAACGACGAGAATACTGCGAATGTGTACAATTCCGGCTACTTTACTTGGCTAGTTCAGAACAATGTTCTTTCAAAGATTAAGAATTCCAATTTCAAAGCTCAGAATTTGTGTATAAAACCTTTCATTGATGAGAATACTGTTTATATGAACAAGTGTGGTTGAGTTGTTTACGGTTTATGGAATTAAAGATCTTAAATACCGAAGCCCCTTGTATACACTTCTGAGCCAACTTTCAAATGGTGTAGAAACTCAAAGTACACAATGATGGACCCAGGACATGTTTAAGAACTTGTAAGAAACACATGAAATGCAAGTATAAAGACTCGAACTAATGTTCTGGCCATTTTAAACCACCGATTTCGGGTAGAGAGCAGGAACCTGACAAGAATACTGCTAAAGTGTACTATTCCGGCTAATGTACTAGGAGAGTTCAGTACAAAGTTCTCTCAAACCTTAAGAATTCCTGTTTCCTGAGCTCAGAATTTGTGTATAAACCTTTTATCTGAAGAGAAAACTGTTTCTACTGACTGTGCCTGAATTGGTTACGGGGTTTTGATTAAAACAGCTTATATACTGAAGTTTCTTTCATATACTTCTAAGGAACTTACCAATTTGTGTTGTAACAATTATACCACACAATGTTAGATGCAGGAAATGTTTAATAAGTTGTAAGAACCCCCTGAAATACAAGTATATAGAGGTATACTAACGTTATGGCCCCCTTCAATCACCGATATTGAAGCCAAAATGCAGTAAAATGACCAGAATACACCAATGTTTACAATCCGGCTACTTTACTTGGCGAATTCAGAACAAAGTCCTTTCAAATATTAGAGGTTCCTGTTTCTAGGGCTCAGAATTCATGTGTAAAACTTTTAAATAAAGAGAATACTGTTTATATTCAGAAGAGTGGTGGAACTGTTTATGGTTGATGGAATTAAAGAGCTTAAATACGGAAGTTGCTTGTATATGCTTCTAAGCAAACTCTCAAATTGTGTTGAAACTCTGAAAGTACGCAATGATAGACACAGGAAATGTTTAAGATCTTGTAAGAAACACATGAAATATAAGTATTTATAGCCGTCCTAATTTTATGGCCATGTTCCATCACCGAGAGTTCAGGTAGGAAGCAGGAAAATGACGAGAATACCCTAATGTGTACATTTCCGGCTACTTTACGTGGCGAGTTCAGAAGAACGTTCTTTCAAACATTAAGAATTCCTGTTCCTAGAGCTCAGAATCTGCGTGTAAAACTTTTAAATGAAGAGAATACCCTTTATATTAACAAGTGTGGTTGAATTGTTTATGGATTAGGGTATTGAAGAGCTTAAATACTGAAGTTCCTTGTATATACTTCTTGGCAAATATCAAATTGTGTTGAAACTCTTAAATTACACAATGATAGGCGCAGGAAATGTTTACAAACTTGTAAGAAACACATGAAAACAAGTATTTAGAGCGGTAATAACTTTATGGCCATATTCAATCACCGAGGTTTCAGGTAGATGGCTGTAAAATAACGAGAATACTGCTAAAGTTTCCTATTCCGACTGTGTACTTGGCGAGTTCAGTACAAAGTTCTTTCAAACATGAAGAATTCCTGTTTCTAGGGCTCAGAATTTGTGTATAAAATCTTTGAATGATGAGAACACTGTTTATATGAACTGTGACTGAATTGGTTATGGTGTTTTGAATAAAACAGCTTAAGTTCTGCAGTTTTTTTATCTACTTCTAAGACAACTCTCAATTTGTGTTGTAACATTTATATTACACAATGATTGACCCAGGAAATGTTTCAAAACTTTTAAGAAACACATGCAATACAAGTATCTGGAGCCGTACTAATTGTATGGCCATGTTCAAATACCGAGAGTTCAGGTAGAAAGCAGGAAAAGGACGAGAATACCCTAATGTTTACAATTCTGGCTACTTTACGTGGCAAGTGCCGAGAACGTTCTTTCCCACATTAAGAATTCCTGTTCCTACGGCTGAGAATTTGCGTGTAAAACTTTTAAATGAAGAGACTACTCTTTATATTAACAAGTGTGGTTGAATTGTTTATGGTTTATGGTATTGAAGAGCTTAAATACTGAAGTTTCTTGTATATACTTCTCGGCAAATATCAAATTGTGTTGAAACTCTTAAATTACACAATGATAGACACAGGAAATGTTTAAAAACTTGTAAGAAACACAGGAAATACAAGTATTTAGAGCCGTCCTAATTTTATGGCCATGTTCAATCACCAAGATTTCAGGTAGGAAGCAGTAAAATGAGCAGAATACCCTCATGTTTACCATCCGGCTACTTTACTTGGCGAGTTCAGAAGAACGTCCTTTCAAACAGGAAGAATTCCTGTCTCTAGAGCTCAGAATTTGTGTATAAAACTCTTCAATGATGAGAATACTGTTTGTATTTCCTGGGACCGAATTGGTTATGGTGTTTTGAATGAAACAGCTTAAATTCTGCAGTTTCTTTCATGTACTTCTAAAAATACTATCACACTGTGTTGTAACAATTAAAATACACAGTGATAGACCCAGGAAACATTTATGAGCTTGTACAAAACACATGAAATAGAAGAATCTCGGGCCGTACTAACTTTATGGCCCCGTTCAACCCCCGAGATTTGAGGTAGAAAGCAGTAAAATGATGCGAATACTTCTAATGTTTACAATTCCGGCTCCTTTACTCGGCGAGTTCAGGAAAATGTTCTTTAAAACAATAACAAGTCCTGTTTTTCCTGAGCTCAGAATTTGTGTATAAAATTTGAAATGATGAGAATACTGTTATAGTAACAACTGTGACTGAATTGATTATGGTTTTTTTGAATAAAACAGCTCACTTCTGCAGTTTCTTTCACAGACTTCTAAGACAACTATCAAATTTTGTTGTAAGCAATTAAAGCACACAATGATAGACCCAGGTAATGTTTAAGAACTTGTAATAAACACATGAAATACAAGTATATAGAGCTGTACTAACGTTACGGCCATATTTAATCACCGATACTTTTGGGGGAGAGAGCTGGAAAACGACGAGAATACTGCTCATGTGTACAATTCCGGCTACTTTACTTGGCTAGTTCAGAACAATGTTCTTTCAAAGATTAAGAATTCCAATTTCAAAGCTCAGAATTTGTGTATAAAACTTTTCATTGATGAGAATACTGTTTATATGAACAAGTGTGGTTGAGTTGTTTACGGTTTATGGAATTAAAGATCTTAAATACCGAAGTCCCTTGTATACACTTCTGAGCAAACTTTCAAATGGTGTAGAAACTCAAAGTACACAATGTTAGACCCAGGAAAGGTTTAAGACCCTGTAACCTCGTATGAAATGCAAGTATAAAGACTCGAACTAATGTTCTGGCCATTTGAAACCACCGATTTCGGGTAGAGAGCAGGAACCTGACAAGAATACTGCTAAAGTGTACTATTCCGGCTAATGTACTAGGAGAGTTCAGTACAAAGTTCTCTCAAACCTTAAGAATTCCTGTTTCCTGAGCTCAGAATTTGTGTATAAACCTTTTCTCTGAAGAGAAAACTGTTTCTACTGGCTGTGCCTGAATTGGTTACGGGGTTTGATTAAAACAGCTTATATACTGAAGTTTCTTTCATATACTTCTAAGGAACTTACCAATTTGTGTTGTAACAATTATAGCACACAATGTTAGAGCCAGGAAATGTTGAATAAGTTGTAAGAACCCCCTGAAATACAAGTATATAGAGCTATACGAACGTTATGGCCCCGTTCAATCACCGATATTGAAGCCAAAATGCAGTAAAATGACCAGAATACACCCATGTTTACAATCCGGCTACTTTACTTGGCGAATTCAGAACAAAGTTCTTTCAAATATTAGAGGTTCCTGTTTCTAGGGCTCAGAATTCATGTGTAAAACTTTTAAATAAAGAGAATACTGTTTATATTCAGAAGAGTGGTGGAACTGTTCATGGTTGATGGAATGAAAGAGCTTAAATACGGAAGTTGCTTGTATATGCTTCTAAGCAAACTCTCAAATTGTGTTGCAACTCTGAAAGTACGCAATGATAGACACAGGAAATGTTTAAGATCTTGTAAGAAACACATGAAATATAAGTATTTATAGCCGTCCTAATTTTATGGCCATGTTCCATCACCGAGAGTTCAGGTAGGAAGCAGGAAAATGACGAGAATACCCTAATGTGTACATTTCCGGCTACTTTACGTGGCGAGTTCAGAAGAACGTTCTTTCAAACATTAAGAATTCCTGTTCCTAGAGCTCACAATTTGCGTGTAAAACTTTTAAATGAAGAGAATACCCTTTATATTAACAAGTGTGGTTGAATTGTTTATGGATTAGGGTATTGAAGAGCTTAAATACTGAAGTTCCTTGTATATACTTCTTGGCAAATATCAAATTGTGTTGAAACTCTTAAATTACACAATGATAGGCGCAGGAAATGTTTACAAACTTGTAAGAAACACATGAAAACAAGTATTTAGAGCGGTAATAACTTTATGGCCATATTCAATCACCGAGGTTTCAGGTAGATGGCTGTAAAATAACGAGAATACTGCTAAAGTTTCCTATTCCGACTGTGTACTTGGCGAGTTCAGTACAAAGTTCTTTCAAACATGAAGAATTCCTGTTTCTAGGGCTCAGAATTTGTGTATAAAATTTTTGAATGATGAGAACACTGTTTATATGAGCTGTGACTGAATTGGTTATGGTGTTTTGAATAAAACAGCTTAAGTTCTGCAGTTTTTTTTATCTACTTCTAAGACAACTCTCAATTTGTGTTGTAACATTTATATTACACAATGATTGACCCAGGAAATGTTTCAAAACTTTTAAGAAACACATGCAATACAAGTATCTGGAGCCGTACTAATTGTATGGCCATGTTCAAATACCGAGAGTTCAGGTAGAAAGCAGGAAAAGGACGAGAATACACTCATGCTTACAATTCTGGCTACTTTACGTGGCAAGTGCAGAGAACGTTCTTTCCCACATTAAGAATTCCTGTTCCTACGGCTGAGAATTTGCGTGTAAAACTTTTAAATGAAGAGACTACTCTTTATATTAACAAGTGTGGTTGAATTGTTTATGGTTTATGGTATTGAAGAGCTTAAATACTGAAGTTTCTTGTATATACTTCTCGGCAAATATCAAATTGTGTTGAAACCCTTAAATTACGCAATGATAGACACAGGAAATGTTTAAAAACTTGTAAGAAACACAGGAAATACGAGTATTTAGAGCCGTCCTAATTTTATGGCCATGTTCAATCACCAAGATTTCAGGTAGGAAGCAGTAAAATGAGCAGAATACCCTCATGTTTACCATCCGGCTACTTTACTTGGCGAGTTCAGAAGAACGTCCTTTCAAACAGGAAGAATTCCTGTCTCTAGAGCTCAGAATTTGTGTATAAAACTCTTCAATGATGAGAATACTGTTTGTATTTCCTGGGACCGAATTGGTTATGGTGTTTTGAATGAAACAGCTTAAATTCTGCAGTTTCTTTCATGTACTTCTAAAAATCCTATCACACTGTGTTGTAACAATTAAAATACACAGTGATAGACCCAGGAAACATTTATGAGCTTGTACAAAACACATGAAATAGAAGTATCTCGAGCCGTACTAACTTTAGGGCCCCGTTCAACCCCCGAGATTTGAGGTAGAAAGCAGTAAAATGATGCGAACACTTCTAATGTTTACAATTCCGGCTCCTTTACTCGGCGAGTTCAGGAAAAATGTTCTTTAAAACAATAACAAGTCCTGTTTTTCCTGAGCTCAGAATTTGTGTATAAAATTTGAAATGATGAGAATACTGTTATAGTAACAACTGTGACTGAATTGATTATGGTGTTTTTGAATAAAACAGCTCACTTCTGCAGTTTCTTTCACAGACTTCTAAGACAACTATCAAATTTTGTTGTAAGCAATTAAAGCACACAATGATAGACACAGGTAATGTTTAAGAACTTGTAATAAACACATGAAATACAAGTATATAGAGCTGTACTAACGTTACGGCCATATTTAATCACCGATACTTTTGGGGGAGAGAGCTGGAAAACGACGAGAATACTGCTCATGTGTACAATTCCGGCTACTTTACTTGGCTAGTTCAGAACAATGTTCTTTCAAAGATTAAGAATTCCAATTTCAAAGCTCAGAATTTGTGTATAAAACTTTTCATTGATGAGAATACTGTTTATATGAACAAGTGTGGTTGAGTTGTTTACGGTTTATGGAATTAAAGATCTTAAATACCGAAGTCCCTTGTATACACTTCTGAGCAAACTTTCAAATGGTGTAGAAACTCAAAGTACACAATGTTAGACCCAGGAAAGGTTTAAGACCCTGTAACCTCGTATGAAATGCAAGTATAAAGACTCGAACTAATGTTCTGGCCATTTGAAACCACCGATTTCGGGTAGAGAGCAGGAACCTGACAAGAATACTGCTAAAGTGTACTATTCCGGCTAATGTACTAGGAGAGTTCAGTTCAAAGTTCTCTCAAACCTTAAGAATTCCTGTTTCCTGAGCTCAGAATTTGTGTATAAACCTTTTCTCTGAAGAGAAAACTGTTTCTACTGGCTGTGCCTGAATTGGTTACGGGGTTTGATTAAAACAGCTTATATACTGAAGTTTCTTTCATATACTTCTAAGGAACTTACCAATTTGTGTTGTAACAATTATAGCACACAATGTTAGAGCCAGGAAATGTTGAATAAGTTGTAAGAACCCCCTGAAATACAAGTATATAGAGCTATACGAACGTTATGGCCCCGTTCAATCACCGATATTGAAGCCAAAATGCAGTAAAATGACCAGAATACACCAATGTTTACAATCCGGCTACTTTACTTGGCGAATTCAGAACAAAGTTCTTTCAAATATTAGAGGTTCCTGTTTCTAGGGCTCAGAATTCATGTGTAAAACTTTTAAATAAAGAGAATACTGTTTATATTCAGAAGAGTGGTGGAACTGTTCATGGTTGATGGAATTAAAGAGCTTAAATACGGAAGTTGCTTGTATATGCTTCTAAGCAAACTCTCAAATTGTGTTGCAACTCTGAAAGTACGCAATGATAGACACAGGAAATGTTTAAGATCTTGTAAGAAACACATGAAATATAAGTATTTATAGCCGTCCTAATTTTATGGCCATGTTCCATCACCGAGAGTTCAGGTAGGAAGCAGGAAAATGACGAGACTACCCTAATGTGTACAATTCCGGCTACTTTACGTGGCGAGTTCAGAAGAACGTTCTTTCAAACATTAAGAATTCCTGTTCCTAGAGCTCACAATTTGCGTGTAAAACTTTTAAATGAAGAGAATACCCTTTATATTAACAAGTGTGGTTGAATTGTTTATGGATTAGAGTATTGAAGAGCTTAAATACTGAAGTTCCTTGTATATACTTCTTGGCAAATATCAAATTGTGTTGAAACTCTTAAATTACACAATGATAGACGCAGGAAATGTTTACAAACTTGTAAGAAACACATGAAAACAGGTATTTAGAGCGGTAATAACTTTATGGCCATATTCAATCACTGAGATTTCAGGTAGAAAGCAGTAAAATGACAAGAATACTGCTAAAGTTTACTATTCCGACTGTATACTTGGCAAGTTCAGTACAAAGTTCTTTCAAACATGAAGAATTCCTGTTTCTAGGGCTCAGAATTTGTGTATAAAACTTTTAAATATGACAATACTGTTCTATTAACAACTGTGACTGAATTGCTTATGGTGTTTTGAATAAAACAGCTTAAATACTGAAGTTTCTTGTATATACTTCTAAAGAAACTATCAATTTGTGTTGTAACAATTATATTACACAATGATTGACCCAGGAAATGTTTCAAAACTTTTAAGAAACACATGAAATACAAGTATCTGGAGCCGTACTAATTTTATGGCCATGTTCATTTACCGAGAGTTCAGGTAGAAAGCAGGAAAAGGACGAGAATACACTAATGTTTACAATTCTGGCTACTTTACGTGGCAAGTGCAGAGAACGTTCTTTCAAACATTAAGAATTCCTGTTCCTACGGCTCAGTATTTGCGTGTAAAACTTTTAAATGAAGAGACTACTCTTTATATTAACAAGTGTGGTTGAATTGTTTATGGTTTATGGTATTGAAGAGCTTAAATACTGAAGTTTCTTGTATATACTTCTAAAGAAACTATCAATTTGTGTTGAAACTCTTAAATTACACAATGATAGGCACAGGAAATCCTTAAAAACTTGTAAGAAACACATGAAAACAAGTATTTAGAGCGGTAATAACTTTATGGCCATGTTCAATCACCGAGATTTCAGGTACAAAGCTGTAAAATGACGCGAATACTGCTAATGTTTACAATTCTGGCTACTTTACTTGGCAAGTTCAGAAAAACGTTCTTTCAAACATTAAGAATTGCTCTTTCCTGAGCACAGTATTTCTGTATAAAACTTTTAAATGATGTCAATACTGTTATAATAACAACTGTGACTGAATTGGTTAGGGTTTTTGTATAAAACAGCTTAAATTCTGCAGTTTCTTTCATATACTTCTATGAATACTACAAAATTGTGTTGTAACAATTAAAGTACACAATGATTGACCCAGTATATGTTTAAGAACTTGTAAGAAACACATGAAATACAAGTATAGAGAGCCGTACTAACTTTATGGTCATGTTCATTCACCGAGATTTCAGGTAGAAAGCAGTAAAATGACCAGAATTCTGCTAATGTTTAAAATTCCGGCTAGTTTATTTGGAGAGTTCAGAACAAAGTTCTTTCAAACATTAAGAAATCCTGTTTCTAGAGCTCAGAATTTGTGTGAAAAACATTTAAATGAAGAGAATACTGTTTATATTAACAAGTGTGGTTGAATTGTTTATGGTTTATGGACTTAAAGAGCTTAAATACTGAATTTTCTTGTATATACTTCTAAGCAAACTATCAAATTGTGTTGTGTAAAATACACAATGATAGACCCAGGAAATATTTCAGAACTTGTAAGAAACACATGAAATACACGTATATAGAGCCGTACTAATTTTATAGCCATGTTCAATCAATAAGATTTCTGGTAGAAAGCAGTAAAATGATGAGAATACACTAATGTTTACAATTCCGGCCAGTATACTTGGCGAGTTCAGAACAACGTTCTTTCAAACATTAAGAATTCCTGTTTCCAAAGCTCAGAATTCTTGTATCACACTTTTAAATGATGAGAATACTGTTTATATTAACAAGTGTGTTTGAGTTTTTTACGGTTTATGGAATTAAAGAGCTTAAATACTGAAGTTTCTTGTATATACTTCTAAGCAAACTATCAAATTGTGTTGAAACTCTTAAAGTACACAATGTTAGACCCAGGAAATGTTTAAGACCTTGTAACCTTGTCTGAAATACAAGTATATAGAGCCGTAACCGTGGACCCCCACAATGGCTTTCAGAGGGCTGGGCACAGGTCATGCAGCAAGCGTGGACCCCCACAATGGCAATCGAAGGGTGGAAGGGTCTGATCACAGGCCAGGCAGCAACCCTAGACCCCCAATATGGCATTCGAAGGGCGGGATGGCTTGCATCCCTTGATCGCCCTGGTGATCAGAGGGCGGGAGGGTGGTGTTGCAGGCCAGGCAGCAACCGCAGACCCCCGCCATGGCCATCAGAGGGTGTGAGGGCCTGAACGCAGGCCATGCATCAACTGCAGACCGTCACCATGGCAATCAAAGGACGGGAAGGCCGGAGCGCAGGCCAGGCAGCAACCGCGGACTCCCACCATGGCAATCGAAGGGCTGGAGGGCCCCGGCGCAAGCCAGGCTGCAACCCTGGACACCCGTCATGGCGTTGGGATGGCACACGCCATGAATGGAGGGTGGGAGGGCCAGAGCGCACGCCATGGCTGACCAGAGTGCAGCCCAGGCATCAACCCTGGACCCCCAACATGGTAATCGACGGGAAGGATAGCCTGCGTCCCTCAATCGCCATGGTGATAGGACGGCAGGAGGGCGGTATTGCTGGCCAGGAAGCAACCGTGGACCTCTGGGTGCCGGAGTTGCTGGCAGGCCAGCTTCCGGCGATCGCCATGTGGATCGGAGGGTGGCGGGTCCAGAGCGCAGGCCAGGCATCATCCCCGGATCCCCGGCATTGTGGGACCGAGGGCAGGAGGGAAGGAATGCAACCCAGCCCGCAAGATCGGACCCCCCACCATGGGAATCAAAGGGCGGGGGCCGGGGCACAGGCCAAGCTGCAACCCCGGACCCCCACCATGGGGATCGAGGGTGGTAGGGCCGGGGCACAAGCCTGGCAGCAATCCAGGATGCCCTCCATGGTGATCATAGGCAGGAGGGCCGGAGCACAGGCCAGGATGCTATCCCAGAACCCCGCCATGGCAATCAGAGTGTGGGAGGGCCACAGTGCATTCCATGCATCCACCCCGGACCCCCTCCATGGCAACGAAGGGCTGTAGGGCCGGGGTGCAGGCCAGGCAGCACCCACGGACATCTACCATGGCAATCTTAGGGCAGATTGCCTGCATCCCTGGATAGCCATGTTTATCGGAGGGTGGGAGGGCAGTGTTGCACGCCAGTCAGCAACCACGGACACCCGGATGCTGGGGTTGCTGGCTTGTCTGCTTGCGGTGATTGCCATGTCGATCGGAGGGCGGGAGGGACAGAGCGCAGGCCAGGCATCAATCCCCGAGCCCCACCATTGCAACCGAAGGGCAGGAGGGCCTGCCCCCCTTAATCGCCATGGGGATCGGAGGGCGGTGTTGCATGCCAGGCAGCAACCGGGGGCCGCAACATGGCAATTGAAGGGCGGGATGGCCTCCATCCCTAGATCGCCATGGCTATCGAAGGGCGGGATTGCTGTGTTGCAGGCCAGGCCCCAACCGCGGGATAGCCTGCGTCCCTCGATCACCATGGCAATCAGAGAGCTGGTGGCGGTGTTGCAGGCCAGGCAGCAACCGCAGAACCCTGGGTGCTGGGGATGCTGGCTGGACTGCTTCTGCCGATCGCCATGGCGATCAGATGGCGGGAGGACCAGAGCGCAGGACAGGCAGCAACCCCAAAGCCTGCCATGAGAATGGAAGGGCAGAATGGCAGGAGCGCAAGCCTGGCCCCAACCCCAGACCACCACCATGGCAATAGAGGGTGGGAAGGCGGGCGCACAAGCCTGGCCACAACGCCGGACCCCCGCCATGGCGATGGGAAAATGGGCTTTCCGGAGCATAGCCCAAGTTTCAACCCCGGACCCCCACCATGAAAATCGATGGTCGCGAGGGCCGGGGCGCAGGCCAGGCAGCAACCGCAGACCCCCAACATGGCAATCCAAGGGCGAGGTGGCCTGCCTCTCTTGATCGCCATGGCAATCGAAGGGCAGAAGAGCCGGGGCTGAGGCCAGTCAGGAACCCCGGATCCCCACCATGGCGATCAAGGGCGGGAGGGCTGGAGCACAGGCCAGGAAGCAATCCAGGACCCCAACATGGCCATCAAAGTGCGGCATGGCCTGCATCCCTCGATCGCCATGGCGATTGGAGAGGGGGAGTGCAGTGTTGCAGGCCAGGCAGCAACAGAGGAACTCTGGGTGCTGGGGTTGCTGGCGGGACTGCTTCAGGCGATCGCCATGGCAATCAGGAGGCCGTAGGGCCAGAGCACATGCCAGGCAGCAACCCCAGATCCCCAACAAAGCGATCAAGTGCAGAAGGGCCAGAGCAAAGGCTAGAAAGCTAACCCGGGCCCCCTCCATGGACATTGGAGGGTGGGAGGGCCAGAGCGCACGCCATGAATCAACCCCGGAAAACCACGATGGCAATCGAAGAGCGGGAGGGCGGTATTGCTTGCCAGGAAGCAAGCGCGGAACCCGGGTGCCGGGGTTCCTGGCTGGCCAGCTTCCGGCGATCGCCATGTAGATCGGAGGGTTGGGGGGCCAGAGAGAGGCCAGGCATCAACCGTGGACATCCAACATGGCAATTGAAGTGCGGGATGGCTTGCGTCCCCTGATCGCCATCACGATCAAGGGCGGGGGGGGTGGGGGAGGGGGCAGTGTTGCAGGCCAGGCAGCAAGCATGGACCACCAAGTGCCAGGTTGCTGGCTTTCCTGCTTCCGGCGATCACCATTGAGATTGGAGCACGGGAGGGCCAGAGCGCAGGACAGGCAGCAACCCCTGATGCCCGCAAAGACAATCGAGGGCAGGAGGGACAGAGCAGAGGCCAGGCATCAACCCCCGACCCCCACTATGGCAACCGAAGGGCGGGAGGGCCTGCCTCCCTTGATCGCCATGGGGATCAGAGTGAGGTGTTGCAGGCCAGGCAGCAACCGCGGATCACCAACATGGCAATCGAAGGGTGGGATGGCCTGCATCCCTCAATCACCACGGCAATCAGAGGGTGGGAGTGCCGTGTTGCAGGCCAGGTATCAACTCCAGACCCCTACCATGGCAATCGAAGGTCGGGAGGGCCAGGGCGCAGGTCAGGAGGCAAACGCGGAGCCCCAACATGGCAATCGAAAGGCAGGTGGGCTGGGAGCAGGCCAGGATGCAACCCCAGACGCAATTGCCATAGCGATGGGAGGGCGGGAGGGCCAGAGCGCAAGACAGGCAGCCACACCAGACCCCCAGCAAGGCGATTAAGTGCGGAAGGGCAAGAGCATAGGCCAGGGAGCAACCCCGGACCCCCGCCATGGGCAATGGAGGGCAGGAGGGCCAGAGCGCACGCCATGAATAAATTCCGTACCCCCACCATGGCAATCGAAGGGCGGGAGGGCCTGGGAGCAGGCCAGGCAGAAGCCACGGACCCCCACCATTGCAATCAAAGGGTGGGAGGGCCAGAGCACAGTCCAGGCAGCCACCATGACCACCGGCATGGACATTGGAGGGCGGGAGGGAAGGAGTGCAACCCAGCCCGCAACCTCGGACCCCCATCATGGCCATCGGAGGGCAGGAGTTCGGTGTTGCAAGACAGGCAATAACCGTGGAACTCTGGATGCCGGGGTTCCTGGCTGGCCTGCTTCCAGCGATCGCAATGGCGATCGGAACCGGGGAGAGCCAGAGTGCAGACCAGGCTTTTACGCCGGACCCACTCCATGGCGATGGGAAGGCAGGAGGGCGGGAGCGCAAGCCAGGCAGCAACCCCAGACCACCACCATAGACTTTGGAGTGCGGGAGGGCCAGAGCGCAGGCCATACATCAACACCAAGCCCTCACCATGGCAATCGAAGGACAGGATGGCCTGCGTCCCTTGATTGCCATGGTGATTGGAGGGCTGGTTGGCGGTATTGCAGGCCAGGCAGCAACCCTGGTAACCCAGGTGCCTGGGCTGCTGGCTGGCCTGCTTCTGGCGATCGCCATGTCGATCGGAGGGGCGGAGGGCCAGAGCACAGGCACGGACCTCCAACATGGCAATCGAAAGGCGGGAGGGCCGAGGCACAGGCCAGGAAGCAACCACGGCCCCAATAATGGCCATCAGAGGGCAACAGGCCAACGGCGCAGGCAAGACACCAACCCCGGATCCTCACTATGGCAATCGAAGGGCAGGAGGACTGGAGCGCAGCCCAGGCATCAACCCCGGACCCCCACCATGTCAATCGAAGGGCGGAGGGCTGGAGCGCAGCACAGGAATCAACCTTGGACCCCCAACATGGCAATCGAAGGGCGGGATTGCCTGTGTCCCTCGATCACCATGGTGATCGCAGAACAGGAGGGCAGGGTTGCAGGCCAGGCCGCAACCCAGGACCCTCAGCTGCCGGGGTTCCTCGCTGGCCAGCTTCCGGTGATCACAATGGCAATCGAGGGTGAGAGGGCCGGGGCGCAGGACAGGGAGGAACTGCAGACCCCCACATGGCGATTGGAGGACAGGAGCCTGGGGCGCAGGCCAGACAGCAACCCTGGGTCCCCAACATAGCATTCGAAGGGCGGAATGGCCTGCAACCTTCGATCCCCATGGCTATAGGTGGGCAGGAGGGCGATGTTGCAGGCCAGGCTGCAACCCCGGACTCCCACCATGGCAATCATAGGCGGGAGGGCCGGACAGAGGCCAGGCAGCAACCCCAGACCCCCACCATGGCGATCGTAGGTGGGAGGGCCAGGGCGCAGGCCATGCATCAACCCCGGACCCACACCATGGCCATCGATGGGCGGGAGGGCCAGGGTGTAATCCAGGCAGCAACTGCGGATCCCTGCCATGGCAATGGGAGAGCAGGAAGTCCTGAGCACAAGCAAGGCAGCAACCCCAGACCCCCACCCGGAGATCAAGTGCATGATGGCTTGCATCCCTCGATCGCCATGGTGATCTGAGAGCGGGAGGGTGGTGTTGCAGGCCAGGCAGCAACTCCGGATCCCCACCATGGCAATCGTAGCGGGAGGGCTGGAGTGCAGGCCAAGGAGCATCCCCGGACACCTGCCATGAACATTGGAGGGCAGGAGGGCCAGAACGCACTCCATGAATCAACCCCGGAACCCCACTATGGCAATTGAAGGGCAAGAGGGCATGCGTCCCTTGATCCTAATGGCGATAGGAGTGCGGGAGGGTGGTGTTGCAGGCCATGCAGCAACCCTGGAACCCCGCCATGGTGAGGGGAGGGTGGGAGGGCTGGGGCGCAGCCCAGGCATCATCCCCTGGACCCCCAACATGGCAATCGAAGGGCGGGATGGCCGGAGCGCAGGCCAGGCCGCAAACCCGGACTCCCGTCATTGGTGATGGGAGGGCAGGCAGGCCGGAACGCAGACTAGGCATCAAACCTGGACCCCCAACATGGCAATCGAAGGGCAGGATGGCCTGCGTCCCTCGATCGCCACGGCGATTGGAGGGCGGGATGGCGGTATTGCAGGCCAGGCAGCAACCGTCGACATCCGGGTGCACGGGTCCTGGCTGGCCTGCTTCCGGCGATTGGCATGGTGATCAGGGTGGGAGGGCCAGAGCGCAGGCCAGGGATTAACCCCAGACCCCCACCCTGGCAATCAAGGGCTGGAGGGAAGGAGCGCAACCCAGCCCACAACCTCGGACCCCTGCTATGGCAATGGAAAGGCTGGATGGCTAAGGTGCAGGCCATGCATCAACCCTGAACACCCAACATGGCAATCGAAGTGCGGGATGGCTTGCGTCCCTCGATTGCCATAACGATCGGAGGGCAGGGGGGGCGGTGTTGCAGGCTAGGCAGCAAGCACGGACCCCCAAGTGCCAGGTTGCTGGCTTTCCTGCTTCCGGCGATCGCCATGGCAATCGAGGGCGGGAGGGACAGAGCACAGGCCAGGCATCAACCCCCCACCCCCACCATGGCAACCGAAGGGCAGGAGGGCCTGCCTCCCTTGATCGCCATGGGGATCAGAGGGTGGTGTTGCAGGCCAGGCAGCAACCGCGGATCACCAATATGGCAATCGAAGGGCTGGATGGCCTGCATCCCTCGATTGCCATGGCGATCCGAGGGCAGGAGTGCAGTGTTGCAGGCCAGGTATCAACCCCGGACCCCTACCATGGCAATCGAAGGTCGGGAAGGCCAGGGCGCAGGCCAGGAGGCAACCATGGAACCCCAACATGGCAATCGAAGGGCGGTGGCTGGGAGCAGGCCAGGCTGCAACCCCAGATGCCCACCATGGCGATCAAGTTTGGGAGGGCCAAGCACAAGCCTGGAAGCAACCCTGGATTCCCAAAAAGGCAATTGAATGGCGGCATGGCCCGCGTGCCTCGATCGCCATAAGGATCGGATGGGCGGAGTGCGATGTTGCAGGCCAGGCAGCAACCGTGGACCTGTGGGTGCTGGGGTTCCTGGCGGGCCTGTTTCCGGCGATTGCCATAGTGATGGGAGGGCGGGAGGGCAAGAGCGCAAGCCAGGCAGCAACCCCAGACTCCCACCATGGCGATCGAGGGCGGAAGGGCCGGTGCACAAGCCAGGCAGAAGCCCTGGACCCCCGCCATGGACATTGGAGGGCAGGAGGGACAGAGCGCAGGCCATACAACACCGGACCCTCAGCATGGCGATCGAAGGGCCGGATGGCCAGCATCCCTCGATCGCCATGGCGATTGGAGGACAGGAGGGCGGTGTTGCAGTAAAGGCAGCAACCCCGGACCCCAGGGTGCAGGGGTTGCTGGCTGGCCTGCTTCCGGCGATCGCCATATCGATCGAAGGGAGTGGGGGGGCAGAGCGCAGGCCAGGCAGCAACCCCGGATGCCCACTATGGTGATGGAAGTGCGGGAGGGTCGTTGCGCAAGCCAGGCAGCAACCCCAGATCCCCACCACGGCGATGGGAAGGCGGGCTACAGTAGCGAAGCCCAGGCATCAACCCTGGATGCCAAAATGGCAATCAAAGGGCGGGATTGCCTGTATCCCTTGACCTCCATGGCGATCGCAGGGCAGGAGGCGGGGTTGCAGGTCAGGCAGCAACCCAGTATCCCAGGGTTCTGGATTTGCTGGCTGGCCTGCTTCTAGCGATCACAAAGTCGATCGGAGTGCAGGAGGGCCGGGGCGCAGGACAGGCAGCAACACCAGACCCCCACCATGTCAATCGAAGGGCGGGCGGGCCGGGGCACAGCCTAGGCATCAACCCTGACCCCAAACATGGCAATTCGAAGGCGGGATTGCCTGTGTCCCTCGATCACCATGGCGATCGCAGTCTTGAAGGCACGGTTGCAGGCCAGGCAGCAACCCAGGACCCCCAGGTGCCGGGGTTGCTAGCTGGCTTGCTTCTAGTGATCACAATGTCGATCAGAGTGCGTGAGGGCCGGGGCGCAGGCCAGGCAGCAACCATGGACCTTAACCACGGTGATCGTGGAGGGAGGGCCAGAGCGCAGGCCAGGCAACAACCGCTGACCCCCGCCATGTCCATCGAAGGGGCGGAGGGACAGCACGCAGATATGAATCAACCCCAGACCCCCCCCCCATGGCAATCTAATGGCAGGAGGGTCGGGGCGCTGGCCAGGAAGCAACCGCGGACCCACACCATGGCAATCGAAGGGCGGAATGGCCTGGGTCCCTCGATTGCCATGGCGATCGGAGGACGGGAGTACAGTGTTGCAGGCCAGGCAGCAACCACAGAACCCCAGATGCCAGGATTGCTGGCTGGCCTGCTTCTGGCAATCGCCATGATGATCGGAGGCGGGGAGGGCCAGAGCACAGGCCAGGCCACAACCCCGGACCCCTGCCATGGCGATGGGAAGGCGGGTTGGCCAGAGCACAGCCCTGGCATCAACCCTGGACCCCCAACATTGCAATCGAAGGCCTGGATGGCCTGCGTCCCTTGATTGCCATGGCGATCACAGGGCGGGAGGGTGGTGTTGCAGGCCTGGCAGGAACTGCGGACCCCCATGTCAATCGGAGGTGGGAGGGCCAGCGCGCACGCCATGCATCCACCCCGGACCCCCACTATGGCCATCGGAGGGCAGGAGGGCCAGAGCGCAGCTCATGCATCAACCCCGGACCCCCACCAGTGCCAATGGAGGGCGGGGGGCCAGAGCGCAGGCCATGCATCAACCCCGGACCCCCACCATGGTGATCACAGGGCGGAGGTGAGGTGTTGCAGGCCCAGCTGCAACCCCGGACCCCCGCCCTGGCAATGGGAGGTCGGGAGTGCCGGAGCGCAAGCCAGGCAGCAACCCGGGTCCCCCACCACGGCGATCGAGGGCTGGAGGGTCCGAGCACAACAAAGGCCGCAATCCCGGACCCCGTCATAGAAATAAAAGGCCGGTAGTGCCGTGGTACAGGCCATGCATCAAACATGGACACCACCATGGCAATCGAAGGGCGGGAGGGCTGGGGCGCAGGCCAGGCAGCTACGGTGGATCCCCGGGTGGCGGGGTTGCTGGCTGGCCTGCTTCTGGCGATCGCCATGTCGATCGAAGAGGGGGGAGGGCCAGAGCGCAGGCCAGGCAGCAACCCCTGAACCCGCCATGGAAATGGAAAGGTGGGAGGGCCGAAGCGCAAGCCAGGCACCAAACCGGGACACCCACCATGGCGATCGAGGGCGGGAAGGCCGGAGCACAAGCCAGTCCGCAACCCTGGACCCCCGCCATGGCATTCGAAGGGTGGGAGGGCAGGGGCGCAGGCCAGGTAGCAACCGCGGAAACCCACCTTAGCAGTCGAAGGGTGGGAGGGGCAGGGCGCAGGCCAGGTGGCAACTCCAGACCCACACCATGGCCATCGAAGGCGGGAGGGCGAGAGCGCAGGCCATGCATCAACACCGGACCCTCCCTGTGGCAATCAAAGGACGGAATGGCCTGCGTCCCTCAATCGCCATGGCAAATAGAGGGCGGAGGGTGGTGTTGCAGGCCAGGTGGCAACTCCGGATCCCTGGGTCCCTGGGTTGCTGGCTGGCCTGCTTCCGTCAATCGCCATGTCAATCAGAAGGGGGGAGGGCCAGAGCGCAGGCCATGCATCAAGCACGGACCCCCACAATGGCAATCAATGGGCGAGAGGGCCGGGGCGCAGGGCGGCAGAAAACCCCAGACCCCAACCGTGGTGATCAAGGTCGGGAGGGCCGGAGTGCAACCCTGGGCACAACACCGGACCCCGCCATGGCAATCAAAGGGCGGCATGACCGGGGCTCAGGGCATGCATCAAACCTGGACCCCCACCATGGCAATCGAAGGGCGGGAAGGTCAGGGTGCAGAACAGGCAGCAAACGTGGACCCTCACAATGGCAATTGAATGCGGGCTGGCCTGCGTCCCTCAATCGCCATGGCGGTTGGAGGGCGAAAGGCCGATGTTGCAGGCCATGCATCAACCCTGGACTCCAACCAAGGAAATCGAAGTGCGGGAGGCCCGGGGCGCAGGGCAGGCTGTAATCCTGGACCCCCACCATGGCAATCGAAGGGCGGGAGGGCTGGGGCACAAGAAAGGCAGCAACCGCAGACCCCCACCATTGTAATCAAAGAGCAGGAGGGCCAGGGTGCAGGCTAGGCAACAACCCCGGACCCCCACCATGGCGATCGAGGGCGGGAGGGTCGTAGCGCAACTCAGGCCGCGACCCAGGACCCCCGCCATGTCAATCGAAGGGCAGGAGGGCCGGGGCGCAGGCCATGCATAAAGCCCGGACCCCACCATGGCAATCAAATTGCAGGATGGCCTGCGTCCCTCAGACGCCATGGCGTTCGCATGGCGGGTGGGCGGTATTGCAGGCCAGGCAGCAACCGCAGAACCTTGGGTGCCGGGGTTGCTGGCTGGCCTGCTTCAGGCGATCACCTTATCAATCAAAGGGGGAGGGGGGCAGAGCGCAGGACAGGCAGCAACCCCGGATGGCCACTATGGCGATGGAAGTGTGGGAGGGGCCGAGCACAAGCCCGGCAGCAACCCAGGATCGCACCATGGCAAAGGGAAAGTGAACTGGTAGAAGCGCAGCCCAGGCATCAACCCTGGACCCGAACGTGGCAATCGAAGGGTGGGATTGCCTGTGTCCTTTGATCGACATGGCGATCGCAGGGTGGGAGGCAGGGTTGCAGGGCAGGCAGCAACCCCGGACCCCCGGGTGCTGGGGTTGCTGGCTGGCCTGTTTCTAGCGATCACAATGTTGATCGGAATGCGGAAGGGCCTGGGAACAGGCCAGGCAGCAACCGGTGACCCCCGCCATGGCCATCGGAGGATGGGAGGGCCAGAGCGCAGGCCATGCATCAACCCCGGACCCCCACCATGGCAATCGAAAGGAGGGAGTGCTGTGGCGCAGACCAGGAAGCAACCGCGAACCCACACCATGGCAATCAAAGGGCGGGATGGCCTGGGTCCCTCGATTGCCATGGCGATCGGAGGGTGGGAGGGCAGTGTTGCAGGCCAGGCAGTAACCACAGAACCCCGGAAGCCATGGTTGCTGGCTGGACTGCTTCCGGCGATCACCATGACTATCGAAGAGGGGGAGGGCTATAGCGCAGGCCAGGCAGCAACCCCGGACCCCCGCCATGGACATTGGAGGGTGGGAGGTCCAGAGCGCACGCCATGGACCAACCCCAGGCCCCCCACCATGAATCAACCCCGGACCCCCACCATGGCAATCGAAGGGCGGGAGGACCAGGGCGCAACCCAGGCATCAACCCTGGACCCCCACCATGGCGATCGGAGGGCGTGAGGGCCAGGGAGCAGACCAGAAGCCACCACAGACCCCCACCATGGCAATCAAAGGGCGGGACGGGGGTGGCACAGGCCAGGGAGGAACCAAGGACTCCCGCCATGGCAATCAAAGGGTGTGAGTGTCAGAGCGCAGGCCAAGCAGCAACCCGGGACCCCTGCCATGGCAATGGGAGGGAGGGATGGCCGGATCGCAGCCCAGGCATCAACTATAGACCCCCAACATGGACTTCAAAGGGCAGGATGGCCTGCGTCCCTCGATCACCATGGTGATCAGAGGGCGAGAGGGTGTTGTTGCAGGCCAGGCAGCAACCGCAGACCCCCACCATGGCCATCGGAGGGTGTGAGGGCCTGAGCGCAGGCCATGCATCAACCACGGACCCCCACCATGGCAAACGAAGGACGGGAGGGCCGGGGTGCAGGCCACGCTGTAACCCCAGACCCCCACCATGGTTTTGAGGGCAGGAGGGCCAGAGCGGGGGCCAGGGTGAAACACCCAAACCCCACCATGTCAATCGAAGGGCAGGAGGGCCTAGGTCCAGGAACAGGATGTTGTGTTAGTGCTGTCGGAGTATAATAATGAATTTGATTTCCTTTTTACATGGTAGACTATTGAATATTGTTAAACTATTGAAAGGATGGTCAGCTCTAGATGTGAAGTTTTATGCCAAAACTGGTACAGTATTTCCATTAACCTAGGTCTAGAACAGCCTTGTTATATATTGGAGATACTAGAGAAGTGAGGTTTCACTCTAACTGTTTCACTGATGATTCACTTCATGTTACATTTGCCCCATACCAAAGTGAAATATTAGTAATAAGGGAAATTAGGTATGGTGTACATGGGTATTATATTCACAATTTTTCTGTAAATCTGGAACTATTCTAAAATAAAACATCCATTAAAACCACATTCACAATACTAGGAAATGGTAATATCTGAACCTAGTGGAATGGACCACTGAAATGACAAGGATGTTTGAAAAGTGGCTGAGAGGAAACATCACCTCCCTGCCTTATGCTGGACTATAATGGAACTAGAGGGAGAGAGAGAGAGAGAGAGAGAGAGAGAGAGAGAGAGGGAGAAAGAGGAAGAGATCAGTTTGGGAAAAATATTAGGAGGTAAGAGGAAGGTCTTTTTTCTATAACCAGAGCATCTGAGACTTCTGCATCTTCTCCCACCCCCACCCCTCCTGGATGGTCAAGCTGAGGCTTTGTGATGACAAGCCACACCATGGCAACCACGGATTTTGGGCAACCAAAGCTGAAGTGAGCGGCTCCTCACTGACCTAGAGGTATATATAGAGGCCAGGACCCTTTGAGTAGTGTCTGTTGCCTCAAGATAGCCAAATTTACTAAGAAGATATTGTAGACTAGTGAATATAAGGACTAAGACTCCAAACACAAGGATGGATAAAGAAACTAAGTCCTAAAGGGAATTAGAAGTCAGTTTCTCAACTGGATGACGAAGAAGTGGATTAGGTCAGAATACCGTATTCAAATGCTGTCCCATCCCCGCCATGTTGATGGGAGGGCGGGAGGGCCTGAGCACAGGCCATACATCAAACCTGGACCCCCACCATGGCAATCGAAGGGCGGGAGGGCTGAGGCGCAGGCCAGGCAGCAAACCCAGATCCCCACCAAGGTGATAAAGGGCGGGAGGGCCAGAGCACAGGCCAGGAAGCAACCCTGGACCCCCAACATGACAATCGAAGGGTGGGATGGCCCGCATGCCTCGATCGCCATGGCGATCGTAGGGCAGGAGTCCGATGTTTCAGGCCAGGTAGCAACTGCGGACCCCCGGGTGGCGAGGTTGCTGGCTGGCCTGCTTCCGGAATTCACCATATCGATGGAAGGGGGTGGGGGGCAGAGCGCAGGCCAGGCAGTAACCCCTACCCCCAGCATGGCAATCAAGGGCGGAATGGCCAGAGCACAGGCCAGGAAGGATCCCCAGACCCCACCATGGACTCTGGAGGGCGGGAGGGTCAGAGCGCACACCATGAATCAACCCCGGATCCCCATCATAGCCATCCAAGGGCGGAGGGCCGGGGCACAGGCCAGACAGCCACAATGGACCCCACCATGGCAATCAAAGGGTGGGAGGGCCGGGGCGCAGACCAGGCAGCAACCTTGGACTCCCAAAATGGCAATCAATTGAATGGCTGGAGGGCCAGGGCGCAAACCAGGCCGCAACCCTGGACCCCGTCATGGTGATGGGAGGTGGTGCTGGCCGAAGCGCAGCCCAGGTATCAACCCTGGACACCCAACATGGCAATTGAAGTTAAGGATGGCCTGCGTCCCTCGATCGCCAAGGCGATCGGAGGGCACGAGGGCGGTACTGCAGGCCAGGCAGCAACCCAGGCCCCCTGTTGCCGGGGTTGCTGGCTGGCCAGCTCCCGGCGATTGCCATGTAGACCGGAGGATGGTAGGGTCAGAGCGCAGGCTAGGCGTCAAACCCGGACCCCCACCATGGGGATCGGAGGGCAGTAGGGCCGGGCACAGGCCAGACAGCCACCACGGACCCCCACCAAGGCAATCAATGGGTGGGAGGGCCGGGGCGCAGGCCAGGCAGCAACCTCAGACTCCCACCATGGCAATCGAAGGGCTCTAGGGCTGGGCGCAAGCCAGGCATAAACCCCGGACCCCACCATGGCGATCATGGGCAGGAGAGAAGGAGCACAACCCAGCCCGCAACCTCGGCCCCCCGCCATGGCAATCAAAGGGCGGGAAGGCTGGGGCGCAGGCCAGGCAACAACCCAGCTTGCCCACCATGACGATCGTAGGCGGGAGGGCAGAAGCGCAGGCCAGGAAGCAAACCCGGAACCCCACCATGGCCATCGGAATGTGGTAGGGCCACAGCGCATGCCCTGCATCAACCCCGAACCCCCGCCATGGCAATCGAAGGGCTGGAGGGCCCGGGTGAAGGCCAGGCAGCACCCGCGGACATCCACCATTGCAATCTTATGGTGGAATTGCCTGCATCCCAGGATCACCATGGCGATCAGAGGGCCTGAGGGCGGTGCTGCACGCAAGTCTGCAACCATGGACCGCCGGATTTCGGGGTTGCTGGCTGGTCTGCTTCCGGTGATTGCCATGTCCATCGGAGGGCGGGAGGGACAGAGCGCAGGACTAGCAGCAACCGTGGACCACCACCATGGGAATCGAAGGAATGGAAGGCCTGTGCGAAGGGCAGGCAGCAAGCCTGAACCCCCGCCATGGCAATCGAGTGAAGCAGGGCCAGAGCACAGGCCAGGCATAAACCCTGGACCCCCACCATGGCAACGGAAGGGCGGGAGGGCCTGCCCCCCTTGATCGCCATGGCGATTGGAGGGCGGTATTGCAGGCCAGGCAACCACGGGCCCCAACATGGCAATCGAAGGGCGGGAGAGCCGGGGCGGAGGCCTGGCAGCAACCCTGGATCCCCACCATGCCGATAAAGGGCGGGAGGGCCAGAGCACAGGCCAGGCATCAACCCCAGACCCTCACCATGCGATCAGAGGGCAGAAGGGCCATGTCGCAGGATGGGCAGCAACCCCGGACCACCGCCATGGCAATTGAGGGCAGCAGGGCCAGAACGCAGGCCAGGTATCAACACCCGAACCCCACCATGGGAA
Organism: Myotis pilosus; assembly: GCA_036010255.1. Classification (NCBI taxonomy): domain Eukaryota; kingdom Metazoa; phylum Chordata; class Mammalia; order Chiroptera; family Vespertilionidae; genus Myotis; species Myotis pilosus. Next base: position 66,456 of record JASKON010000048.1, read on the forward strand.
CCGAAAGGCAGAAGGGCCTGCCTCTCTTGATCGCCATGGCCATCGGAGGCGGGTGTTGCAGGCCATGCAGCACCGCTGACCCCCAACATGGCAATCGAATTGCTGGTGGGCCGGGACGCAGGTCAGACAGCCACTACAGACGCCCACCCTGGCAATCAAAAGGCAGGAAGGCCAGGGCACAGGCCAGGCAGATACCGCGGACTCCCACCATGGCAATAGAAGAGCTGGAGGACACAGGTGCAAGCCAGGCCGCAACCCTGGACCACCGTCATGGTGATGGGAGTGTTTGCTGGCCAAAGCGCAGCCCAGGCATCAACCCTGGACCCCCAAATTGGCAATCGAAGGAAAGGATGGCCTGCGTCCTTTGCTTGCCTTGGCGATCGGAGGGAGGGAGGGCATTATTGCAGGCTAGGCTGCAACCCGGTCCCCAGTTGCCAGGGTTGCAGGCTGGCCGGCTTCCGGCGATCGCCATCTAGATAGGAGGGTGGGAGGGCCATAGCGCAGGCCAGGCATCAAACCGGGACCCCCACCATGGGGATCAGAGGGCGGAAGGGCCATGGCACAGGAAAGGCAGCAACCCCGGACCCCCGCCATGGCAATCGAGAAGGCAGGGCCAGAACACAGGCCAGGCATCAACACCCAACTGCCACCATGGGAACCGAAAGGCGGGAGGGTCTGTCTCCCTTGATCGCCATGGCGATTGGAGGGGGGTGTTGCAGGCCAGGCAGCACCGCGGACCCCCAACATGACAATCGAAGGGCGGGATGGCCTGAATCCCTCAATCACCATGGCGATTGGACGGCGGGTGTACAGTGTTGCAGGCTAGGCAACAACCGTGGACCCCCAACATGGCAATCGATTGGAGGGATGTCCTGCATCCCTTGATCAGCATGGCAATCGAAGGGCGGGAGAGCCGGAACGGAGGCCAGGCAGCAAACCCGGACCCCCACCATGGAGAACAAGGGCAGGATGGCCGGAGCACAGGCCAGGAAGCAACCCTGGACCCCCAAAATGGCAACCGAAGGGCGGGATGGCCTGCATCCCTTGATCGCCATGCAGATCCAAGGGTGGGAGTGCGGTGTTGCAGGCCAGGCCTCAACCCTGGACCCCCACCATGGCAATCAAATGTCAGGAGGGCCGGGGAGCAGGCCAGGAGCCAACCACGGACCCCCAAGATGACAATCGAAGGGCGGGTGGGCCGGGAGCAGGCCAGGCTGCAACCCCAGATGGCCACCATGTTGATCGTAGGCATGAGGTGTGGAGCGCAGTCCAGGCAGCAACCCAGGAACCCCAACATAGCAATCGTAGGTGAAAGGGCCAGACCGCAGGCCAGGAAGCATCCCAAGACCCCCTCAATGACAATCAAAGGGTGGGAGGGCCGGGGCGGGAGGGCCACCACGGACCACCGCCATATACATTGGAGGGTGGGAGGGCCAGAGCGCACACCATGAATCAACCCTGGACCCCCACCATGGCAATCGAAAGGCGGGAGGGTCGGGGCGCAGGCCAGGCAACAACCGTGGACTCCCACCATGGCAATCGAAGGGCTGGTGGGCCCGGCGCAGGACAGGACGGAACCCCGGACTCCCGTCATGGCAATGGGAGGGCGGGCTGGCGAGAGCACAACCCAGGCATCAACCCTGGACCCCCAACATGGAAATCAAAGGGAAGGATGGCCTGTGTCCCTCAATCACTATAGTGATAGGAGGGCGGGAGTGCGGTGTTGCAGGCCAGGCAGTAAACCCGGACATCCGGGTGCCAGGATTGCTGGCTGGCATGCTACCGGTGATCACCATGGCGATCGGAGGGCGGGAAGGCCAGAGCGCAAGCCAGGCAGCAACCATGGAAGCCCACCACGGCGATCGTGGGAGGAAGGTCCAGAGCACAGGCCGGGGAGCAACCCTGGACCCCCACCATGAACATTGGATGGCGGGAGGGCCAGAGGGTACACCATGATTAAACCCCTGACCCCACCATGGAATCGAAGGGCGGGAAGGCCGGGACACAGGCCAGGCAGCAACACCGGACCCACGCTTTGGCGATGGGAGTCCGAGTTTGCCGGAACACAGCCCTGGGATCAACCCTGGACACCCAACATGGCAATCGAAGTGCGGGATGGCCTGCATCTCTCGATCGCCATCACGATCAGAGGGCGGGAGGGTGGTGTTGCAGGCCAGGCAGAAAGCGTGGACCCCTGAGTGCTGGGTTTTTGGCTTTCCTGCTTCTGGCGATCGCCATGGAGATCGGGGCGTGGGAGGGCCAGAGCGCAGAACAGGCAGCAACCGGGGACCACCAACATGGCAATCAAAAGGTGGGAGGGCCTGGGCGGAGGACAGGCAGCAACCCCGGACCACCGCCATAGACATTGGAGAGAGGGAGGGCCAAAGCGCATGCCATGAATCAACCCCGGACCCCCACCATAGCAATCGAAGGGCGGGATGGCGGGGCGCAGGCCAGGCAGCAACCCCGGACCCACACCATGGCGATCGTAGGATGGAGGCCCGGAGCCCAGGCCTGGCAGCCACCACAGACCCACACCATGGCTATCATAGGCGGTTGGGACAGAGCGCAGTCCAGGCAGCAACCCCAGACCCCAGCCATGGCCATCGGAGTGTGCAAGGGCCTGAGCGGGTCATGCATCAACACCGGACCCCCACCACGGCAATCTTAGGGCGGGATTGCCTGCATCCCTAGATGGCCATGGCGATCAGAGGGCGGGAGAGCAATGTTGCACGCCAGTGAGCAACAGCGGAACCCCAGATGCTTAGGGGCGAGCTGGTCTGCTTCTGTCGATCGCCATGTCGATCGGAGCAGGAGGGACAGAGCGCAGGACAGGCAGCAACCGTGGACCACCACCATGGCAATCGAAAGGCGGGAGGGCCTGGACACAGGACAGGCAACAACCCTGGACCCCTGCCATGGCAATTTTGGTGGCAGGACCAGAGCGCAGGCCAGGCATCAATCCCCGACCCCCACCATGGCAACCGAAGGGTGGGAGGGCCTGCCTCCCTTGATCGCCATGGTGATCGGAGCACGGTATTGCATGCCAGGCAGCAACCGTGGGCCCCAACATGGCAATTGAAGGGTGGGATGGCCTTCATCCCTCAATCGCCATGGCGATCGAAGGGAGGAAATGTGCTGTGGCAGGCCAGGCAGCAACCGCAGACCCCCGGGTGCTGGGGTTGTTGGCTGGCCTGCATCCCTTGATCGCCATGGCGATCAGAGGGTAGGAGGGTCGGGACGCAGGCCAGGCAGCCACCCCATACTCCCTCCATGGTAATCGATAGGCGAGAGGGTCGGGGCACAGGTCATGCATCAACCCTGGACCCCCACCATGGCAATCTTAGGGTGGGAGGGCTGGGACGCTGGCCAGGCAGCAACCCTGGATCCCCACCATGGCAATCTTAGGGTGGGAGGGCTGGGACGCTGGCCAGGCAGCAACCCTGGATCCCCACCATGGCAATCAAAAAGCGGGATGGCCAGAGTACAAGCCAGGCAGCAACCCCAGAAGCCTGCCATGGCCATCGGAGGGTGGGAGGGCCACAGCGCATGCCATGCATCAACCCCGGACCTCCACCATGGCAATAGAAGGGCGGGAGGGCCGGGGTGCAGGCCAGGGAGCACCTGCAGACATCCACCATGGCGGAATTACCTGCATCCCTGGATCACAATGTCCATCGGAGGGCGGGAGGGACAGAGCGCAGGACAGGCAGCAACCGTGGACCACCACTATGGCAATCGAAGGGCGGGAGGGTCGGAGCACAGGCCAGGCAGGAACCCCGTACACCTGCCATGGCAATGGGAGGGCGGGATTGCCGGAGCGCACCCCAGTCATCAACCCTGGACCCCCAATATGGCATTGGATGGGCAGGATGGCCTGCGTCCCTCGATCACCATGGTGATCAGAGGGCAGGAGGGTGGTGTTGCAGGCCAGGCAGCAACTGCGGACCTCCACTATGGCCATCGGAGGGCGGAAGAGGGTCAGAGCGCAGGCCATGCATCAAACCCAGACCCTCTTCATGGCAATTGAAGGGTGGGAGGCCCGGGGCACAGGGCAGGCAGGAACCCCAGACCCCCACCATGGTGATCGAAGGCAGGAGGGCCGGTGTGCAGGCCAGACAGCAACCCCGGACACCCACCAGTGCCATCAGAGAGCGGGAGGGCCAGAGCACAAGCCATATATCAAAGCCGGACCCCCACCATGGAAATCTATAAGCAGGAGAGCCAGGGGGCAGGCCAGGCAACCTCCCCAGATCCCCGCCATGGCGATGGGAGGGCGGGCTGTCTAGAGCGCAGGCCAGGCAGCAACCCCAACCCCCAGCATGGCGATCCAGGGTGGGAGGGTCAGAGTGCAGGCCATGCATCAACCCCAGACCCCCACCATGGCAATCAAAGGGCAGAAGGGCCGTGGCACAGGTCAGGCAGCAACCACGGACCCCCACCATGGCAATCGAAGGGCAGGATGGCCTGCATCCCTCGATCGCCATGGTGATAGGAGGCTTGGAGGGAAGTGCTGCAGGCCAGTCAGGAACCTTGGACCCCGGGTGCTGGAGTTGTTAGCTGGCCTGCTTCTAGGGATCACAATGTGGATCGGAGTGTGGTAGGGCCGGGGCCCATGCGAGGCAGCAACCTCGAACCCCCACCATGGCAATCGAGGGAAGGAGGGCCGGGACTCAAGCCATGCATCAACCCCGTGGCCCCACCATGTCAATCGAAGGGCAGGTGGGCTGGGACGCAGCCCAGGCATCAACCCTGGACCCCCAACATGGCAATCAAAGGGCGGGATTGCCTGTGTCCTTCCATCGCCATGGCGATCGCAGAACGGGAGGGTGGTGTTGCAGGTCAGGCAGCAACCCAGGACCCCCGGGTGCTGGGGTTGCTGGCTGGCCTGCTTCCAGCAATCTCCATGGCGATCAGAGGGTGGGAGGGCCAGAGCGCAGGCCAGGCAGCAACCCCCGGCGCCCGCAAAGGCGATGGAAGGGCGGGAGGGCCTGAGAGCAAGCCAGGAAGCATCCCCGGACACCCACCATGGCGATCGAGGGCAGGAGGGCCGGAGCACAGGCCAGGCAGCAATCCCGGACCCCCACCATGGTGATCATAGGCAGGAGGGCCCGAGAACGGGCCAGGGTGCAACCCCCAAACCCCAGCATGTCCATCGAAGGGCAGGAGGGCCTAGGTCCAGGAACAGGATGTTGTGTTAGTTCTGGCGGAGTATAATAATGAATTTGAATTCCTTTTAACACGGTAGACTATTGAATATTGTTAAACTATTGAAAGGATTGTCAGCACTAGATGTGAAGTTTTATGCCACAACTGATACAGTATTTCCTTTAACACCTTGGTCTAGAACAGCCTTGTTATATATTGGAGTATATCGGAGATACTAGAGAAGTGAGGTTTCACTCTGTTTCACTGATGATTCACTTCATGTTACATTTGCCCCATACCAAAGTGAAATATTAGTAATAAGGGAAATTAGGTATGGTGTACATGGGTATTCACAATTTTTCTATAAATCTGGAACTATTCTAAATTAAAACAACACTCAAAATACTAGGAAATGGCAATATCTGAACATAGTTTAATGGACCACTGAAATTACAGGGGAGTATGAGAAGTGGCTGAGAGGAAACACCACCTCCCTGCCTTATCCTGGACAATAATGGAAAGACAGGAAATGAGAGAGAGAGAGGTCAGTTTGGGAAAAATATTAGGAGGTAAGAGGAAGTCTCTTTTCTATAACCAGAGCATCTGAGAGTTCTGCATCCTCTCCCACCCCCGCCACTCCTGGATGGTCAAGCTGAGGCTAAGTGTTGTCAAGCCACTCCATGGCAACCACTGATTTAGGGCAACCAGAGCTGAAGTGAGCAGCTCCTCATTGACCTAGAGAGTATATATAGAGGCGCATGCCATGAGGTTACAGTGTCTGTTGCCTCAAGATAGCCAAACTTATAAGAAGATATTGTAGACTAGTGAAGATAAGGAATAAGACTCCAAACACAAGGATGGAAGAAGAAACTGTAAGTCTAAAGGGAATTAGAAGTCAGTTTCTCAACTGGATGAAGAAGAAGTGGATAAGGTCAGAATACCTTATTCAAATGCTGCCCCTTCCCCAATAAATCCTCACCCAAGATTCTGGCCTTGTGCTTTTTGGGCCCAGAAACTTCCTTATTCAATCCATTGTCACTCAATTACAAGCGCATTTCCTAATCATTTTCCAATTTCTTCCCCAAAACCAATGTCTTTCTGTGTTTAACATGCTTTCAAACTACATAACCAAGATAATGGCGATGGTAAATTTGGACTTTAAGCTGAATGACGAAAAGAGGGAGAAAGGCAGAAAGAATCAGATAATTGTACTTTACTACAGGAAGGGGAAAACCTCCAGTAAGCAAGCCAACAAATGCAGAAGAAGAAGTGCTGGAGTGTTCATCTACCACAGGTGATACCCAGGGTCTCCCAGAGGAACACACTTAATAATGTGTATCCCTCTATAAAAAATGCTTCAGAAATGGGAATTATGAGAAGATGAAAACATTAATGGTCTCCTTGAATAAATACCAGCAAGGGTATAAAAGAAATGTGTTTGTATTTTTGCATGTTTTCAGATGATGGGGGGGGGGGGATCTTAGGGCAGGCATGTGACAAGGGAGTAATGTAGAATTCCTTAATTGGGGCACCAGAGAAGCCATTCCATACAGAGCCAGGCACTTAGAATAAGGACATGGAGAATACTAAAGGGGGATTTTTTTCCTCAACACTTTCTCATACTGGCAAGGAAGAAAAGAAGCTGATGTTTAATTTACTTTGGATTGGGGGTGGGGTGGATGGTGGTGGTCGCAGTCATGAGGAACAGGTTGTTGTGTTAGTGCTGGCGGTGTATAATAATGAATTTGATTTCCTTTTTGCATGGTAGACTATTGAATATTGTTAAACTATTGAAAGGATGGTCAGCTCAAAGTGTGAAGTTTTATGCCACAACTAGTACAGTTTTTCCTTTAACACCATGGTGATCCTAGGCTGAGGGCCGGAGCTGAGGCCAGGAAGCAACCCAAAACTCCGCCATGGACATCGGAGGGTGGGAGGGCCACAACGCATGCCATGCATCAACCCCGACCCCCACCAAACAATCGAAGGACTAGAGGGCCGGGATGCAGACCACGCAGCACTTGCGGACCCCCACCATTGCAATCTTAGGGCAGGACGGCCTGCATCCCTTGATCGCCATTGCTATAGGAGGGCGGGAAGGCGGTGTTTCAGGCCAGTCAGCAACCGCGTTACCCGGGTGCTGGGGTTGCTGGCTGGTCTGCTTCCAGGGATCGCTATGTCAATGGGAGGGCTGGAGGGACAGAGCGCAGGCCAGGCAACAACCCTGGACACCCGCCATGGCGATGGGAGGACGGGCTGGCCGGAGCGCAGGAAAGGCAGCAGCCCCGGACCCCGCCACGGGAGGTTACAGAGCACAAGCCAGGCATCAACCACCAACCCCCACCATGGCAACCGAAGGGCGGGAGGGCCTGTCCCCTTTGATCGCCATGGCGATCGGAGGGCGGTGTTGCAGTCCAGGCAGCAACCGTGGGCCCCAACATGGCAATCAAAGGGCGGGATGGCCTGCATCCCTCGATCACCATGGCTATAAGAGGGTGGGAGGGCGGTGTTGCAGGCCAGTCAGCAATCGCCTTACCCCAGATGCTGGGGTTGCTGGCTGGTCTGCTTCCAGGGATGCCATGTGGATATGAGGGAGGGAGGGACAGAGCCCAGGCCTGGCAGCAACCCTGGACCCCCGCCATGGCAATCGAGGGCGGGAGGGACAGAGCACAGGCCAGGCATCAACCCCCAACCCCCATAACGGCAACCAAAGGGTGTGAGGGCCTGCTTCCCTTGATCGCCATGGTGATCGGAGGGCGGTGCTACAGGCCAGGCAGCAAACACGCACCCGAACATAGCAATCGAGGGGCGGGAGAGCCAAACATAGCAATCGAGGGGCGGGAGAGCCGGGCGGAGGCCAGGCCGCAACCCCAGACCCCCGCCATTGCAATCAAAGGGTGGGAGGACCGGGGCGCAGGCTATGCATCAAGCCCGAACCCCCACCATGGCAATCGAAGTGCGGGATGGCCTGTGTCCCTCGATCACCATGGTGATCAGAGAGCTGGTGGGCGGTGTTGCAGGCAAGGCAGCAACCACAGAACCCTGAGTGACTGGGATGCTGGCTGGACTGCTTCCAGCGACCTCCATGGCGATCGGAGGGCTGGAGGGCCAGAGCGCAGGCGAGGCAGTATCCCCAGACCCCCCCTAGGGGATGGAGGGCGGGAAAGCTGGAGCGCAAGCCTGGCAGCAACCCCAGACACCCACCATGAAGATCAAGGGTGGGAAGGCCAGAGCACAAGCCAGGCCGGAAGGCCGGATGCCCCCATGGCGATGGGAAGGCCGGCTGGCCAGAGCGCAGCCCAGGCATCAACCCTGGACACCCACCATGGCAATCGAAGGGCGGGATGGCCTGTGTCCCTCGTACGCCATGGTGATATGAGGGGGGGAAGGCGGTGTTGCAGAACAAGCAGCAACCACCGAACCCCAGGTGCCAGGGTTGCTGGCTGGCCAGCTTCTGGTGATCGCCATGTGGATCAGAGGGTGGGAGGGGCAGAGCGCAGGCCAGGAATAAACCCTGGACACCCACCATAGTGATCGAGGGTGGGAGGGAAGGAGCGCAACCCAGCCCGCAACCTCGGAACCCCGCCATGGCAATCAAAGGGCGGGAGGGCCGGAGCACAGGCCAGGCAACAACCCAGGATGCCCACCATGGCGATCGTAGGCTGGAGGGCCAGAGCGCAGGCTAGGAAGCAACCCCGTAACCCCGCAATGGCCACTGGAGGGTGGGAGGGCCACACCGCATGCCATGCATCAACCCCGGACCCCCACCTTGGCAATTGAAGGGTTGGAGGGCCGGGTTGCAGGCCAGGGAGCACCCGCGGACATCCACCATGGCAATTGTAGCGGGGGATTGTATGCATCCCTGGATCGCCATGGCGATCGGAGGGTGGGAGGGTGGTGTAGCACGCCAGTCTGCAACCACGGACCCCAGGATGCTGAGGTTGCTGGCAGGTCTGCTTCCAGCGATCGCCACGTTGATCGGAGGCCGGGAGGGACAGAGATCAGGAAAGTCAGCAACCACGGACCACCACCATGGCAATCAAAGGGCAGGAAGGCTTGGGCGCAGGACATGCAGCAACCCTGGACCCCTGCCATGGCAATTGAGGGCGGCAGGGCCAGAGCGAAGGCCAGGCATCAACCCCCTACCCCCACCATGGCAATTGAAGGGCGGTAAGGCCTACCTCCCTTGATCACCATGGCCATCAGGGGGCAGTGTTGCAGGCCAGGTATCAACCTCTGACCCCCACCATGGCAATCGAAGGTAAGGAGGGCCAGGGTGCAGACCAGAAGGCAACCGCGGACCCCCAACATGGCAATCGAAGGGCGGGTGGGCCGGGAGCAGGCCAGGCTGCAACCCCGGACACCCACCATGGCAATCAAGGGCGGGAGGGCCGAGCACAAGCCTTGAAGCAACCCTGGACTCCCAAAACAGCAATTGAATGGCGGGATGGCCCGCATGCCTCGATCGCCATAGCGATCGGAGGGGCGGAGTTGCAGCCAGGCAGCAACCGCGGACCTCCGAGTGTTGGAGATGCTGGCGGGCCTGCTTCTGGCGATCGCCGTAGCGATGGGAGGGCGCGAGGGCCAGAGCACAAGACAGGCAGCCACCCGGACCCCCAGCACGGCGATCAAGTGCGGAAGGGCAAGAGCACAGGACAGGGAGCAACCCCGAACCCCCACCATGTACATTGGAGGGCGGGAGGGCCAGAGCACACGCCATGAATCAACCCCGTACCCCCACCATGGCAATCGAAGGGCGGGAGGGCTGGGGAGAAGGCCAGGAAGCAACCCCGGGCCCCACCATGGCCATCGAATGGCAGGAGGGCCAGCCACAACCCAGGCATCAACCCCAGACCCCCACCAAGGTGTTCAGAGGGGGGTAGGGCCGGGGCACATGCCAGGCAGCCACCACGGACCCCCACCATGGCAATCAAAGGGTGGGAGGGCCAGAGCACAGTCCAGGCAGCCACCACGACCACCGCCATGGACATTGGAGGGCGGGAGGGAAGGAGCGCAACCCAGCCCACAACCTCAGACCCCCGACATGGCAATCAAAGGGCGGGATGACTGGAGCACAAGCCAGGCAGCAACCCCATAACCCCACCATGGCCATCAGAGGGTGGGAGGGCCACAGCGCACACCATGAATCAACCCCGTACCCACTCCATGGCAATTGAAGGGCGGGAGGGCCGAGGCACAGGCCAGGGAGCAACCCCGGACCCCCAGCAAGGCGTTCAGAGGGCGGTAGGGCCGGGGCGCATGCCAGGCAGCCACCACGGACAGCCACCATGGCAATCGAAGGTGGAAGGGCCAGAGCACAGGCCAGGCTGCCACCACGGACCACCGCCATATACATTGGAGGGCGGGAGGGCCAGAGCGCACACCATGAATCAACCCCGGACCCCCACCATGGCAATCGAAAGGCAGGAGGGTAGGGGCGCAGGCCAGGCCACAACCCCAGACTCCCGTCATGGCAATGGGAGGGTGAGCTGGCGAGAGTGCAGCCCAGGCATCAACCCTGGACCCCCAACATGGAAATTGAAGGGAAGGATGGCCTGAGTCCCTCAATCGACATGGCAATCAGAGGGCAGGAGTGCAGTGTTGCAGGCCAGGCAGCAACCCCGGACACCCGAATGCCGGGGTTGCTGGCTGTCCTGCTTCCAGCAACCACCATGGCGATCGGAGAGCTGTAGGGCCAGAGTGCAAGCCAGGCAGCAACCATGGAAGCCCACCACGACGATCGAGGGAGGAAGGGCCAGAGCACATGCCGGGGAGCAACCCCAGACCCCGCCATGAACATTGGATGGAGGGAGGGCCCCCCCAGACTCCCGCCATGAACATTGGATGGAGGGAGGGCCAGAGGGTACACCATGAATAAACCCTTGACCCCACCATGGCAATCGAAGGGCGGGAGGTGCCTGGACACAGGCCAGACAGCTACCCCGGACGCACGCTTTGGCGATGGGAGTCCGAGTTTGCCGGAGCGCAGCCCCGGGATCAACCCTGGACACCCAACATGGCAATCGAAGTGCGGGATGGCCTGCGTCCATCGATCGCCATGGTGATCGGAGGGCGGGAGGGCAGTGTTGCAGGCCAGTCAGCAAGCGCGGACCCCTGAGTGCCGAGTTTCTTGCTTTCCTGCTTCCGGCAATCGCCATGGAGATCGGGGCGTGGGAGGGCCAGAGAGCAGGACAGGCAACAACTGGGGACCACCATCATGGCAATCAAAGGGTGGGAGGGCCTGGGTAGGGGACTGGCAGCAACCCCGGACCCCCGCCATGGACATTGGAGGGCGGGAGCCACAGCGCATGCCATGAATCAACCCCGGACACCCACCATAGCAATTGAACAGTGGGATGGCGGGGCGCAGGCCAGGCAGCAACCCCGGACCCCCATCATGGCGATTGTAGGATTGAGGCCTGGAGCCCAGGCCAGACAGCCACCACGGACCCACACCATGGTGATTGTAGGTGGCTAGGCCAGAGCGCAGTCTAGGAAGCAACCCCGGACCCCCGCCATGGCCATCAGAGTGTGCGAGGGCCCGAGAGCAGGTCATGCATCAACCTCGGACCCCCATCATGGCAACCTTAGGGCGGGGTTGCCTGCAACCCTGGATGGCCATGGGGATCAGAGGGCGGGAGAGCAATGTTGCACACCAGTGAGCAACAGCGGAACCCCAGATGCTTAGGGGCGAGCTGGTCTGCTTCTGTCGATCGCCATGTCGATCGGAGCAGGAGGGACAGAGCGCAGGACAGGCAGCAACTGTGGACCACCACCATGGCAATTGAAAGGCGGGAGGGCCTGGACACAGGACAGGCAACAACCCTGGACCCCTGCCATGGCTATTTTGGGCTGCAGGGCCAGAGCGCAGGCTAGGCAACAACCCCGGACCACCTGCCATGGCGAGGGTATGGCGGGAAGGACGGAACACAAGCAAGGCAGCAACCCGGGAACCCCAACATGGCGAACGAGGGCGGGAGGGCTGGTGAACAGGCCAGCCATGGATATTGGAGGTCGAGAGGGCCAGAGCGCTGGCCATGCATCAACCCCGGACCTCCGCCATGGCAATCGGAGGGCTGGAAAGCCAAGGCGCAGGCCAGGCAGCAACCCGGATCCCTGGGTACGGGGGTTGCTGGCTGGCCTTCTTCTAGAGATCACAATGTCGATAGGAGTGTCGGAGTGCCAGGTCGAAGGCCAGGCTACAACCGCAGACCTCCACCATGGCTATCAAGGGCAGGAGGGCCGGGGCGTAGGCCATGCATCAACCCTGGCCCCGACCACCGCAATCGAAGGGCGGGAGGGCCGGGGCGCAGGCCAGGCAGCATCTGAAGACCTCCACAATGGCAATCAAAGGTGGGATGGCCTACGTCCCTCGATAGCCATGGCGATCAGAGGGCGGGAGGGCCAGAGTGCAGGCCATGCATCAACCCAGGACCCCCACCATGGCAATCGCAGTGCGGGATGGCCTGCGTTTCTGGATCTCCATAGTGATCGGAGGGTGGGTGTGTGGTGTTGCATGCCAGGCAACAGTCAGAACCCCAGGTACCCGGGTTGCTGGCTGGCCTGCTTCTGGCGATCGCCATGGCGATCAAAGGGCGGGTGGGCCAGAGCGCAGGTCAGGCATCAACCCCGGACCTCCCGCCATGGGGATGGGAGAAAGGGAAGGACAGAGCGCAAGCAAGGCAGTATCCCCGGACCACCACCATGGCTAACGAGGGCGGGAGGGCCGGTGCACAGGCCAGACAGCAACCCCAGACCCAACCATGGACATTGGAGGTCCAGAGGGCCAGAGCGCCAGCCATGCATCAATACCGGACCCTCACCATGGCAATCGAAGGGCGGGATGGCCTGAGTCCCTCCATTGCTATGGCGATTGGAGGGCGGGAGGGCCGTTTTGAAGGCCATGCAGCAGCCCCGCACCCCCGGGTGCCGGGGTTGCTGGCTGGCCTGCTTCCGGCGATCGCCATGTCAATCTCAGGTGGGAAGGGCCAAAGCACAGGCCAGGCAGCAACCACGGACCCCCACCATGGCCATCGGAGGGTGAGAGGGCCAAAGAGCAGGCCATGCATCAACCCAGGACGCCCACCATAGCAATCGAATGGCGGGAGGGCTGGGGCTCAGGGCAGGCAGCAACCCCGGACACCCACCATGGTGATCTAGGGTGGGAAGTTCGGAGCACAGGCAAGGCATCAACCCAGGACCCCCAACAGGCAATCGAAGGGCGGGATTTCCTTCGTCCTTCGATCGCCATGGAAATCGCAGGACGGGAGGGTGGTGTTGCAAGCCAGGCAGCATCCCCGGACCGCCGGGTGCCTGCGTTGCTGGCTGGCCTTCTAGAGATCACAATGTCGATAGTAGTGCGGAAGGGCTGGGGCGCAGGCCAGGCTACAACCACGGACCTCCACCATGCGATGGGAGGGCGGGCTGGCCAGAGCCCAGCCCTGGCATCAACCCTGGACCCCCAACATGGCAATCGAGGGCGTAATGGCCTGCGTCCTCGATCGTCATGGTGATAGGATGGCGGGAGGGCGGTATTGCAGGCCAGGCAGAAACTGCGGACCCTCGGGTGCCAGGGTTGCTGACTGGCCTGCTTCCAGCAATCGCCATGTCAATCGGGTGGTGGGAGGGCCAGAGCGCAAGCCAGGCATCAACCCCAGACTCTCACCATGGCGATCGAGGGCGGGAGGGAAGGAGCACAACACAGCCCTCAACCCTGGACCCGCTCCATGACAATCAAAGCACGGGCGGGCCGAGGCACAGGCCAGGCAGCAACCCTGGACCCCCACCATGGCAATCGAGGGCGGGAGGGCCAGAGCTCAGGCCAGGCAGCCACCCTGGACCCCCACCATGGCGATCATAGGCGGGAGGGCCAAAGCGCAGGGCAGGAAGAAAACCCAGACCCCTGCCATGGCCATTGTAGGGCGGGAGGGCCAGAGCACAAGCCATGAGACAACCCCGGACCCCGACCATGGCAATCAAAGGGCAGGATGGCCTGCATCCCTCGATAGCCATGGCAATTGGAGGGCAGTGTTACACGCCAGAAAACAACCCCAGACCCCGGAATCAACCCTGGACCCCCAACATTGCAATGGAAGGGCGGGATGGCCTGCGTCCCTCGAACGCCATGGCTACCCGAGGGCGGTTGGGCGGTGTTGCAGGCCAGGCAGCAACCGCGGACTCCCGGATGCCGGGGTTGCTGGCTGGCCTGCTTCAGGCGATTGCCATGTCGATCGGAGGTCGGGAGGGGCAGAACACAGGCCATGACCCAAGCCTGGACCCCCACCATGGCAATCGATGGTAGGGAGGGAAGGGGCACCAGCCAGGCAGAAACCGTGGACCCCCACCATGGCAATCAAAGGGCGGGAGGGCCTGGACACAGGACAGGCAGCAACCGCGGATCCTCACCATGGCAATCGAGAGCGGGAGGGCCAGGACTCAGGCCAGGCCGCAACCCCGGACCCCGCCATGGCGATGGGAGGGCGGGCTGGCCGGATCACACCTCAGGCATCAACCCTGACCCCCACATGGCAATCGAAGGGCGGGAGAGCCTGCCTCCCTTGATTGCCATGGCAATTAGAGGGCGGTGTTGCAAGTCAGGCAGCAACCACGGATACCCGGATAACGGGGTTTGAGGCTGGCTGTGTCTGGCGATCTCCATGGCAATCAGGGGGCAGTAGGGCCAGAGCGCCAGCCAGGAAGCAACCCTGGACCCCACCATGACAACCGATGGCCTGCTCCCTTGATTGCCATTGGGGTCGGAGGGTGGTGTTGCAGGAGAGGTAGCAACTGCAGACCCCCACCATGGTGATGGGAGGGCGGGCTGACTGGAGCGCAGCCCCAGCATCAATCCTAGACCACCAACATGGCAATCGAAGGAAGCAACCACGGACTCCCGGGTGAGGTGGTTGCCTGCTGGCCTGCTTCTGGCGATCGCCATGGCGAACAGAGCACCTGAGGGTCAGAGCAAAGTTCAGGCATCAACCCCTGACCCCCACAATGGCGATCGGAGGTGGGGGGCGGCCATAGTGCAGGCCAAGCAGCAACCCTGGACCTCCACCATGTTGAGCGAGGGCGGGTGGGCAGGAGCACAGGCCAGGCAGCTACTGTGGACCCCCACCATTGCGATCGAAGGGCGGGAGGGCCAGGGTGCAGGCCAGGCAGCAACCGCGGATCCCCGCCATGGCAATCAGGGCGGGAGGGCCAGATCGCACACCAGGCATCAACTCCTGACTCCCACTATGGCAACTGAAGGCGGGAGGGCCTGCCTCCCTTGATCGCCATGGTGATCGGAGGGTGGTGTTGCAGGCCAGGCAGCAACCGGGACCCCTGGGTGCAGGGATTGCTGGTTTGCCTGTGTCCGGTGATCGCCATGGCGATTGGAGGTCGGGAGGGCCTTAGCGCAGGCCAGGGAGCAACCCCGAACCTCCACCATGTTGTTCGAGGGCGGGAAGGCCGGAGCGCAGGCCAGGCAGCAACCCCCAACCCCCACCATGGCAACAGGAGGGTGGGAGGGCCTGCCTCCCTTGATTGCCATGGCGACCGGAGGGTGGTGTTGCAGGCCAGGAAGCAACCATGGACCCGCGGGTGCCGAAGGTGCTGATTGACCTGCATATTGATATTGCCATGGCAATTGGATGGGTGGAGGGCCAGAGAGCAGGCCAAGCATCAACCCAAGAACCCCACCATGGAAATCGAAGGGCGGAGGGCCGGGGCGCAGGCCAGGCAGCAACCCCGGACCCCAATCATGGCAATCATAGGCGGAAGGACTAGAGCGCAGGCCAGGCAGCCACCACGGACCCGTGCCATGAACATCGGAGGGCGGGAGGGCCAGAGCACAAGCCATGCATCAACCCTGGACCCCGAAAATAGCAATCGAAGGGTCGGATGGCCTGCGTCCCTCGATCGCCATGGCAATTTGAGGGCGGTGTTGCTGACCAGACAACAACCCCGGACCCCCTCCATGGGGATTGAGGGCGGGAGGGCCAGAGCACAGGCAGGCAGCAACCGTGGGCCCGCTGAGGCGATCGGAGGTCAGGCTGGCCGGAGCGCAGCCCAATCATCAACCCTGGACCAACAACATGGCAATGGAAGGGCAGGATGGCCTGCATCCCTCGAACACCATGGCGATCAGAGGGCGGGTGGGCGGAGTTGCAGGCCAGGCAGTAACCGCAGACCCCCGGTGCCGAGGTTGCTGGCTGGCCTGCTACCAGCGATCGCCATGTTGATCGGAGAGCAGGAGGGCCAGAACGCAGGCCATGACCCAACCCTGGACCCCCACCATGGCAAACGGGCGATAGGGGTGGGGCACAGGCCAGGCAGTACCGCGGACCCTCACCATGGCAATCGATGGGCGGGAGGGCCAGAGCGCAGGCCAGGCAGCAACTCTGGACACCCACCATCGTAATCGAGGGCCTGAGGGCCAGATCGCAGGCCAGGCTGCAATCCTGCACCCCCGCCATGGCGATGGAAAGGTGGGCGGGCAAGCGCAGGCCAGGCAGCAACCTCAGACCCCCCACCACGGCAATCGAGGGCAATAGGGCAAGAGCACAGGCCAGGCCGCTACCGCAGACCCCTGCCATGGGGATGGTAGGGCGGGCTCCACAGAGCACAGCCCAGGCATCAACCATAACCCCCACATGGCAATTGAAGGGTGGGAGGGCCTGCCTCCCTTGATTGCTGTGGCAATCCAAAGGCGGTGTTGCAGGACAAGCAGCAATCACGAACCCCCGGTGGCCGGGGTTGCTGGCTGGCCTGCGTCTGGCGATCTCCATGGCAATTGGAGGGCTGGAGGGCCAGAGCACAGGCCAGGCAGCAACCCCGGACCCCCACCATGGCAACTGAAGGGCGGGAGGGCCTGCGTTCCTTGAATGTCATGGTGTTGTAGGACAGGTAGCAATTGCGGACCCCCGCCATGGCGATGGGAGGGCGGGCTGACAGGAGTGCAGCCCAGGCATCAATCCTGGACCATCAACATGGCAATCGAAGGACGGTATGGCCTGCGTCCCTCGATCGCCATGGCGATCGGAGGGCTGGATGGGGGTGTTTCAAGCCAGGAAGCAATCTCGGAACCCCGGGTGCCGTGGTTGCTGGCTGGCCTTCTTCTGGCGATCGCCATGGAGATCAGAGGACGGTAGGGCCAGAGCACAGGCCAGGCATCAACCCCGGAACCCCACAATGGCGATCGGAGGACGGGAGGGCCGGGGTGCAGGCCACTAAGCAACCGCGGACCCCCGCCATGGCAATCGAGGGTGGGAGGGCCAGAGCGCAGGCCAGGCATCAACCCCCGACCCCTACCATGGCAACTGAAGGGCGGGAGGGCCTGCCTCCCTTGATCGCCATGGCGATCAGAGGGTGGTGTTGCAGACGAGGAAGCAACCACGGACCCCCCGAGCGCCGAGGTTGCTGGCTGGCCTGCATTTTGATATCGCCATGGCAATCGGATGGGTGGAGGACAAGAGCACAGGCCAGGCAGCAACCCCAGACTCCCACCGTGGCCATAGGAGAGCGGGAGGGCCAGCGCGCCGGCCATGCATCAACCGCAGACCCCCACCATGGCAATTGAATGACGGAAGAGCCGGGGCACAGGCCAGGCAGCAACTGCGGATCCCCACCGTGGCTACCGAGGGTGGGAAGGCCTGTGTCCCCTGTCGCCATGTCGATCGGAGGGTTGGAGGGCCAGAGCGCAGGCCAGGCATCAACCCTGGACCCCCACCATGGCGATCGAGGGAGGGAGAGCCAGAGCGCAGGCCAGGCAGCAACTGCGGACCCCCACCATGGCTACCGAGGGTGGGAAGGCCTGTGTCCCCTGTCGCCATGTCGATCGGAGGGTTGGAGGGCCAGAGCGCAGGCCAGGCATCAACCCTGGACCCCCACCATGGCGATCGAGGGAGGGAGAGCCAGAGCGCAGGCCAGGCAGCAACCCCGGACCCCCACCATGGCGATCATAGACAGGAGGGTTGAAGCTCAGGCCAGGCAGCCACCACAAAGCCCCACCATGGCAATCGTAGGCAGGAGGGCAGGAGCACAGGGCAGGAAGCAATCCCGGACCCCCGCCATGGCCATCGTAGGGCAGGAGGGCCAGAGCACAAGCCATGAATCAACCCCAGACCCCGACCATGGCAATCGAAGGGCAGGATGGCTTGCGTCCCTCGATCACCATGGCGATTTTGAGGGCAGTGTTGCGGGCCAGACAACAACCCCGGACCCAGTCCATGGCGATGGGAGGTTGGGAGGGCAAGAGCGGAGGCTAGGCAGAAGTCCCGGACCCCCTATATGGCGATCCAGGGCGGAAGGGCCAAAGCTCAGGCAAGGCAGCAAACGCAGACCTCCACCATGGAGATCGACGGTGGGAGGGACGGAGCGCAACCCTGGCCATAAAGCCGGACCCCCCCCCCCCCCATGGCAATCGAAGGGCTAGAGAGCCGGGGCACAGGGTAGGCAGCAACCCAGGAACCCCACCATGGCGATAGTAGGCTGGAGGGCCAGAGCGCATGCCTGGCAGCAACCTCTGAACCCTGACATGGCATTCGACGGAAGGAGGGGTGGAGTGCTGGCCAGGCAGCAACCCAGGAACCCCACCATGGCCATCAGAGGGCTTGAGGTCCGGGGCCCGGGACAGGAAGCAACCCTGACCCCCACCATGGCGAACGAAGGAAGGAATGACTGGAGCGCTGGACAGTCAGCAACCCCGGACACCCACCATGGCAATCGTAGTGCGTGAGGGCTGGGCCGCAGGCCAGGCAGCAACCTCAGACCCCCAACATGGCAATCGAAGGGCGGTAGGGTCAGGGCGCAGGCAGGCAGCAACCTCAGATACCCACCATGGCGACCGAGGGCAGGAGGGTCGGAGAAAAACCAGGCAAAAACCCCAGAACCCCGGGTGCCGGGGTTGCTGGCTGGCCTGCATCCAGCGATCACCATGGCGATCGGAGGGCGGGAGGGCCGTGGCCCAGGTCAGGCAGCAACCACAGACCGCCAACATGGCAATTCAAGGGCGGGATGGCGTGCAATCGGAGGGCAGGTGCGCGGTTTTGCAGGCCAGGCAACAACCGCAGAACCCCAGGTGCCAGGGATGCTCGCTGACCTGCTTCTGGAGATTGCCATGGCAATCGGAGGGCAGGAGGGCCAGAGCACAGGAAGGTCACAACCCTGGACGCCCGCCATGTCGATGGGAAGGCGGACTGGCTAGAGCGCAGCCCAGGCATCAACCCTGGACCCCCAACAGGGCAATCGAAGGGCAATATTGCCTGTGTCCCTCGATCACCATGGCGATCCGAGGGCGGGAGCATGAGGTTGGATGCCAGGCAGCAACCCAGGACCCCGGGGTGCCGGAGTTGCTGGCTGGCCTGCTTCTAGCGATCACAATGTCGATCAGTGTGCAGGAGGGCCGGGGCGGAGGTCAGGCTACAACCGCGGACCCCCAACATGGAGATCGAGGGCGGGCGGGCCGGGGCACATGCCATGCATCAACCCCGGACCAACACCATGGCAATCGCAGGGCGGGATGGCCTGCATCACTTGATCGCCATGGCGATCGGAGGGCGGGAGGGTTGTGTTAAAGGCCAGTCAGCAACCAAGGAACCCCACGTGCCCGGGTTGCTGGCTGGCCTGCTTCTGGCAATCACCATGGCTATCAGAGGGCAGGAGGGCCAGAGCCCAGGCTAGGCAGCAACCTTGGACCCCCCGCCATGGTGAGGGGAGTGTGGGAAGACGGAGAGCAAGCAAGGCAGGAACCCCGGAACCCAACCATGGCGAACAAGGGGGGGAGGGCTGGTGCACAGACCAGGCAGCAACTCTGGACCCCTGCCATAAACATTGGAGGTCGAGAGGGCCAGAACGCCGGCCACGCACCATGGCAATCGAAGGGCTGGATGTCCCGCGTCCCTCAATTGCCATTGAGATTGGAGGGCGGGAAGGCGGTGTTGCAGGCCAGGCAGCAACCCCAGACCCCGGGTTGCTGGCTGGCCTGCTTCCGGTGATAGCCATGTTGATCAGATGTGGGGAGGGCCACAGCGCAGGCCATGCATCAACCCTGAACCCCCACCATGGCAATCGGAAGGCGGGAGTGCCGGGGCGCAGGCTATGCATCAACCCCGGAACCCCAGCATGGCAAGCAATGGGCGGGATGACCTGCATCTCTCGATCGCCATGGCGATAGGAGGCCGGGAGGGTGGTGTTGCAGGGCAGGCAGCAACCATGGACCCCTGGGTGCCGGAGTTGCTGGCTGGCCTGCTTCTATAAATCACAAGGTGGATGGGAGTGTGGGAGTCCCGGACCCAGGGGAGGCAGCAATCGTGGACCCCCACCATGGTGATTGAGGGCAGGAGGGCAGGGGCACAGGCCAGGCAGCAACTGTGGACCCCCACCATGGCAATCGAAGGACAGGAGGGCCCGGGCCCAGGCCAGGCAGCAACCCCAACCCCCACCATGGTGATCAAGGGCAGGAGGGCCGGAACGCTGGCCAGTCAGCAACCCCGCACCCCCACCATGGCAATCATATTGCGTGAGGCCTGAGCACAGCCCAGGCATCAACCCCGGATGCTACCATGGCAATCGAATGGCGGGAGGGCCAGGGTGCAAGCCAGGCAGCAAACCAGGACCCCTGGGTGCTGGAGTTGCTGGCTAGCCTGCTTCTAGCGATCACAATGTCGATTGGTGTACTGGAGGGCCGGGGCGCAGTTCAGGCTACAACTGCGGACCCCCAACATGGAGATCAAGGGCGGGAGGGCCGGAGAGCATACCATGCATCAACCCCGGACCCCCACCATGGCAATCGCCGGGCGGGGTGGCCTGCATCCCTCAATCACCATGGCAATCGGAGGGCGGGAGGGTGGTATTGTAGGCCAGGCAGCAACCCCGGAACCCTAGGTGCCGTGGTTGCTGGCTGGCCTGCTTCCAGCGATCGCCATGTCGATCGGATGTGGGGAGGGCCAGAGCGCAGTCCATGCATCAACGCCGGACCCCCACCATGGCAATGGAAGGGCGGGAGTGCCGGGATGCAGGCCATGCATCAACCCCAGTGAGGCAGCAACCGTGGACCACCACCATGGCGATCGAGGGTGGGAGGGCCAGGGCACAGGCCAGGCAGCCACCACAGACCCCAACTATTGCAATCGAAGGCGGGAGGGCTTGGGCGCAGCCCAGGCAGCAACACCGGACCCCAACCATGGCGATCGAGGGCAGCAGGGCCGGAGCGCAACCCATGCCACGACCCCGGACCCCCACCATGGCAATCAAAGGGCGGGAGGGCCGGGGCGCAGGCCAGGTAGCAACCCCGGTCCGCCGGGTACGGGGGTTGCGGGCTGGCCTTCTTCTTGAGACCACAATGTCGATTGGAGTGTGGGAGGCCCGGGGCGCATGCCAGGCTACAACCGCGGACCCCCACCATGGCGATCGAGGGCAGGAGGGCTGGGGTGCAGGCCATGGAAAAACCCTATGCCCGGACCTTGGCAATCTAATGGCGGGAAGGCCGGGGCACAAGCCAGGCAGCATCCGCAGACCCCACAATGGCAATCGAAGGGCGGGATGGCCTGCTCTATCAGCATGGGGATCGGAGGGTGGGAGGGTGGTGTTGCAGGCCAGGAAGCAACTGCAGAACCCCAGGTGTGGGGGTTGCTGGCTGGCCTACTTCTGGCGATCGGAAGGCGGGAGGGTCAGAGCTCAGGCCATGCATTAAACCCGAACCGCAACCATGGCAATCGCAGGGCTGGATGGCCTGCGTCCCTCGATCACCATGGCGATTGGAGGGCATGAGGGTGGTGTTGCAGGCCAGGCAGCAACCACGGAACCCCAGTAGCCGGGGTTGCTGGCTGGCCTGTTTCTTGCGATCGCCATGGCGATCGGAGAACTGGAGGACCAGAGCACAGGCTAGGCAACAACCCCGGACCCCACCAAGGTGAACGAGGGCGAGAGGGCCGGTGCACAGGCCAGGCAGCAACCGCGGACCCCCACCATGGCCATCGGAGGGCAGGAGGGCCGGGGTGCAGGCCAGGCAGCAACCGCGGACGCCCACTGTGGCCATTGGAGGTCGAGAGGGCCAGAGAGCAGGCCATACATCAACCCCAGAGCCCCACCATGGCAATCAAGGGTGGGAGGGCCGGGGCTCAAGCCAGGCAGCAACCGCGGACGCCCACTATGGCCATCGGAAGTCGAGAGGGCCAGAGAGCAGGCCATGCATCAACCCCGTACCCCCACCATGGCAATCGAAGGGCAGGAGGGCTGGGGTGCAGTCCAGGCAGCAACCGCGGATCCCACCATGGCGTTCGAGGGCTGGGACGCAGACCAGGGAGCAACCCCGGCCCCCACCATGGTGATCAGAGGGCAGGAGGGCCGGGACGCAGTACAGGCAGCAACCTCGGATCCCCGCCATGGCGTTCGAGGGCGGTAGGGCCAGAGCACAGGCCAGGCAGAAACCCAAACTCCAAACCATGTCAATTGGAGGGCGGGAGGGCCAGAGCGCAGGCCATGCATCAACCAGGGACCCCACCATGGAAAGCGAAGGGTTGGAAGCCGAGGCGCAGGCCAGGCAGCAACCCCGTACCCCCACCATGGCGATGGTAGACGGGAGGGCCAGAGCGCAGGCCAGGCAGCAACCACGGACCCTCATCATGGCAATCAATGGGCGGGAGGGCCAGAGCGCAGGCCAGGCAGCCACCTTGGACCCGCGCCTTGGCCATCGGAGGGCGTGAGGGCCAGAGCACAAGCCATGCATCAACACCGGACCCCAACAATGACAATAGAAGGGCAGGATGGCCTGTGTCCCTCGATCACCATGGCGATTGGAGGGCGGTGTTGCAGACCAGACAACAACCCCAGACCCAGTCCATGGCGATGGGACGTTGGGAGGGCAAGATCGGAGGCCAGGCAGCAACCCTGGACCCCCTCCATGGGGATCGAGGGCGGGAGCGCCAGAGCACAGGCCTGGCAGCAACCGCGGACCTCCACCATGGCGATCGACGGCGGGAGGGATGGACCGCAACCCAGGCCATAACCCTGGACTCTGCCATGGCAATTGAAGGGCAGGAGAGCCGGGTCTCAGGGCAGGCAGCAACCCCGAAACCCCACTATGGCAATCGAATGGTGGGAGGGCCGGTGAGTAGGCCAGGCAGCAACCGCGGACCCCCGCCAGGGGATGGGAGGGAGGGCTGGCTGGAGCGCAGCCCAAGCATCAATCCTGGACCACCAACATGGCAATTGAAGGGCGGGATGGCCTGTAACCGTCGAACACCATGGCGATCGGAGGGCGGGTGGGCGGTGTTGTAGGCCAAGCAGCAACCGCGGACCATGGGTGTCGGGGTTGCTGGCTGGCCTGCTACCTGCGATCGCCATGTCAATCAAGTCGGGAGGGAAAAACGCAGGCCATGACCCAACCCTGGACCCCCACCATGGCAATCGATGGGCAGGAGTAGCGGGGCGCAGGCCAGGCAGCAACCACAGACCCTCTCCATGGAAATCGATGGGCGGGAGGGCCAGAGTACAGGCCAGGCAGCAACCCCGGACACCACCATGGCGATGGAAGGGCGGGAAGGCCAGAGCACTGGCCAGGCTGCAACCCCGGACCCCCGCCATGGCGATGGGATGGTGGGCTGGCCGGAGCACAGCACAGGCATCAACCCAGACCCCCACATGGCAATCGAAGGGTGGGAGGGCCTGCATCCCTGAAAGCCAAGGCAATCAGGGGGCGATGTTGCAGGTCAGGCAGCAACCAAGAACCCCGGTGGCCCGTGTTGCTCGCTGTCCTATGTCTGGCGATCTCCATGATAATCGGAGGACTGGAGGGCCAGAGCAGAGGCCATGCATTAACCCCGGACCCCTACCATGGCAATCAAAGGGCAGGAGGGCCAGGGCGCAGGGCAGGCAGCAACCCCGGACCCCACCATGGCAATCGAAGGGCGGGAGGGCCGGGGCTCAGGCCACGCAGCAACCCCGGACCCCCACCATTGACATAGGAGGTCGAGAGAGCCAGAGTGCAGGACATGTTTCAACCAAGGACCCCCAACATGGCAATGAAAGTGAGGGATGGACTGCGTCCCTCGATAGTCATGGCGATCAGATGGCAGTTGGGCGGTGTACAGGCCAGGCAGCAACCACAGAACCCTGGGTGCCTTGTATGCTGGCTGGACTGCTTCCAGCGATCGCCAGGGTGATCAGAGGGCCGGATGGCCAGAGCACAGTCCAGGCAGCAACCCCGGATGCCCACCATGCCCACGAGGGATTGCCTGTGTCCCTCGATCGCCATGGCAATCGCAGGGTTGGAGGGCAGGATTGCAGGCCAGGCAGCAACCCCAGATTCCTGGGTGCCAGGGTTGCTAGCTGGCCTGCTTCTAGCGATCACAATGTCAATCGGTGTACTGGAGGACCGGGGCACAGTTCAGTCTACAACCGCGGACCCCCAACATGGAGATCGAGGGTGGGAGGGCCGGAGCACAGGCCATGCATCAACCCCGGACCCCCGCCATGGCAATCGCAGGGCAGGATGGCCTGCATCCCTCGATCACCATGGCGATTGGAGGGTGGCAGGGTGGTGTTGCAGGCCAGGCAGCAACCACGGAACCCCAGGTACCGGGGTTGCTGGCTGGCCTGCTTCCGGAATCGCCATTTCAATCGGATGTGGGGAGGGCCAGAGCGCAGGCCATGCATTAACACCGGACCCCCACCATGGCAATGGAAGGGCGGGAGTGCCGGGATGCAGGCAATGCATCAACCACGGACCCACACCACGGCAAGCGATGGGCGGGATGGCCTGCATCCCTCGATCGCCATGGCAATAGGAGGCCAGGAGGGCGATGTTGCAGGCCAGGCAGAAACCGGGGACCCCCGGGTGCTGGAGTTGCTGGCTCGCCTGCTTCTAGGGATCACAATGTGTATCGGAGTGCACAAGGGCCGTGGCGCAGGCGAGGCAGCAACTGCGGACCCCCACCATGGCGATAGAGGGCGGGAGGGCCGGGGCACAGGCCAGCTAGCAACCCCAGACCCCACCATGGCAATCAAAGGGCGAGAGAGCCGGAGCGCAGGCCAGGCAGCAACCACGAACCCCCACAATGGCAATCGAAGGGTGGTAGGGCCGGGGCGCAGGCAGGCAGCAAACCTGGATCCCCACCGTGGCGATCGAGGGCGGGAGGGCCTGAGCAAAACCAGGCAGAAACACGGAACCCCGTGTGCCGGGGTGGCTGGCTGGCCTGCTTCCAGCGATCACCATGGCAATCGAAGGGCGGTAGGGCTGGCGCTTAGCCAGGCATCAATTCCGGACCTCCACCATGAAAATCGAAGTGTGGGAGGGACGGGGCACAGACCAGGCAGCAACCCTGGACCCCCACCATGGAAATCGAGGGCAGGAGGGCCAGAGCACAGCCCTGGCCACAACCCCGGACCCCCGCCATGGCGATGGGAGGCAGGCTGACCAGAACACAGCCCAGGCATCAACCCCGGACCCTTACCATGGCAATCGAAGGACAGGAGGCCTGGGGCGCAGGCCAGGCAGCAACCGTGGACCCCCACCATGGCCATCGGAGGGCCGGAGGCCTGGGGCACTGGCCAGGCACCAACCGCGGATCTCCATCATGGCAATCAAAAGGCGGGTTGGCCTGCGTCCCTCGATCGCCATGGCAATAGGAGGGCGGATGTGCGGTGTTGCAGGCAAGGAAGCAACCACAGAACCCCGGGTGCCAGGGATGCTTGCAGGCCTGCTTCCGGCGATTGCCATGGTGACCGGAGGGCGGGAGGGCCAGAGCACAGGCCAGGCAGCAACCCTGGATGCCCGCCATGGCGATGGAAAGGAGGAGAGCAGGATGGCAACCTAGGCAAAACCACGGTCACCCACCATGGCGATCGAGGACAGGAAGGCCGGAGTACAAGCCAGGCCACAACCCCGGACCCCCGCCATGGCTTTAGAAGGTGGGCTGGAGGGAGACAAGCCAGGCATCAATACCAGACCCACACTATGGCAATCAAAGGGCAGGAAGTCCTGGGCGCAGGCCAGGCAGCAACCGCGGACCCCCACCATGGCAACCGTAGGGCAGGAGGGCCAGCGAACCTTGATTGCCATTGTGATCGGAGGGTGGTGTTGCAGGCCAGGTAGCAACCGCGGACCCCGCCATGGCGATGGGAGGGCAGGCTGTCCGGAGCGCACACCATGAATCAATCCTGGACCCTGACCATGGCAACCGAAGGGTTGGAGGGCCTGCCTCCCTTGATCGCCATGGCTATTGGAGGGCGGTGTTGCAGGCCAGGCATCAACCCTGGACCCCCACCATGGCAACTGAAGGGAGGGAGGGCCTGCCTCCCTTGATCCCATGGCGATAGGAGGGCGTTTTTGCAGGCCAGGCAGCAACTGCGGATCCCTGGGTGCAGGGGTTCCTGGCTTGCCTACTTCTGGCAATTGCCATGGCGATTGGAGGGCAGAAGGGCCATAGCGCAGGCCAGGCAGCAACCCCGGATGCTCGCCATGGCGATGGAAGGGCGGAGGGCCGGAGCACAAGCCAGGAAGCAACCCTGGACCCCCCCCATAGCAATCGAAAGCATGAAGGCTGGAGCACAGGACAGGCCGCAACCCCGGACCCCTGGTATGGCAATGGGAAGGCGGGCTGGCCGGAGCGCTGCCCAGACATCAACCCTGGACCCCCAACATGACAATCGAAGGGCGGGAGGGCAGTGTTGCAGGCCAGGGACGAACTGCGGACCCCCGGGTGGCGGGGTTGCTGGCTGATATGCTCCAGGCGATCGCCATGTCAATCGGAGGGGGAGGGCCAGAGCGCAGGGCATGCATTAACCTGGGACCCCCACCATGGCAATCATAAGGCGGTACGGCCAGGGTGAGGCCAGGCAGCAACCGCGGACCCCACCATGGCCATCGGAGGGTAGGAGGGTCAGAGCGCAGGCCATGCATCAACCCCGGACCGCCACCATGGTGATCGAGGGCGGGAGGGCTGGAGCACAACACAGGCTGCAACCCCTGACCCACGCCATGGCCATTGGAGAGCGGGAGGGCCAGAGCGCAGGCCATGCATCAACCCCGGACCAACACTATGGCAATCAAAGGACGGGAGGGCCGGGGTGCAGGGCAGTCAGCATCCGTGGACCCCCACCATGGTGATAGAGGGCAGGAGGGCCGGAGCCCAGGCCAGGCAGCAAACCCGGACCCCCACCATGGCCACCAGAGGGCGAGAGGGCCAGAGTGCAGGCCATGCAACAAACCCTTGACCTTCACCATGGCAATCAAATGGCAGGAGAGCCAGGGCGCAGGCCAGGCAGCAACCGCGAACCCCCACCATGGCATACGAAGGCCGGGAGGGATTGGGCGCAGGCCAGGCAAAAACCCAGGAGTCCCGGGTGCCGGGGTTGCTGACTGGCCTGCTTTCGGCGATCGCCATGTCGATCAGAGGATGGAAGGTCCAGAGCACAATCCAGGCATCAACCCCAAACCCCATCATGGTGATCGAGGGTGGGAGGGAAGGAGCGCAAACCAGCCCTCACCCCGGACCCCCTTAATGGCAATCAAAGCTCGGGTGGGCCGGGGCGCAGGCCAGGCAGCAACCCTGGACCCCCACCATGGCAATCGAGGGCGGTTGGGCCAGAGCGCAGGCCAGGCAGCAACCGTGGAACCTCACCATGGCGATCGAGTGCAGCAGGGCCAGGGCGCAGACCATGCATCCAATCTGGACCACACCATGGCAATCGAAGGGTGGGAGGTCAGGGCACAGGCTAGGGAGCAACCCCAGACACCCATCATGGCCATCAGATGTCAGAAGGGCCAGAGCGCAATCCATGCATCAACCCCGACCACATCTATGCCAATCAAAGGGCGAGAGAGCCAGGGCGCAGGCCAGGCAGCAACCCCGGACCTCGGCCATGGCAATGGGGGGACGGGCTGGCCGGAGCGCAGGCCAGGCAACAACCCCGACCCCCACCATGGAGATCGAGGGCGGGAGGGCCGGGGCACATGCCATGCATCAACCCTGGAACTCACCATGACAATCGAAGAGCGGGAGGTCGGGGACGCAGGCCAGGGAGCAACCTCGGACTCCCACCATAGCAATCGAAGGGCTGGATGGCGGAGAAAAGAAGATGGCGGCGATATAGGCAGACGCGTCCCAGGTCGTGTCCCAGAGCAAATGGAGTGAGCAGCTGAAACTAATAACACCCACCCCGAATTGGCGAAATTGCTCAGCTGGTGAGACAGTTTGCAGCCGGGAAGGGCAGAATTCCCCTGGAAAGGTAAAAAAAAAAAAACAACAGGGATTTAGGCAGGAAAGTTTGCCAGACCTCTGAGCCCAGAGGGTCGGAGGGAGACCTCGTGGCAGACAGCCGCGTCCCTTGGGACAGGCACAGCCCCTGACGGGGAAAGGCGATCCGAGGGATTCCTGGTGCCAGGGGATTTGAGAGCTGGGTTCTGTGATCACGGAGGACTGAGCCTAAAGGGGGCAGCCTGAAGAGCTGACCTGACCATGCAGTGCCCGTAAAAGAAGAGTTTACAGAAACCAAGCCTTCTCCGTTTTCCGCGGCCGGCGTTTGTTTGTTTGTTCTCGCCGAATCCTGTTCATGGGACATTTCGGATACAGACACTCACCTGTGCTGAACAGAGGGAGAGGGTGTGGAGGAGTGGAATCTGGGGAGAGACTGAGAAGAGAAGGGGGGCCAGGAGAGGTGGAAGCGAATTGAGTGCCGAGACGCCCCTTAGCCCAGGACTGGGGCAGCCATTCTCTCTGGAGAGTGAGACTCCTCCCCCCAGCACCCAGGCAAGGAGCACAACCACACCCAGATTCCACCCTGAATGAGATCAAGGATTAAAATAATCTGATCAGCACCTGGGAGTTAACAGGGTCTGGCCTATAGAGGGATTTTCAATACCATATAGCCTCAGAGGCCAAGCCCAGAACACTGCCACCCAGAGGCTGAGCCACAAACTGACTCTTTGCTAAACACAAAATAAGGCAGTATGGGAAACAAAATCCGGTCTGCTTTAAAATAAGGACTGTGATTTACAAGACAGAGGAACAGTGTATCGCAGGGAAACTCAACACTCTCCTAAATACCTGGCAGGACTAAAGGCGAGCCAGACTGAAGAATAGAAGAACCGAAGGACCTTCAATACTGCAATTTTTTTTTCTTTTTTCACCTTTTAACTAAGAAACCAAATTTTTTTTATTTTCTTTATTTATTTATTTTTTTCCCCTTTTTTTTTCTTCTTTTTTTTTTCTCCTCTTTTTCCATCACCTGGTTTTACCCTTTTAATTACTACCTTCTTATTTTTAACAAGTATTATTACTGCTACCATTTTACGATCTTTTAAAGTGCCATTTTATTTTCTCTCTATTTTATTTTGGGATTAGTGTTCTCCATTCTATTTTCAGCATTTTATTATTGGTTGTTTCTAGTTTGCATCCATCTACAGGGAGCTGTTGCTGGAATTTGCTGGGATTAGTGGTGGTTCTATAGGAGTGTTCTCATCATATAGAAAGTCTCTTCCCCTCTCCCACTTCATTCTCTCTTTTTGCTCTTTTTTTTTTTTTTTTTTTTCTTTTCTCGCTTTTATTTTCCCCCTTCTTTTTCCCAATTTCATTTTTGCACTCCTTTTTTTGGTCCATACTTTACTTTTTTCTCTTTTATCTTTTTCTTTTCCTTCTGCCTTATCCACTAATTCTCTTAATTCGGGTGGTCGCCTTTATTTGGGGTTATTAATATTGTGAATATATTTGTTTTTAGTGCCTGTTACGTGGTGCCTTGTTGTGTTGTATTTTGTGCCCTTAAATCAACGCAGCAGATCCAAGCAACAGCAATCTCCTGAACACCACACCCTCTGCTAAGGAACAGCAGCTGTACGTGAAACTGCCCCCCACCAGCCAGAAGAGTCACCACAGCTGTGAACAGCACCCACCAGAGGAGCTGCCGTCAACTGAAGAGCAGCTGCTTCCGCAACCGCCCAAAGAGCAACCACAGACCAAGGACTCACTGCCACCCAGGGAGCAGCCACTGAACGACTCAACGTCTAGATATGTCAGTGAGATCAAACATGGTAGACAAAGAAACCCCCAAAGGAAAGAGAAGGAGGACTCTCCAGAAAAGCAGCTAAGTAATACAGAGGCATGCAACATGACAGAAAAAGAATTCAGAATAAGGGTCCTAAAGTGCATAAACCGGATGGAGGAAAAAATTGACAACCTCTGCAAGAAGCAAGAAGAAACAGATGAAATAATCAATAACATATGGAAGAAGCTAGAAGAAACAGATGAAAAAATCAACAACTTAAGTAAGACCCAAGAAGAAATGAAGAGCGATATAGCTGCAATAAAAAACACCATTGAAAGTATCAACAGTAGACTAGGAGAAGCGGAGGACCGAATTAGTGAATTAGAAGACAAGGAAGCAAAACACACCCAAACTGTACTGCAATTGGAGAAAAAAATTAAAAGACAGGAGGAGAGCCTAAGGGAGCTTTGGGACAACATGAAACGAAACAACATACGAATAATAGGGGTACCAGAACAACAGAAAGATGAACAAGGATTAGAAAACCTATTCGAAGAAATAATATCAGAAAACTTCCCTGAGGTGGGGAAGAAAAAAGTCACACAAGCCCAGAGAGTCCCAAACAAGGTGAACCCGAAAAGACCCACACCAAGACACATCATAATTACCATGGCAAATGTTCAGGACAAAGAGAAAATCTTCCAGGCCGCAAGAGAGAGACGGAAAGTCACATACAAGGGATCTCCCATTAGATTATCAAATGATTTCTCAACAGAAACACATCAGGCCAGAAAAGAATGGACAGAAATTTACAAAGTGATGCAAAGCAAAGGACTGAATCCAAGAATACTCTATCCAGCAAGGCTATCATTCAAACTTGAAGGGGAAATAAGAAGCTTCACAGACAAAAAAGGGCTAAGGGAGTTTATCACCACCAAGCCAGCAATGCAAGGAATGCTAAAGGGTCTGGTATAAAAAGAAGAAATAAAAAGCTCAGAAAGAAAACAGCCACAAAAAAAAGAAATGGCTACAAACAAGTACCTTTCAATAATAACTTTAAACATAAACGGACTAAATGCTCCAACCAAAAGACATCAAGTGGCTGAATGGATAAAAAACATGACCCATACATCTGCTGTCTACAAGAAACCCACCTCATTAGAAGGGACTCACACAGACTGAAAGTGAAAGGATGGAAAAATATCTTTCAGGCAAATGGAAAGGAAAAGAAAGCTGGGGTAGCAATACTTATATCGGACAAAATAGACCTCAAAGTGAAGGCCATAACAAGAGATAGGGAAGGCCACTTCATAATACTAAAGGGATCAATACAACAAGAAGATATAACCCTGGTAAACATATATGCACCCAATGCAGGAGCACCCAAATTTATTAAAAAACTCCTGGAAGATATCAAAGGAGAGATCGACAACAATACAATCATAGTAGGGGACTTTAATACACCACTGACAGCACTGGATAAGTCCTATAGACAAACAATCAGCAAAGATACAGCAATCCTAAATGACTCACTTGATCAGATGGACTTAATAGACATCTTCAGAACGCTTCACCCCAAAGCCAGGGAATATACGTTCTTCTCAAGTGGTCATGGGACATATTCAAAAATAGACCACATATTGGGTCACAAGCAAAGTATCCCCAAATTCAAGAAGATTGAAATCATACCAAGCATCTTCGCAGACCACGATGGCATAATATTAGAAATAAACTACAATAAAAACAACCCAAAATACTCAAACTCTTGGAAGCTGAATAGCATGTTATTAAATATTGATTGGGTTACCAATGAGATCAAAGAAGAAATTAAAAACATCCTGGAAACTAATGACAATGAAAACACAACAATCCAAAACCTATGGGACACAATGAAAGCAGTCCTGAGAGGGAAGTTTATAGCTCTACAGGCCTATCTCAAAAAACAAGAAAAAATGGTAGTAAATCATCTAACTCTACAACTAAAAGATTTAGAAAGAGAGCAACAAGAAAACCCCAGAGTGAGCAGAAGGAAGGAGATAATAAAGATTAGAGCAGAAATAAATGACATAGAGCCCAAAAAAACAATACAGAAAATCAATGAAACCAAGAGCTGGTTCTTTGAAAGGATAAACAAGATTGATAAACCCCTAGCCAGACTCACCAAGAAGCAAAGAGAGAGGACCCAAATAAACAAAATCAGAAACAATAGAGGCGAAATAACAACAGACCCCACAGAAATACAAATGATTGTTAAAAAATACTTTGGACAGCTCTACTCCAACAAACTAGACAACCTGGAGGAAATGGACAAATTCCTAGAAAAATACAACATTCCAAAACTCAATCAGGAAGAATCTAAAAATCTCAACAGGCCAATACTATGGAAGAAATTGAAGCAGTCATCAAAAAGCTTCCATCAAACAAAAGCCCAGGACCAGACGGCTTCACAGGGGAGTTTTACCAAACATTCAAGGAAGAATTAAAACCTATCCTCCTCAGACTACTACAAAAAATTCAAGAGGAAGGAACACTTCGAAGCTCATTCTATGAAGCCAGCATCACCCTAATACCAAAACCAGGTAAAGACAACACAATGAAAGAGAATTACAGGTCAATATCCCTCATGAACATAGATGCCAAAATCCTCAACAAAATCTTAGCAAATCGGATCCAGCAGTACATCAGAAAGATCATACACCATGACCAAGTAGGATTTATCCCAGGGATGCAAGGATGGTACAATATCCGAAAATCAATAAACGTGATACATCACATAAACAAATTGAAAGAAAAAAACCACATGGTCATATCAATTGATGCAGAAAAAGCATTTGACAAAATTCAACACCCATTTCTGATAAAAACTCTCAGTAAGGCGGGAGTAGAAGGATCATACCTCAACATAATAAAAGCCATATATGACAGGCCCACAGCCAGCATCATATTCAATGGACAAAAACTAACACCATTTCCCCTAAGAACAGGAACAAGACAGGGGTGCCCCCTCTCACCACTCCTGTTCAACATAGTACTGGAAGTGTTAGCCATTGCAATTAGGCAAGAAGAAGAAATAAAAGGCATCCAAATTGGAAAAGAGGAAGTAAAACTGTCCTTATTTGCTGACGACATGATATTATACATACAAAACCCTAGAGACTCCATCAAAAAGCTACTAGAGTTAACACATGAATTTGGCAATGTAGCAGGATACAAAATTAACCCCAAGAAATCTGAGGCATTTCTATACACCAATAGTGAACTTTCAGAAAGAGAGATTATAAAAACAATCCCGTTTACCATCGCACCAAAAAAATTAAGCTACCTAGGAATAAACTTAACTAAAGAGGTAAAAGACCTCTACTCAGAAAACTATAGGACGTTGAAAAAAGATATAGAGGAAGACATAAACAGATGGAAGAACATACTGTGTTCATGGATTGGTAGAATCAACATCATTAAAATGTCCATACTACCCAAAGCAATCTATAAATTCAACGCACTTCCCATTAAAATACTAACGGCATACTTCATAGATCTAGAACGAACTCTCCAAAAATTCATCTGGAATAAAAAAAGACCCCGAATAGCTGCAGCAATCCTGAAAAAGAACAAAGTAGGTGGGATCTCAATACCAGATATCAAGATGTATTACAAAGCCACTGTTCTCAAAACTGCCTGGTACTGGCACAAGAATAGGCATATAGATCAATGGAATAGAATAGAGAGCCCAGAAATTGGCCCGAACCAATATGCTCAATTAATATTTGACAAAGGATGCAAGAACACACAATGGAGCCAAGATAGTCTCTTCAATAAATGGTGCTGGGAAAATTGGACAGATATATGCAAGAAAATGAAACTAGACCACCAACTTACACCATACACAAAAATAAACTCAAAATGGATAAAGGGCTTAAATGTACGACAGGAAACCATAAAAATTCTAGAAGAATCCAAAGGCAACAAAATCTCAGACATATGCCGAAGCAATTTCTTCACTGATACAGCTCCTAGGACACTTGAAACTAAAGAGAAAATGAACAAATGGGACTAAATCAAAATAAAAAGCTTCTGCACAGCAAAAGAAACCATCAACAAAACAACGAGAAAACCCACTGTGTGGGGAAAACATATTTGCCAATGTCATATCTGATAAGGGCCTAATCTCCCAAATTTATAGGGAACTCACACAACTTAACAAAAGGAAGATAAACAATCCAATCAAAAAATGGGCAAAGGACATAAATAGACACCTTTCAAAAGAGGACATTCAGAAAGCCAAGAGACATATGAAAACATGCTCAAAGTCACTAATCATCTGAGAGATGCAAATCGAAACAACAATGAGGTACCATCTCACACCTGTCAGACTGGCTATCATCAACAAACGACAAGTGCTGGAGAGGATGTGGAGAAAAAGGAACACTTGTGCACTGCTGGTGGGAATGCAGACTGGTGCAGCCACTATGGAAGACAGGATGGAGTTTCCTCAAAAAACTACAAATGGAACTCCCATTTGACCCTGTGATCCCACTTCTAGGAATATATCCCAAGAAAACAGAAACACCAATCAGAAAGGATATATGAACCTCTATGTTCATAGCAGCACAACTCACCATAGCTAAGATCTGGAAACAGCCTAAGTGCCCATCAGTAGATGAATGGATTAGAAAACTGTGGTACATCTACATGATGGAATACTACGCTGCTCTAAAAAGGAAGGAACTCTTACCATTTGCAACGGCATGGATGGAACTGGAGAGCATTATGCTAAGTGAAATAAGCCAGTCAATGAAGGAAAATACCACATGATCTCACTCATTCATGGATAATTGAGACCTTTATAAACTTTTGAACAATAATAGATACAGAGGCAGAGCTACCTCAAACAGATTGTCAAACTGCAGCGGGAAGGCCGGGGAGGGTTGGGGGGCGGGAGGTAGGGGGATAAGAGATCAAAGGACTTGTATGCATGCATATAAGCATAACCAGTGGACATAAGACACTGGGGGATAGGGGAGGCTAGGTGACTGTCTAGGGCGGGGGGGGGGGGGGGGGAATGGACACATATGTAATACCCTTTGTAATAAAAAATTTAAATAAATAAATAAATAAATAAAAGACCTCTAAAAAAAAAAAGAAGGCCTGGATGGCCTGTGTCCCTCGTTTGCCGTGGTGATCGGAGGGCGGGAGGGCGGTGTTGCAGGCCAGGCAGCAACTGCGAACCCCCGGGTCCCGGGGGTTGCTGGCTGTCCTGCTTCAGGTGATCGCCATGGTGATCAGAGTGCGGGATGGCCAGAGCTCAGGCCAGGCAGCAACCCTGGACCCTTATCATGGCAATTGGAGGGAGGGAGGGCCAGGGAACAGGCCAAGCAGCATCTCCGGAAACCCATCATGGTGATGGGAGGGCGGGCTAGCCGAAACCCCCCCCAGGCATGAACCCTGCACCCCCACCATGGCGATCGAGGACGGGATAGCCTCCGTTCCTTGATCGCCATTGAAAATGGATGGCGGGAGGGCGTGTTGCAGGCCAGGCAGCAACCGGGGACCTCAGGGTGCATGGGTTGCTAGATGGACTGCTTCCAGTGATTGCCATGTCAATCGGGATGCGGGAGGGCCAGAGAAAAGGTCAGGCATCAACCCCGGACCCCCACTATGGCGATCGGAGGAAGGGAGGGCCAGGGCGCAGGCCAGGCAGCAACCGTGGAACCTCACCATGGCGATCGAGTGCGGGAGGGCCGGGGCACATGCCATGCATCAACCCTGGAACTCACCATGGCAATCGAAGAGCGGGAGATCCCGGGCGCAACCAGGGAGCAACCCCAGACACCCATCATGGACATCAGATGTCGCAAGGGCCAGAGCGCAATCCATGCATCAACCCGGACCCCATCCATGCCAATCAAAGGGCGGGAGGGCCAGGGCGCAGGCCAGGCAGCAACCCCGGACCTCGGCCATGGCGATGGGAGGACGGGCTGGCCGGAGCGCAGGCCAGGCAGCAACCCCGACCCCCACCATGGAGATCGAGGGCGGGAGGGCCGGGGCGCATGCCATGCATCAACCCTGGAACTCACCATGACAATCGAAGAGCGGGAAGTCTGGGGCGCAGGCCAGGGAGCAACCGCGGACTCCCACCATAGCAATCCAAGGGCTGGATGGCCTGTGTCCCTCGTTTGCCGTGGCAATCGGAGGGCGGGAGGGCGGTGTTGCAGGCCAGGCAGCAACTGCGAACCCCCGGGTCCCAGGGTTGCTGGCTGTCCTGCTTCAGGTGATCGCCATGGTGATCGGAGGGCGGGATGGCCAGAGCTCAGGCCAGGCAGCAACCCCGGACCCTTACCATGGCAATTGGAGGGAGGGAGGGCCGGGGCACAGGCCAAGCAGCAACCTCGGAAACCCGTCATGGTGATGGGAGGGCGGGCTAGCCGAAACCCCCCCCCCAGGCATGAACCCTGCACCCCCACCATGGCGATCGAGGACGGGATCACCTGCGTCCCTTGATCGCCATGGCATCGGATGCCGGGAGGGCGTGTTGCAGGCCAGGCAGCAATCGGGGACCTCAGGGTGCAGGGGCTGCTAGCTGGACTGCTTCCAGTGATTTCCATGTCAATCAGGATGCGGGAGGGCCAGAGCACAGGCCAGGCATCAACCCCGGACCCCACCATGGCGATCGGAGGAAGGGAGGGCCAGGGCGCAGGCCAGGCAGCAACTGCAGAACCTCACCATGGCGATCGAGTGCAGGAGGGCTGGGGCGCATGCCATGCATCAACCCTGGAACTCACCATGGCAATTGAAGAGCGGGAGGTCCAAGGCGCAGGCCAGGGAGCAACCGTGAACTCCCACCATGGCAATCAAAGGGCTCACCATGGATGGGGATCCACGGAAAGGCAGTGTTGCAGGCCAGGCAGCAACCATGGACCCCCGGGTGCCGGGGTTGCTGGCTGGCCTGCTTCCGGTGATCTCCATGGCGATCAGAGGTCTGGAGGGCCAGAGCTCAGGCCAGGCAGCAACCCCGGACCGCAATCATGGCCATCCGTGGGCGGGAGGGCCAGGGCGCAGGTCAGGCAGCAACAGCTGACCCCTGCCATGGCAATCGAATGGCGGGAGGGCTGGGGCGCAGGCCATGAACCTACCCCGGACCCCCCCAAGGCATTCGATGGCCGGGATGGCCTGTGTCTCTCAATCGCCATGGCGATCGGAGGGCGGGAGTGTTGGGTACAGGCCAGGTAGCAACCGTGGATCCCCCACCATGGTGATCGAAGGGCGGGTGGGCCGGGGAGCAAGGCAGAACACAAACCCGGACCCCCGTCATGTTGATGGGAGGGCAGGCTGACCCAAGTGCAGCCCGGCCATAAACCCTGGACCCCAACATGGTAATCGAAGGGCGGGATAGCCTGAGTCTCTCGATCGCCATGGTGATCAGTGGGTGGGAGGACTGTTTTGGAGGCCAGGTAGCAAACTAGGACCCCCAGGTGCTGGGGTTGCTGCCGGCCTGCTTCCGGCGATCGCCATGTCGATAAGATGGCGGGAGGGCCGTGGCGCAAGCCAGGCAGCAACCATGGACCCTAACCATGGCAATCAAAGGGCGGGATCGCCGGGGCAAAGCCCAGGCAGCAACCCTGGAACCCCACCATGGCGATCGAGGACGGGATGGACAGAGCACAAGCCAGGCCGCTACCCTGGACCCCCGCCATGGCGATGGGAGGGCGGGCTGGCCAGAGCACAGCCCAAGCATGAACCCTGGAACCCCACCATGGTGATCGAGGACGGGATGGCCTGTGTCCCTTGATCACCATGGCATCGGATGGCGGGAAGGCGTGTTGCAGGCCAGGCAGCAATCACGGAACCCTGGGTGCCGAGGTTCCCAGGCTGGCCTGCTTCCGGCAATCGCCATGGCGATCCGAGGGCGGGAGGCCAGAGCGCAGGCCAAGCAGCAACCCCAGACCCCCACAGTGGCAATCGAAGGCTGGGATGGCCTGTGTCCCTCGGTCGCCATGGCGATTGGAGGGCGGGAGGGTGGGGGCGCAGGCCATGAACCAACCCCGGACCCTCCATGGCAATCGATTGGCGGGATGGCCTGCGTCCCTCGATCGCCATGGCAATCAGAGGGCAGGAGGGTCAGGGTGCAGGCCAGGCAGCAACCGTGGACCCCCACCATGGCGAACTAAGGGCGGGTGGGCCGGGGTGCAGGGCAGGCCGCAAAACCGGATGCCCGCATGGTGATGGGAGGGCAGGCTTGCCCGAGCACAGCACGGCCATAAACCCTGGACCCCCGTCATAGCGATGGGAATGCGGGCTTGCCGGAGCACAGTCCGGGCATCAACCCTGGACCCCCAACATGGCAATCAAAGGGCGGGATGTACTGTGTCCCTCCTTCACCATGGGGATCGGAGGGCGGGAGGGCCAGACCACAGGCCAGGCAGCAACCCCGACCCCCACCATGGCCATCGGAGGGCGGGAGGGCCGGGGCACAGGCCAGGCAGCAAACGCCAGCCAAAACGAAGAACAAGCATCAACCCCCGACACAAACCATGGCAACTGAAAGGTGGGAGGGCCTGCTGCCCTTGATTGCCATGGCAATCAGAGGGGGCTATTGCAGGCCAGGCAGCAAATGCAGACCCCAAACATGGCAATAGAAGGGCGGGATGGCCCACATCCCTCGATCGCCATGGCGATCGGAGGGCGGGAGTGCGGTGTTGCAAGCCAGGCAGCAACTGTGGAATCCCGAATGCAGGGTTGCCGGCTGGCCTGTTTCTGGCGATCACCATGACGATCAGATGGCTGGAGTGCCAGAGCACAAGCCAGGCAGCAACCCCGGCCCCCCAACACGGTGATCAAGGGCGGAAGGGCCAGAGCACAGGTCAGGGAGCACCCCCGGACCCCCACCATGGCAATCAAAGGGCGGGATGGCCCGGGCGAAAGCCAAACAGAAACCCCAGACAACCGTTATGGAAATGGGAGGGCTTGCTGGCCGGAGCACAGCCCAGGCATCAACCCTGAACCCCAACATGGCAATCGAAGGGAAGGATGGTCTGCGTCCCTAGATCACCATGGCGATAGGAGGGTGGGAGGGCTGTATTGCAGGCCAGGCAGCAATGGCAGACCCCCAGGTGCAGGGGTTGCTTGCTGGCCGGGTTCCGGCAACCGCCATGTGGATCGGAGGGTGGGAGGGCCAGAGCACAGGCCAGGCATCAACCCCAGACCCCCAACATGGCGATAGAGGGCGGGGAGGAAAGAGCGCAACACAGCCCACAACCTCGGACCCCCGCGATGGCAATCAAAGGGCAGGAGGGCCGGGGTGCAGGCCATGCTGCAACCCGGGACTCCCACCATGGTGATCGTAGGCGGGAGGGTCAGAGTGCAGGCCAGGAAGCAACCCCGGAACCCCGCCATGGCCATCGGAGGGTAGGAGGGCGGGGGTGCAGGCCAAGCAGATCCCGCGGACATCCACCATGGCAATCTTAGGGGGGGATTGCCTGCATCCCTGGTTCACCATTGCAATCAGAGGGCGGGAGGGTGGTGTTGCAAGCCAGTCAGCAACCGTGGACCCCTGGATGCTGGGGTTGCTGGCTGGTCTGCTTCTGGCGATCGCCATGTCCATTGGAGGGCGGGTAAGACAGAGCGCAGGACAGGCAGCAACTGCGGACCATGACCATGGCAATCAAAGGGCTGGAGGGAGGGGGCGCAGGACAGGCAGCAACCCTGGACCCCGCCATGGCAATCAAAGTTGGCAGGGCCAGAGTAGGTCCAGGCATCAAAACCCGACCCACACCATGGCAACCAAAGGGTGGGAGGGGCTGCCCCCTTGATCGCCATGGCGATCGGAGGGCGGTGTTGCAGGCCAGCAGCACCCACGGACCCCCAGGTTCTGGGGTTGCTGGATGGCCTGCTTCCAGCGATCGCCATGGCGATCAGAGGGCGGGGGGCCAGAGCGCAAGCCAAGCAACAACCGCAGACCCCCAGCAGGGCGATCGAGGGCGGAATGGCCAGAACACAGGCCAGGGAGCAACCCCGGAACCCCGCCATGGATATTGGAGGGCGGGAGGGCCAGAGCACAGGCTTTTATCAACCCTGGACCCCCACCATGGCAATCGAAGGGCGGGAGGGCTGGAGCGCAACCCAGGCATCAACCCCGGAACCCTAATATGGTGATCAGAGGACGGAAGGGCCAGAGCTCAGGCCAGACAGCCAGCACGGACCCCACCATGTCAATCAAAGGGCAGGAGGGAAGGGCTGCAGTCCAGGCAGCTACCGCGGACTTCCACCATGGCAATCGAAGGGCTGCGGACCCCTGTCATGGTGATGGGAGGGCGGGCTGGCCGGAGGGCAGCCCAGGCATCGACCCTGGACCTCCAACATGGCAATCGAAGATGGGATGTCCTGCGTCCCTCGATCGCCATGGCGATTTGAGGGCGGGAGGGTGGTATTGCAGGCCAGGGAGCAACAGCGGACCCCAGGGTGCCGGGGTTACTGGCTGGCCGGCTTTCGGAAATCGCCATCGGGATCGGAGGGTGGGATGGCCAGAGCACAGGCCAGGCATCAAGCCCGGAACCCCACCATGGCAATCGAGGGTGGGAGGGAAGGAACACAACCCGCAACCTCGGGCACCCACCATGGCGATCGAGGGTGGGAGGGCTGGAGCACAGGCCAGTCAGCAACCCAGGACGCCCACCATGGCGATTGTAGGAGGGAGGGTCAAAGCGCAGGCCAGGAAGCAACTCCGTAACCCCACCATGGACATCGGAGGGTTGGAGGGCCACCCCATATGCCATACATCAACCCCGGACCCGCACCATGGCAGTCGAAGGGCTGGAGGGCCGGGGTGCAGGCCACGCAGCATTCACGGACATCCACCATGGCAATATTAGGGCAGATTGCCTGCATCCCTGGATCGCCATGGCATTCGGAGGTCAGGAGGGCGGTGTTGCATGCCAGTGGGCAACCGCAGACCCACGGAAGCTGGGGTTGCTAGCTGGTCTGCTTCTGCCGATAGCTATGTCGATCAGAGGGCAGGAGGGATAGAGTGCAGGACAGGCAGCAAACGTGGACTACCACCATGGCAATCGAAGATGGGAGGGCCTGGGCACAGGATAGGCACCAATCTTGGACCCCCGCCATTGCAATCGAGGGCGGCAGGGCCAGAGCGCAGGCCAGGAAACAACCCCCGACCCCCACCATGGCAACCGAAGGGCGGGAGGGCCTTCCTCCCTTCCATGGCGATCAGAGGGCAGTGTTGCAGGCCAGGCAGCAACGCAAGCCACAACATGGCAATCGAAGGGCGGGATGGCCTCCATCCTTCGATCGCCATGGCGATCGACGGGAGGGAGTGCAGTGTTGCAGGCCAGGCAGCAACCGTGGACACCCAACATGGCAATCGAAGGGCGGGATGTCCTGTATCCCTTGATCGCAATGGCAATAGAAGGGCGGGAGAGCCAGGGAGGAGGCCAGGCAGCAACCCCGGATCCCCAACATGGCAACCAAAGGGCTGGAGGGTCTGCCTCCCTTTAACGCCATGGTGATCGGAGGTTGGTGTTGTAGGCCTGCAGCACCGCGGACCCCCAATATGGCAATCGAAGGGCAGAATGGCCTTCATCCCTCGATAGCCATGGCGATCCAAGGGCGGGAGTGCGGTGTTGCATGCCAGGCAGCAACCGCGGACCCCCAACATGGCAATCGAAGGGAAGGATGGCCTGCGTCCCTAGATCGCCATGGCGATTGGAGGGCGGGAGGGCAGTATTGCAGGCCAGGCAGTAACCGCGGACCCCGGGTGTCGGGCTGCTGACTGGCCAGCTTCCAGCGACAACCATGTGGATCGCAGGGTGGGAGGGCCAGAGCGCAGGCCAGACATCAACCCTGGACCACCACCATGGTGATAGAGGGCAAGAGGGAAAGAGCGCAGCACAGCCCCCAACCTCAGACCCCCGCCATGGCAATCAAAGGGCGGGAGGGTCAGGGCGCAGGCCAGGCTGCAACCCCGGACCCCCATCATGGAGATCGAGGGCGGGAGGGCCACTGCACAAGCCAGGAACCAACCCAGGATACCCACCATGGTGATCATAGGCGGGAGGGCTGAAGCACAGGCCAGGAAGCAACCCCAGAACCCCGCCATGGCCATCGGAGGGTGGGAGG
Source organism: Myotis pilosus (assembly GCA_036010255.1). NCBI lineage: Eukaryota > Metazoa > Chordata > Mammalia > Chiroptera > Vespertilionidae > Myotis > Myotis pilosus. The sequence goes on from JASKON010000048.1 coordinate 108,693, forward strand.
GCCACAGCGCATGCCATGCATCAACCCCGGAGCCCCACCATGGCGATCGAAGCGCGTACAGGCTGGGGCACAGGCCAGGCAGCAACTCCAGACCCCACCATGGCCATCGAAGTGCGGGAGGGCTGGAGCATAACCCAGGCATCAACCCCTGAACCCTACCATGGCGATCGGTGGGCGGGAGGGCCGGGGCGCAGGCTAGACAGCCACCACTAACCCCACCATGGCAATCAAAGGGTGGGAGGGCCAGGGCGTAGGCCAGGCAGCAACTGCGGACTTCGACCATGGCAATCGAAGGGCTGGGGGGCCCGGTGAAGGCCAGGCCGCAACCCGGGACCCCCGTCAGGGCGACGAGAGGGTGAGCTGGCTGGAGCACAGCCCAGGCATCGAACCTGAAACCGCAACATGGCAATTGAAGGGCGGGATGGCCTGCGTCCCTCGATCGCCATGGCGATCGGAGGGCAGGAGTACGGTGTTGCAGGCCAGGGAGCAACCGCGGACCCCCAGGTACGGGGTTGCTGGCTGGCCTGCTTCCTGCGATCAACATGGCGATCAGAGGGCGCGAGGGCCAGAGCGCAAGCCAGGCAGCAAACCCAGACCCCCAGCAGGCCGATCGAGGGCAGAATGGCCAGAGGACAGGCCAGGGGGGAACCTGGGACCCCCACCATGGATATTGGAGGGAGAGAGGTCCAGAGCGCACGCCATGAATCAACCCGGGATCCCCACCATGGCAATCGAAGGGCGGGAGGGCCGGGGCGCAGGCCAGGCAGCAACCGCGGACTCCCACCATGGCAATCAAAGGACTGGAGGGCCCAGGCAAAAGCCATGCCGCAACCCCGATCCCCATCATGGTGATGGGAGGGCTTGTTGGCTGGAGCACAGCCCAGGCATCAACCCTGAACCCCAACATGGCAATCGAAGGGAAGGACGGTCTACGTCCCTGGATAGGAGGGCAGGAGGGCAGTAATGCAGGCCAGGCAGCAACGGCAGACCCCCGGGTGCAGGGGTTGCTTGCTGGCCGGGTTCCGGCAACCGCCATGTGTATCAGAGGGTGGGAGGGCCAGAGCACAGGCCAGGCATCAACCCCGAACCCTCAACATGGTGATAGAGGGCGGGAGGGAAAGAGCGCAACACAGCCCGCAACCTCGGACCCCCGCGATGGCAATCAAAGGGCAGGAGGGCCGGGGTGCAGGCCATGCTGCAACCCGAGCCCCCCACCATGGTGATCGTAGGCCGGAGGGTCAGAGTGCAGGCCAGGAAGCAACCCCGGAACCCCGCCATGGCCATCGGAGGGTGGGAGGGCCGGGGTGCAGGCCAGGCAGATCCCGCGGACATCCACCATGGCAATCTTAGGGGAAGCATTGCCTGCTTCCCTGGATCGCCATTGCGATCAGAGGACAGGAGGGTGGTGTTGCATGCCAGTCAGGAACCGCAGACCCCCGGATGCTGGGCTTGCTGGCTGGTCTGCTTCCGGCGATCGCCATGTCCTTTGGAGGGCAGGAAAGACAGAGCGCAGGACAGGCAGCAACCGCGGACCATGACCATGGCAATCGAAGGGCTGGAGGGCGGGGGCACAGGACAGGCAGCAACCCTGGACCCCCGCCATGGCAATCGAAGTTGGCAGGGCCAGAGCGCAGGCCAGGCATCAAAACCCGAACCACACCATGGCAACGGAAGGGCGGGAGGGCCTGACCCCCTTGATCGCCATGGCGATCGGAGGGCGGTGTTGCAGGCCAGGCACCAACCACGGCCACCAACATGTCAACTTAGGGTGGAATGGCCTCCATCCCTCGATCGCCATGGCGATCGAAGGGCGGGAGTGAGGTGTTGCAGGCCAGGCAGCAACCGCGGACCCCCAACATGGCAATCGAAGGGCGGGATATCCTACATCCCTTCATCGCCATGGCAATCGAAGGGTGGGAGAGCCAGGGCAGAGGTCAGGCAGCAACCCTGGATCCCCACCATGGTGATCGAAGGCGTGAGGGCCAGAGCGCAGGCCAGGCATCAACCCCGGATACCCACCATGGGAACCAAAAGTCGGGAGGGCCTGCCTCCCTTGATCGCCATGGCGATCGGAAGGGGGTGTTGCAGGCCAGGCAGCAACCATGGACCCCCGACATGGCAATTGAAGGTCAGGATAGCCTGCATCCCTCAATCGCCATGGCATTCGGAGGACGGGAGTACGGTGTTGCAGGCCAGGCAGCAACCGTGGCTCCCTGGAAGCTGGGGCTGCTGGCTGGTCTGCTTCTAGCGATAGCTATGTCGATCGGAGGGCGGGAGGGCCGGTGTTGCAGGCCAGGCTGCAACCCGGGACCCCCACCACGGCGATTGAGGGCGGGAGGGCCGGTGCACAAGCCGGGCAGCAACCCAGAACGCCAACCATGGCGATCTTTGGCGAGAAGGCCGGAGCACAGGCCAGAAAGCAACCCCGGAAACCCGCCATGGCAATCGAAGGGCTGGAGGGCTGGGGTGCAGGCCAGGCAGCACCTGTAGACATCCACCATGGCAATCTTAGGGAGAGATTGCCTGCATCCTTGGATCGCCATGGCGATCGGTGGGCCCGAGGGTGGTGTTGCAGGCCAGGCAGCAACTGCGGACCCCTGGGGCCTGTGTTGCTGGCTGGCCTGCGTCTGGCGATTGCCATGGCAATCGGAGGACTGGAGGGCCAGAGTGCAGGCCAGGTAGCAACCACGGGCACCCACCATGGCGAACGAGGGCGGGAGCATTGGAGCACAGGTCAGGCAGCAACCCCGGACACCAACCATGGCGATTGGATGGCAGGAGGAACGGGCGCAGCCAGGCAGCAACTGCCGATCCCCACCATGGCGATGGGAGTGCAGCTGGCCGGAGCAAAGGCCATGCATCAACCCCGGACCCCCACCATGGCAATCGAAGGGCGGGAGGACCAGGGCACAGGCCAGGCAGCAACTGGGGACCCACACCATGACAATCGAACAGCGGGATGGCCTTGGTACCTCGATTGCCATGGCAATTGGAGGGCGGGAGGACGGTGTTGCAGGCCAGGCAGCAACCACAGAACCTGGATGCCAGGGTTGCTGGCTGGCCTGCTTCCAGCTATCGCCATGGTGATGGAAGGGCGGGAGGACCTGAGCGCAAGCCAGGCCACAACCCCGGACCCCTGGCCGGAGCGCAGCCCAGGCATCAACCCTAGACCCCCAACAGGGCAATCGAAGGGAATGGCTTGTGTCCCTCGATCGCCATGGCGATCGCAGGGCAGGAGGGTGGTGTTGCAGGCCAGGCAGGAACCGGAGACCTCCGGATGCCGGGGTTGATGGCTCACCTGCTTACTGCGATCGCCATGTCAATCAGAGGGGGGAGGGCAAGAGCGCAGGCCATGCATAAAACCTGGACCCCCACCATGGCAATCGAAGGGCAGGAGGGTCGGGGCAAGGCCAGGCAGCAACCGCGGACCCCCACCATGGCAATCGAATGGCGGGAGGGTCTGGGTGCAGGGCAGGTAGCAACCACGGACCCCCACCATGGCAATAGAAGGGCGGGAGGGCCAGGGCACAGGGCAGGCAGCAACCCCGGATCCCCACCATGGTGATCAAAGGCGGGAGGGTCGGGCTGCCGGCCAGGCAGCAACCCCGGACCCCCACCATGTTGATCGCAGTGCGGGAGGGCGGTGATCCAGGCCAGGCTGCAACCCCCGACCCCCGCCATGGCGATTGGAGGTGGGAGAGCCGGAGCACAAGCCAGGCAGCAACCCGGGTCCCCCACCATGGTGATCGAAGGTGTGGGAGCCGAAGCACAACACAGGCAGCAACCCCGGACCGCACCATGGCGATCAAGGGGGAGAGATCCGGAGCGCAGCCCACGCAACAACACCGGATACCCATCATGTTGATCACAGGGCGGGAGGGCAATGTTTCAGGTCAGGCAACCACCCCGGACCCGACCATGGAGTTGTGAGGTCTACACTGCCCGAGCGCAAGCCAGGCAGCAACTCCGGTGCCCCACCATGGCGATCGAGGGCAGGAGGGCCAGAGCGCAACCCAGGCCACAACCACGGACCCCAGCCATGCAATTGAAGGGCGGGAGGACCGTGTCGCAAGCCAGGCAGCAACACCGGACCCCCAGCCATGGCGATGGGAGGGTGGGAAGGCCTGGAGCGCAACCAAGGCAGCAACCTCGGACCCCCACCATGGCGATCGAGGACGGGAGTGCCAGTGCACAGGCCAGGGAGCAACCACAGACCCCCGACATGGACATTGGAGGCGGAGAGGGACAGAGAGCAGGCCATGCATCAACACCGGACCCTCACCATGGCCATCGTAGGGCAGGATGGCCTGGGTCCCTAGATTGCCATGCCGATCAGAGGGCGGGTGGGTGGTGTTGCAGGCCCGGCACCAACCCCGGACCACCGGGACCCGGAGTTGCTGGCTGGCCTCCTACCGGCGATTGCCATGTCGATCAGAGGCGTAGGGCCAGAGCGTAGGCCATGCATCAACCCCTGACTCCCACCATGACGATGGGAGGGCGGGAGAGCCAGAGCACAAGCCAGGCAGCAAATCCGGACTCCACCATGGGGATCGAGGGCGGAAGGGCCAGAGCAATGGCCAAGTCTCAACCCTGGAACCCCACCATGGCAATCGAAGGGCGGAAGGGACTGGGCACAGGCCTGGCAGCAACCGCGGACCCCCACCATGGCAATCGAAGGGTGGGATGGCCTGCGTCCCTAGTTCGTCATGGCGATCGGAGGGTGGGAGGGCGGTGTTGCAGGCCTGGCAGCAACCGCAGACCCCCTGGTGCCGGGGTTGTTGCCCGGCCTGCTTCCGGGGATCGCCTTGGCCATCGGACAGCAGGAGGGCCAGAGTGCAGGCCAGACATCAACCCTGGAAACCCGCCATGGTGATGGAAGGTTGGTAGGGCTCGAGCGCAGGCCAGGCAGCAACGCCGGACCCCAGCCATGTCAACCGAAGGGTGAGAGGGCCTGTTTCCCTTGATCGCCATGGCGATCGGAGTGCTGTGTTGCAGGCCAGGCAGCAACTGCGGACCCCCGGGTGGCAGGGCTGCTGGCTGGCCTGCTTCCCGTGATCGCCATGGCGATCGGAGGGCGGAAGGGTCGAGGGCAGGCCAGGCAGCAACCCCGGACCCCCACCATGGCGATCGAGGGCGGGAGGGACAGAGCGCTACCCAGGCCACAACCCTGGACCCCCGCCATGGCAATCGAATGGCGGGAGGGCCATATCGCAGGCCAGGCAGCAACCGCAAACCCCCACCATGGCAAACGAATGGCGGAGGGGCTGGGGCGCAGGCCAGGCATTAACCCCGGACACACACCATGGTGATCAAGGGCGGGAGGGCCAGAGCATAGGCTAGGCATCCACGCCGGACTCCCGCCATGGCGATGGGAGGATGGGAAGGCCGGAGCGCAACCAAGGAAGCAACTCCGGACCCTCACCATGGCGATCGAGGGCGGGAGGACCGGTGCACAGGCCAGGAAGCAACCACGGACCCCCGCCATGGACATTGGAGGTCGACAGGGCCTGAGCGCAGTCAATGCATCAACACTGGACCCTCACCATGGCAATCAAAGGGTGGGATGGCCTGCATCCCTCGATGGCCGTGGGGTTTGGAGGGCGGGAGGGCAGTGTTTGCAGGCCAGACAGCAAACCCGGATCACCACCATGGCGATCGAGGGCAGGAGGTCCGGAATGCTGGCCAGGCCTCAAGCCCAGACCCCCACAATGGCAATCGAAGGGCGGAAAGGCCTGGGCATAGACCAGGGAACAACTGTGAACCCCCACAATGGCAATCGAAGGGTGGGATGGCCTGTGTCCCTCTATCGCCATGGCGATCGGAGGGCGGGAGGGTGGTGTTGCAGGCCAGGCAACAACCGCGGACCCCCGGGTGCCAGGGTTGCTGACTGGCCTGCTTCCGGCGATAGCCATGTCCATCGTAGGGTGGGATGGCCAGAGCTCAGGCCAGGCTTCAACCCGGGACTCCCACCATGGCGATCACCATGGCAATCGAAGGGCGGGTGGGCCGGGGCGCATGCCAGGCAGCCACCCCGGACCCCAAACATGGCGATGGGAGGATTAGCTGGACGGAGCACAGCCCAGGCATCAACCCTGGACCCCCAACATGGCGATCAAGGGCTGGAGGGCCAGAGCACAGGCCAAGCAGCAACCCCGGAACTCCGCCATGGACATTGGAAAGTGGGAGGGCCAGAGCGCAGGCAATGCATCAACCCCGGACCCACACCATGGCTATCAGAGGGCGGGAGGGGCGGGGCACAGGCCACACAGCAATCGCGGAACCCAGCCATGGCAATCGAGGGCGGGAGGGACAGAGCGCAGGCCATTCATCAACCCCCGACCCCCAACATGGCAATCGAAGGGCAGGATGGCCTGCATCCCTGGATCGCCATGGAGATCGGAGGGCAGGAGTGCGGGGTTGCAGGCCAGGCAGCAAACGTAGACCCCCCAACATGGAAATCGAAGGGCAGGATGGCCTGCTTCAGGCGATTGCCATGGTGATCGGAGGGCGGGAGGGCCAGAGCGCAGGCCAGGAAGAAACCCTGGACCCTCACCATGGCAATCGAAGGGGGGGAGGGCCGGGGCGCAGGCCATGCAGCAACCGCGGACCCCCGCCATGGCAATGGAGGGGGGGAGGGCCAGAGCGCAGATCAGGCATCAACCCCCGACCCCCACCCTGGCAACAGAAGAGCGGATCTGCCTCTCTTGATCGCCATGGCAATCAGAGGGTGGTGTTGCAGGCCAGGAAGCAACCGCGGACCCCTGGGAGCCTGGATTGCTGGCTGGCCTGCTTCTGGTGATCTCCATTACGATCGGAGGGCGGGAGGGCCAGAACACAGGCCATGCATCAACCCCAGACCCCCACCATGGCAATCGAAGGACAGGAAGGCAGGGGCGCAGGCCAGGCAGCAACCCCGGACCCCCATCATGACGATCGAGGGCAGTAGGTCCGGAGCACAGGCCGAGCAGCAACCCCGGACCCCCACAATGGCGATCAAGGGCAGGAGGTCCAGAGCGCACGCAAGGCAGCATCCCCGGAACTCCACCATGGTGATGGAAGGTCGGGAGGGCTGGAGCGCAAGCCAGGAAGCAACGCCAGACGCCAGCAATGGCAACCAAAGGGCAGGAGGACCTGTTTCCTTTGATCGCCATGGCGAGGGTGGTGTTGCAGGCCAGGCAGCAACTGCGGACCCCCGGATGCTGGGGCTGCTGGCGGGCCTGCTTCCCGTGATCGCCATGGCGATCGGAGGTCGGGAGGGCCGAGGGCAGGAAGGGAGCAACCCCAGACCCCCACCCCAGCAATCAAAGGGCGGGAGGGCCTGGGCACAAGCCAGGCAGCAACCCTGGACCTCCACCATGGCGATTGAGGTCGGGAGAGCCAGAACGCAACCCAGGCCACAACCACGGACCTCCACCATGCAAATCTAAGGGCGGGAGGACCGTGTCACAAGCCAGGCAACAACACCGGACCCCCCGCCTTGGATGGGAGGGTGGGAAGGCCTGGAGCACAACCAAGGCAGCAACCTTGGACCCACACCATGGCGATCGAGGGCGGAAGTGCCAGTGCACAGGCCAGGGAGCAACCACAGACCCCCGCCAAGGACATTGGAGGTGGAGAGGGACAGAGTGCAGGCCATGCACCAACACCGGACCCTCACCATGGCCATCGAAGTGCGGGATGGCCTGTGTCCTTCGATTACCATGGCGATCGGAGGGTGGGAGGGCGGTATTGCAGGCCAGGCAGCAACCCCGGACCACCGGGAACCGGGGTTGCTGCCTGGCCTGCTTCCGGCGATCGCCATGGCAATCAGAGGCATAGGGCCAGAGCGAGGGCCTTGCAGCAACCCCTGACCCCCACCATGGTTTTGGGAGGGCGGGAGAGCCAGAGCGCAAGCCAGGCAGCAAATCCGGACCCCACCATGGCGATCGAGGGCGGAGGGGCCGGAGCACTGGCCATGTCTCAACCCCGGACCCCCACCATGGCAATCGAAGGGCAGAAGGGCCTGGGCGCAGGCCTGGATGCAACCGCGGACCCCCACCATGGCAATCGAAGGGTGGGATGGCCTGTGTCCCTTGTTCGCCATGGCGATCGGAGGGTGGGAGGACGGTGTTTAAGGCCTGGCAGCAACAGCGGACCCCCGGGTGCTGGGGTTGTTGGCCTGCCTGCTTCTGGCGATCGCCTTGGCCATCGGACGGTGGGAGGGCCAGAGTGCAGGCCAGACAGCAACCCCGGACCCCCATCATGGCAATCAAAGGGCGAGAGGGCTGGGGCGCAGGCCAGGCAGCAACCCTGGACCCCCACCATGGCGATGGGAGGGTTAGCTGGGCGGAGCACAGCCCAGGCATCAACCCTGGACCCTCACCATGTCGATCGAGGGCGGAATGTCCGGAACACAGACCAGGCAGCAACCCCGGACCCCTACCATGTCTATGGGTGCAGGCCAGGCAGCAACCGCGAGACCTCACCATTGCTATCGCAGGGTGGAGGGCCTGGGCGCAGGCCAGGCAGCAACCGCCAACCGCCGTCGTGGCGATGGGAGGGCGGGGTGGCCAGATCACAGGCCAGGCAACAACGCTGGACCCTCAAAATGGCATTCGAAGAGTGGGATGGCCTGCATCCCTCGATTGCCATGGCTATAGGAGGGCGAGAGGGCGGTGTTGCAGTCCAAGCTGCAACCCCAGACCCTCACCATGGCGATCGTAGGCGGGAGGGCCAGAGCGCAGGCCAGGCAGCAAACCCGGTCCCCCACCATGGCGATCATAGGTGGTAGGGCAGGAACACAGGACAAGAAGCAACCCCGGAAACCCACCATGGCCATCGGAGGGCGAGAGGGCCGGGGCACAGGCCAGGCAGCATCCACGAACATCCACCATAGCAATCGAAGGGCGGAAGGGCCTGCCTCCCTTGATTGCCAAGGCGATCAGAGTGCGGTGGTTCAAGCCAGGCAGCAACCACAGACCCCCGGGTGCCGGGGTTGCTAGCTGGACTGCTTCCGGCGATCGCCATGGCGATCGTAGGGCGGGATGGCCAGAGCGCAGGCCAGGAATCAACCCCGGACACTCACCATGGCATTTGGAGGGCGGGCGGGCCGGGTCGCATACCAGGCAGCAAACCCAGACCACCACTATGACGATCGAGGAGGGGGGGGCCGGGGCGAAGGCCAGGCAGCAACCCCGGACCCCCTCCATGGCGTTCGAGGGCGGGAGGTCCGGAGCACAGCCCGGGCAGCATCCCGGGACCCCCACAATGGCGATCGAAAGTCAGGAGGGCTAGAGCGCAAGCCAGGCAGCAACGCCGGGCCCCAGCCATGTCAACCGAATGGTGGGAGGGCCTGTTTCCCTTGATCACCATGGTGATCGGAGTGCTGTGTTGCAGGCCAGGCAGCAACCGCAGACCCCCGGGTAGCAGGGCTGCTGGCTGGCCTGCTTCCTGTGATCATCTTGACAATTGGAGGGCGAAAGGGCTGAGGGCAGGCCAGGCAGCAACCCCGGACACCCACCATGGCGATAGAGGGTGGGAGGGACAGAGTGCAACCCAGGCCACAACACTGAACCCCCGCCATAACAATTAAGGGTGAGAGGGCCGTGTCGCAGGCCAGGCAGCAACCGCAAACCCCCACCATGGCAAACGAATGGCGAAGGTGCCGGGGCGCAGGCCAGGCATTAACCCCGGACCCACACCGTCGCGATCGAGGGCGGAAGGGCAGGGCTCAGGCTAGGCAGCCAGACCAGACCCCCGCCATGGCGATGGGAGGATGGGAAGACCGAGAGCAACCAAGGAAGCAACTCCAGACCCTCACCATGGCGATCAAGGGCGGGAGGACCGGTGCACAGGCCAGGAAGCAACCACGGAACCCGCCATGGACATTGGCGGTCGACAGGGCCGGAGCACAGTCAATGCATCAACACCGGATCCTCACCATGGCAATCAAAGGGCAGGATGGCCTGCGTCCCTCGATTGCCGTAGGGTTCGGAGGGCGGGAGGGCAGTGTTTGCAGGCCAGACAGCAAACCCGGACCCCCACCATGGCGATGGGAGGGCAGGAGAGCCAGAGCACAAGCCAGGCAGCAAATCCGGACCCCCACCATGGCGATCGAGCGCAGGAGGGCCGGAGTGCTGGACAGGCCTCAAGCCCGGACCCTCACCATGGCAGTCAAAGTGCGGGAGGGCCTGGGTGCACCAGGCAACAACCACGGACCCCCACAATGGCAATCGAAGGGTGCGATGGCCTGCGTCCCTCTATTGCCATGGCGATCGGAGGGCGGGAGGGCGGTGTTGCAGGCCAGGCAACAACCGCGGACCCCCGGGTGCCGGGGTTGCTGGCCGGCCTGCTTCTGGCGATCGCCTTGTCCATTTTAGGGCAGGATGGTGAGAGCGCAGGCCAGGCATCAACCCCGGACCCCCACCAAGGCAATCGAAGGGTGGGAGAGTGAGGCACAGGCCAGGCAGCAAGCCCAGACCTCCACCATGGCGATGGGAGGGCGGGCTGAAGGAGCACAGCCCAGGCATCAACCCTGGAACCCCACCATTGCGATCGCCATGGCAATCGGAGGGCGGAAGGGCTGGGGCACAGGCCAAGCAGCAACCCTGGAACCCCGCCATGGACATTGGATGGCGGGAGGGCCAGAGCGCAGGCCAGGCAACAACCCCGGACACCCATCATGGCAATCAAAGAGCGGGAGGGCTGGGGCGCAGGCCAGGCAGCAACCCTAGACCCCCACTATGGCGATCGAGGGAGGGATGACCGGGGCGCAGGCCATGCATCAACCCCGGACCCCCACCATGGCAATGAAGGGCGGGAGGGCTGGGGCGCAGGCCAGGCAGCAACCGCGGACCCCCGCCATGGCAATCGAGGGTGGGAGGGTCAGAGAGCAGATCAGGCATCAACCCCCAACCCCATGGCAACCAAAGGGCAGGAGGATCTGTCTCCCTTGATCGACATGGCGATCGGAGGGTGGTGTTGCAGGCCAGAAAGCAACTGCGGACCCCTGGAGGACGGAGTTGCTGGCTGACCTGCTTCTGGCGATCTCCATCACGATTGGAGGGTGGGATGGATGGAGCGCAAGCCAGGCAGCAATCCTGTATCCCCACCATGGTGATCGAGGGCGGGAGTTCCGGGGCGCAGACCAGGCATCAACCCCAGGCCCCACCACGGCAATTGAAGGGCAGGAAGGCTGGAGCACAGGCCAGGCAGCAACCGCGGACCCCCACCATGGCGATCGGAGGGCAGGAAGGCTGAGGCGAGGCCAGGCAGCAACCCCGGACCCCCACCATGGAGATCGAAGGGTGGAGGGCCGAGGCACAGGCCATGAATCAACCCCAGACCCCCACCATGGCAATCGAAGGGCGGGAAGGCTGGAGCACAGGCCAGGCACCAACCGCGGACCCCCACCTTGGCATTGGAAGGGTGGAGGGCCCCAGGCAAGCCCAGGCATCAACCCCGGACCACCACCATGTCAATCTAAGGGCGGGAAGTAGGAAGCACAGCCCAGGCATCAACCCTGGACCCCCACCATGGCAATCAAAGGGCGGGATTGCCTGTGTCTCTTGATCGCTATGGCGATCACAGAACGGAAGGGTGGGGTTGCAGGGCAGGCAGCAACCCAGGACCCCCAGGTGCCGGGATTGCTGGCTGGTCTGCTTCCGGTGATCGCCATGTCGATCAGAGGGCGGAAGGACGAGCGCGCAACCCAGGGCGCAACCCAGGACCCCTGCCATGGAAATCGATTGGCGGGAGGAAGGGCGCAGGTCAGGCAGCAATCGCAGGACTCCACCATGGCGATCGCAGGGCAGGAGGGCCAGAGCACAGGCCAGGCAGCAACCCTGGACCCCCAACATGGCATTCGAAGGGCTGGATGGCTTGCATCCCTCGATCACCATGGCTATAGTATGGCGGGAGGGCGGTGTTGCAGGCCTGGCTGCAATCCTGGACCCCCACCATGGCGATCGTAGGTGCTAGGGCCGGAGAGCAGGACAGGAGGAAACCCCGGAAACCTGCCATGGCGATCGGAGGGCAGGAAGGCCTGGACGCAGGCCAGGCAGCATCCTCGAACATCCACCATGGCAATCGAAGTGAGGGATGGCCTGCATCCCACTACCGCCATGGCGATCGGAAGGCGGAACGGCCGGGGAGCAGCCCAGGCATCAACCCCAGATCCCCGCCATGGCATTCGAGTGCAGCAGGGCCTGGGCGCCTGGCACGCAGGACCACGGACCCCCGCCATGGCAATCGAGGGCTGGAGGGAAAGAGCACAGGCCATGCATCAACCCCCAACACCCACCATGGCAACCAAAAGGCAGGAGGGCCTGCCTCCCTTGATCGCCAAGGCGATCAGAGTGCGGTGTTTCAGGCCTGGCAGCAGCCACGGACCCCCACAAAGGCAATCGAAGGGTGGGATGGCCTGCGTCCCTCTGTTGCCATGGCGATCGGAGCAGGGGAGGGCGGTGTTGCAGGCCAGGCAACAAATGCGGACCCCCGGGTGCCGGGGTTGCTGGCCGGCCTGCTTCTGGCAATCGCCTTGTCCATCGTAGGGCGGGATGGCCAGAGCTCAGGCCAGGCATCAACCCCGGACCCCCACCATGGCAATCGAAGGGCAGGAGGCCGGGGCCAGGCCAGGCAGCAACCCCAGACCCCCACTATGACGATCGAGGGCGGGAGGTCCAGAGCACAGGCCAGGCAGCATCCCCGGAACCCCGCCATGGTGATGGAAGGTCGGGAGTGGTGGAGTACAAACCAGGCAGCAATGTCGGACCCCAGCCATGGCAACCGAAGGGCGGGAGGGCCTGTTTCCCTTGATCGCCATGGCGATTGGAGGGTGGTGTTGCTGGCCAGACAGCAACCGCGGACCCCCAGGTGCCGGGGCTGCTGGCTGGCCTGCTTCCCACAATTGCCAAGGCGATGGGAGGGCGGGAGTGCCGAGGGCAGGCCAGACAGCAATGGCAGACCCCCACCCCAGCAATCAAAGTGTGGGAGGGCCTTCCCACAATCCAGGCATCAACCGCGGACCCACACCATGGAAAAAGAATGGCGGAGGGGCCGGGGCGTGGGCCAGGCATTAACCCTGGACTCCCACCATGCTGATTGAGGGCGGTAGGGCCAGAGCTAGGCAGCAAGGCCGGACCCCCAGCCATGGCAATGGGAGGGTGGTAAGGCCTGGAGCGCAACCAAGGCAGCAACCCCGGACCCCCACCATGGCGATCGAGGACGGGAGTGCCAGTACACAGGCCAGGGGGCAACCACAGACCCCCACCATGGACATTGGAGGTGGAGAGGGCCAGAGCGCAGGCCATGCATCAACACCAGACCCTCACCATGGCGATGGGAGGGCGGGAGAGCCAGAGCACAAGCCAGGCAGCAAATCCGGACCCCGCCATGGCGATCGAGGGTGGGAGGGCCAGAGCGCTGTCCAAGCCTCAGCCCGGACCCCCACCATGGCAATCGATAGTTGGGATGCCCTGCATCCCTAGTTCGCCATGGCCATCGGAGGGCAGGAGGGCGGTGTTGCAGGCCTAGCAGCAACCGCGGACCCCCGGGTGCCAGGGTTGCTGGCCGGCCTGCTTCCGGCTATCACCTTGGCCAGGACGGCGGGAGGGCCAGAGTGCAGACCAGACATCAACCCCGGACCCCCATCATGGCAATCGAAGGGCGGGAGTACAGGGCGCAGGCCAGGCAGCAACCCCGGACCCCCACCATGGCGATGGGAGGGTTAGCTAGGCGGAGCACAGCCCAGGCATCAACCCTGGAACCCCACCATGTTGATCGAGGGCGGGAGGTCTGGAACACAGGACAGGCAGCAACCCTTGACCCCCGCCATGGTTATGGGAGGCCAGGAGGGCTGGAGTCAAGCCAGGCAGCAAACCCGGACCCCCACCATGGCAATTGAAAGGCTGGATGGCCCACATGCCTCGATCGCCATAGCAATGGGAGGGGGGGAGTGTGGTGTTGCAGGCCAGGCAGCAACCGTGGACCTCCAGGTGCTGGGGTTGCTGGCGGGCCTGCTTCTGGCGATTGCCTAGGAGATCGGAGCGCGGAAGACCAAGAGCGCAAGCCAGGCAGCCACCCTGTACCCTCACCAAGGCGGGAGGCCCTGGGCGCAGGCCAGGCAGCCAGCACGGACACCCACCATGGCAATCAAAGGGTGGGAGGCCAGAGCACAGGCCAGGCAGCCACCACAGACCACCGCCATGGACATTGGAGTGTGGGAGCGCCAGAGCGCACGCCGTGAATCAAGCCCGGACCCCCACTATGGCAATCGAAGGGCGGGAGGGGCAGGCCACAGGCCAGGCAGCAACCCCGGACCCCCACCATGGCCATCGAAGGGCGGGTGGGCCGGAGTGCAACCCGGGCCGCAACCCCAGACCCACGTTTGGCGATGGGAGTGCGGGTTGGCCGGAGCGCAGCCCAGGCATCAACCCTGGACACCCAACATGACAATCAAAGGGCGAGATGGCCTGCGTCCCTCTATCGCCATGGCAATCGGAGGGCGGGAGGGCGGTTTGCAGGCCAGGCAGCAAGCACGGACCCCCGAGTGCCAGTTTCCTGGCTTTCCTGGGCCGGAGCACAACCCAGGCCGCAACCCCAGACCCACGTTTTGGCGATGGGAGGGCGAGGTGGCCGGAGCGCAGGCCAGGCAGCAACCCAGGACCCCCCACAATGGCAATCGAACGATAGGAGGGCCGGGGTGCAGGACAGGCAGCAACCCAGGACCCCCACCATGGCGATAGTATGCGGGAGGGCCGTAGCGCAGGTCAGGCAGCCACCACGGACCCACACCATGGCAATCAAAGGCGGGAGGGTCGGGGCGCAGGCCAGGCAGCAACCCCAGAAGCCCACCATGGCGATCAAGGGCAAAGGGCCGGAGCACAGGCCAGAAAGCAACCCTGGACCCCCAACATGGCAATCGGAGGGAGGGAGAGCGGTGTTGCAGGCAAGGCAGCAACCACGGATCACCGGGTTCCAGGGTTTTTGGCTGGTCTGTTTCCGACGATTGCCATGGCGATCAGAGGGCAGGAGGGCCAGAGCCCAAGCCAGGCAGCAACCCCAGACCCCCACCATGGCAATCTTATGCGCAGGCCAAGGAGCATCCCCGGACCCCCGCCATGGACATTGGAGGGAGGGAGGGCCAGAGCGCCCGCCATGAATCAACCTCGGAACCCCACTATGGCAATCAAAGGGCGGAGGACCGGGGCGCAGTCCAGGCAGCAACCCGAGACCCCCACCATGGCGATCGTAGGTGGGAGGGCCGGAGCCCTGGCCAGGCAGCAACCCCGGACCTCCAGCATGGCGATAGAGGGCTGGAGGGCCGCACCGCTGGTCAGGCAGCAAACTCCAACCCCAACCATGGCAACTGAAGGGCAGGAGGGCCTGCCTTTCTTGATCACCATGGCGATGGGAGGGTGGTGTTGCATGCCAGGCAGCAACCGCAGACCCCCACATGGCAATTGAAGGGCGGGATGGCCTGAATCCCTCGATCGCCATGGCAATCGAACGGCAGAAGAGCCGGGGCTGAGGCAAGGCAGCAACCCAGATCCCCACCATAGCATAAGAGGGCGGAAGGATCGGAGCACAGGGGAGGAAGCAACCCTGGACCCCCAATATGGCAATCGAAGGGCGGGATGGCCTGCATCCCTCAATCACCATGGCAATTGGATAGTGGGAGTGCTGTGTTGCAGGCCAGGCAGTAGGCGTGGACCCCTGCGTGCCCGGTTGCTGGCTGACCTGCTTCCGGTGATCGCCATGGCGATCAGAGGGCGGGAGGGCCAGAGCGCAAGACAGGCAGCAACCCTGGATGCCCACCACGGCGATCGAGGGCAGAAAGGCCGGAGCACAGGCCAGGGAGCAACCCCGGACCCCCACCATGGCCATCGAAGGGCGGGTGGGCCGGAGTGCAACCCAGGCCGCAACCCCGGACCCACGCTTTGGTGATGCAAGTGCGGTTTGGCCGGAGCGCAGCCCACGCATCAACCCTGGACACCCAACATGGCAATCAAAGGGCGGGATGGCCTGCGTCCCTCTATCACCATGGCAATTGGAAGGCGGGAGGGCAGTTTGCAGGCCAGGCAGCAAGCGCGGACCCCCGAGTGCCGGTTTGCTGGCTTTCCTGCTTCCGGCGATTGCCATGGAGATCGGAGCGCGGCAGGGCCAGAGCGCAGGACAGGCAGCAACCGCGGACAACCACCATGGCAATCGAAGGGCGAAAGAGATAGGCTGAGACCAGGCAGAAACCCCGTATACCCACCATGGCATTCGAGGGCTGAATGGTCGGAGCACAGGGGAGGAAGCAACCCTGGATCCCCAATATGGAAATCGAAGGGCGGGATGCCCTGCAACCCTCGATCACCATTGTGATCGGAGGACGGGAGTGCAGTGTTGCAGGCCAGGCAGCCACCGCGGACCCTTGGCTGCCTGAGTTGCTGGCTGACCTGTTTCCACCGATAGCCATGGCGATCGATGGGCGGGAGGGCCAGAGCGCAAGCCAGGCTGCAACCCAGGACCCCCAGCATGGAGATCAAGGGCTGGAGGGACGGACCGCTGGTCAGGCAGCAACCCCCGACCCCCAACATGGCAATCGAAGGGCGCGTGGGCCTGGGCGCAGGACAGGCAGCCACCCCAGACACCTGCCATGGCAATCGAGGGCGGTAGGGTCAGAGCGCAGGCCAAGCATCAACCCCGACCCCCACCTTGGCAACCGAAGGGCAGGAGGGCCTGCCTCCCTTGATTGCCATGGGGTTCGTAGGGTGGTATTGCAGACCAGGTATCAACCACAGACCTCCGGTGGCTGGGGTTGCGGCCTGGCCTGCGTCTGGCGATCCCAATGGCAATCAGAGGGCGGGAGGACCAGGGCGCGGGCCACGCAGCAACCGCGGAACCTCGCCATGGATATTGGAAGGCGGGAGGGCCAGAGCACAGGCCAGGCAGCAACCCCGGACCCCCACCATGGCGATCGGAGGGCGGTTGGCTGGGGCGCAGGCCAGGCATCAATCCTGGACCCTCACCATGGCAATCGAAGGGCGGGAGGGCCGGGTTGCAGGCCAGGCATCTATCCCGGACCCCAACAAGGGCAATCAAGGGCTGGAGGGCCGGAGCGCTGGCCAGGCAGCAAACACGGACTCCCAACTTGGTCATCAGAAGGTGGGAGGGCCAGAACGCAGGCCATGCATCAACCCGGGACCCCCACCATGGCAATCGAAGAGCGGTAAGGCCGGGGCTCAGGCCAGGCAGCAACCCCAGACCTCGCCAAGGCGGGCTGCCGGAGCACAGCACAGGCATCAACCCTGGACCCCACATGGCAATAAAAGGGCAGGATGGTCTGCCTCCCTTGATCACAATGGCAATCGGAGGGTGGGAGGGGGGTGTTGCAGGCCAGGCAGCAATTGAGGACCCCCGGATGCCTGTGTTGCTGGCTGGCCTGCTTCCAGCAATGTACATGTTGATCAGAGGGCATGAGGGCCAGAGCGCAGGCCAGGCATTAACCCAGAACCCCACCATGGCGATCAAAGGGCCGGAGGGCCGGGGCACAGGCCAGGCAGCACCCGCGGACATCCCCATGGCAATCGAAGGGCGGGATGGCCTCTATCCCCTTATCGCCATGGCGATCGGATGGCACGAGGGCCGGGGCGCAGGCCAAGCATCAACCCCGGACCCCCACCATGGCAATCGAGGGCTGGGGGGTCGGGGCGCAGGCCACACAGCTACCGCGGACCCCCGCCATGGCAATTGAGGGCGGAAGGGACAGAGCACAGGCCATGCATCAATCCCGGACCCCCACCATGGCAATCAAGGGCTAGAGGGTCGGGGCGCAGGCCACACAGCAACCACGGACCCCCACCATGGCAACCGAAGGGGGGTGGCCTGCCTCCCTTGATCGCCAGGGCAATCGGAGTGTGGTGTTGCAGGTCAGGATGCAACCGCGGACGCCCGGGAGCCGGGGGTGTTGGCTGGCCTGCTTCCTTCGATCGCCATGGTGATCAGAGGGTGGGAGGGCCAGAGTGAAGGCCAGGCATCAACCTCGGACCCCAACCATGGCGGTCGGAGGGCGTAAGGGCCATGTCGCAGGCCAGGCAGCAACCGCGGACCGCCACCATGGCAAACGAATGGAGGATGGGCCGGGCACGGGCCAGGCATTACCCCCAGACCACCACCATGGCGATCGAGGGCGGGGGGCCAGAGCGCAGGCTAGGAGGCAACGCCGGACCACCTGCCATGGTGATGGGAGGGTGCAAAGTCCTGGAGCGCAACCAAGGCAGCAACCCCGGACCCCCACCATGGCGATAGAGGGCAGGAGCACCAGTGCACAGGCCAGGCAGTAACCACGGACCCCCGCCATGGACACTAAAGGTCGAGGGGGCCAGAGCGCAGGCGATGCATCAACCCCCGACCCCCACCATGGCAACCGAAGGGCGGGAGGTCCTGCCTCCCTTGATTGCCATGGCGATCGGAGTGCGGGAGGGTGGTGTTGCAGGCCAGGCAGCAACCACGAAGGGTGGTGTTGCAGGCCAAGCAGCAACAGCAGATCCCCGGGCGCCAGGGTTGCTGGTTGGCCTGCTCCAGCGATCGCCATGGTGATCAGAGGGCTGTAGGGCCAGAGCGCAGGCCAGGAATCAACCCCGTACCCCACCATGGCAATCAAAGGGCGGGAGGGCCGGAGTGCTGGCCAGGCAACAACCCCGGACCCCAACCATGGCAATCAAGGGTGGGAGGGCCGGAGCGCTGGCCAGGCAGCAAACACGGACTCCCAACTTTGCCATCGGAGAGCAGGAGAGCCAGAACGCAGGCCATGCATCAACCCGGGACCGCCTTCATGGCAATCGAAGAGCGGAAAGGCCGGGGCGCAGGCCAGGCAACAACCCCAGACCCCAACATAGTAATAAAAGGGCGGGATGGCCCGCGTCCCTTGATCGCCATGGCAATCAGAGGGCGGGAGGGGGGTGTTGCAGGCCAGGTGGCATTCGAGGACCCCCGGATGCCTGGGTTGCTGGCTGGCCTGCTTCCAGCGATGTACATGTCGATCAGAATGCGTCAGGGCCAGAGCGCAGGCCAGGCATCAACACCGGAACCCCACCATGGCGATCGAAGGGCGGGAGGGCCGGGGCACAGGCCAGGCATCAACCCTGGACCCCAAACATGGAAATCGAAGGGCTGGATGGCCTGAGTCCTTCAATTGCCATGGCGATCAGAGGGTGGGAGGGCTGTGTTGCAGGCCAGGCAGGATCCGCGGACCCCCGGGTGCTGGGGTTGCTGGCTGGTCTCCTTCCGGCGATCGCCATGTAGATCGCAGGATGGGAGGGCCAGAGCACAGGCCAGGCATCAACCTTGAACCCCCACCATGGTGATCATGTGCGGGAGGACCGGGCGCAGGTCAGGCAGCAACCGCGTACACCCACCATGGCAATCGAAGGGCCTGAGGCCAGGGGCGCAGTCCAGGCAGCAAACTAGGACCCCCACCATGGCAATGAGAGGGCGGGCTGGCGGGAGCGCAGGCCAGGCAGCAACTGCGGTCACCCGGGGGCCTGGGCTGCTGGCTGGCCTGTGCCTGGCGATCGCCATGGCAATCAGAAGGCTTGAGGGCCTGAAGGCAGGCCAGGCAGCAACCCTGGACCCCCACCATGGCGATCGAGGGCGGGAGGGCGGAGCGCAGGGCAGGCAGAAAATGCAGACCCCCGCCATGGCGATGGGAGGGTGAGCTGGCCGGAGCGCAACCCAGGCATCAACCCTGGACCCCCAACATGGCAATCGAAGCCTGGATGGCCTGCATCCCTTGTTCGCCATGGCGATCAGAGGGCGGGAGAGGGTGTTGCAGGCCAGGCAGCAACTGTGGAACCTCGGGTTCTGGGTTGCTGGCTTGCCTGCTTCCGGTGATCGCCATGGACATTGGAGGGCGCGAGGGCCAGAGCGCAGGCCAGGCATCAACCCTGGACCCCCACCATGGCGATCAGAGGGCGGAGGGTTGGGGCGCAGGCCATGCAGCAACCGCGGACCGCAACCATGGCAATCAAAAGGCGGGAGGGCCAGCCGCAGGCCAGGCAGCAACCCCGGACCCCCACCATAGAATCAAAGGGCCTGAGGGCTGGGGCGCAGTCCAGGCAACAACCCCGGACCCCCACCATGGCGATGGGAGGGCGGGCTGGCCTGAGCGCAGGCCAGGCAGCAACTGCAGACCCCCACCATGGCAATTGAAGGGCCTGAGAGCTGGGGTGCAGGCCAGGCAGCAACCCCGGGCCCCCACCATGGCAATTGTAGGCAGGAGGGTCGGAGCACAACCCCGAACCTCCTAACCCCCCCCTTACCCCCCGCCATGGCACTCCAAAGGTGGGAGGGCGGTGTTGCAAGGCCAGGCAGCAACCATGGACCCCCGGGTGCCGGGTTGCTGGCTTGCCTGCATCAGGTGATCGCCATGGCGATTGAGGCCAGGAGGGGCGGAGCTCAGGCCAGGCAGCAACCCCGGACCCCCACCATGGTGATCGGAGGGCGTGAGGGCCGAGGCACAGGCCAGGCAGCAACGGAGAACCCCCGTCATGATGATGGGAGGGCGGGGTGGCCAGATTGCAGGCCAGGCAACAACCCTGGAACCCCAACATGGCAATCGAAGGGCGGGATGGTCTGCATGCCTCGATCACCATGGTGATCGGAGGGCCGGAGGGCGGTGTTGCAGGCCAGGCAGCAACCACTTACCCCCAGGGGTAGGGGTTGCTGGCTGGCCTGCGTCTAGCAATCGCCATGGCAATCGATGGGCAGGAGGGCTGGGGCGAAGGCCAGGCAGCAACCGTGGAACCCCACCATGGCAATCAAATGGCAGGCTGGCCTAGTCCCTTGATCACCATTGCGATTGGGGGCGGGAGGGCAGGAGCGCAAGCCAGGCAGCAATCCCGGACACCCACCATGGCGATGGGAGGACGGGCTCGTTGGAGCACAGCCCAGGCATCAACCCTTGTACCCCAACATGGCAATCCAAGGGCTGGATGGCCTGCGTCCCTCGATCGCCATGGCGATCAAAGGGCGGGATGGTGGTGTTGCAGCCCTGGCAGTAACCGTGGACCCTGGGTGCTGGGGTTGCCTGTTTGCCTGCTTCTGGCGATTGCCATCGCAATTGGAGGGCGGGAGAGCCAGAGCGCAGGCCAGGCATCAACCCCGGAACCCCACCATGGCAATCGAAGGGAAATTCGATTGGGAGAGTTGGTATCCTGGCAAAATCTGGAAGGAAAGTTCTTAGTCTTAGCAAATGGAATGCGGTCTAAGCAAAAGGGAATGTTGATTGTGAAAATGATCTATAGGTCAGTTCCCAAGATAGGGGTATGGATTGAATGATCAGACCTACCAAAGAGTACATTTTGCAATATGTATAAGCAGTTTTGGTTTCACCATGATGGGTAAAGGCTACTAGTATTTTAATAGGTAGCAGGCCAAACACATTAGATGTCCTGTAATGCAGTGGACAGTCCTTTTTGCTTGATGGGATTGTGGACGAAAGGGGCCACACACTGACCTGACAAGCTCAGGGAAGGCCTGCGTGGCAGCCTAGCAGACTCAGAGACATAAAATAACCACAAAAGATGGTCTGAAATTAAACTTTAACTAAAAGCAGTTATGGTGGGCAGTTATGTCCTAAGCCAGTATCTTCACTGACAAGATCAACTTTGATCCTTACTGAGCCCATTTGCCTTTTTGCCTCTAAGATAACATTCCCTTGAAATGTCTGGGTAACTTGTGATTTCTCTGTATCTGGAGCCCCTGGGGCATGGCCAGGTGTGCTGGGCCCAGGACCAATGCAGCAGATTCTTTCATTTATTATGTTAATTGTGCCTGCACCCACCTAAGTATGTGTCCATCATTTTACTTTTTATCCTATCACAGAGGTTTCCCTGCTTCACTTGATCCCAACTCCTTAAATCTGTCACCAATGAATTTCATGTATAAATACAATTGTAACCCCGCCATTCTTCGGAGCACTATCTCAATTCGTTGAGGTTCTGCTTCCCGGCATATGTCGACAGTTTGGCTCAAATAAACTCACAAAACTTCTTTACAGGTTTCAATGGTTTTTTTTATGTTAACATTAATTGGCGTAGTCAGCAGGATTCCAAAGAAGCTCACCCAGGACCATCCCTTGGACTTTGACTCGGTGCTAGGATCCAACAAAGGGCCCATTGAGCCCGCCGGTTCTCCGCCCATTGGGTGAACGTGGGTGAGTTTTCTCTTGGACCCAGAACCTTCGCTTCCTTTGGTCGAAGGTTGGACTTTATTTGAGCTGTGTTTTAAAATCCTCGAGGTGGAACCAGGGTTACTAAGACCCCAGGGTAAGGATTCACAGCGGAACCCAAAGTAAGGCAGGATTGGAGAGAAAAAAATGGGAGGCTGGGTTTGATTTCGGCTTTTTAATTGAAACGGCTTTCTGAGCGTGAGCAAACAGAAAACCTTCGCTGTATAAATGGCTTATCTAGGGGGCCTCATTAAGGCTTGGTCTGACGGGGCCCTAAACCTTTCCTGTGGTTTTAGATAGCCGGAGAGAAACTGAGGCCACATTTGACCCACTGCATAACATGTCTAGAAAGTTTGCTCAAACTACAGATATTTAATAATAATAAAAAATTAACATGGGAAATTGAGCCTCCAAGGCCAGAAACTCCCGAGACACCAGCCCCCATTTAATACTCCTGATTGGAAGAATTTACTTGCAAGTACTTTAAAATATTAACTGAGGCCAAAACCGGTTTGGCTCAGTGGATAGAGCGTCGGCCTGCGGACTGAAAGGTCCCGGGTTCGATTCCGGTCAAGGGCATGTACCTGGGTTGCAGGCACATCCCCAGTAGGAGATGTGCAGGAGGCAGCTGATCGATGTTTCTCTCTCATCGATGTTTCTAACTCTCTATCTCTCTCCCTTCCTCTCTGTAAAAAATCAATAAAATATATTTTAAAAAAATATATTAACTGAGAAATGGCTAAAATGCAGTTTGTTTGTGGTACCTATGTTAATATTTTACATGCAGAAATTAGAAAATGCCGGCTCTGAAATTAAGCTGAATGAGTACATGGGAAGCATATCTTGATTTGAAAATTGGAAGCTTCTAGAGAAAAGCACAGGAAAAATTTATTCTAATAAGATGGAAATTAATAAAATTTTAGAGACTGTCTCAGAACTATTCTGAAGTTAATTAATTTCTGCACCTTGTTTTTCCTTTAGCCCATTGTTTGTTTGTTTTTTGAATAGTCCATTGGGAATATACTGAAATTCTAGAAAGGGGAAGTTCCTGAACCAGGGACAAAAGACACTGCTTTGGTAGTTTCTAATGCTGGACATTCTTTGGTGTAAACTTTTAGTGTGTTCTGTGCGCCTTGATGTTTTTGTGTCTTTGTTGTAATGAAATAGGAAAAAATTTAAAATGTCTTTCTATTAGTCATGACTTTGGGAAAAATATGCCATTTGAGTCATTTGCTGAAACTTCCCCAAAGCAGGATATGGGGAAGGGGAGAAGGGAACACATGGTGGTCCAATATGGATGCCTCCTCCCCAAGTATTCTGATTTAAAATCTCCTTCTCATAATTGAAAGGTTTTACAAAATTTAAAAATGCGTCTGGTACTTCTGTTCACATGTAAAGAGAAAAGCTGGTTTAAAACTAATGCGCGCAATTGTCCTGTTTTTGGACATTTAGATAGAGTTTTGAACTAGAGTCTCTTCGCACATGTACAGAATAAAACCCAAGACTGATTATTTCCTTAAAAAAATGTCAAATTTTACCCAAGGAAGGAATACAAGCTGGTTCTAGCAAAAAGATTGGTATTTTTCCATAATAAAGTGATTTTTGAAATGTTAATGAAGTCCATTCCAAAGTTAACTTTAAGACCTCCAAAAGAAAGTTCAGTAAAATTGTCTCTGTTACAAAAATTTGCCAAAGTAAATGCCTTAATAATAATAATTGGATTTGAATCTCAAGAAATTATGTAGCTACAAATTTGCTTCTTGACTTTCCCCAGAGAAAAATGATCGTTTTAAAGTCAAGGACTGGGCCAGGCCTGTTTGCCAGCCTCAGGTTTGGTTTTCCAGAGCTGCTGGGAACTTGAGACCTTAATGTTTACTGAAGCAAATGATTAAAACTTATGTCTAGGTATTTTGAAGTAACATCCTATCTAATAAGAGAGAAAAACATGGTAATTAGCGTACGGCCGCTACCCTTCCCATTGGCTAATCAGGGCGATATGCAAATTAACTGCCAGGAAAGATGGCGGCCGGCAGCCAGGCAGCTTAAACTGAACATGAGGCTTGCCTGCTTCAGTGACGGAGGACTGCAACGTTCCCCGCCTGCCTTGCTGGCCTCTGAGCCTGCAGTTTGAACATTGTAACAAATATAGAAGCTAAACAAAACCCCAGAAACCAGCTTTCAGCCAGCTGGGATCTCAGAGCTGGAGTTGATACAGAATTTCGATTATAGAACCTAAACAAACCAGATACCTGCTTTCAGCAGCTGAGGCCTAAGAGCTGGAGCCACGCCTCAGCGCTAAAGCTGGCCCAGAATTAAAAAAAAGAAAAGAAAAAAAGGAGCAGTTGGGAGCTTCAGTCACCCCCAGCCTGAAAACAGCCCTCAGTCCCTCACCCAGACTGGCCAGGCACCCCAGTGGGGACCCCCACCCTGAAGGGTGTGTGACCAGCTGCAAACAGCCATCATCCCCTCATCCAGGCTGGCCACGCACCCCAGTGGGGACCCCCACCCTGATCCAGGACACCCTTCAGGGCAAACCAGCCAACCCCCACCCATGCACCAGGCCTCTATTCTATATAGTAAAAGGGTAATATGCCTCCCAGCACTGGGATCAGTGGAGCCGCGAGGCCTCCCGGCACCGGGATCAGTTTGACAGGGGGCAGTGCCCAAACCCCCTGATCGCCCTGCGGCTCTGTGTCTGACAGGGTGCTGCGCCCCAACGCCCCCACCCCACAGGCCCTGCTCTGTGTGTGACAGGGTAGAGCCATAACCTCCCCATCGGCCCTGCCCTGAGTGTGAGAGTGGTTGCGCCCCAACCCCGTGATCGGCCCTGCTCTGTGGGTGATAGAGGGCGGTGCCCCCCCTCCCACGGGCCCTGCTCTGTGTGTGATGGGGTAGGGCCATAACCTCCCCATTGGCCCTGCTCTGTGGGTGATAGAGGGCAGTGCCCAACCCCCTGATCTGCCCTACTCTGTGTGTGACTGGGGGCGGTGTGCCAACTCCCCTTTCGGCCCTACTCTGTGAGTAACAGGGGGGAGCTCCTCAACCCCCTGATGGGCCCTGCTCTGTGCGTGACAGGGGGGAGCGCACCAACCCCCTGATTGGCCCTGCTCTGTGCGTGACAGGGGGCAGCGCCCCAACTCCCCAATAAGCCCTGCTCTGAGCCTGACCAGGGGCTGCACCTAGGGATTAGGCCTGCCCTCTGCCACCTGGGAGCAGGCCCAAGCCAGCAGGTTGTTAACTCCTGAGGGGTCCCAAACTGCGAGAGGGCACAGGCCGGGCTGAGGGACCCCCCCCACCCTGAGTGCACAAATTTTTGTGCACCAGGCCTCTAGTAATACATAATATTGATCTGAGTGTGCCTCGTACGAAATCTAGAGGGTAGAATTGAATCTGTTGGTTGATTGTGTCTTATATTTTTGAAATTTATTCTTAAAAATGTTACTGATTAAGAAATGCTAAATATTTGACTTGCCAGTTAAAAGTTTAAGGTTTGGATGAATTGGGAGAAATGTGTAGTTGTGGTAGCTAGATGCCTAAAATGTAGAAATTTTTGAGAAAATAATTTTTGCTTTCTCTGAAATAATTAGGAATTCAAAATATGCTGCTTATTAGTCTGAAGAAAAAAAAAAGAAAGAGGATTAACTCTGTGATCTCAACTGAAATTCTTAATACAAAAACCAGTGTAAATTTAATTGCAAAGAACAGTGCAGACAGCCATCACTTTGGGCTGCCTGATTTGGCAGCTGCCATAATGGCCACATGGCTTGCCCCTCCCCTGGGGGTCGCCATCTTGAAACAGCAAAGGCCAACCCATCCCTTTGAATTAGCCAATCAGGAGAGACCATGTGCCTGAGCTCTAGTCAGGAGTAAGGGATGGTCACTGCGTTGTTAAGGCATCTGCATCAGAAAGAACTCCCAGAGCCAGGTTTAGACAGGAGGCTCTCAATGGGTTAGGGTAGCAGCTGTCCCGACAGGGACTGGGCAGCCAAGAGTCAGGATTCCTGTGAGGGCGTCTGCCAGTGATGCTCTGGTGTTTGCTTTTCACAGATTGGGAGTTTATGAATTATTTTTAATGCTGAAAAAACTGCTTGCAATAAGCCATGTGCCTCATTTTAAAATCTTACATATTTATATTATAGAAAAGCTAAGTTTTTATCAAATCTATAACCATGCCACCTTTAAATTTTGTCATTCGTGGACAGCTTTGTTCTGATGCATTTGTAGGTGTATGTTTAGAAAATTCCATGAAAAGGACTCTGACTTAATCTAAATTGCAGGTTTGTAAGCAAGTCATATTTTTTAACTGGATGAAGATTTATAAAACTTCAAGGAATAACTGAATTCAAAAACTACTGGCAAATAATTGGGATAAACAAAAATAACTGTGGGACTAAATGAACTGAGGATAATTATTCTTATGACTGTTTAAAATATTGTTGACTTTTAAATCTTTTGTTTCCCAAATATAAGGAAAAGTAAAGAGCAGACATTCTGCATTGTAGGAACTAACAAATTGGTAATAGATTCATTTCACAGTGCACTCCCGGGCGACAAAGATTTCAAAGATCATGGCTTATAACCAGGAGATTTGGTGTGTTGGAAAAGACACCAGATAAAAGACTCTCTCCAACCTCATTGGATAGGACCTTACCAGCGGAGATCAAAGACTTTTCAAGGATGAGAAACAGCAGAGGTCTTTCAAGGATGAGAAGTTGCTGACCACGAAGGCAGACAGCTATCCCAAAATGACGTCAACAAGGCCTGTATACTCACAAACTGATATTGCTTGCTGTGGTGATTCAAAGTTTTTAATGGGGAATGTTATCTGTCTTTATTGTTTAAATATGTCTTTGCTGTTTAAAATTATTTAGCTAGTGAAATTTCTGTTTGTGTCTCTTAAAAAAATATGAACGTATTGCTAATCTGAGGAATGTTAATTATTTACATGTTACCTAAAAATTAAGGCTAAGAGTTCTAACTAACTGGAAAGTATGGCTTTGGTGTGATGGAGGAAGGTAAAGAGAAATACTTAATGGAAGGTCTGAGGCATGGTTATGCATTTTTGAAGGACATAGAAAGAAGGTTTGAAGGCTAATTTGAAAGTGTGAAATTTGTGAAGGTTTTGTATGTGATGAGAAGGAAAAGAGAAATGTTGAAAGAAAGTTGAATGCATAATATGCCAGTAAGCTGGAACAAGTAGAATAGGGAAACGGAGCAGAAATCCTATCTTCCCTAAACCAAGGACACTTGGGAGTAAATAATTTGCATTTGCCTCGCTAAACAAAGGTTAAATCGTTTATGTCAATCTGATTAGTGTCATTTGCGGTCCACACCCAACGACAAATGAAGTTAGAAAATAAGCCTTATTTTGATTAGTTCTTTTAGAATGTATGTTAAGGAATTTTAAAATTGCTCAAACCTTGCTACCTTGGGTCCAGTTCTGCGTGTGTAAGAAGGGACAGAGTAAGGTTTAGTAGCAGGAGTGAAGAGGCAGGCAGGGCAGGAGCAGGCCAGAAGAAGCCGGCAAGTCCATCCAAACCACCCAGCCGCTATTGGCCAGAGCCGCCTGAGGCAGACCTCCTCGGACTGGCAACAGCTACTCTGACTAGGACAGACTGGGATCTTTCCAAATGGGCCCCCAGGAGCCGATGGTCGAAATGAAAATCGGAGGCCAGACTGTGAACTTTATGGTTGATACAGGAGCAGAGCACTCAGTAGTTACTCAGAAGGTAGCTCCCCTCACCATTATTGGAGCTACCGGGACCACAGCTGCAAACTGTTCTGCCGCCCCCTCTGATGTCAGTTAGGCAGTCACCAGGTGGTTCATGAATTCCTGTACTTGCCAGAATGCCTGTACCCCTTTCTTGGACGTGATCTCTTACAGAAATTACAAGCCACCCATAAGCTTGTTCGAGACGCCCTGCGAATGCCACCTCGGACCCTGTACGTCCTTTCCAGCCTGGAGACTCAGTGCGGGTAAAGAAGTTCAGGACCCAAGGACTCACCCCAACTTGGAAAGGACTATACACTGTCGCCCTGTTGACGGCATCCAGACCTGGCTACACCACTCCCAGCTCCTGCACCAGAAAACGGCCTTGATCCCGGCAGCCAGTGGCCTCACCCATGAGATCCAGGAGGAGGCTCAATGCCCGCAGGATTGGAACTGGACTTCAGTGAGGACAGTACTGATGGGGACCGTGGCACTAGGGCACTTGGTAACTGTAAAAACATTTTTTTTCTAGCCAGTGAGAAAGTCCAGGGACAAGTGGGGCTAGATGCACAAGGGGACAGAAGAGCAGGAACAGAATAGAGAATGCCCCTAAAAGAGGTGGGGTGAGGAAATGAAAATCAAATGCGCCAAGCTGGCAGTTTAGAAAAATTAATTCGGTCGAACTACTTGTACTGAGGGGGCAGTAAATCCCCTAACTAGTAAAGATGAGTCCATGATTTGACTCATGTACATAAAACCAGTGGGGAATGAAGTATGGTACCTATTTGCTTTGCTTAACAGTGGGAAAGTTATTTTGATTTTCTGAATTGTATACATCATCCCATTCGATTGAATGACTATCCCATTGATTGTTATCTTACTGGTTTTGGAAAGCACATTCTTCTGTACCTGGGAAACAGGACAGCACAATTATTCTAGGTCATTTTAGTGACCACAGATAATGCATTCCAGTTGACTCAGTGGTCCTAAGGCCAGGGCAGCGCAATTACTCCAAATTTAATAAATTCCTGGCAACTCAGTGGTCTCAAGACTCTAGATAAGGTGTTTCTGTCAATTCAGTGACCCTGAGACCCAGAACTATAATTAAAATGTTTAATTCTGCTTCTGTAAACTGTTTTTTTGTGAACCAGGTTCCTCATTCCAAACCCTGGGATGTAATCAATACCTTTGTGATTTTTGTGTTCATGATATGTAAATGTTATACTAGATGCAGAAAAGCAAAACTTAAGACATACAGCAAAAAGACTCAGATCATGAGGCTCAAAAATTAGAAATGATCCAGAATACTTTTTAACAAGGACATATAGGACCTGACTGCCTCCCATTTACCTGCTCTTTTTTAAATAATAATAATTCGACCTTAAATGCCATCTAAGGTTATGGTCTTGCTCCATCCCCAGTGGTCCACCTGTTCAGCAAGACATGCTGACACTGAGACATCCTAGGAATGAGCCTTCCTAGCACTGTGGGACTCCATTATCCAACCAAAAGGTTGGTCATCAATGCATCCTTTGGATTGATTTATGACCAAAAGGGGGATGTGTGGACGAAAGGGGCCACACGCTGACCTGACAAGCTCAGGGAAGGCCTGCGTGGCAGCCTAGCAGACTCAGAGACATAAAATAACCACAAAAGATGGTCTGAAATTAAACTTTAACTAAAAGCAGTTATGGTGGGCAGTTATGTCCTAAGCCAGTATCTTCACTGACAAGATCAACTTTGATCCTTACTGAGCCCATTTGCCTTTTTGCCTCTAAGATAACATTCCCTTGAAATGTCTGGGTAACTTGTGATTTCTCTGTATCTGGAGCCCCTGGGGCATGGCCAGGTGTGCTGGGCCCAGGACCAATGCAGCAGATTCTTTCATTTATTATGTTAATTGTGCCTGCACCCACCTAAGTATGTGTCCATCATTTTACTTTTTATCCTATCACAGAGGTTTCCCTGCTTCACTTGATCCCAACTCCTTAAATCTGTCACCAATGAATTTCATGTATAAATACAATTGTAACCCCGCCATTCTTCGGAGCACTATCTCAATTCGTTGAGGTTCTGCTTCCCGGCATATGTCGACAGTTTGGCTCAAATAAACTCACAAAAATTCTTTACAGGTTTCAATGGTTTTTTTACGTTAACAGGATTCATGAGTACTTGGATAATCCCAATTTTATCAATCAATTTAGGTGAATTTTGTTTAACAACATAAGCAAAATATTTTTAACCAGTCTGAACATACTCGGATTTTTCCCCCCAGGACTTTTTGCAACTACTCCATAATTAAGGTAAACTTATTGTTTTCATCTCTTTGGAAATAATACCAGTAACAGGTGACACTGTATACAGGAGGTATGAACAGATTTTATTTCCATTGTCAAATGGGACAAATGCGAGGCTATTATTAGCATGACAGTGTAGAACATTTACATATTTACTATTTAAATATAATTATTTTCATTACAAGTAGGTCATTTGGGGAGAAATTGTGCATCAGTCGTTTTAATTTATATTGTCTATGAATTTAATTTCAGCATGATAAAAATGTTAGGAAAATATTTGCTATAAAAAGGGTTATTTGATTCAGCTGATAAGTTGAGAAAGTAAATTGTTAGAATCATCTTTCAATTTTGAAACTAAAAAAACAAAAATTTCTCTATGTTGTTTTGAGAATGGACCTATCACAATGGTAGCAGCAGGAGACCTTGATCAAGCATAGTGCATATGTAAAGCTAAGAGAAATGGAAGCGCATTTAAGGACTGTTCACCTGCTGCCTCTCACTGAAAATCAGGGATCCAGAACTGTATACGTTTTCTGACATTTGAGGATCATATAGGGCTGAATACGGAGTAAGGTACCTAGAAGAGAGCTATTTCTTTCCATTTACCACCTACTGCAGTAGCCTGAGGGTCACTTGGAGCTTGGTTTGGTAACATCAGAATTTCTTTGGCTGGCTGATTCCGCCCAGCCACAAAAAGACCTGAGCCCCTTGGCCCCCAAGAGGGTCGTTCACTATCCCTAGGGCCCTGTATCTAGTGAAGCACTAGCAGCCACAGGACCTGGACCGCGGGAGGAATCGAAAACCCTATTGTAACCTGAATGCAGTGGAGTTAGGG
This sequence comes from Myotis pilosus, assembly GCA_036010255.1. NCBI lineage: Eukaryota > Metazoa > Chordata > Mammalia > Chiroptera > Vespertilionidae > Myotis > Myotis pilosus. The sequence continues at coordinate 139,730 of JASKON010000048.1, forward strand.
GTGGGGGGAGGGGAGGGAGTAAAGGCTGAGGGGAGGGGGGGCAGGTCTCCAGGGAGATGAGTTAACCAGCGTCATTCGCCTTACAATAGTTTCATTGTTGGCTCACCACGTGACGCGGCGGCCGAGAGCTATAAATGCTCCGTCCCGGCTCGGAAACCGCAGAAGCCTGGGGTTCCTGGACAAGCCCGGGCAGCCTGAGCCGCTAACGCCGGGCTGCTTCGGCCGCCCGGACGACCTGCGGTTTCCACCTCCGCTTTCCGTCCTCCCTCCGCAGAGTGCCTGCGTCCACTGACTCGTCTTCCACCTCTCCAGACAGAAAATACTACTGAAGTCATCGTTGGTCGCTGTACAAAGGTATCTATTTACTCGATTGTAGTGCATTTTGGACTAGTTCCGACTTTGGTAAAGCTTCCCAAATACGGGTGAGGGCTAGTTAGAACAGAGAGGTTTTAAGAAATTTACGATTTCAGGAACTGAAAGGGAAGATAAAGGGGAAGATAAAGGTAAAATTAGAAGGAGGGAAACTGGGAGGGTAAAAAGAAGGGTGGGAAAGAAGAGGATATTTTAACCCTATATTTAAGATTCCCCCGCTTTAACAAAGCTATCGCGAGCTTTGAGAGCTTTGGGAACGAGATTAACCAGGAAATCTCGCGACGTTTTGAGTGGAAGAACGGGAGTTAGAAGTAACGGTAGCAATAAAGCAGTTGGTGGTGGTCTAGGAAGGAGTGACGTTAAGCCCTTGTCGTCAGTATACTGCGGCTTTGGCCAAGTTTTCTACCTCAGGGAGCTGTAGATATACCGACGAACTGGATCAGCCGCCGGATACTCCGGATCCTCGCCTCTCTTCAGGCATGAGGCATGTGGCGGTGGAAAAGGCGCGCGAGTTAGACCAGCAGGTAAGCCAAAATGTGTTTAACGTGGTTTGTGGCGTAGTGATAACTAACCACCGCCTTTTACCTTAACCTAGTTCCTGGTGGCTTGCGGGGGTGTTACGGTGGGCGGTTGGGGAAAGAAAGTAGGTTTATTAAACTTTGTGGAGGCTGCGAGGAGAAAAGACGTTCGGTAGCGGTAATGTTGTTTGTAACTGTTTCTTGGGTCTAGCTGTAACTCGGCCGCGGAATTGGCGGCTTTTGTGTGCTTGCCACGGTCATCAACTGACCAGTGATGGGATATAGGTTACGACAAAGCTTTTTCTTTGTATTGAGGTTAGCTCTCATTGTTCGGCTCTGATTTAGGCTCTGATACATCGTTCACATGTGGGTGGAAGGCGGTTTTCGGCCACGGAATGTGGGGTGAGGGGAACTGGCATAATGGCGGTAGTACACTAACAGAAAGCCCGGGCATGTGAGACTCCGGTTGGCAATTGACTAAAATAGATCACCAAATGGCTATCTTGCTCTCTCCTACGGGCTATTGCCGCTGGGTGGAACGGCAATGAGGCTGTTTGCGGAGTGAAAAGTTTTGTGACGCAGAAAAGCGGAAGGGATAGGGGGCGGTCGGTAAAATGGCCGTCGAGCGCTGCTTTTTACCAGTACCTACAGATAATGAAAGTTGGACCCTGGGTGGCATTCCTCTGGGTGTTACAGAGTGGAACTGCCCTTTTTTTTCATTTTCAGTAATTGAATGGCCATTTTAGCCGGGGATACTGCGTTGTGGTGTTGGTGGGGGAGGTTTACAGTAAGTTGTATGTGTGAGGCATTTGACTCCGGAATTTACCAGGAAAAGCCTTTGCTTTTATGAGGACAGGCGAAGTTTTTATTCCTAACTTTGTCGTGCTTGAGAAAAACATTGAAGTAGGATAAAGCCATAGCTTGTTCTCTTTTCTTTTGAAGTTTGGCAGTGGGGATTAGGATATGTGATCTGAAAATATGTAATAGAGGCTTGTTTTCCAAAGCAGGAAATTTCGATATCTTTACTCTGGTATTGCTTCTAGAGAAAGTCTCCAGTGAGTCCTTTAGACACTATAAGTGAACTACCTACTCTTGGAGTCTATCTTAAACATTTAGTAGATGGATTTGATTTAGGATAGCATTTTCAGTCTATTTCAACTCATGAAAAGCATAAACTAATCACTACTGCCACGTACCAAAAAGATGTGTTTTTTAAATTGTTTTTGTAGGGGGTATGTGTTTTGTTTGTTTTTTCAATTGAAGGGAAAAGAATTCAGTGCCCCTGACTGAATATCAGGTTTTAAAAATACTTAATGCACACCAATTGAAAATTGCTGATGTAGGATATAAACCATTTACAAAAATGTTTGACAAACTTCTGAATTGTAAAACAAAGTTTAGTGACACAGATTATACATTTTACTGTGTAACTTATTTGCAGAATTTGAAGGTCTGCTTCTCTTAGGATATTTTCCCACTAATTATATTGTTAACACGTGCAATGTGTTCAGGCTTATTATTAGTATGTTAAAAAATCGTATATATAGAACATCTGATATTAGTATAGAGATCGCATTTGCAACGTTTTCTGTGTATCTAGAATCCTCTTGTTAAATTGTGCTGTCATTTGAATTTAGTATCAAGGTAATTTAATCTGGAAAAGTTCGATAATTTAGAGTAATATCTTAATTCATGGTTCATGTAATTTTGAAAGTATCTTGAACTTTTTAATGCAGTGTTTATTTCCTTTGCAAACAGCTGGCAAGCTTGCTTTTTATTTTGGTGTTTTGTGCTTTTTAAAACTTAATGTTTGGCATGTATGATTATTGTACTGCTTCTAAATGGTTTTTGGTTGCATATTACATAATGCAATAGAACAAAGATCCTCTTTTTCCTATGATATTAAAATCCATCAGTGTAAAGGGACAGATAGGAATGGAGATTAAAGATCTCTTTTGAAAGTTTGGAACGTGAGTTGTGCCATTTAGTACCAGCAAGTTTTCTGTGCTTGTCTCATCTCCAAAATAGAAAAAATAAGTACTGTCTAAATAGTGTGGCAAATGACGCAGCGCTAAATGAAATGACAAAGTACTCTCACTATATGATGGGTGGTGGTATGGCTGCTTAGGAATTTATCCAAATTAAAAACAGTTTCATAATCTTCAGTGGGTAAAGAAATTAACCTTCAAACTGCCCTAATGTTTTTCAGGTAGACCTTTAGTTTGGTTATTGCAGAACTTTTACTATGCATAGTTGTTACAGGAAAATTTGTTTCTAATGAACGTATTTTGCAAGTATTATACAGCACTAGAGGCCCTATGCAGGAAAATTTGTGCAGTAATAGGTCTTCCTTCTCCCAGCTGCTGGCACCGTCTTCCCACTGGCACCCAGAACCCCGGCTGGCTTCCCTTCTCCAGCTGTCTGCAGGCACCAGTACCTGGGCAGGCTTCTCTTGGGCCACCGGGAGGCAGGCAGCTGGCTTTGTCAGGAAGGATTGTCCTGTCTAATTAGCATATTACCTTTTTCTTGTAGACTTTAAAAAGCATTGTTACAGCCAGAAAGGCAGACAGGGCAGCTAGCCAGTGAATGCTACTTGGGTAGAATTGGATTTTAGGACTTGATTTGTCTTTTGTAAGGCTATCTATACTAGATACTCCCCCCACTCCCCAGCACGCATAGTGTATCAACATGTGAACTGTTAACATCTCTCTCCTCCTAGTTTGCTGGCCTAGACCTGAACACTTCTGATAATCAGAGTAAAGCGGGAAGTACAGCAAGCAGTAAGTAAACTTTATTTTGTTGTCTAGAATCTTTATTAGTACTCAATGTTAATATGTCATTGTAACTTTCTAATTTTAAGTTTAAAAATTTCCTCCTTTTTTACCTATAAATTTTGAAGTATTCTGGATAATAAACTGCGTGGTTCTTTTTTGAGAGGAAACAGTTAATCATATTGAAAAAATATTAAGGTAATACATTTTTAGAAAACGTATCTCCAGTATAAATTGTGGCCAAGCATGAAAGGGATTAGGATGTGTCTATTTCTCTTGTGAGTTGACCTGAAATGTGTTCTACCTAATAAAGAGAACCTGTACATTTATGTGCTATAGCTACTGCTATTCATTTCCCATAAAGAACTGGAGACTTAATGATATAAGTAAATTGTTCTGATTCTTAGGTAGTAGTTAGAATTAAAATGTCAGCCAAGTTAAAACCTTTTGAAATGAAGATATGAAAAGAGGGAGGCACCCAGGACTTGGGCTTCATCCTGACATCCGGAAGGATGTTCCATCTAATTAGCATATTACCCTTTTATTATAGATTTACTTACTTATTTTTGAGACTTAATAGTTTAATGTTGGCTAGGGAAAGGAACTTGGTGGTTTATTATTTGGCAGCAAGATCTTAGCTTGTATCAAGGTTTACAACATCAGTTCTCAATCTGTGGGTCGTGACCCCTTTGGGGGGGGGTCGAACAACCTTCCACAGGGGTCGCCTAAGACCATGGGAGAACACATACATAATTACATATTGTTTTTGTGATTGATCACTATGTTTTAATTATGTTCAATTTGTAACAATGAAATTGGGGTTCACCACAACATGAGGAACTGTATTAAAAGGGTCACGGCATTAGGAAGGTTGGAGTAGGGGTTAGGTTTACAAGAAGGCAGTGGGTATTCTGAAAAGCCTTTTTTAATTTGGTTAATTCATTGCATATTGACTTGCTATTATATGGTTATTATAAGGACTTAATTATACTTAACACAAAAAGACGATTAAAATTTTGATTTTTAGCTAATAGTTGACTTCTACTTTGTAGGTTAAGTACTTTTTTTTCTTAATCACAAGGTAAACACTATCAGTTCCTTTTTAAAATACATTTTTTGAATTCAGAGATGGGGGGAGAGAGAAACATCAATGATGAATCATTGATTAGGTGCTCCTGCAGGCCTCCCTACTGGCGATCGAGCCTGCAACCCAGGCATGTCCTTTTGACCATGCCCTTGAACAGAATCGGACTCAGGACCCTTCAGTCTGCAGGCGGATGCTCCAATCATTGAGCCAAACAGGCTAGGGCTCAATTCCTCATTGAAAGCACTTTTTCTTCCCAGCTATTATGTATTTTTTTGTATGATATTTTACCAGAAAAGAAATACTCTTTTGGGATAATTGAAAATAGTTAATTTAGTATTTTTTGTAGGTTATTTTGTTACAGTGATGGTAATATTTATTAAATGTTATTGTTATAATTCATCTAACAATCTCCTGAAATAGAGCCTTTTAAAACATTTATCAAATAACTAGTAGTAATTGCTGAAATGTACTTGGTTTGAGGATCTTTTTTAATCCATGCTCCAAACTTCTCTTCACCCATTTGGGGTTGGAGTAGGGGTTTGGATATAAATTTTAACTAAGGCCTTAGCTGGTTTGGCTCAGTGGATTGAGCGTCAGCCTGTGGACTGAAGGGTCCTGGGTTAGATTTGGTCAAGGCCCCGTGCCAGGGTTTCGGACTTGATCCGCAATAGGGAGTGTGCAGGAGGCAGCCAATCAATGATTCTCTCTCATCATTGATGTTTCTATCTCTCTCTCCTCTTCCCTTCCTCTTTGGAGTCAATAAAAAAAAATACACATATTTAAAAAAATTTTTAGCTAAGGATAACCACTTTTTAATATATATTTTTTAAATCTTTAATGTTGAAAGTATTAACATGTTTCCTCCCTCACTCCCCATGAGCCCCCTCCAGCCTCAGGCCTTCATAACCCATTTTTATATATTTTCCCTATAGCAAAGTACTTAAAGAAAAGCAGTTTTGAAAGTGTTTTTCTAGTATTTTTAAATAGACATTTTTATAAAATGCTGTGTTTTAGAGAATATGATAGACTTAATTTTACGTTTTCTCTTCAGAAGGGCGCTATATACCTCCTCACTTAAGGAACAGAGAAGCGTCTAAAGGTAGGTGGTTATGATAACTTGAAGGTAACTTTGGGAAACATATACACACTTTTTTTCTCTTGTGCTTCTTTATGTTTCCTAAATTTGAAAAGTTGATCTAACATTGCATAATGGGTTGTTCTTATTAGCATAATTTTACTATGTGCTTTTTCTATATTGATAAACATTGATATGATTTCACTTTGAAAGGTGTTTTTGTGGGGGTGGCCAATTATGTAAAACCACATGGCAATGAAGTCCTACCTTATTGCAGTCTTGAAATGTTGCCAAAGTGAAAATGGAATTATTGCAGAATAGTTAGCAATTAAGATTACAATTTTGGGCACACTCAATAGGTTGGTGGGATTGGCTAGTATCACCTTTTTGTCTGAACTTTATTTGATAGGGTTTGCCAAAATGTTATTAAAATTTTGATATCTTTTTGTATTTTTTACGTAGAGTGATGGCTTGTTAAGAATATATTGTTGGGTTATTAAGGACATATTGTTGGGATGACAATTTAAAAGCTGTATATTTACAAGATAGGGATATGAAATTTTCAAAAAGGGAAAGCAAAGCCAAAAAGAAAGAAGATTGTTGATAATATAGTGTGTGTAGGTATAGTATTTTTGGAAAGAGATAAAAATTAAATGTAGATTATATTTGGGTATTATTCCTTCCCATGTAGTTGTAGTTTACAGCATGAAACATTTAAGTCTGTATGTGTTTACCGTGTGACCACTTTGCTGATGATAGGAATATTATTTTTTAGAGTAACTGCAGAGTTTTCATTTATCATGAATACTTTCATTGTATCTGGCTGGCCTGCATCCAAAATTTAAGTGTTACAGAGGGACTTAGCAGTATCTTAGGAAGTTAAGAAATGAAAGAAACCTAAAAAATAACAATCTTGCCTGGCCAGTGTGGCTTGGTGGTTAAGAGTTGACCTATGAACCAAGAGATCACTTGTTGGATTCCTGATCAGGGCACATGCCAGGTTGCAGGCTCAATCCCCAGTAGGGCACATGCAGCAGGTGGCAGCAGGTCTCTCATCATTAATATTTGTGTCTCTCAGACTCTCCCTCCTCTCTGAAGTTAATAAAAATTATTTTTAAAAAGCTAACAATCTAAAGGCTATTGGTTAACTGGCTGGCCACTAAAGTAACCATAAAGCAGAGGGGAAGTAACTTCATTAATTTGTAAATGGCAAAACATTTAATAAAATATTTGAATGTAAACTTAATTGTTGAGTGAGCTTATCCTTGTTGCCTTTCTTTTATTGGTGACTTCTGGAGTCTGCAGGCTCTATCTACTGAGCTAAACCAACTGGGGCAGGTAGTTATTTTAAATACTCAGGTGTAGTTTTTGTTTTTATTTTTATATACTTCTATTGATTTCAGAGAGCAAGGGAGAGTGAGAGTGAGATAGACACATCAATGACAGAGAATCATTCATTGGCTGCCTTTTGCATGCCTCTTACAGGGCATTGAGCCCGCAACCTAGGCATGCTGGGCATTTGCCCTGATCTCCTGGTTTGTAGGTCCATGGTCAACCACTGGGCCACACCAGCTGTGCTGTTTCATTATATTTGTTAAACTCCCAGGGTGGTATTCATCATTCAGCACATTGTTTTTAGATCTTAAGGTTACTTTGCTTAATACAATTTGTATAGGAAAAGAGGATTAAATATAGTAAAACAAAAAACAAAACAACCTATTTGATACAAACCAATTATTTAAATCTTTTTCCAATGGTTTGATAAAAATAATCTCATTGACATTTTTGTGTCTCTTTTCCTCTTCTACCTCACCCCTCATTAAGAGAGGCTAGCTGTGAATAACCACTTAGTTGAAGAGAGAGGAATTTTCATGAAAGTATTGTCAACTTCTAATTTTTTTTTTTTTTCGAAGGATTCCATGATAAAGACAGTTCAGGGTGGAGTTGTAGTAAAGATAAAGATGCTTATAGCAGTTTTGGGTCTCGGGATTCAAAAGGAAAGTCCAGTTACTACAGTGATCGTGGAAGCGGATCAAGAGGAAGGTAAATTCTTAGCTTGCCATTATGTGTACAGTAGCAGCTTAGCAATCAACTGTTTGATATATTTTCATTCTTTGTACTTTCCGATACACAAATTACACGTAATAAGAGCACACTATTTGACATATTGGATCTGTTACTTTTATGTAATTATGGGTTCTCTGTGGCAGTTAGACAATTCTAATGACTGTACCACTGTGAAAAATGGAACTTAAGATCTTAATATCTGTGATTAATCTTATACAGTTTTTTTCCACAAATAAAACTAAAAACCTTGTCTTATCACATAAGTTGCTTTTCCTGTATATCCAAATATAACAGGATAGTTGACATTCATATCTTGTTTTCCTATTAAGTATATTTAGATTATTATAAAATGGATATGTAAAGTATATAAGTATTATAAAACTTAGCATGTAAGATTTGTTTAAGCTGAATAATTTGTAAATAGTTATAAAATGTATATTTTTTTAAATAATTAAAGATGTATGTTATACAATAACCACTGATTAAGCAGAGTCTTATTTCACAAATGAGAATTAAAATTGAATTGTTGACATCTTTCAAAAGGACTTGAGAATAACAATTCAACTCATATAGGAGTACCTGCCTAAAAGGTAGTAATATGATATTGGGTAAACGACATACTCTGATCAATTGCTTGTGCTTTTCAGGTTTGATGATCGTGGACGGAGTGACTATGATGGTATTGGCAGTCGTGGTGACAGGACTGGTTTTGGCAAATTTGATCGCAGTGGACACAGTCGATGGGGTGACAGATCAGATGATGATGATTGGTCAAAACAACTTCCACCAAGTGAACGTTTGGAACAGTAAGTTTTTGAAATGTATTTTGATTGTTATGAAACTTACTATTTATTGTAATGTTATAATCATTTAATTTTAGGGAACTATTTTCTGGAGGAAACACTGGGATTAATTTTGAGAAATATGATGATATTCCAGTAGAGGCAACCGGCAATAACTGTCCTCCACATATTGAAAGTGTAAGTAGTATTGTTTTATTTTTTTTTCAATTCTCTGAAGTTATTACCAAAAACTTCATTGAGTTATGAAAAAGGAGAGACTGAAATTAATGTCACCATTATGAGTAATCATGGAGTAGAAAAATTTCCAAACATAATAAGAACTCAAAACTTTTTTATTGTCATTAGACTCAGAAATCTGTTTTCTTTATAAGTACTATGATACCTTTGCCTAAAATCAAAGCAACTGTAAATTCAATCACAACTCGACTGTTAGTTGTTTACTTTTGTATTTATGTTAGTATAAAACAGGGGTCCTCAAACTATGGCCTGCGGGCCACATGCAAATACAAATAATGTATTTGTTCCTGTTTTGTTTTTTTACTTCAAAATAAGATATGTGTAGTGTGCATAGGAATTTGTTCATAGTTTTTTTTAAACTATAGTCCGGCCCTCCCAACAGTCTGAGGGACAGTGAACTGGCCCGCTGTTTAAAAAGTTTGAGGACCTCTGGTATAAAAGAAATTTCAGCAGATAAAGCATTTCTAGTTGTATATGTATCTGGTTTACCTAGTTAAATTTCTTTGACAGTTCAACGATATTGAAATGGGAGAAATTATCATGGGGAACATTGAGCTTACTCGTTATACTCGTCCTACTCCAGTGCAAAAATATGCCATTCCTATTATCAAAGAAAAAAGAGACTTGATGGCTTGTGCCCAAACAGGTAAACACTCTTGATGAAGAATAAAAGTTAATTTTAACTCGGTTTACTCTAAAAACAATTATATATGGAATATAATTTGTCCTATTATGAGTTCTTTTGGAACATTATTTTGAGTTAGATAAAGATTAAATGGAGCTGTCTTTTTGTTGTTGTTCTTTGGTTCCTTTTATCCAAACTAGGGTATCTTGGGAAATTCTTTTTAAAATTGTCATCCCTCACATTATTGTAACAAGGTGAAAATTTTGAATGCAGTGGAGGGAATATAATTGTAATAGGAAATATAATATCTTGGATGATCCTATGATCCATAAAAATGTGGGTGGGGAAAAGGTGCTGTCCATCTAGTATTTTGGAAATTGGGGAATGGAAGGGTTCAGGTAGTTTAATCTGTAAAACTTGAGTCATCTGTCATGGCTAATATATTTCCTTCTTTAAAAAATAGAATTTTTTTTTTTTTAATCTAACTAGGGCCTAGGACCAAACCCAACACCCTTTTTCTAAAATTTTATTGAAACAGCTAGACCTTTACTTTTATTTTATAAAGCAAGACAGACTATCATACAAAGCCCTTTACAATTTAGACACTTCAGAAAGTTGGATGGTTTACATTTCAACAGTTTATAATAACAAAAAAGTATTAAAATGAGAGGTCATACCAGTACATGCAAAATGGTTATCTTTGTACTAATTAAAATTCAAAGGAATGACTATTGTATTGTTTAAAAGGGATCACATCCCTTGACCACTTGTGGCTCAGTTGGGTATAATTCAGTGCAATCAGTACACCCTGAGGTCCCTGTTCGATTTCCAGTCAGGGCATGTGCCCAAGTTGTGGGCTCCATCCCTGATAGGGGACGTGCAGAAGACAGCGATCAATGTTTCTCTCATTGATGTTTTTCTCTCTCTCTTCCTCTCCCTCCCCTCTCTAAAAATCAATAAAAAATGTTTTTTAAAAAAATGGATCACAGAAGTCATTTGGCATTATGTGCTTAGCTGTGTAAATATACCATATTTTCCAGAAAACTTATGCATTAGAGTAAGTAAATTATCTTTTATTAAAAGAACATTTGAAACACCTTATTTATATTCAAATTTAATATGCCAATATTTTTTTAACAGGGTCTGGAAAAACTGCAGCATTTCTTTTGCCTATCTTGAGTCAAATTTATACAGATGGTCCAGGCGAAGCTTTGAAGGCTGTGAGGGTAAAGGTTTTTGTATAAAACAAGTTATTTCTTTGAAAACATTTTGTAAATACTTGTTCAGATCTTTCTGTAAACTATACCAAATACACTTTTTTTACATTTCAGTACATTTTCTTTTCAGTTTATTTCCTCTGTGAAAACGTGGGATTTTTAAATTTTGTTTTGATGTGATTCTTAAAAGGAATATTTTGTTAGGACTTTTAAAAAGAGTAAAAATTTTAGATCTTTGATTCTAATTTATAAAATTGTACTTATTTCTTAGGAAACTGGGAGGTATGGACGCCGTAAACAATATCCAATCTCCTTGGTGTTAGCCCCAACAAGAGAATTGGCTGTACAAATCTATGAGGAAGCCAGAAAAGTAAATACACATTTTATTGGTAATTGGCATTTTTATTGATTCTAAAGCCTTATAATCATCTAAATAATTCTTTTCTTATAGTTTTCATACCGGTCTAGAGTTCGTCCTTGTGTGGTTTATGGTGGTGCTGATATTGGTCAGCAAATTCGAGACTTAGAACGCGGATGTCACTTACTAGTTGCCACTCCTGGACGTTTAGTGGATATGATGGAAAGAGGAAAGATTGGATTAGACTTCTGCAAGTATGTTAATTTTTATATATGGGGTATACATTTAAAAAAATAGTGGTCATTAATTTTATAGCATTTACTAATATTTTTAAGATGGAAAGGTAATTTTAATAATTTATATATTGAAAATTAAAATTACTTTTTTGTTTTTTATTTTGTTTTTTAGATTCAATGGTTGATAAATTTATTGCCATTGTTGATATTTTTATCTTATTTTTCTTTTTAAAGAAGATTAACATTTCATGTATTAATAGTACTGGTTTGCTAGTGATGAATTTCTTAGTTTTTCTTGCATGGGAAGCTAGTTATATGTTCTTTGAATCTAAGTAATAGCTTTGCTGAGTAATCCTGGTTGTAGGTTCTTGATTTTCATTATTTTGAATATTTCTTATTTCTTCTGGCCTGCAAACTTTCTGATGAGAAATCAGTTGGCAGTTGTAAGGGAGCTCCCTTGCAGTTAACTGCTTTTATTTTGCTGTTCTGAAGATTCTGTTTTTAACCTTTTGCATTTTAATTATGATGTGTATTGGTTTGGGCATATATATATATATATATATATATATATATATTTTTTTTTTTTTTTAATTGATTTTTTTTTTACAGAGCCGAAGGGAGAGAGAGAGAGAGCTAGAAACATCGATGAAAAACATCGATCCGTTGCCTCCTGCACATCTCCCACTGGGAATGTGCCCACAACCCAGGTACATGCCCTTGACCAGCAGGCCGACGCTCTATCCACTGAGCCAAACCGGTTTCGGAGTTTTGGGCTTCTTTAGATTCCTCTTGTTTTGGACTCTATGCCTCCTGGACTTGTATGTCTATACCCATCCCTAGGTTAGGGAAGATTTCCATCGTTTTTTCAAATAGGATTTCAATTTCTCCCTTTCTCCTGCTTCAAGCACAAATGTTGATACACTTATTAATGCAGAGGCTCCTTACATTATCTGTATTTTAAAAATTGTTTTATTGCTGGTTTGGTCAGGTGGGGTTTTTTTGCTTCCTTTTATTCCAAATTGCTTATTGGATTCTCAGCTTTACCCTAGTGTTGATTCTCTGTAAAATATGTATCATTTCACTTGGTATATCCTTCATTTCTGTGACTGGTTCTTTTTTTATGCTGTTGAGGTTCTTACTAAGTTCAGTGAGCATCCTTATAACCAGTGTGTTAAGCTCTTAACCTCCGAGGTTGCTTGTCACCATTGTTCTGTTCTTTCAATTTGGACATCTTTGTTTCCTCAGTTTAAGCAGCCTCCCTTGTGTTTCTATTGTCTGGCATAGGTATTAGGTAGAGATACTATGTCTGGCCTTGGTACTGTGGCCTAACAGGTATACAGTAGGGTACAGTGGCACAGCCTCCCTAATTACCCTCACTGGGCACTTGAGGTGTGGCCCTCCTCCCCATGTAAGCTGTGTACATGTTCCTCTTGTGGTTGAGCCCTTATTGCTGTTGGCACATCAATGTGAGATAATTATCCTCATGTCAGCTGTAAGGACTGGCAGCAATCACCAATCTCCACCCACGATGGAAGATCAGTAATGCAGGGGCTAACCCCACAGAGCAGGACTTAATTTCAGCAGGGCTCTGGTGCCTGCTGAATTTACCCCTTGGGTGTGTCTCTGTGGAGATGATTATGTGGTGCTTCAATGTAGTGTGAAGCTGTCCACTGGTTGCACAGGCTTTGCGGCCTCCCAGGAGGTGTAGTCCAGGGCCACTTGGCATGAGATACAAAGTGATTTGCAGATGGCTACTACTTGTGCTGGGCATGGAGGTGTCTAGGTGGGTAAGATTAAGCTGTAAACCAAGCCTGATTGCTGTTAGTGCCTGTCCTGAGGCCAATTAGTAAGAGGTATGGGGCACACAGAGACCAAATTCTGTTTGTTGAAAATCTGAAGCATGAGCCAACACATGCAATTCCTATAGAAAAGCCCCTAGAAACTATTTGTTGAGTCGGGTTGGGGCGGGCTTCAGTGAACCACCAGAGCAAGTCAAAGAACGTGTTAGACGGAATTGTGGGCTTTGCGTGGAGTGATTTTCAGGGGAGTATAATAGCTAGCACTTAAGAGAAAATGCCTTATTCGACCCCAAGTGTTCATCCTGATGCCAAACAATTCAGTTCCTCCTTGTATGTCTCTGCTGCCTTTCAGGCTGCTGCCCTGTGCTGGAGCTCAGATCCAATAAATCTGAGTAAGTCTTTGCACATACCCTTGAAGAGGAACTGTCTGGGAATCCAGCAGCCCTCCATCTTAGCCACATTCCCTACTAATTTTCACAGCCAGAAGTTAGAGAATTTCCCAGGACTAGATGGCCTGGAATGGGACTGGGACTCATCCTCCTCAATGTGGGCTTCTCCAGAGCGGAGCTATCCCACCTGATTCTTATTTGCAACAGTGGGTGTGAGACTCGCCTTTCTTGGTTTCTGCCCCTCCTGCAAGTCTCAGTGTAGCTTTTTAAATTCCCTAGTGTGGAACTCCATTCAGTTACATTTCAGGCAGTTCTGTAGGATGGTTGCTTTTGTAGATTAATTCTAATTTTGATATGGTTGTGGGAGAAGGCAAGTACCGTTTACATTTATTGAAAATTATAACGAACCTGTATGATTCATTGGGAAAAATAATAGCTAGTTTGGTGCATTGGTATTTGTGTTTCACATGTGTTGAAATATGTGGCAGACTATAAAAGGACTATTAACATAACTATAGACACAACTATACTCAATGATCAGTTTTTCATACAATTCTAAACTGAATCTTTTATAACAGATACTTGGTGTTGGATGAAGCTGATAGGATGCTAGATATGGGGTTTGAGCCTCAGATACGTCGTATAGTTGAACAAGATACTATGCCACCAAAGGGTGTTCGCCACACCATGATGTTTAGTGCTACTTTTCCTAAGGAAATACAGGTATTGGATATACTTCTTTAAAGACTTTTTTGTTTACAAGTAATACATTTTCTTCAGTTACTTAGAAAAACTGAAATAGATAATGTTAGGGTTTCTTCCCTTTTTCAGATGCTTGCTCGTGATTTTTTGGATGAATATATCTTTCTGGCTGTAGGCCGAGTTGGCTCTACCTCTGAGAACATCACACAAAAAGTAGTTTGGGTGGAAGAGTTAGACAAACGGTCATTTCTGCTCGATCTGTTAAATGCAACAGGTAAAATCATCCATCTGTATAAAACCCTAAATATGCAAATTGATCTAATGGGGAACAACTGGTTGCTGTGACATGACTGACCACTAGGGGCAGGTGCTCAATGCAGGAGCTGCCCCCAGCCTGCAGGCTCTGACTGGTGGTCGCCGCAGGGGGCAGGGCCAGTGAGCGGACTGCTCCAAGGTGGGTGTGAGCTGGGGAGAACCCCCCATCATCTGGCTGGTCGCCTCATAGATCGGCCCTGATCTCCAGGCAGGCCTAGGGACCCTACCATGTATGAATTTTGTGCGCTGGGCCTCTAGTAAATAATAATAGTGTAAGTTCAATATTTTTGGACCTAGTTCCTAACCTGCCTTTTGCCCACCTTTCCCTAAGCCCTAAAACAAAGTTTATTCTAATTAATTCCAATGTGCACGCTTACTTAAGGTTGAAGATAACTAAGCTGAGAAATACTTAGATCCAATCAATACTTTATGCTAAGTTGCAATTAATAAAACTTTTATATATAATTTTCAGGGAAAGACTCACTGACCTTAGTGTTTGTGGAGACCAAAAAGGGTGCTGATTCTCTGGAGGATTTCTTATACCACGAAGGATATGCTTGTACCAGTATCCATGGAGACCGGTCACAGAGAGATAGAGAGGAAGCTCTTTACCAGTTTCGTTCAGGAAAAAGCCCAATTCTAGTGGCTACAGCTGTGTGTATATTTTTATTTTTTCTTAAGCATATTTTTTTTTAAATATATCTATATTTTACTGATTTTTTTTTTTTTACAGAGAGGAAGGGAGGGGGATAGTCAGAAACATCGATCAGCCACCTCCTGCACACCCCCCACTGGGGATGTGCCGGCAACCAAGGCACATGCCCTTGACTGGAGTCGAACCCAGGACCCTTCAGTCCGCAGGCCGATGCTCTGTCTATCCACTGAGCCAAACTGATCAGGGCTCTTAACCGTTTGACTGCTAAGGAGCGCTATTGCACTCTTCTTATGTTACTCCAAAAATGCGAAGAGCGCGATAGCGCTCCTGTTTTGTTTTTTTTTTTAATGCCAAGACTGCAGAGAGCGTAATAATGCTGCTCCAAAACACTAGAATTTGTATAAAAAGTGTTTTACATTTTTTCCCATACACGAGCAATTAGTGCCGTAGTTTTGGCATATGTCCGAAAAAATACGTGAGCAGCCAAACGGTTAAGCATGTTTGAATATTGCTTTTTTTAAAACAAAGTTTGTTTTTCAGGTGGCTGCAAGAGGACTAGATATTTCCAATGTGAAACATGTTATCAATTTTGATTTGCCAAGCGATATTGAAGAATATGTACATCGGATTGGCCGTACGGGACGTGTAGGAAACCTCGGTAAAGTGTTTTTAGTTGATGATCTGACACAAAATCTTAAATACTAGAACACTAATTTTCAAAGGGCACCTGGACCCCTTTAACATCAGTTGTCATACACTAAAAGTTTTTGTTGTAATTTCTAAGGGTTTAATTGCAAATAATGTTAAGTTTTTATGTTTTACATGTTTAACAGTACAAGGCTATTTTATGGAAACCTACATAATATGTTTTTTGTTTGTTTATTTTTCACTCTTATAGGCCTTGCCACCTCATTTTTTAACGAAAGAAATGTAAATATTACAAAGGATTTGTTGGATCTTCTTGTTGAAGCTAAACAAGAAGTGCCGTCTTGGTTAGAAAATATGGCTTATGAACATCACTATAAGAGTAGCAGTCGTGGACGTTCTAAGAGGTACAGATTGTTTTGAGCCTTTATTCTTACCGCTATTTACACTGGAAACATAAGAGGAATTGACCACAATGGAAAATGGGTTGAAAAATCAGAAATTGGGATTTGGGGAGTTAGATGTGTGAATTTTCATTCTCATAAACCATCACACAATGTTTTTCTTCATAGTAGATTCAGTGGAGGATTTGGTGCCAGAGACTATCGACAAAGTACCGGTTCCAGCAGTTCTAGCTTTAGTAGTGGCCGTGCAAGCAGCAGTCGCAGTGGTGGTGGAGGTCACAGCAGCAGCAGAGGATTTGGTGGAGGTAATATGAATTTTCCTCTTTTATAACTTCGGAAGGAGCTTTTGCCCCCTTACTCTTTTGTTTTGTTTAATCTTATCTAAGGATTCCCCCCCCCCCCCATTACTTTTCAGAGGTAGTGGGAGGGAGGGATGAGAGAGGTCCAGGGAAAGAGAGGGAAACATTAATATGAAAAAACATCGACTGTTGCTTCCCAAACACATCTTGAGTGGGGTGACTGAGCAATTCTGTAACTCGGGTATATATCCTTGACTGGGAATCAAACTCATGACCCTTTGGTGTGAGGGTTGACGCTCTATCCCCTGAGACACACTAGCCAGGATTCACTTAGTCTTGTTCAATGTGATAGTGAAGAAATTTTATTGCCAAAGAACACAAAATTCAATATAGTTTTTTTCTTTGAGCCTTAAAAGTACTTGAGAAACAAGGGAGATAATTACAGTGGCTAACCTAATCTCTCTTTAAACATTTTTTAATAGGTGGCTATGGAGGCTTCTACAGTAGTGACGGATATGGAGGGAATTATAACTCCCAGGGGGTTGACTGGTGGGGCAATTAAACCTGCTCTACAGTCACATCACCCCTTTAAACAAGTTAATATGGAAACCACATGTAACTTAGCCAGACTGTATTGTGTAGTTTAAGAACTTTCAGTACATTACCAGCTGTGATTCTCCTGAAAAGCTATGGAAGATCAAAGTCACAAGAAGAAAGGAACAGTAACAGCCCCATTCAGAAGTTGGTTGAAAGACTTAATCGCTCTAGCTTGGATTAACTCCCATCCTGCTCATTTTCCATCCCAAGCTGCATTTATAATTTTGTGACTGAGAATCATTTGTTAATATACTGTAACTTTAGACAACTTATTATTTTGATGTTCTGTTTGGCTGAGTAATGCTCAAGGTATCAATTGTTTTGACAAAATAAATTTCTGAACTTGGGCTAACACCAAACCTTTGCATAAAGCTGTGATAAACTTAATAGGAGTTACCAATTTATCAGTAAGTATTACAGATTAAAAATAATTTAGGCAGTAGCTTCTTAGGACTTTTTGGATATTTACTTGTAGACTGGGAAGAAGAACATCTTAAGCAAAATTAGTTTCTAATGTGCCCAAATGAACTATGTTTAAGTTCTGATTGACTTCTCATTCTGTCACGGGTAAGCACTTAGAAACTTTGTAGTAGTTAAATGTCATTCAGTCATGATGAAGTAGCAGGTACGAATATATCCATGCATTTTCAAAGCACTCTTCAAAATGAATGCAAGTAAATACAGCAATTCCTCTTTCAATGTTTATTAATTGTAAGCTATGCGAGTGTGGGCGTACTATTATAGGGAAAGTTTAATGTTTGATTTAAAAAGTGTTTTGAAGGAAATTAGATTATTTTAATGCCTGCGATAACTAAAATTGAATTGGTAGAATGGCTGACCATGAGCAATGCC
The DNA here is from genome assembly GCA_036010255.1 of Myotis pilosus. NCBI lineage: Eukaryota > Metazoa > Chordata > Mammalia > Chiroptera > Vespertilionidae > Myotis > Myotis pilosus. The sequence continues at coordinate 157,753 of JASKON010000048.1, forward strand.
TTGTCCTCTTTATGGACCTGGTTGGATTTTGGTCTGAACTGCATGCTAGTGTTGTTTTTTGGTCAAGAATATATTAGCAGGGAGAATTATGCAGCAGGCTTTATTTAATGCAGATTCAGGTTACTCTGTTGAAGCTGTATTGAAAGGTTAAAATGGCTTACACTTGTAGACTTAGTAAATTTTAGCAAACAAATCCTTGAGATCCCACAGGTTGGAAATATGTACTAAACTGCACCTGGTGTTATTTCTATATGGTACACTTTTAGTCTTCTTTTAGTTGCATAGGTTTCCATTGTACTTATATTCTCTTTGCTAAATTTGGCCAAAGATGATTGTCCACTAAAAATGCCTCTGCCATTTGGAATTCTGTGCTGATTTTATAGTTAGAAAGCAGTGATATTTACAAACTAATTTTTACAGTTGCATAAGAAGGTAAAATTTTCTTAAAAGTGCAATAGATTTTTCAGGAGCATTGTGCCTTGTTCGAAAACTTTAAGTAGGTACAGTTGACAGTATTAAGGTCATTTGTTATGGTGCTATTTCAATTGGTATATATTTAGACTCTTGTATACTTTGCCCATAACTTTTTACAAAGCACTTATTTTATTGCACATTCAGAGAATTTTATATATATATACACACACATATATATATACACACACACACACATACACATATACATATATATATATATATGTCTTGTTGTATGTGTCCTTAAACTTCCAATCTCATTTTATCTCTTGGAGATTGTTGAATGCAGCTTATAAACTAGATGGTAGAATTTTATTTGGGACCATGGAATGATAGTTATGAAGAAACTGTTTGCACATGAAAGATTTTAGATACTTTTTGCTGCTAGTTTGTGTAATATTTATTGAACATTTTGATAAATATTTATTTTTGTAAGCCTAAAAGTGATTCTTTGAAAGTTTAAAGAAACTTGACCAAAAGACAGTACAAAAACACTGGCACTTAAATGTCACCGTATGTGAAATAATATATTTTGGGATAGTGTGAACTTTTAATGTTGAGTCCTGTTAAACTTGAGTTCTTATTAAGCAGACCCAGCATTGGCTGTGACTTTCTGACAAAATTTAAAGTAAAATTGGCAACTTAAAATTCGCTAAGATTTTGATACACTTGTCTTAAAAATATTGATATACCTTTAAATACTGGTAGTAAGTGTCCACATTCTCAAAGGTTTTGAGTTTTGTTTAATGTGCGTGGTTTTTTTTGGTTTGCTTTTCACTTACTGTCTGGCATATTTGCAGTCCTCAAACATGTGGTTACCTTTGTAATTCCATAATGTGTGACTTTTACATTCCTTTTTAATCAACCAGTAAATAAGATTGGTTTAAACTTGCTGAGTGTGGTCATTGGATATGAAGTCATTGTAGGTTTTGTAGTTGTTTATTGTATTAGTTTTAGATGCTAGCACTGCACGTGCTTTGTTTATTCTGGTTTTACTAAAATAAAAAGTTGAACACAATCTTTTTGCCATCAGTTGTGACTTAATAAGAGAGGTAGAAAAGTCATTACACTCTAAACCTGAGGAATTGGAAATGTTTCGTTATTGGATATTTATTCGTTATCCACCAGAGCTATTTGTGGAGCAAGAAGTACTCTTGTGCTTTTAAGGTTGAGATATGTGAAGCAGAGTTTTTATTATAAGTCATAGAAATCTTTAAGGCCCAGATTTCTGTGACTTATAAGATGCATTGCATTAATCTGTAAAAGGATCAAGAATTAATTGGAGCAGGTCATTTATGCCGGAGATGATATAGGTACCCAACTTTGATTTCTAATATTGGTTAGTAATCCATTATTATCACAGTGATGTAGGCAACTATATGAATTAACAGATAAGAGCCAAACCAGGTTATAAGAGCCAAACCAAGTTAACATACATGAAAAAGTAAAATTTTTTAAGGGAATCACCCTCAGTGTTCTTTTGTGTCCCCTTTTTGCAACTAACTTGCCATCACTGTAAAGAGTAGGTACTATTCTGATGTCTAACAGTGTAGTTGGCTCTCTTCTGTTGCTATGCTTTGTATATAGTAAATTTATACAGGTTCTTTCAGCATTATATCTGAGATAACATATTGTCTGTAGTTAGTCTTGTTTTTAAAAAATATATTTTATTGACTTGAGAGAAGTAGAGAGAGAAACATCATTGATGAGAATCATGAATCGGCTGCCTCCTGCACGCCCTACACTGGGATCAAACCCAGAATCCAGACATGTGCCCTGACCTGGAATCGAATGGTGACTTCCGGATTCATAGATTGACTTTCAACCACTCAGCCAACTTTGCTGGGCTCTTAGTGTTTTGATTGCTATGTAGAACTATGTTAGATGCTGAACATCAGGGTTGAATGCAACATGGATTAGTGGGAATTGATAGCAAAAGAACAACTTGGAGTTGGTGGATGGGAAATTACTGAGAAAAGAAAATTGAGATAAGGATGGGGGAATTCTGCCTAACCTAACAAATCTCTTGGTGATAGCAGACCAGAGTTATTAAACAACTACAGGCCCGGTGCACAAAAATTTGTGCACTCCTGTGGGGGAGGGAGGGTTCCTCAGCCCAGCCTGTGCCCTCTCCCAGTCTGGGACCCCTCAGGAGATAATGACCTGCTGGCTTAGGCCTGCTCCCGGGTGGCAGAGGGCAGGCCCAATTCCTAGGTGCAGCCCCTGGTCAGGCTCGGAGCAGGGCCCATTGGTGAGTTGGGGCGCCGCCCCCAGTCACACTCAAGGCAGGGTCGATGGGGAGGTTGTTGCGCCACTCCGTCACGCACAGAGCAGGGCCAATAGGGGTTGGGGCGCCAATCCCTGTCACTCACAGAGCAGGGCCCATCAAGGGGGTTGGGGCTCCGTACCATCACACACAAAGCAGGGCCAATCGGGGTTGGGGCGCTGCCCCCTGTCACGCACAGAGCAGGGCCCATCAGGGGGGTTGGGGCTCGGTACCCTGTCATGCACAGAGCAGGGCCCATTGGGTTGGGGGGTCGCCCTCTATCACCCACAGTAAAGGGCCGATCGGGGGTTGGGGCGCCGCCACTGTCACACTCAGGGCAGGGCCGATGGGGAGGTTATGGCTCTACCCCATCACACACAGAGCAGGGCCCGTGGAGGGGGGGTTGGGGCGCCGCCCTCTAGCACCCACAGAGCAGGGCCGATCAGGGTTGGGGCGCCGCATCTGTCACACTCAGGGCAGGGCCGATGGGGAGGTTATGGCTCTACCCCATCACACACAGAGCAGGGCCAGTGGGGGGAGGGGGTTGGGGCACTGCACCCTGTCTCACACACAGCAGGGCCAATCAGGGGGTTGGGGAGCTCCCCCTTATCAGGCACAGAGCTGGGCTGATAAGGGGGTTGGGGCGCCTTCCCCTGTCATGAACAGAGCAGGGCGGATAGGGAGGTTGTGGCCCCACCCCCGGTCACACACACAGCCGCAGGGCGATCGGGGTTTGGGCTCTCCCCTCTGTCACACTGATCCTGGTGCCGGGAGGCCTCTCAGCTCCGCTGATCCTGGTGCCAGGAGGCCTCTAGCTCCGCTGATCCCGGTGTTGGGAGGCATATTACCCTTTTACTATAGAGGATAGAGGCCTGGTGCATGGGTGGGGGCTGACTGGTTTGACCTGAAGGGTGTCCTGGATCAGGGTGGGGGTCCCCACTGAAGTGCCTGGCCAGCCCCGGTGAGGGGCTGATGGCTGTTTGCAGCTGGTCACACACCCTTCAGGGTGGGGGTCCCTACTGGGGTGACTGGCCAGTCTGGGTGAGGGGCTGAGGGCTGTTTTCAGGCTGGCGGGTGGCTGAAGCTCCCAACCGCCCCTTTTTTTCCGTTTTTATTCTGGGCCAGCTTTAGCTCTGAGGCTCCAGATCTTAGGCCTCTGCTGCTGAAAGCAGGTTTCTGGCCTTTGTTTACCTTCTGTATTTGAAACAATGTTGCGATCCTGCTGGCTGAAGCCCAGAGACTAAGGCATGTTTCTGGGGTTTTGTTTAGCTTCTGTATTTGTAACATAGTTGCTTAGAGTTGCAGCTCAGAGGCCTGCAGCGGCAGGCGGGGACGTTGGAGTCCTCCCTCACTGAAGCAAGCAAGACTCATGTTCGCTTCCAGCTGCCTGGTTTCCGGCCGCGATCTTGGCTGGCAGTTAATTTGCATATCTCGCTGATTAGCCAATGGGAAGGGTAGGGTTGGTACACAATTACCATGTTTCTCTTTTATTAGATAGGACTAGAGGTCCGGTGCCAAAAATTTGTGCACTTGGGGGGAGGGGGTCCCTCAGCCTGACCTCTGCCCTCTCGCAGTCTGGGACTCCTCGGGAGATAACGACCTGCTGGCTTAGGCCTGCTCCCGGGTGGCAGAGGGCAGGCCCAATCCCTAGGTGCAGCCCCTGGTCGGGCTCAGAGCAGGGCCGATTGGGGAGTTGTGGCGCCATGCCCTGTCATTCACAGTGCAGGGCAGATTTGGAGGTTGCGATGCCACCCTCAGTCATGCTCAGGGTAGGGCTGATTTGGGGGTTGGGGCACCGCCCCCTGTAACACTCAAGGCAGAGTTGATGGGGAGGTTGCGTTACCACCCCGTCACGCACAGAGCAGGGCCAATCAGGGGGTTGGGGAACTACCCCGTTACAGAGTAGGGCCGATAGGGGAGTTGGCGCACCGCCCACTGTCACACACACAGCAGGGCGGATCAGAGGGTTGGGGTGGTGCACCCTGTTACCCTCAGGACAGGGCCAACGGGGAGGTTATGGCTCTACCCCGTCACACACAGAGCAAGGCCCATGGGGGGCGGTTGGGGTGTCGCCCTCCACCACCCACAGAGCAGGGCCGATCAGGGGGTTGGGGCGCGGCCACTCTCACACTCAGGGCAGGGTCGATGGGGAGGTTATGGCTCTACCCCGTCACAGAGCAGGGCCCGTGGGGGTGGAGGGGTCGGGACGCTGCACCCTGTTACACACAGAGCAGGGCCGATCAGGGGGGTGGGGCGCAGCACCCTGTCACACACTGAGCAGGGCCGATCAGAGGGTTGGGGCGCTGCACCCTGTTACAACAGAGCCGCAGGGCGATCAGGGGGTTGGGGAGCTCCACCCTATCAGGCACAGAGCAGGGCTGATAAGGGGTTTGGGGCGCCATCCATTGTCACAAACAGAGCAAGGCGAATAGGGAGGTTTTGGCCCCGCCCCGTCACACACAAGGCCACAGGGCGATCAGGGGCTTTGTGTGCTGACCCTGTCATGCTGATCTGCTGCCGGGAGGCCTCGCGGTTCAGCTGATCCTGGTGCTGGGAGGCGTATTACCCTTTTACTATATAGGGTAGAGGCCTGATGCACATGTTGAGGAGGGCTGGTTTGCCCTGAAGGGTGTCCTGGATCAGGGTGGGAGTCCCCACTGGGGTTCCTGGCCAGCCTGGGTGAGGGAATGATGGCTGTTTGCAGCTGGCCATACACCCTTCAGGGTGGGGGTCCCCAATGGGGTGCCTGGCCAGTCTTGGTGAGTGGCTGAGGGCTGTTTTCAGGCTGTTGGGTGACTGAAGCTCCCAACCGCTCCTTTCTTTCTTTTTTTAATTTTTATTCTGGGCCAGCTTTAGCTCTGAGGCTCCAGCTCTTAGGCCTCCATGTTGAAAGCAGGTTTCTGGCCTTTTGTTTACCTTCTGTATTTGAAACAATGTTGCGATCCTGCTGGTTGAAACCCAGCGATAACGCAGGTTTCTGAGGTTTTGTTTAGCTTCTATTTTTGTAACTATGTTTCAAACTGCAGGCTCAGAGGCCAGGCGGGGTAGGCGAGGAAGGTTGGTTTCCTCCGTCACTGAAGCAAGCAAGCCTCATGTTAGCTTCCAGCTGCCTGGCTGCCGGCCGACATCTTGGCTGGCAGTTAATTTTCATATCGCCCTTATTAGCCAATGGGAAGGGTAGAGGTCGTAGGCCAATTACCATGTTTCTCTTTTATTAGATAGGACTAGAGGCCCGGTGCACAAAAATTTGTGCACTCGGGGAGGAGAGGGGGGTCCCTCAGTCCGGCCTGTGCCCTCTTGCAGTCTGGGACCCCTCGGGAGATAATGACTTGCTGGCTTAGGCCCCCGTCACACTCAAGGCAGGGTCGATGGGGAGATTGCGGCGCCACCCTGTCACGCACAGAGCAGGGCCAATCAGGGGGTTGGGGCGCTGACCCCTGTCATGCACTGAGCAGGGCCCATCAGAGGGATTGGGGCTCCGTACCCTGTCACGCACAGAGCAGGGTTGATCAGGGGGTTGGGGAGCTCCCCCCTGTCACGCACAGAGCAGGGCCCATCAGGGCGTTGGGGCGCTGACCCCTGTCACTCAGAGTAGGGCTGATAGGATAGTTGGGGCACCGCCCCCTGTCACACACACAGCAGAGTGGATCAGGGTGTTGGGGTGGCGCACCCTGACACAATCAGGGCAGGGCCAATGGGGAGGTTATGGCTCTACCCCGTCACACACAGAGCAGGGCCCGTGGGGGCGGGATGTTTGAGGTGCCCCCCTCCACCACCCAAAGAGCAGGGCTGATCATGGGGTTGGGGTGCCGCCTCTGTCACACTCAGGGCAGGGCCTATGGGGAAGTTATGGCTCTACTGCGTCACATACAGAGCAGGGCCCTTGAGGGTTGGCGGTTGGGGCGCCGCACCCTGTCACACAGAGAGCCGCATGGCGATCACGGGGTTGGGAAGCTCCCCCCTATCAGGCACAGAGCAGGGCTCATCAGTAGGTTGCGCAGCTTCCCATCAGGAACAGAGGTGGGCGGATAGGGAGGTTGAGGCCCCGCCCCTTTTAACACACAGAGCTGCAGGCCGATCAGGGGGTTTGGGTGCTGCCCCCTGTCACGCTTATCCCGGTGCTGGGAGGCCTCGTGGCTCCGCAGATCCCGGTGCTGAGAGGCATATTACCCTTTTACTATATAGGGTAGAGGCCTGGTGCATGGGTGGGTGCCGGCTGGTTTGCTCTGAAGGGTGTCCTGGATCAGGGTTGGGGTCCCACTGTGGTGCCTGGCCATCCTGGGTGAGGGGATGATGGTTGTTAGCAGCTGGTCACACACCTTTCAGGGTGGGGGTCCCCACTGGGGTTCCTGGCCAGTCTGGGTGAGGGGCTGAGGGCTGTTTTCAGGCTGGCGGGTGACTGAAGCTCCCAACTGCTCCTTTTTTTTCTTTTTCTTTTTTATTCTGGGCCAGCTTTAGGTCTGGCTCCAGCTCTGAGGCTTGCACTGCTGAAAGAAGGTATCTGGCTGAAACTGGTTTGGCTGAGTGGATAGAGCGTCGGCCTGTGGTCTGAAGGGTCCCAGGTTCGATTCCGGTCGGGGGCATGTACTTGGGTTGCGGGCACATCCCCCATAGGAGATGTGCAGGAGGCAGCTGATCAATGTTTCTCTCTCATTGATGTTTCTGGCTCTCTGTCTCTCCCTTCCTCTCTGTAAAAAATCAATAAAATATATTAAAAAAAAAAGAAGAAGACGGTATCTGGCTTGTTTTGGTTCTGTAATGGAAACAATGTATAACTCCAGCTCTGATATCCCGGCTCACTGAAAGCAGGTTTCTGGGGTTTTGTTTAGCTTCTATATTTATTACAGTGTTTCCTAAACTGCAAGCTCAGAGGCTGGCAAGGCAGGCGGGGAAGGTTGCAGTCCTCCATCACTGAAGGAAGCAAGCCTCATGTTCAGTTTAAGCTGCCTGGCTGCCGGTTGCCATCTTGGCTGGCAGTTAATTTACATATGGCCCTTATTAGCCAATGGGAAGAGTAGTGGTTGTAAGCCAATTACCATGTTTCACTTTTATTATATAGGATACCTGGGGGAGGGGCATTGGCTGAGGGGATAGCGTGGATAATAACCTGTCATTGAAAGTGATGATAGTGAAGGTGGAATTCTGGCTAAGCTGATTTAAAGTTAGAGCTAAAATTGGACATAAAGCATACTGCTATATTTTGTCATTTAGTCCTAGGAGCTACCTACCTCCCCCAAATTTTTAACTTCTCAAGATATTGACATCCTTGAGAGAATGATTTGCACTGACTAGGAAATCAAGCCTCCTTACAATAGCTAAAATATTGCTATATGAGTATTTGTATCTCTAACAAATACCTTGGTATTGAAAATTTTTAAAAAATATATATTTTATTGATTTTTTTACAGAAAGGAAGGGAGAGGGATACTGAGTTAGAAACATGAGAGAGAAACATTGATCAGCTGCCTCCTGCACACCCCCCACTGGGGATGTGCCTGCAACCAAGGTACATGCCCTTGACTGGAATCAAACCTGGGATCTTTCAGTCCGCAGGCTGACACTCTATACACTGAGCCACACCGGTTAGGGCAGGTATTGAAAATTTTAAGGATTTTACTGAGGCCCTGGCCTGTGTGGGTGGGCTCAGTTGCACCAAGAGATTGCTGGTTTTGATTTCTTGGTCATAGCACATACCAACCCTCTAGTATGTTTGGTTGCAAGAGACACTGAATCATTGCACCAAGAGATTGCTGGTTTTGATTTCTTGGTCATAGCACATGCTTTATCCCCAGAAGGGGGCATACAGGAAGCAGCTGATCATCAGAGTTTCTCTCTCCCTCTCCGCACTGAATATTAAGGCCTAGAATTATCACAGAATTCACAGTTTAAAGTCCAAATCCCCAAGATTGTTTCCCACATCATATGGCAAATGTAAGTGGGGACCTATGCTCCCTACACTTGCCTATTTTTAAATTTGGAGGTTTAATTACTTGCTAGTTAAACAACTTAGGGAAGCATGTAGTACTACCAGTTTATTACAAAGGATACAACATAGAAATGGGCAAATTAGGAGAGATGCATAAGCCAAGCTGTGGGGAAGGAAGGAGATGGCAAAGAACTTCCATACTTTCTCAGCATACCATCCTCCATGCACATTGATGGTTTCACAAACCGGGAAGTTCTGCGATTATCATTTTTCCAGACTTTATAAACCAATCTTCAGTTCCCAATGTTTCTTAGAGGCCAAGTGGTGGGAATTGAAATTACCAACCCTCTAGTATGTTTGGTTGCAAGAGACACTGAATCATATAGGAAATTCCATAGGTTTTGAAGTTCTATGTCATTAGTTAGTGTTCGTAAGTTGACAATTCCTTTAGAAGATAATTTAGCATATTTCGAAAAGGTAAAGTCTTGCCCTAGTTAAGACTTGGGCAAGTGGCCAGAGCGTTTGGCTCAGTGGCTAGAGCGTTGGCCTGAGGATTGAAGGGTCCCAGGTTCGATTCTAGTTAAGGGCACATGTCTGGGTTGTGGACTCAGTCTCCAGTGGGAGCGTGCAGGAGGCAGCCAATCAATAATTCTCTCTCATTGATGTTGCTATCTCTTCCTCTTCCTCCCTTTCTGAACTCAATAAAAATATTTTAAAAAAATGTAGTCTTTGAAGCATTCCACTTCAAGGAATTGTACAGATACGTGAGTACAGATTTAGTTTAAAAATATTGTTGCAGCCCTAGCTGGTTTGGCTCAGCGGATAGAGCGTCAGCCTGTGGACTGAAGGGTCCCGGGTTCGACTTTGGTCAAGGGCACATACCTGGGTTGCAGGCTCGATCCCCAGTAGGGGGCGTGTAGGAGGCAGCCGATCAATGATAACGCTCATCATTGATGTTTCTATCTCCCTTCCTTTCTGAAATCAATAAAAATATATTTAAAAAAATATTGTTGCATTGTTTATAGTAACATACTGGAGCCAGTCTATTCGTCAATTATAGGAATTGGTTAACTTCTAATTTATAGCTGTTTAAAAGATTTAGGTAGAGTCCTGGCAGGTGTTCAGTGGTAGAGTGTTTCTTATATTGTTAATAATTATTGGGTCAAAGTAATAGGCAGATGTTTTCTGTAAGAGACCAGATTTCTTTCAGGTGCTGAGGAGATTTATTCTATATGTGGTGGGTGAGAGTAGGGTGGAAATAAAATAAGTAAAAAGGAAACAATAGAAAAATCTGTTTTTGGTTTGTTTGTTTTTTAAATATATTTTGTTGATTTTTCACAGAGAGGAAGGGAGAGAGATAGTTAGAAACATCGATGAGAAAGGAACATGAATCATCTCCCTTCTACACACCTCCTATTGGGGATGTGCCCGCAACCAAGGTACATGCCCTTGGCCGGAATTGAACCTGGGACCTTTCAGTCTGCAGGCTGCCAAACTGGTTAGGGCTTTTGTTTTCTTTTTGTGTTTCTATTTGTCCAGTGTCAGAAACAGCCAAAGCCAAATTCCATTGTTACATCAGAACATGTGACCAAATCTGCTGCTTGAGAAGAAGATGCACTTTTTCCTGTGATGGCAAATTTGTAAAACTAGTGCTGGCAACTGAGACTACTCAATATGCAATACGGGGCACCGCCACGATATAGGAAGTGTAGTTTTGGAACTGAGGACAAAGTAGAAAAACAATATACTCTTTAAAAAAATAAGTATCTTACTGATTTCAGAGAGGAAGGAAGAGGAAGACAGAAACATCAGTGATGACAGATAATCATTGTTTAGCTGCCTCCTGCTCATCCACTATTAGGGATCGAGCCAGCAACCAGGCATGTGCCCTAACTAGGTCAGTGTTCAACCAGCGAGCCATACCAGCTGGGCAAATCTAAACACATTTCCTATGTTGTCTCAGAACTAGTTGGAGTAAGATCATGCCTAACATTGGTTACTGTCTGATTATAGCCCCAAATCTTTGTTTTGTTAATTCTTATAGGAGGGTATTTTTTCCATTGCTTTACAGAGAATGGGAGGGAGGGAGCAGGAAAAGCGGGGGTATGGGTGGTGGGAAGAGAAACATCAACTGGTTGCTTCCTACAGGTCCCCTAATGAGGGCTAGGGAGCAAACCCAAAACCCAGGTGTACACTTGACTGGGAATCCACCACCCTTTTGTGCACTTGCCAACACTTTAACCACTTAGCAATACCAGCCGGGGCTCTTTATTTTCTTAGTCCATCATGAAGATCTGGACCTAGTCTTATATCATTGCCTAGTCAATGGTCTTCAATACTCTAGTAACTCATTTGAATTGGGTCCCAGAGCCCAATTGTAATTGTCCCAATAAACTCTGCATTTTGCATAATTAGTTTTATTTTCTATTTAAAGGTTCAACATGTTACCTGAAGTCTCCCATTCTCTCTGAAATCCATGAATTCAATTACATATAATGACTCTAAAATAGCATCAAAAGTTGTGTGGTTTTTTTTTTACTTTAAAAATAATTTATTCATTTTCTGGTCACAAGGTACAGGAATGTGCAAGTGCGATGCCTGAGACTGGTTAGCGTCCTGTCTGCAACTTTAAATCCCTCTGTACAATACCAGGTCCATCCTGCCCTCAAGCATTTGCTACATCCTAACAGCTGCAGTCTAGCATCATGTGGATAGTTTAGAGAGTTTTCCAGCTTATAAATCCTGAAAGGGAACTAGCTGTTCCAGCTGCTCATTTCCTAAAACTCTGAGTAGGTCACAGGCAAATTATGCCCAACTGACAGGGCCAGGTAAAGCTTTTAAAAGGCCTTCCTTAAATAGCAGTGACTAAGGTTCCTGTGTGTCCCCAGCCTTCTAAGGCCCAAGGTAAGGTGCCTGTGGCCCCGGAACAGCCTCTGGGGTTCCCCACATCCTAGGGCGGCGATGGAGGAAGGGCAGGCCAAGCCAAGCATGAAGAATAACAGTCGCCGAAACCGGTTTGGCTCAGTGGATGGAGCGTCGGCCTGCGGACTGAAGGGTCCCAGGTTCGATTCCGGTCGGGGGCATGTGCTTGGGTTGCGGGCACATCCCCAGTGGGGGATGTGCAGGAGGCAGCTGATCGATGTCTCTCTCTCATCGATGTTTCTGACTATCTCTCTCCCTTCCTCTCTGTAAAAAATCAATAAAATATATATTAAAAAAAAAAAAAAAAAAAAAGAATAACAGTCAATTTTATTGGGCTCAGACCAGGAGTCCATGGGTTTTGAGGACCTCTGTAAATTCGTTAGTTTTCTTCTCCACGTTCTTTTCGGCCTGTTTCCATAGCCTCATGATCTGCTTTTTCTTGCGGTAATGGATCTTGGCCTTCTCCTTCCTCTTCTCCTCTAGGGTGGCTGTGACGGCCTGGTACTTACAGCCAACCTCATGAGCCAGGTGCCCAAGGTAGGCAAACTTCCGGTAGGCTTCAGATGCACAACCTTGAGGGCGGCGGGAACTACCATTCGCTTTTTGTTGTCATAGGGCGGTGGGATCCCGTCAAACACCTTCAGGCGGTCCAAGGTGGCCTGGCCTTGCTTGGTCTTGTGGGGCAGCATGCTTCGCACCGTTTGCCAAAAGATGCGGCTGGGGGCTCAGAAGTGGTAAGGACTGTGGGACGGGTTGGTGTTCATCCGTTTGCGCAGGAAGGCCAGGTACTTCAACTTGTTTCTGTAGAAATTGCCAGAAATGTTGATGCCCTCACAGCGCACAAACCACCACCTTGCGGTCCAGCAGTACCTGCTTTGTCACGATGGCCGCCAGGCAGCCCAGGAGATGGCCTCGGCCATCAAGCACCAGGACTTGCCCCTCCACCACCTTCGGCAGCCGCCTGGGAAAGGCATCAAAAGTTTTTTATGCACCGATTCATGTCACTCAGATGGTTGGGCATGGTGCCATGCACTGAAACATTGCCTATTTAAGTCCTTTGCACTTGCCCCGGTTGAAGACTCAATCCCAATAGGGAGCATGGAGGAAGCAGCTAATCTGTTTGTTCTCATTTAGATGTTTCTCACTCTTACCTTTCCTCTGTTTAAAAAATCAAGTTTAAAAGAAAAAACAGCTTTTTAGGCTTTTGAAGAGCTGTTGAGTTAGTTCTTAAATATTATATGTAATAGAGATGTAGATAAAAATTAAATACCTGCTTGCCCAGTTGGTGTAGCTCAGTGGTTGTGTTAACCAATGAATCCCAAGTCATGATTCCATACCTGGTTTGGTCAGAGCACATTGCCTGTGGGCTCAATCCCCAGTAGGGGTCATGTCAGCGCAGCTATCATGATCTCATCCATGTTTGTTTCTCTCCCTTTTCCTCTCTGAAATCAATAAAAGTACATAAAAATAAATTATAGTAGGTCCTCAGGTTATGTCAGAGATCCATTCCTACAGCGTGACATAGTGCAAATCACTGTAAGTCGGAACCCATTTACATAAACACCTATGTCACTCACATGGAGCACATACACAGCAGTAATGAAGTGAAACAGTAAAAAAATTGAAAAGATAACAATTCCTGACCTTCACTGTGGCAAATAAATAATAAAAAACAAAGCACATATGTACATACGTCGGAATGACAGAATTTTTGTTTTATAAATACTGAACCACGAAACGACATACATTGAGTCCGATGTAACCCGAGGACTGCCTGTAATTACCTGCTTAATTTATTAGTATTTGTTCGTCAACTGCAGGATGAATTTACTTGCTTTATTAACTTTATGTTCCATGAACAGGCAATAGTGCCTTGCATGTACTATGTGATTAATAAATATTTATTAAAAGAATAATATTGTTTGGCCGAAACTGGTTTGGCTCAGTGGATAGAGCGTCGGCCTGTGGACTGAAAGGTCCCAGGTTCGATTCCGGCCAAGGGCATGTACCTGGGTTGCAGGCACATCCCCAGTAGTAGATGTGCAGGAGGCAGCAGATTGATGTTTCTCTCTCATCAATGTTTCTAACTCTCTCTCTCTCTCCTTTCCTCTCTGTAAAAAACCAATAAAATATATTTAAAAAAAAGAATGATACTGTTTGTTACAGGATTTTACAAAGTAAAGAAACAGATCAGTCCTACTAAAATGTCCCAGAAACAGATTCCTACCAAAAATAAAAGGTTTTTAAGCCTTGAGACTTAACAACAATAACTCTTTTTTAAAAAAAACATATTTTATTGATTTTTTACAGAGAGGAAGGGAGAAGAATAGAGAATTAGATACATCGATCAGCTACCTCCTGCACACCCCCTACTGGAGATGTGCCCACAACCAAGGTACATGCCCTTGACTGGAGTCAAACCTCAGCCCACAGGGCTGATGCTCTATCCACTGAGCCAAACCGGTCAGGGCAACAACAATAACTCTTAACATGTCTTAGGACTGCACTTCTTTGCTGAAACCTATCTTGTTTGTTTTTAAATGAGCAAAAACAATTAGGTTAGCCATTACACCTAATCTTGCGTTAAAAGAGAATCAGATGTGAAATAACAAGCCCTATTAGAGTGGCTTAATTCTATTTCACTTTTACAGGGGATATGGAAAGACAGCACTTTAGAAGCCAATCTTTGTTATAACAATTGTGTATGAAGCCTTTAAATGAGGAGAATACTGTTTATGTTTACAATTGAGGCTGATTTGCCTCACTTGTAAGGAGATTAGTTTCCTACCAGTTTTGACATCTGCAGGGATTAAAGCAGATATAGCATGCTTTAATGTTAGATATTAATTACTAATATGTAGATAAAATTTCTACGACCATATTGGCACACCTTTAGCAAGCACTTTAAAAATAGTATTTTCACTGAGGCTTATAGTTGTAAAAAAAATCCCTATATTAGGATATATGTTCACCCAAAAGAATGCTGCCTACCAGTAAAAAATAATTACTACAGCCCTGGCTGGTTTGGCTCAGTGGATAGAGTGTTGGCCTGCAGACTGAAGGATCCCAAGTTTGATCATGGTCAGGGGCATGTGCCTGGGTTGCGGCCTTGATCTCCAGTTGGGGGCATGCAGGAGGCGGTCGATCAATGATTCTCTGTCATAATTCTTTATCTCTTCCTCTCCCTTCCTCTCTGAAATCAAAAAATATTTTAAAAAAGTAAAAAAAGCCAAACCGGTTTGGCTCAGTGGAGGGGGGGTTGGCCTGCGAACTGAAGGGTCCCGGGTTCGATTCCGGTCAAAGGCATGTACCTGAGTTGCGGGCACATCCCCAGTGGGGGATGTGCAGGAGGCAGCTGATCGAGGTTTCTCTCTCATCAATGTTTCTGACTCTCTTTCTCTCTCCCTTCCTCTCTGTAAAAAAGTCAATAAAATATATTTTTTAAAAAAAGTAAAAAAAAAAACAAAGTCAAGAATAATTACTACAAAAATTTCTTACTAAAATACAGATCCTTGGAAACTTTATCGGGAATTCAATTCCTGGTTATGTATGTATGCTAAACTTTCAGTATAGTCTAGTGAAAATAAAATACCTTTATTCTAACAGCAAAAATAAAAATGGATACTAAATCTATTAAAGTTAAACCAAATGTACCTAGTAAAATATACTTGATGGCTAGTATTTTGTGGCAACTTTGGATGTGATTTTGTCAACTCTGGAACTAGTAAAGGGTGATAACTGGAGGAGAAAAAAAGGTAATTTCAGACAAATAGTAATAACAAAAGAAAAGCTAGCCCTGGCCCAGTAGCTCAGTTGGTTAGAGTGCTATCCTGATATACCAAGGTTGTGGGTTCCATCCCTGGTTAGGATACACACAAGAATCAACGAATACATGCATAAAATAAGTGAAACAAATCGATGTTTCTTTCCCTCCCCCCTTCCTCTTTGCCTAAAATAAAATTTTTAATTGGAAAAGAAAGCTAACCACAATGTGGAGTTTCAAATATACCTGTTAAAAATTGAAAATGGCACAGCAAACACATTTGCAAATAAAATGGCAAAAATGTAACTGAAAAGATGGATTACATTGGTAAGTTTATTATCTCTTCTGTAAAAGTACATAAGACATTTACAAGCCTGGATTTTACAGTATTAATAAAGGTTATCAAATTCACGGGTATATGTCTGAATAACTTAATGCCAGTGTCACAATTGTTGGCTCTGCTGCTCTGAGTTGTTCTGATCCTTTCATGAACCCTGCCTACTGTACTAATTACTGGGAACTTAATCCAACCAGCACATCTTCAGATCCTCGGGCCTCAGTTGCCCATCCTGGTATTGGCTTATAGAGTGTAAAGTCAGCAGTGTCAGAGTCAGCAGGATCAATTCTCAGCGGTGGGGCAGACGGAGAAGTCATGAGAGGTTGTGGGTGTATAAGAATTAGTCTATTGCAGAAGCCAGTGGCACACCCAGTTTTACAAGTTTACTGAACATAAGAGTACTTTGGTGGTTTATCCCACCTTTAAAAGTAATGGTCCTTACTACAACTTTGTTTAGGAGTCTCCACCATCTATGGAAACCTCACCTAACAAACAAAACATATAGTAACTACCTTTCTTATCTAGGCAGAAATAGCCCAGCAAAAGTGGTTGAGGGTGAGGGTGGAATCAAGAGTGTTTTGCCTCAGTATTAAAGGTATTATCAGTAGCCCTAGTATGTTATGCTCAGTGATAGAATGTTGGCCTGTGGACCAGAGTACCAGGTTCAATTTCAGTCAAGGGCATGTTCCTCCGTTGTAGGCTCCTCCCACCCATGCCCTGACCAGGGTGACTGCAGGAGGCAACCAATCCATGTGTTTCTCTCACATCGATGTTTCTCTCTTTCCCTGTCTATTTCACACTCCCTAAAAATCAATAGAAAATAAAACTGCACATTTAACATGCATAACTCAAAAAATTTTGGCATATGTGCATATCCATGAACCCATCATCACAATCAAGATAATACAAATTCATCACCACCAAAAGTGTACTCCAGAATAAAGTATTCCAGAATACTTTATTGCACTTTAATTTTAGATTTATAAATGCTGGCCTGGTCTTTTTTTTTTTTTTTTGAGGATGGAAAAAAAAGGCATTGTCTATGATCAAGAACTATTGCTTTTATTCTTAGTAATGGCATGAGAAACTATGGTTTTTAAATAAGAAGGACCTTCCAGGCTCTTTTTACTTTTTTCCCAGTGTATTACAAAAAGCTAACTATGTAAGTTACAAATTTGCTTAGATATTGTAAAAAGTGGGAAGCAGATGCATTGAAGTTAATTTTGATGATATACCTATTTCTGCCTTGACCATGCTAGGATTGTATGTTTGCAACCTGGACTATACACCATCTATGAAGGGAAACTGAAGCGTAGAACAGGTCATCACTTGACTGAGGGCACAGAGAAATACATAATTTTCCCATTAATGTATTTTTTAAAAAAATAAAACAGGTGTCTTTTGCACCACTCTGTTCTCAGTGCCTGGTCCATAATACCTGATCAATTACTGTTTGTTGAACCCAACATATTATCTAATTTCATCAGTTAGCACTTCTCGCATTCTTTGGTCTTGAACCACGTTACACTCCATAGTCCTCTTTACACTCTATAAGCCACTATAGTAAGTTATTTGGGGTACTTAACAGCCTCTTGAGATCTATCAGTTTGTTTTATGCATACATGGAATAGATCTCTAATATTTTTATTGATTTCAGTAAGGAATGGAGAGGAGAGAGGGAAACATCAATGATGAGGGAATCATTGATCGGCTGCCTTCTTTATGTACCACTACTGCAACTCTGGTTTGGGTTCCCACCATAACTGAATCATGACCCCCTGGTTTATAGATTGACACTCAACCACTGACCCACAAAGGTAGAGTATGATTTTGCTTATACACAAATCATTCTTTGTAGATAATTAATTTGAAGAAGCCTAGGAATAAAGTTTGGAACAAAATGTTAGAAAAAAAGGGGCGGGAAGTTGAGAGAGTTGTAGTAAGTAATCCAGACTGTAAGAAGGACGTGAGCTGAAGTTTCAAGAACTTTCGCCTTCTGTTTCAGTGATTGAGAATGGGGCAGAGGGTAAAGGGAGAGTCAGTCACGGGCCCATTACTTTCAGAGGTGCTAAAGGATCAAATCTTTTGACAGCGTAGGTTCAGTACTATGCATTGTTTATTAGTAACGGGAACCAGGCCAGGTCCCGAGGCTTTTGCTACCAGTGGTGCAGAGCAAGTAGAGGAGGTCCATGCGTCCTCGACCGCACTCGAGGTCTCTCCAGTATCTTTCTGATGTCATCCTTCCCCACAGCTTCTTTCTTTGTACATCTCTTGTGTCCGGTTACAGGCCCGGAATACTTCCTTGGGCGAAGGTAAGTAGCAAAAAAACAACGACTTTGCTCATCTGGTGACTACCATTTAACGACAGATGTGCCCAACAACCAATTAGCACTCGCAGTTGCCAGTTCTCTGTACCCAGGTCAGTGGGCAGGACTCCGGCAGCTAGCAAGTTTAGTTGAACTACAGCTGACGTGAGTCAACAAAGGTCACGTGAGTCAAACCGGTCGCGTCAATTGGCTGCGCCTGGCTGCTTGGGACAGGGGAGGCATCACGGGAACTTTGGGTTCGCTCCTTGACACAATTACAACTTTGCGCTAGAGGTTTCGAAGTTTGTGATTCTACGAAATCCTACCAGCACCGCTAGCTTCCGTCTGTTCTGGTGTCCCCGCCTGTCCTGAGATGTGATCCGGTAGCCAAGGTTCGTAGCCTTTGCATCCTCTGCTTTCGCCATCACCTTGGGATTCTTTTCGCCAAGATCCGCGGTGGAGGCCGTGGCAGTGTTAGTGTTAGTCTCACACGGCAAGGACGTTTTTTGAGAGCTAGACTGAGGGTTAGCGAGTACCAGACGTAGAGTTTTAAATTTGTTGCTTTTCCATGAAATCCTGCGGAGTGACGCTTGTTACTGCCACCTCTTTCTGTGATGAGGGAAAGAAAATGGCGGCGGGAAAAATGAGCAGCGAGAGCAAGGAGGAGTCCTTAAGCCTGACAGCCGAAGAGGAAGAGGTACTCGGCGGATTGGACAGGTACGGATCACCATCACTTCCTTAACCGGTTCTAGACAGGCTGGCGCCGCTTTACCAGGTAGCTGTAGTGCAACGTGGGTCGGGTGGCAACAGGGGGGTTATCTCAGGTTTCCGGCGTCAAATACCGGAACCTTGGGCGCCAGAAGAGTCTAGTAGTCAGTGGCTTTTATAAAACCTTAACTAACGAGCTTCATGTATCTCTTTTCATAGCCGGCTCTTTGGGTTCGTGAGGCTTCAAGAAGATGGCGCCAGGACGAAGATCCTATTGGGCAAGGTAAGGCAACCGCGTGGGCCTTGTGTGTCTGCCCCTACTGCGGCTCCCGCGGCTCCCAAGGCCGGTTGTCACCCATTGCGACTGCAAAGGGAAAGCAATATTTTTGATCTTATTTCTCTCTGGATAACTAGATTGAAACTCAGTTATATACTTGAGGGGCAGAGACAGCGCCGCTTTGGGGCTCCACAGTTATTTTAGTGTATTTTGTGTATCTGAAATATAGAAATCACATTGTAAGCTGCTTTAAATATTTCCAGTAATGTTATTCTCTTCTCGCCCAGTGATTTTTTTTTTTTTTTGGCTCCTGCCTGGTATGATTAATTTTAACTACACTTTTTAATGAGTTTCTTCTGTCCCTTTTCTCGGGTGAATTAAGCTACAGGTACTTTACAACTGTAAACAGTTCGGTTTCTTAACCAATATCTTAATCAGTTCGTGTCTGACTTAAACTTATGTGATTTGTTTATTTGTTTGCGGCTACCTGCCACACATATAATGCTTTGACTACTATTTTATTTAATTTATTTTTTTCCCTTGTGCCTTGTTTCTGATGGAGACCAGGCCTGGATTTTCTATGAGTGTGGAAAGTTCTGACACTGCTGTTTAGTTAATGGCTGCCCCTATCGGCTGTGGCCAAGATGGCGGGAAATAGTGGGAGGAGAAATGAAGGGACAAGGGAAAAGATAAACAGGGACATAGTAAATATAAGTAAACCTTACCTACTGCCTGAGTACTTTGTTGGTGTTTCATAAAGATTGACCACTACTATTTATAAGTAGTATTCTGATATCTTTACAAGCTTCTCACCAGCATTTATAAATCAAAATGTTCTCATTGCCCTGGATGCTTTCGCTCAGTGGATAGCGTTGGCCTCTGGACTGAAGGGTCCCAGGTTTGATGCTAGTCAAGGGCACATGACC
This sequence comes from Myotis pilosus, assembly GCA_036010255.1. NCBI lineage: Eukaryota > Metazoa > Chordata > Mammalia > Chiroptera > Vespertilionidae > Myotis > Myotis pilosus. The sequence goes on from JASKON010000048.1 coordinate 177,655, forward strand.
ATTGTGGGCTCGATCCCCAGTAGGGAGCCTGCAGGAGGCAGATGATCCATGATTCCCTCTTATCATGGATGTTTCTATCTCTCCCTCTCCCTTCCTCTCTGAAATCAATAAAGATATATATACATATGTACATATATATATATTTTAGAGAAAAAAAAGGAACTTCAAAGGGGCCTGGAGTACAATTTTGGAGATGATGAATTTATATTATCTTGATTGTGGTGATGGGTTCATGGATATGCACATATGCCAAAAGTTTTTGAGTTATGCATGTTAAACGTGCAGTTTTATTTCATGTCAACTTTAATTCAATAAAGATGGGGGTGGGTAGAAGGGTAACATTTAGGAGACAGAGATCTGAGAAATTTCTAGCATACTCCCCAGAATACTTTATTGCACTTTAATTTTTCAGTTAATGAGTCTTGTCCTAAGCCGGTAAGAATCATAAAAGTCTCAAAGCTAAGGGAAGTTAATCAAGTTAATTTATATTTCCATTTTACACAAAATATTCATAGTAGTTAAACAAAACCTATTACCCTGTATCTTATGAATTCTTTCAACCAGTATTTCTGTTTCTTTTTTTAAATGTGTGTATATTTTAAGCTTTTATTTAATTGACTTAGAGAAAGAGGAAGAGAAACATCAATTTGTTGTTTATCCATTTATGCATTTATTGGTTGTTTTTTGTATATGTCCTAACCAGGATTGAACCAAAACCTTGGCTATTGAGACAATGCTTTAACAAACTGAGTTAACTAGCCTAGGCTCTCTTTCCCTCACTCTACAATCAATAAATAAAATTGGTTAAAAGAAAAAAAATATAGTATCATTTTTATTAACATTTCTTTAATGTAATGCTAGAGATCTGAGAAATCTGTCTCAAGAAACTATTGCTAAAATGCCCATTGTTGTTTATTTTGAAGTATCTTTATCAATTATTTTTTGTTTTTAATTCCCACCTGAGAACATTTTTTTCATTGACTTTTAGAGAGAGTGGGAGAGGGGGGTGGGAAGAGAGAAAGAGAGAGAGAGAGAGAGAGAGAGAGAGAGAGAGAGAGGGAGAGAGAGAGAGAGATTGATATCAGAGAAACACATCAATTGGTTCCTTCCAGGACATGCAACCCAGGTACAGTACATGTGTTTGGAAATCTGAACTTGAGACCCTTTGGAGCTGGAGCCAATTCTCTACTGAGAACACTGTCTAGGGCTCTTTATCAATTTTTAGTTTGGTCTAGGTAATTTGTTATTGAAACTTTTTTCTTTCCTTTTTTTTTTTTCAATCCTCATCTTAGGATATATTTTTCATGATGAGAGAGAGAGAAGAGGGAAAAAAACCAAAACATTGATATGAGAGAGAAACATGCAACAGTTGCCTTCCACAAAAACCTAGGCATGTGCCCTGACCAGTAATTGAGCCACACAACCATTTTGGTGTACCAGATACACTCCAAGTGAGCCACACTGTACAGGACTGCCCTGGGGATAACTTTAGAATAGGTGGTGGTTAAATCTTTTTGGTTAATGGAAGTATTTTAAAATATATTAAAGCATGCATTTTTCTAAATAATATTCTAAAGATAACATGGAGAAAACTTACTTTCTTGAAGTGTTTTATTTTTTTAATCACTCACCCACCCTCCCCTTTCCCTTTCTTTTTTTTTTTTAAATATATTTTATTCATTTTTTTTATAGAGAGGAAGGGAGAGAGATAGAGAGTTAGAAACATTGATGAGAGAGAAACATCGATCAGCTGCCTCCTGCACACTCCCCACTGGGGATGTGCCCGCAATCCAGGTACATGCCCTTGACCGGAATCGAACCTGGGACCCCTCAGTCCCCAGGCCGACGCTCTATCCACTGAGCCAAACCGGTTTCAGCCCCTTTCCCTTTCTTGAAGTCATTTTTATACCATAATTTTTGGTGATTTTAAAGATAATTTTGCTTAATATATATAATAGAGGCCCGGTGCACAAAAATTTGTGCACTTATTGGGGGGGGAAGGGGGGGTCCCTCAGCCCGGCCTGTGCCCTCTCGCAGTCTAGGAGACCTCAGGAGATAATGCCCTGCTGGCTTAGGCCTGCTCCCGGGTGGCAGAGGGCAGGCCCAATCCCTAGGTGCAGCCCCTGGTTGGGCTCAGAGCAGGGCTGATTGGGGAGTTGGGGCGCCGCCCCCTGTCATGCACAGAGCAGGGTGGATCAGGAGGTTTCGATGCCACCCTCAGTCACGCACAGGGTAGGGCCAATTGGGAGGTTGGGGCACCGCCCCCTGTCACACTCAAGGCAAGATCGATGGGGAGTTTGCGGTGCCACTCCCTGTCACGCACAGAGCAGGGCCAATCAGGGTTGGGGCGTTGCCCCCTGTCACACACAGAGCGGCCCATAAAGGGGGTTGGGGCTCCGTGCCCTGTCATGCACAGAGCAGGGTCAGTCAGGGGGTTGGGGAGATCCCCCTGGTCACGCACAGAGCAGGGCCCATCAGGGGAGTTGGGGAGCTCCCCCCTGTCATGCACAGAGCAGGGCCCATCAGGGGGTTGAGGAGCTCCTCCCTGTCACTCACAGAGTAGGGCCGATAGGGAAGTTGGGGCACGCCCCCTGTCACACACATAGCAGGGTGGATCAGGGGGTTAGGGCGCCGCCCTCTATCACCCACAGCAGGGCGGATCAGGGGGTTGGGGCGCCGCCACTGTCACACTCAGGGCAGGGCTGATGGGGAGGTTATGGCTCTACCCCATCACACACAGAGCAGGGCCCGTTGGGGGGTAGAGTGGGGGCGCCACACCCTCTCACACACAGAGCAGGGCTGATCAGGGGTTTGGGGCGCCGCACCCTGTCACACACAGAGCCGCAGGGCGATCAGGGGGTTTGGGCGCTGCCCCTCACTCTGATCCTGGTGCTCGGAGGCCTCTCGGCTCCGCTGATCCCGGTGCTGGGAGGCATATTACCCTTTTACTATATAGGATAGAGGCCTGGTACATGGATGGGGCTGTCTGGTTTGCCCTGTAGGGTGTCCTGGATCAGGGTGGGGGTCCCCACTGGGGTGCATGGCCAGCCTGGATGAGGGGATGATGGCTGTTTGCAGCTGGTCACACACCATTCAGGGTGGGGGTCTCCACTGGGGTGCTTGGCCAGCCTGGGTGAGGGGATGATGGCTGTTTGCAGCTGGTCACACACCCTTCAGGGTTGGGGTCCCCACTGGGATGCCTGGCCAATCTGGGTGAGGGGCTTAAAGTAGATATTACATGGGATTGTTATAAAAAATTTTTTTTAAATTAAATCTTTATTGTTCAGATTATTACATTTGTTCCTCTTCTCCCCCCCACCCCCCCGCCCCCATAGCTCACCTCCACCTGGTTTCCACCCCCACCCTCTGCCCTTTACCCCCGCCAACCACTGTCCTTATCCATAGGTGTACAGTTTTTGTCCATTCTCTTCCCGCACCCCCACACCTCTTCCCCTCCCCCCGAGAATAGTCAGTCCACTCCCTTTCTATGCCCCAGATTCTATTATAATCACCAGTTTATTCTGTTCATCAGATTACTTATTCACTTGATTTTTATATTCACTTGTTGATAGATGTGTATTTGTTGTTCCTAATTTGTATCTTTACCTTTTTCTACTTCCTTTTCTTAAAGGATACCTTTCAACATTTCATATAATACTGGTTTGGTGGTGATGAACTCCTTTAGCTTTTTCTTTTCTTTTTTTAAATATATTTTATTGATTTTGCACAGAGAGGAAGGGAGAGAGACAGAGAGTCAGAAACATCGATGAGAAAGAAACATCGACCAGCCGCCTCCTGCACATCCCTCACTGGGGATATGCCCGCAACTCAGGCACATGCCCTTGACCGGAATCGAACCTGGGACCTTTCAGTCCGCAGGCCGATGCTCTATCCACTGAGCCAAACCGGTTTCGGCTCCTTTAGCTTTTTCTTACCTGTGAAGCTCTTTATCTGACCTTCAATTCTGAATGATAGCTTTGCTGGATAAAGTAATATTGGATGTAGGTTCTTGCTATTCATCACTTTGAATATTTCTTGCCACTCCTTTCTGGCCTGCATAGTTTCTGTTGAGAAATCAGCTGACAGGCGTATGGGTACTCCCTTGTATGTAACTAACTATTTTTCCCTTGCTGCTTTTAAGATTCTCTCTTTGTCTTTTGCTCTTGGCATTATAATTATGATGTGTCTTGGTGTGGTCCTCTTTGGATTCCTTTTGTTTGGAGTTCTCTGCGATTCCTGGACTTCTAAGTCTGTTTCTTTCACCAGGTGGGAGAAGTTTTCTGTCATTATTTCTTCAAATAGGTTTTCAATATCTTGCTCTCTTCTTCTGGCACGCCCATAATTTGGATGTTGGTACGCTTGAAGTTGTCTCAGAGGTTCCTTACACCACCTTCACATTTTTGGATTGTTTTTTCTTTTTGTTTTTCTGGTTGGGTGATTTTTGCTTCTTTGTATTTCAAATCTTTGACTTAATTCTTGCGATACTCTAGTCTGCTGTTGGAACTCTGAATAATATCCTTCATTTCAGTCAGTGTATGCTTAATTTCTAGTTGGTCCTTTTCATAACCTCGAGGTTCTCACTACATTTCTTGAGGGTCTCACTAAATTTATCGGTGGTCTCACTAGATTTCTTGATGGTCTTACTAAATTTATTGGCGGTTTCTAGAAAATTTTTGAAAAACCTTAGAAGTGTGGTTTAGAACTCTATATCCAGTAGTTTGCTTTCCTCCATTTCTGTCATTTGTGACCTGTTTCTTTGTCTCTATTTTTTATGCTTCCCTTTGTTGTTAGAGTGGTTTTCTGTGTTAGGTGTCCTATAGGGCCCAGTGGCTCAGCCTCCCCAATTACCTGAGGTGGACACTCTGGGTGCACCCCTTTGTGGGCTTTATGCACAGTCTTATTGTAGTTAAGCCTTGATTGTTGTAGGTATCACTGAGAGGAATTGACCTCCAGGTCAACTGCTGTGAGATTCAGCTGTGTCTGCAGTGGGAGAACTTCTGAGCTGGAGACACCCTTATGGGGCAAGACTTGAGCTTCGGTGGGGCTTTGGTGCTCACTGAGTCTGCCCCCTGAGTGTGTCCCTTATGGATCTGAGGTGTTGTAATCTGGATGGTCCCACTCTGATCACTGGGTACACTGGCTCTTTGATCTAAGGAGGTGCTAATTTAGCCTCTGCCTGAGGCTACCCAGCAGTAGCTATGGGGAGATTCCTCTTCTTTGTTTGGGGTTTGGAGGGGCCCAGATGAGACCCAGCTGTGAAGCAATGCAAGCTGCTGTGGGGCCTTGGGCCTTCTCTTAGAAGGTCTGGGTCTGTCTGGCCCAGCTGCAGTTTGTTAGGTAATTTTCAGATTGCAAAGGGCTAGGGCATTCATATGCAAAAGCCTCTGCCACAGCTTGGGTGGGGCGGGGTCTCAGGTAATCAACAGGGCGGTGCAAACAGCTATGGCTGATCCTCAGCCCTGCCCTAAGATGCCCCGAATCTCAGTGTCCCGGTAATCACTGCAAGCACCTCTTAGAGAAAGCCGCCCTCGAGTTCTGCCGGATGCTAGACAGTCCAGTTTCTCCCTGTATGAGTCTGGGTCCCCAGAGACTCGCCCGGAACTGGAGTTCAGAATAGTCGGGAGCTTGAGACTCCCTCCCGATTGAAAAAGACAACCCTGTCCTCAGCTGCCAGCCCTTTCCATGTGTGCTGCATCCTCAGTTGCCAGCCCTTTCGGCACGTGCCTCCGTACCACTGCACTTTACTTCTGCACCTCCTCTGAGTTTCAGTGTGCTTTTCTCTTTCCTTCTCTTTCAAATTTCCATTCAGCCAGCCTTCCTGTGGTTCTGGATGATGTGCGTTTTGTCTTTTAGTTGTATTTTTGAAGTGGTTGTACGAAGCAGCAATTTCCGGTGTTTACCCTATGCCGACATCTTGGTTTCTCTCCTGGTTTTTTCTTTTAGTTTTTCAAACACACTTGCTCCTCATACCTCAGGAGGTGGCTTGTCAGGGGCGTATGGGAGGCAACCAATCAATGTGTCTCTATTACATTGGTGTTTCTCTCAGTCTGCCAGGTTCTCCTAAATTTTAATACAATACTGATCATAAAGATTGGAAAGGTTATAAAAAGTGTTTTCTTATCTGAGAACACAATTCAGAACTTTCAGGTTATAAACAGTCACTTTCAAGTTTCAGTTTAAAAATAATTAAATGGGCCGAAACCGGTTTGGCTCAGTAGATAGAGCGTCGGCCTACAGACCGAAAGGTCCCGGGTTCGATTCCGGTCAAGAGCATGTACCTGGGTTGCGGGCACATCCCCAGTGGGGGACGTGCAGGAGGCAGCTGATCGATGTTTCTCTCTGATCGATGTTTCTGACTATCTCTCTCCCTTCCTCTCTGTAAAAAATCAATAAAATATATTAAAAAATAAAATAAAATAAAAATAATTAAATGGGTCTATATAATCAAATAAAATGACTAAGGAGCCATAGCCAGGTGACTCAGTTGGTTGGATTGTTGTCCCATACACCAAGAGGTTGTGGTTTTGATTTCTGGTCAAGGAACATACCTAGGTTGTGTTTACATAAGAAACATTCAAACTTGTAAATAATGTTTGTGAGTTTATTTGAGCCAAACTGTTGACAGTAGTCGAGAAGCAGAATCTCAAGGCATTGAGACAACGCTTCAAAGAGTGGATGTTTTTCACCTATTTTTATAAATTAGTATCAAAGGAGGAGACAAAGTGGGTTACATGAAATCTATTGGTAATAGATTAGGGAGGTGGGAAAGAGCAAAGTGGGGGAAAACCTGGGATTATTGGATAAAAAGTAAAATGATAGAGACATGCTTCTTTTGCATAGATGGGTATAGGATAGTTTACAGCCAACAATTAACAAGATAACAATAATGAAGAAATTTGTTGTCTTTACCCTGGTGCCTGGCACATTGTTTGTGCCCTGAGGGGTTTGGAAAAAGGCAAGTTACAAGTTACCCTGACATTCCAAAGGTATGTAATGTAAATGCAAAAAGACAGTAAGTTCAGTTAAGATAAAAATTGATCTTTGTCAGCCTAGTACATGACTACCAACTCACTATAAATTGCTTTGTAATTTAAAAAGTCTTAATTTCAGACCATCATTTGTGGTTACAGTTAGGTCTTAGTCTTCAAGGCCGCCATGCCAGCCTCCTAAGCTTGTCAGGTTATCATGTGGCCCTTTCTGTCTACAGTTGTAGGTTTCCTCCCAATCATGCGCATGGGAGTCAACTAATTGGTGTTTCTTTCTGATCTCTCTCCCTTCTTCCTTCTCTTTAAAAGTCAATAAACATATCCTCAGGTAAGGAGTAAAAGAAAAAAGACTAAGGAAATTTGTTGTCATTTAATGTACTGAGTAAAAACTTTTACCAGGTATGAATTTTTTTTTTAAATATATTTTTATTGATTTCAGAGAGGAAGGGGGAGGGAAAGAGAGAGAAACATCAATGATGAGAGAGAATCATTGATCAGCTGCTTCCTGCACGCCTCCTATTGGGGATCAAGCCCGCAACCCGGGCATGTGCCCTTGACTGGAATCGAACCCAGGACCCTTCAGTCTGCAGGCCGATGCTCTAGCCACTGAGCCAAACCAGCTAGGGCCAGAATTTTTGTAACTTAGATGATAAAAATGAAGTTTCACTCTAAACCAAAATGAAGTTTAGTGTTTGGTAGAGTATAAAGTTAATGTAAGTATTTTTTCAGATATAGAGTATAAGATTTTTCATTTTGATGTTTGTTTTTCTGTTGCTTTAAGCTCTTTGCAACTGATGCTAAGTGAACAATACTAATTTTGCCAAATGAGGTATCCAGAGAGCTAATTTGTGTTAAGAGAACCATAATACTGTTTGAAATGACAAATTAAGTCCTGTTATGCATAGGTATTTGTAGACTGTTAAGGGAATTTATTTAATGATTGGCATATTTTATGACCTCAGATTGAGGCTTATAAGTTGAAACAGTAAATCAGAGCAATAAGGAGGAAGAATAATTTGCCGTCTAACTTTTTAGTTCTTGCTGAGACCTGCCCTGTAATAAAAGACAAAATAACATAAGAAAAAGAGTTTTATGACATGTACATACCTTCTATTTACATAGGAAATACCCAGGAAAATTGGGTAAGTTTTCCAAGTGGCTCAAGCCTTATCTTAAATGCTATCTCCAGCTTTAGGCAAAAAACAAAAACAAAAACAAAAACAAAACTATTTGGGCTTGGAAGCTGGTTCAGGGAAATCATAGTAAATGTGGGTAAGATTGTTATGCAAATTTAAGTTTGGGGCCCTTTCCATTGATGAGAATTTCTTGTGATTTACAGTAACTGTCATCTTTCTGGTTAAATAGAGTCAACCTAGCAAAAGGAGTTTTCCCTTTAAATGTAAAAGACCCTTACAAAAGGGCAATTGCTACCCATTTTTAAGAGATGGTGTATACAAGCCTCTCAAAAGTAATCAGTTCAACCCTAGCAGGTGTGGCTTGGTTGGAGCATCCTTCTGTACACTAAAAGGTCTAGGGTTCCATTTCTGGTCAGGCAACACACTGGGGTGCGGGCACCTGGAACGCAACCTATCCATGTTTCTCATATCATTGTTGTTTCTGTCTTTTTCTTTTCTTTTCTCTAAAACAAATTAAAATAAATAACACATTTATTTTTAAAAAAATTAATCATTTCAAAATAATCCTGTAAAATATGGAAAATGCCCCAAACTTAAATTTGCAGTTATAAAAGGACAACTGCTACTCCTTTTTCAGAGATTCTCTTGTGTTTACAGGCCTGTCAAAGTAATCAGTTCAGAATAATCCTATGCCTAAGACCATAGTGTGGGATGGCATAGTGTGCTACCCATGTAGCTACATATATATAAAAAGCTAGTGACCAGAATGCCATAAGGACTGGTTGCTATGATGCCCACTGTGGCCTGAGAACCACCCAATGGGTGGGGTGGGGGGGCTGGCTGGCCAGCCAACCTCCTGCATCCCCTCCCCCTGACCAGCCCCACCACTGATTGCTCTCCCCCTCCACAGATAGGGGGCGGGGCCAGCGGCTAATCTTCTACAAACCCTACCCCCCACTTGGACCCACCACAGATCAGACCTCCTACCCTGATCAGGGGCAGGGCCAGCCAGCCAACCGCCTGCAGCCCCTCCCAACCGCCTGTGGTCCCTCCCCCGTCCCTGTCTCTGATGGGCTCCCACACACCATCCTGATTGGCCCATGGCCCGTCCACCCAGCCAGCTCTACCCCTAATCAGTCCCTCTAAATTGGGGGTAGGGCCCACTGGCCAATCACTCTCAGCCCCTCTCCCCAGCCGCTTAGCCCTGATTGGGTCCTGATTGGGTCCCGATTGGGGTGGGCTGGTCAGTCAACCTCCTGCCGTCTCCTCTTCCTGAAAGGCCTGGCCCCAATCTACCTGGATCTGGCCAGACCCAACATGCACGAATTTGTGCACTGGCCGGCCAACCGCCAGTTTATCATATTATGCTTGTAGAACCCTAAGTGATATAATACAAAGACAAGGATTAGGGCATCAGTGTAGGAGGAAGCATGAAGTACTTCAAAAGTTTCTCATAAAGACTTGTTTAACAAATTAAAGTTTGAATAGCTTTCTCTTCTGTTCCTCCCTGGTTTCATTTTCTAGTAATACTTACTTATGCTTTTGCTTCTTTTATTGAGATCTTGGAAATAAGTATTCATTGGTCTCTATAATACATTCTATGATAGATATTTGGCAAGATATTCCATAATCTACACTGATAATAGACAAATATGTAAATTGACCATACCTTCATGACCCTACAGCCAATCTGGAGGAAATATACAAATTAGTGGGACAAAGATGGCAGCAGCCACAGAGCCAGCCGGAATGGGTCTGCTGCTGGAGGAGGGGTCTGTGGGCAGCAGCCACAAAGCAGGCCGGAGAAAGCTGGAGGCCTGGTCGCCCAGGCTGGCCGCCGAGGGAAGGACCTGCAAATGGCCCTCAGCCCCTCATCCAGGCTGGCCACACCACCAGGCACCCCGGCGGGACCCCCACCTTGATCCGGGACACCCTTCAGGGCAAACCAGCCGGTCCCCACCCATGCAGCAGGCCTCTATACTAATAAAAGGGTAATATGCTAATTAGACTGGGAGACCTTCCAGGAGACCTTCTGGATGTTCTTCTGTACAAACCCATGGTGGCGGTGCCGAGGTAGAAGTGGTTAGGGGCCAAGAGGGGAAGGCAGTTGTGGGTGATCAGGCTGGTGGAGGGGGAGGCAATGGGGGTGAGCAGGCCGGTGGGGAGGGCAGGTGGGGGCAATCTTGCCGGCTGCGGGGGGCGGGGGGCAGTTGGGGGCAAGCAGGGCAGCATGCAGAGTGGTTAGGGGCAATCAGGCAGGCAGGCAGGTGAGCGGTTAGGAGTCAGCAGTGCTGGATTGCATGAAAGTGCAGGCTGGGTTGACAGAAACACACACACACACACACACACACCCATGAATTTTGTGCACTGGACCACTAGTATTTTTATATTTTTAAATTTTGTTTTATGCTTAAAGTATTACAAAGAGTATTACATATGTCTACTTCCCCCCCTCACCCCCTAGTATTTAATAATGGCCATATTGGAGAGAAAGATTCAGGTGAGGAGAGACCATTTAAAATTCTTACTCTGTGTATTACTGGGCTATTTTATATTACTTTTCTTTCTTTTAATGAGCATACATTAACTTTAAAATAACATATGTTTTGATAGTGGTTCTATAGTGACTACAGAAGATTTTAGCTAGATGGTCATAATTATAAATATTTGAATACCAGATTGTAGCTCCTCTGAGCATATTATTTAGCAATGGACTTACTGAGTCATAAGCAAATATAATCTGCTTAAATCTTGAAGAATCACCTGTGTTTTACATTTTTTATTTTTTACAGAGTTCCAGTTATGTCAGTTTGTTAAAGTTTGTTCACATCTATTATGTTTTTACCAATTCTTTGTCTAAATTTTATCTGATAGTGATACTGGAATGTTAAGATCCTTTAATTGTTGAATTGTTAATGTTTTTCAAATGTGTTTTTATTGCCCTAACCGGTTTGGCTCAGTGGATAGAGGATTGGTCTGTGGACTGAAGGGTCCCAGGTTCAATTCTGGTGAAGGTACATCCCTAGTTGGGGCTGTGCAGGAGGCAGCTGATCGATGTTTCTCTCTCATCAATGTTTCCAACTCTCTATCCCTCTCCCTTCCTCTCTGTAAAAAAACATTAAAATATTTTAAAAAATACGTATATTTATTGATTGATTGATTTCAGAGAGGAAGGGAGAGGGAGAGAGATAGAAACATCAATGATAAGAGAAAACCATTGATGACTGCCTACTGCATGCCCCTACTGGGGATGCAGCCCACAACCTGGGCATATGCCCTTGATTGGAATTGAACCTGGGACCCTTCAGTCTGCAGGCCAACGTCTATCTACTGAGCAAAACAGCTGAGGTGAATTGTTAATTTTTATGTTACCTTGATGTCACATTATAGGACACTGTTGCACATATATTGAGAAATTATGCTTTCCTGATGGATTTTTTGTCATTGTAAAAGGTATTACGTTTTTTCTGTTACTATCATTTTTTAATAAAATTAACTCAATTAATTTCTTTTACAATACACAAAATAAATCTATCCCCAGATTGTAGTACAAAGTAATTAACTATTTACATGCAATAAACATTAATATTTCAAGAAAAAAAGATTATAAGAATAATAATATTACCAAAATTGTACTAACAGTATAATGCAAAAGTTGTAGGATATTTTAGAAATCTGAAGCCTTAACCGGTTTGGCTCAGTGGATAGAGTGTCTGCCTGCGGACTGAAGGGTCCCAGGTTTGATTATGGTCAAGTGCATGTACCTTGGTTGCTGGCACATCCCCAGTAGGGGTTGTGCAGGAGGCAGCTGATTGATGTTTCTCTCTCAATGATATTTCTAACTCTCTATCCCTCTCCCTTCCTCTCTGTAAGAAACCAATGAAATATATTTTAAAAAAAGATATATTTAAAAAAACCTGCAAATAACAGGATTACTTCTATTATATTCTAAAATATTCCTTTTCTCTGCCTCTAATTTGTTATCAGTTTATGATATTCATTATATTCCACATTTGATTGAGATAATGTGATATTTATCTTTCTCCAACTGGCTTATTTTGCTTAGCATAATGTTCTATAGTTCCATCCATGCTGTTGCAAATGGTAAAAGTTCCTTCTTTTTTTTTAAAAAATATATATTTTATTGATTTTTTACAGAGAGGAAGGGAGAGGGATAGAGAGTTAGAAACATTGATGAGAGAGAAGCATCGATCAGCTGCCTCCTGCACACCTCCCACAGGAGATATGCCCACAACCAAGGTACATGTCCTTGACTGGAATCGAACCTGGGACCCTTCAGTCCCCAGGCCGACACTCTATCCACTGAGCCAGACCAGCTAGGGCTGTTCCTTCTTTTTTAGTGATGTAGTATTCCATTGTGTAGATGTACCACAATTTTCTAATCCACTCATCCACTGATGGGCATCTGCCTAAGTTGTATCCAAATATTAGCTATTGTAAATTGTGCTGCTATGAACATAGGGGTGCTATATCCTTTCTGATTGGTGCTTCTGATTCCTTGAAGCATCTAGAAGTAGTATTCCTAGAAGTAGGATGACTGGGTTAAATGGGAGTTCCTTTTTTAATTTTTGAGGAAACTCCATACTGTTTTCTATAGAGGTTGCACCAGCCTGCATTCCCACCAGCAGTGCAAGAGGGTTCCTTTTCTCTGCATTCTCACCAACACTAGTTGCTTGTTGATTTATTGATGATAGCCATTCTGACAGGTTTGAGATGGTACCTAGTTTTGATTTGCATCACTCGGGTGATTAGTGACTTTGAGCATGTTTTCATATGTCTGGGCCTTCTGTATTTCCTCTTTTGAAAAGTATCTATTTAGATCCTTTGTCTAATTTTTGATTGGATTGTTTATCTTCCTTTTGTTAAATTGTATTAGTTTCCTGTAAATTTTGGAGATTAAAAGCTTCTCAGAGATCACGTTGGGAAATGTGTACTCCCATTCAGTGGGCTTTCTTGTTTGGTTGATAGTTTCTTTTGCTATGCAGAAATATTTTGATGTAGTCCCATTTGTTTGTTTTCTTCTTAGTTTTCTTTGCCCTAGAAGCTGTATCGGTAAAGATATTGCTACAATATATGTCTGGCATTTTGCTGTCAATGGATTCTTCTAAGATTTTTATGGTTTTCCTTAAATTCTTTATCCATTTTGAGTTCATTTTTATGTATGATGTAAGTTGGTGGTCTAGTTTCATTTTTTTTTGCATGTATTTGTCCAGTTTTCCCAACACTATTTATTGAAGAGACTATCTTTTTTTTTTTTTTTTTAATATATTTTATTGAGTTTTTACAGAGAGGAAAGGAGAGAGATAGAGAGCTAGAAACATCGATGAGAGAGAAACATCGACCAGCTGCCTCCTGCACACTCCCCACTGAGGATGTGCCCGCAACCAAGGTACATGCCCTTGACCGGAATCGAACCTGGGACTCTCAGTCCGCAGGCCGACGCTCTATCCACTGAGCCAAACCGGTTTCGGCTGAAGAGACTATCTTGACTCCCTTGCATGCTCTTGCCTCCTTTGTCAAGTACGAATTGAGCATAATGGCTTGGTTCGATTTCTGGATTCTCTGGTCTGTTCCATTGATCTATATGTCTGCTCTTGTGCTGCTACCAGACAGTTTTGAGAACAGTGGCTTTGTAATATAGCTTGATTTCTGGTATTGTGATCCCTACAACTTTGTTATTTTCTCAGGATTGCTGCAACTATTTGGGGTCTCTCTAGTCCATATGAGTTTTTGGAGAGTTTTCCTAGGTCTGTGCAATATTCCGTTTGTATCTTCCTGGAGATTTCATTGAATCTGTAGATTGCTTTGGGTAGTATGGACATTTTAATGATGTTGATTCTACTGATCCTTGAGCATAATATTTACTTCCCTTTTTTATGTCTTCCTCTACCTCTTTTTTCAGTGTCCTGTAGTTTACTGAGTACAGGTTCTTAGCTAAGGTTTTTCCTAGGTATCTTAATCTTTTTATTGTAAAAAATGGGATTTTGTTTTTAGTGTCTCTTCTTGTGAGTTCATTATTGATATATAAAAATGCCATAGATTTCTGGGTTTAATTTTGTATCCTGCTACATTGCTGAATTCATTTGTTAAGTCTGGTAATTTTTTTATGAAGTTTTTGGGGTTTTCAATGTATAGTATCATGTCGTCTGTGAATAATGACAGTTCTTTTCTAGTTAGGATGCCTTTTATTTCTTCTTATCTGATCATTATGGCTAGCATTTCCAGTATATATCAAGTAGGAGTGGTGAGAGTGGGTATCCCTGTCTTGTTCCTGTTCTTAGAGGAAATCGGTTTTTTTTTTGCATGTATTTGTCCAGTTTTCCCAAAACTGGACCCTTTGTGGGTAAGGGTCCCAAATCAGGTGTCAGCATTAGTTTTTGCCTGTTGAATATGATGTTGGCTGTAGGTTTGTCATATATGGTCTTTGTCATGTTGAGATATGCTCCCTCTATTTCCACTTTGCTGAGAGTTTTTATCAAAAATAGGTGTTGGATTTTGTTGGATGCTTTTTCTGGTCTATTCATATGATCATGTGATTTTTGTCTTTCAGTTTCATTATGTGATGTATCACAGTTACTGACTTGTGAATATTATGCCAGCCTTACATCCCTGGAAATTTTTTTTCTATATTTATTTGTTCCTATATTGGCTGCACTTACTACGTTTTCTACATGTAGCTCTCAGAAGGCAGACACTCCAAGTTTCCTGGGCTGTCATTCCTTCACATGACATATAGCCTCTCAGGCTTTTATCCTCTTGTTGGATTGACACCTTTAGTATTATGTAGTGACGTTTTTGTCTCTTGTGATGGTCTTCATTTTAAGGTCTATTTTGTCCGATATTAGTATTGCTACTCCAGCTTTATTTTCTTTTCTATTTGCTTGGAAAATTTTTTCCATTCCTTCACTCTCGTCCTGTGTTTGTCTTTTTTTTTTTTTTAAAAAAATATATTTTATTGATTTTTTACAGAGAGGAAGGGAGAGAGATAGAGTGTTAGAAACATCGATGAGAGAGAAACATCGATCAGCTTCCTCCTGTACATCACCTACTGGGGATGTGCCCACAACCAAGGTACATGCCCTTGACCGGAATCGAACTTAGGACCTTTCAGTCCGCAGGCTGACGCTCTATCCACTGAACCAAACCGGTTTCGGCCTGTGTGTGTCTTTTTTTTTGAGGCCAGTCTCTTGTAGAAAGCATATAGTTGGGTCATATTTTTGTATTCATTCAGCTACATACTCCTTTTGATTGGAGCATTTAATTCATTTACATTTAGGGTTATTATTGAGCGGTACTTATTTATAGCCATTTTAATTCTGTATGGCTAGGTTTCTTTCTCTTTTTTTTCTTCTCAGCAATCCCTTTAGCATTTCTTGTAATACTGGCTTGGTGGTGATTTTTTGGTCTGGGAAGCTCTTTGTCTATTTTGAGTAATAGCCTTGCTGGATATAGTAATCTTGGTCTCAGATCCTTGCTTTACATTACCTTGAGTACTTCATGCCATTCCCGTCTGGCTGTAGTTTCTTTTCTTTCTTTTTTTTTTTTTTTAATATATTTTATTGATTTTTCACAGAGAGGAAGGGAGAGAGATAGAAAGTTAGAAACATCGATGAGAGAGAAACATCGATCAGCCGCCTCCTGCACATTTCCCACTGGGGATGTGCCCGCAACCCAGGCACATGCCCCCGACCGGAATCGAACCCGGGACCCTTGAGTCCGCAGGCCGACGCTCCATCCACTGAGCCAAACCGGTTTCGGCAGGCCTGTAGAGTTTCTGAGGAGAAATCAGGTGTCAGCATTATGAGAATTCCTTTGTAGAAAACAATTTTCTCTTGCTGCCTTTTAGATTCTCTCTTTGTTTTTAATTTTTGGCTTTTTTTAAAAATACATTTTATTGATTTTTCACAGAGAGGAAAGGAGAGGGATAGAAAGTAGGAAACATCGATGAGAGAGAAACATCAATAAGCTGCCTCCTGCACACCTCCTATTAGAGATGTGCCTGCAACCAAGGTACATGCCCTTGGCCAGAATCGAACCTGGGACCTTTCAGTCCACAGGCTGATGCTCTATTCACTGAGCCAAACCGGCTAGGGCAATTTTTGAAAAAATATATTTTATTGATTTTTTTTACAGAGAGGAAGGGAGAGGGAGAGGGAGTTAGAAACATTGATGAGAGAGAAACATCGATCAGCTGTCTCCTGCACACCCCCTACTGGGGATGTGTCTGCAACCAAGGATTGGGGCCAGCCTGACAGGTTGAACTGGGCTAAGGTAGGGAGATGGGAATTGAGAAAAGAAAGAAAGGCAGGAGAGCGGGATCAGGAGGACTACAGATCAATTGAGGAACTGCAGGAAGTTTATTAACTACGCAATGCCTTTTGTACACAAGACACTGAATAGGAGGTCTGTCAAAAGGAATGTATTCTTTGTTCCTCTTAATCTCTAAGGGAGAGATAGAGCAGAAGGACAAATTCTCGGGACAGCAAATCTCAGTAAATAGTTACAGACTTCTTGGTAAGCCATGAAAGGCTGTTCTCATTCTACAAAGGTTGCTCTCATTCCACTGATAACCGCCATCCAAACAAGTCTGGGAAAACTGTGTGGGTAAGGGTCCCAGTCTTGCTAGCCCCTTCAGGTGCAAGGACCATGTCAACTTACACCTGGTCTCCAACAGATCCCCCTTTGTTTTTTAGGCGAAGTTCATGTAGTCCTATTTGCAGGGATCGGATGCTGAATCTGATGGTTCGGAAGCAGACTGGAAGTAAACAGAGAGTAATGAAAGCAAGGATAACAACAATTAATAGGGACCAAATAAAAGACTGTAATCCATGAAAGGACATAAGGCTTTGAATTTCATTAAAAATATTCTGTGTTGCCGAAACCGGTTTGGCTCAGTGGATAGAGCGTCGGCCTGCGGACTGAAAGGTCCCAGGTTCGATTCCGGCCAAGGGCATGTGCCTGGGTTGTGGGCACATCCCCGGTGGGAGATGTGCAGGAGGCAGCTGATCGATGTTTCTCTCTTATCGATGTTTCTGACTTTCTATCTCTCTCCCTTCCTCTCTGTAAAAAATATCAATAAAATATATTTAAAAAAAATATTCTGTGCTACTTTGCTAGGGGGCAACAGAGCAGAACCTGCATTAGTAATAGCTTGAATCTCTCCATGTAATCTGCTGATATCTAAAGTAAAGTTAGTCTGATCCCAAACTCCTAACAGGTGGTTGCGAACTGATCCCAATGCCACATAGTACCATTATATATCTTAGGGGTGACACAAGTCCAATCAAACTCAGTATGACACCAAAGGGTAGAACGCACTTTCAAGCTGTGCATTTGATCTCCTGTAAGGAGCACAGCTTCTTAGAGTGCATTGAGCCTTTGTTCTATTTTCTTATCTATGAGCTCTTGAGCTCCTAAGGCATCCAAAACGTTCTTCGCCAAGCCATCCACAACATGAGCTGTGTGTATTTCTTGGGTTAAAGCTATGGCTGCAGTAGTGGCAGTAGCAATGAGGGAGACTAGAGCCAAGAGACCAGCAATAAGCACTCCGATGAACCTCTTAGGGCGGCTTAGCAAATCATTCAGTTCTCTTAATACCTGGGAGTCTGTATCCCTGTACCAAGGTCCAGTAGTATTAACTGGGAGCATGACAAAGGAAGGTTGATGTAATACACCCACCTCATAACTAAAGTTGTATCTAGACACACAGACAAGTTGCAATGAGTACAAAAAATTGTATACAAGTTGCCCTTAAGTACAATATCTACAGTTCCAATAAGGAGAAGGTAAGGAGGAGGTACACAAGCAATAAGACCTGAACAGCCAAAATTGACAGCATGGCTAGAAACAAAGTCTCAGCAGTTCGTTGTGCTCCTTGGCGAACGACCATGACCTCGACCTCCATTGTCAGCTTTCTCAACTGTCCCCAAGTTGGTGGAGATGTCCTCCGAGTCGTCTGTGATATCCGTGACGGCGGTGGTAGCATGGGCGCTAGTGGACCGATTCGTAGCCTCTTGAATGGTGGAGTGAGTTCTTGTTCCACTTCATCCTCTATCTTGACCTTGAAAGGGCCGGAGAAAGCGGCTGGGGATCCAACGGGGCTCAGAGCCCCCTTCAGGAAATACACAGACCCTCGAGCCCATATCAGAACAGGGTCAGGGCCATGCCATTGTCCTGTAAGTAAGTCTTTCCACTGTACCCAAGGGTGGGTTCTGGACAGTGAGACCACTGTCGCTCCGCAGCGGTTTTACCCTGAGCATCACCATTTAAAAAATTAAGGGAATAAAGAGCTCTGTTAAGTAAGTTAGCAGGGGTATCTACATACTCCCCCTTCCTTATTTTTTCAGTTTGCCTTTTTAAAGTCTGATGAGCTCGCTCAACTATTCCCTGCCCTTGAGGATTGTATGGGATGCCTAATTTATGCTGGATTCAAAAAGTAGCACAAAACTTCTGGAATGCCGTACTTGTGTAGGCTGGACTATTGTCAGTTTTAATGGTATGGGGGACACCTAGGAAAGTAAAAGCATGTAAACAGTGAGCAATAACATGTTTAGCAGCTTCTTCTGTACGAGGGGATGTAAAAATAAAACCAGGAAAAATGTCAATAGAAACATGGACAAAAGCTTGTTTTCCGAAAGATGGAATATGGGTTACATCCATCTGCCATAATTGGCCTGGTTTGTAGCTTCTCCGATTGACTCCTTCTGTGGGAGGAATGAATGTGGTTAGAGGGCATTGAGGACAGAGTTTAACAATTTGCTGAGCGTGTTCCTTTGTGATTCGAAACTGCTGATGTAGGCCAGTGGCATTTTGATGATGGAGAGAATGTGAGGCTTTGGCTGCATCTAAAGGAGATAATGTTAGATAGGAAGGTTTAGTAAGTTGATCAGCATAAGTATTTCCCCGCAGAGAGAGATCCAGGTAAATCTGTATGAGCTCGTATATGGCCAAAGAAACAAGGGTGAGAATGTTTCCTGAGTAAAGCTGGAACCTGTAGTGAGAGAATAATCATTTCGGATCGGTCATTGTCATGTAAATTAGCAGTTTCTAAGTGAATTATAATATTTACAATATAAAGAGTCTGAGTAAAGGTTAAAGGATTGAGTGGAAAGCTTGCATAACGCTTGATGTACTGCTTTGAGCTCCACTCATTGTGCAGAAGTGTGGTTAGTCTGAAAAACAAAAGGTTGATTATTGATAACTAGGGCAGCTGTGCCATTACTAGAACCATCAATGAACACCAGAACTGTATGAGAAATTGGTTGAGTCTTGACTACCTTGGGGAAAATAAAGGAATGCTCTGTAAAAAATGTATGAGTTTATTAGATGGGTAATGAGAGTCTACTGTACCGTGATAGCCTAGGAATGAAAGAGCCATTTATCATCCATATGAAACAGCCATTGCCTTTGTTGAGCCTTATAGGGTACCACAATGTTATGGGGCTCTTGACCAAAAAGTTCCAGAGATCTGAGACGTCCTGCAAAGATAAGATCTGCTCCTGCTTCCGAGTAAGGATAAATTATCTTTTTTGGGCAGGAGTGTGGATGAATCCACTCCAAAGGTCCCTGTTGCCATAAGAGGCCAGTAGGATACACTGGCGTAGCCAATACTAAATACAGCCATGGCTGTGAGTAATCAATTTTTTTGTACAAATTGTTTCCTTAACCCCTTCCCCAACAATTTTTTTGTTAAAAATGTTTCTTTTTCAGACTAATTTTTTTTATTTTGGTTCTATATAGTATTTTTGATGCTGGTTATGAAAACAGTTTGTAACTCGTCTTCCTATAAACCATATTTTTTTTACCATATTTTCTTAGTATACTCGTCGACGACTGAAAAAGAACATTTTGTGAAAACGTGTATACACGTTTCTGCCGGGGAAGGGGTTAAGGCAGCTTCTGTGTGGCAGATAGCTTTGCGAGCTGCAGGAGTAAGCTGACGAGGGGCGAGCGGGTTGCTATCCTCAAAAGAATATCAAATAAAGGTTTAAAGTCATAAGTAGTTATGCCTAAAGTTGGCCTAATCCAGTTGACATCCCTAAAAAATTTTTTTTTTAAATATATTTTATTGAGTTTTTACAGAGAGGAAAGGAGAGAGACAGAGTCAGAAACATCGATGAGAGAGAAACATCGACCAGCTGCCTCCTGCACACTCCCCACTGGGGATGTGCCTACAACCAAGGTACATGCCCCCGACCGGGATCGAACCCGGGACCCTTCAGTCCGCAGGCCGACACTCTATCCACTGAGCCAAACCGGTCTCGGCATCCTAAAAATTTTTGAAAATCATTTAAAGTCTCTAGCTTGTCTATTCTGAGTTGAATCTTTTGAGGACGAATTTTTCTTCCTTCTATGATATGTCCAAGATATAGGTAAGGGTCTTGTCTTTGAATTTTTTCAGGTGCAATAATTAATCCAGATTTAAGAAGAGCCTGTTGTAAGTCATCATACACTTGTTCTAATTGACATTAGGGGTCCTCAAACTTTTTAAACGGGGCCAGTTCACTGTTCCTCAGACCGTTGGAGGGCTGGACCTTAGTTAAAAAAAACAACTATGAACAAATTCCTATGCACACTGCACATATCTTATTTTGAAGTAAAAAAACAAAATGGGAACAAATATAGTATTTGTATTTGCATGTGGCCCGCAGGGCTGTAGTTTAAGGAACCCTCCCGTATAGTGGGCTAAAAGGATGTCATCCATATAGTGTATGATATAAGCCTGCGGATGTTTCTCTCGAACTCCACGAATTGCCTAACAAACTTTTGACACAGTGTAGGGCTATTAGCCATTCCCTGAGGCAATACCTTCCAATGATAGCGGCGCATGGGTTCCTGAAAATTAGTAAATGGGACACTGAATGCAAATCGTTTGCAATCAGAGGGATCCAGAGGAATAGTGAAAAAACAATCCTTTAAATCTAGTACTAATAGCTTCATCCCATTAGGGATTGCTACAGAGGAAGGGAGACCAGACTGTAAAGGTCCCATAATTTCCATAGTTTTGTTTATTGCCCTTAAATCCTGTAAAAGGCGCCAATTTCCCGATTTCTTTTTTATGATAAAAATAGGAGTATTCCAAGGACTGGTAGTCTCTTCTATATGTCCCAGCTGGAGTTGTTCCTGTACCAACTCATGAGCAGCTTGTATTTTTCTTTGGAAAGGGTCCACTGCTCTACCCATACAGGGTCATCTGACTTTCAAGATATCTTGTCAGCTGTGTGGATGACAGGAGAAACAATAACCACCCCCCTCCCCCCCTAAAAATTTCCCTGAGCTGGGGTGGTAAAAAGGGCAACACCCAGGGCAGACAGAATATCTCATCCCCATAAATTCACAGGGATCCCTGGCAAGATATATGGCTGAAATAACCCAGAGTGACCTTCATTGTCTTGCCACTTTAACATTTGTGAACTCTGTAAAGGAGAGTTGGTCTGACCTATTCCTTGAAGTTGTGTCATAGCTTCTCTATAGGGCCACTGGTTAGGCCAGTGAGCTAAGCTTATGACAGAAATATCTGCTCCTGTATCTAAAATCCTTGTAAATCTTTTCCCTTGTATAAGTAAAGTTCTCTCAGGTCTTGCATGAGAAATAGCTTGTACCCAATATGCCTTGTCCGAGGAGCCAAAACCCCTGGCCCCCCGAGACTCTGTGGAAAGTAGATTGCCTGTGGCAGGCAGGGGAGCAAAATTAATTGAGCAATTTTCATGTCTGAGGGTGATGATGATGATATCTCTGGGGGCAGAGACCATAATTTTAATTTCCCCCTCATAATCTGCATCAATTACTCCTGGAAAAATTTGCAATCCTTTCATAGTTAAGCTGCTTCTACCTAGAAAAAGGACAAATATCCCTTAAGGAGTAGGTCCATACACTCCTGTAGGGATGGCCTGTGGTCCCAATTCTGGAGTTAATACATATCGCCCTATGGATCCAAGGAACAACCGGCACTTCTGGGTGTTGCTTGGAATAACTCTTGTATCAGTTTTGCTCCCTGGGGCAGACTGGGTGCTGTGCAGCCAGCTGGCCTTGAGATGGCACAAGGACAGGAGGGTAAACAGACAATGCCCCTATTATATGCCAGGCCTGGGCTGGCCCATACTGAGCACAGGCTGTTTTTAACTCCTTCAGGATTTTAAAAGGAAGCGGGTCATAAGTACACTCATGCTATCCCGTGTTAGGGTTCACCTGTTCCATAATGGAGAAGGAGTGAATGCCCAATTCCTCACCACACTTTTGTGCCTCTTGCAAAGCCATCTGGAGAGGGAAAGTGGAACTGGTGCTGCACAAGGCAGTGGAGAGTGGCAGGAACGGCCCCCGCGGCTTCTCTTTTTCTTGCCAAGAAGCTTTAATGCTTCTAAAAAGTGTTATAGCCCCTCCTCCATATCACTACCCTCTTCAGTTCCAGCAGAAAAATATTCTTTCTCCTCTTTTGCCTGAACAACACCTATATCATCATCATGATAAAGGGCAGCAGCTTCCTCAAGATCCTCCCCATCTTGAGGATTTAATTTGTCTTTAAAATTTACATTATTTCTTTTCTGTCTTTTTTAGACCCCTATTTTGTACCATCACACAGCTTCTCTTTTTTTCCTGGCTTAAGAGACGGTTGATTATGGTCATGCCTGGGATCTAAACAATCCCGTATCAAATTCCATAAGGAAAATGAATCAACCGGGGTCTTACTTGGCCCAAGGGCTTTAATGGATTGCGCATTTGTTCTCCAACTTTCTGCCATGTTTCTAAGTTAACGGTTCCTTCCTCAGGAAACCAAGGGCAGACCTCCTGAATGAATTTTAAAAAAAATTTCTACTTGCTTGTCATTAACCTTAGTTCCTTTACTGTTGAGCATAGACTTTAACATTTTCCCCAGATTCTAACTGTCCCATGCTTTACTCCCAACTATCAAAAAATTGCTCCTACCTTACCTTAACGAGTGCACTCTTTATCTGGAGGAGTTCCTCACAGTATGCTTCCCAAGTCCTCAGGTCCCTGGTTTCAGGCACCAATTTGTCAAGGCCAGCCTGACAGGTTGAACCGGGCTGAGGTAGGGAGGTGGGAATTGAGCAAAGAAAGACAGACAGGAGAGTGGGATCCGGAGGACTACAGCTCAATCGAGGAACTACAGCAAGTTTATTAACTACGCAATGCCTTTTATACACAAGACATTGAATAGGTCTGTCAAGAGGAATGTATTCTTTGTTCCTCTTAATCTCTAAGGGAGAGAGAGAGCAGAAGGACAAATTCTCGGGACAGCAAATCTCAGTAAATAGTTACAGACTTCTTGGTAAGCAATGAAAGGCTGTTCTCATTCTACGAAGGTTGCTCTCATTCCACTGATAACCGCCATCCAATCAAGTCTGGGAAAACTGTGTGGGTAAGGGTCCCAGTCTTGCTAGCCCCTTCAGGTGCAAGGACCATGTCAGCTTAAACCCGGTCTCCAACACAAGGTACATTGCCTTTGACTGGAATCAAACCTGGGACCCTTCAGTCCCCAGGCCAGTCAATGCTCTATCCAATGAGTCAAACCAGCTAGGGCTAATTTTTGGCATTTTAAGTATGATGTGTCTGGTCATGGGCTTGTTTGTGTTCTTCTTGCTGGGGGTTCTCTGTGTCTCCTGCACTTGTGTAACTTTTTCCTTTACCAGGTTAGGCAAGTTTTCTGCCATTATTTCTTTAAACACCTTTCCTGTGCCTTTCTCCCTTTCTGCCTCTTATGAGACATCTGCTATTCTAATAGTGTTACATTTCTCATTGTCCCACAGCTCCCTTAAGCTGTCCTCCTGCTTTTTAATTGTTTTTTCTTTTTGGTTCTCTGATTGAGTGATATTTTCAACTCTGTCTTCTAATTCGCTGATTCAATACTTAACTTCCCCTAATCTGTGGTTTATTCCTTCCAGTGTATTCTTTATATGTGTTATGTCATTCTTTATCTCAGACTGTTCTTTTCTCATAGTTACTGTATCTTTTTCATACTGATGAGCATCTTTACCATCATCATTCTGATTCAGATAAATTTCTTATCTCTGCATGTGGAGAATTCTCTAATTCTTTCATTTGGTGGTTGTTTCCTTGTCTCCTCATTTTGGCAGCCTGTTTTGGTTTGTGACTATGTATTAGGTAGATCCACTACACCTCTCAATCTCTAGTGCTGGACAATGTCAAATGCTGTTTCTAAGTAATTAGATGAGGCAAAGACTCAGCCTCTAGAGCATGTCAAACTCAAAGGCTAACATGGGCCAAATAAATAAGGTTTAAGTTTATGTGGGCCGCAAAAAAACAAAAGCTTCAATTTTCATAGAAGCGTAGGTTTATTTTGATAGAGATGCACTGAATACAAAGGGCTGAAATAAATGAGCAATCTCTACTAATAAAGGGTAGTATGCTAATTAGACTGGATGACTTTTGGACGACCTTCTGGACCTCCTTCCTAACAAAGTGGGGCCCGGGAAAAGCTGCCCGCCCACGGTCCTGGGTGCCAGCGCCTGTGGCTCCCGCCTAGGAGATGGAGAAAACCCACCAGTTCTGCGGTCTCGGGTACCAGCGCCTGCAGCCCTGGAGATGGAGAAAAGCTGCCTTCCTTGCGGTCCCAGGAGACAGAGAAAAGCCTGCCGACCAGGAAATTGTGCTGCCCAGGAGATGGAGAAAAGCCGCCAGCCCTGTGGTCCCGGGCGCCAGCGCATACGGGCTTGGAGATAGAGAAAAGCCTCCCACCAATGGTCTTCTGTGGCTGCGGCCTGCCCGGGCAAAGCTGTCCTGGCTCTTGGGTGCCTGTGGCTGGCTGGAGGAGGGAATCCTGGGTCTCAGGTGCAGGGCCGAGGTAGAAGTGGTTAGGGGTGATTAGGCAGGCAGACAGGCGAGTGGTTAGGATCCTGCAGTTCCGAATTGCTAGAGGCATGTTCAACTGCTGGTTTAGGCCGGAACACACATGGATGAGCCTAAACTGGCAGTCAGACATCCCCCGAGGGGTCCTGCCTCTGCTTGCCTGCCTGCCTGATCGCCCCTAACTGAACTCCCCTGCCGGCCTGATCTTGCCCCCAACTGCCTCTGCCTACCTGCTTGCCCTCAACTGCCCCCTGTGCCGGCCAGCTCGCCGCCAACTGGCCCCCTGCCGGCATGCTTGCTTCCAACAGTCCTCCTCGAGTCCTTCTTGCCCCCAATTGCCCCCTCTGCTGGCTTGCTCACCCCCAACTGCAGCCCCTCCCCCGCCAGCCTAATCACCCCCAACTGCTCCCCCCCACCCCCCATCCCCGCTGGCCTGATACTCCCTAACCACCTCTGCCTCAGCCCTGCCACCATGGCTTTGCCGGAAAGGACATTTGGAAGGTCTCCCAGTCTAATTAGCATATTACCCTTTTATTAGTATAGATATATTGTTGCATAGATATATTGTAGCATATTACCCTTTTATTAGTATAGATTTATTGATTTCAGAGAGGCAGGAAGAGGGAGATAGAAACATCAGTGATGAGAGAGAATCATTGATTGGCTGCCTCCTGCAAGCCCCCTACTGGGGAACAAGCCCACAACCTGGGCATGTACCCTTGACCAGAATTGAACCTTGTGTACCCTTCAGTCCACAGGCAGACGCTCTATCCACTGAGCCAAACCTGTCAGGGCAAAGTAGTGTATGTTTAATTTCTGACTGGTCCTTTTTCATATCTTTGAAATTCTTTCTAAAATCCTTGAAGTCTCACTAAGTCCCTTGAAGCCCTCTTTGAACCATTTTTTTTGAATTCTATTTCTGATAGTGTACCTGCTTCCAGTTCATGTATTTCTGGGAGATTTTTTTGTTTTTTGTTTTCACTTGTGACATTTTTTCTTGTCTCCGCATTTTGCCTGCTTTGTTGTGTTTGTTTCTATATATCAAGTAGAGCCGCTATGTTTCCTGGAACTGTTTGTTGGCCTTTTATAGCAGGTGTCCTGTATGGCCTAGTGGCTCAGTCTTCCCAGTCACTTGAACTGGGCTCTCTAGGTGTGCCCTTGTGTGGGCTGTGTACACAGTCTTGTAGTTGAGCCATGCTTGCTGTTGGTGTTGCTGGAAAGAGTTTACCTCCAGACCAATGGCTGTGAGGACCAACTGCAATTACAGCGGAAGAGCTGCTGTGCAGTAAACACCTGCATAGGGGAAGACTTGCTTCAGTGGAGCTTCGGTGCTCACTGAGTCTGCCCCTTGAGTGTGTCGCTTGTGGATGTGTAGAGTTGTAATATGGTATTATCTGAAGCTGTCCACTGGGTGCACCTGCTATGGGGCCTCCTGGGAGGTGCAAAGTCAGCCATTGCCTGGGGTCACCCTGCTGGAGCTACCAAATGATATGCAAAGGGCTGCTATTTGTATTGGGCTTGGAAGTGCCCAGGTGAGGCCAAGCTGTGAAGCAAGGCAGGTTGGTGTTAGTGCAATGTTTTAATAGGTATGGGCCTCTTATTGATAGGTATTGGCACACTGAAGCCATGTGCTGCTTCTTTAACCCCTAGAGTGCCGGGGAAGTGCGATCGGGCTCTTCCTGTCTTTTGCCAAAAGTGCCAGGAGCGCTATCAAAGCTTTGAAATGGTGTCCAGTTCTAAGTCTGCTTTTATTAGTGATGATGATATTACTAAATATGTCAATGTAGTAAAGGTTTGCTTAAGTTTTTGAATATGTAACTTCATTTACTTGCGATTCATAATTTTTTTCCTAAACTGATGTAAAATAAGCAAAAATGCCTTGGCAATTTTAGCATAGTTCCTAGGATATTGGTTGGCACTCAAAGGGCTAAGAGATTTTAGGAAAGCTGAGTCAGGACAGGCCATTCATATGGAAAAGCCACTGCAAACAGCTTCGTGGGGCTGCAAATTAGATGGGGTGGGGTGCCAGGGTTCTTGTTCTGGCATTAAGAAGGGTTCAGCAATCTGGAGAAGGGGCTGTGTGTAATTAAATAAGAGTCCAGAGACAAAGCATAATTTTGAAAGGCATTTGAGGGGTCAGAGGAGCCTAGCTAAAGAAACTAAGATCTGAAATCACTCCTGGTATTGCCGACAACAATCAAGGCTTAACTACAACAAGACTGCGCACAAAGACCACAAGGGGGTGCACCAAGAAAGCATAAATAATGCGGAGACAAAGAAACATGACAGAAATGGAGGATATAGAGCTAAAAAACGCACTTTTAAGGTCTTTCAATAATTTGCTAGAAACTGCCAATAAATGTAGTGAGATCCTCAAGAAATCTAATGATACCTTCGATATTGTGATAAAGAACCAACTAGAAATTAAGCATACACTGACTGAAATAAAGAATATTATACAGACACCCAACAGCAGACCAGAGGAGCGCAAGAATCAAGTCAAAGATTTGAAATGCGAAGAAGCAAAAAACACCCAACTGGAAAAGCAAAATGAAAAAAGAATCCGAAAATACGAAGATAGTGTAAGGAGCCTCTGGGACAGCTTCAAGCGTACCAACATCAGAATTATAGGGGTGCCAGAAGATGAGAGAGAGCAAGATATTGAAAACCTATTTGAAGAAATAATGACAGAAAACTTCCCCCACCTGGTGAAAGAAATAGACTTACGGGTCCAGGAAGCACAGAGAACCCCAAACAAAAGGAATCCAAAGAGGACCACACCAAGACACATCATAATTAAAATGCCAAGAGCAAAAGACAAAGAGAGAATCTTAAAAGCAGCAAGAGAAAGAAATTCAGTTACCTACAAGGGAATACCCATATGACTGTCAGCTGATTTCTCAACAGAAACTTTGCAGGCCAGAAGGGAATGGTAAGAAATATTCAAAGTGATGAATGCCAAGAACCTACAACCAAGATTACTTTATCCAGCAAAGCTATCATTCAGAACTGAAGGTCAGATAAAGAGCTTCACAGATAAGGAAAAGCTAAAGGAGTTCATCACCACCAAACCAGTATTATATGAAATGCTGAAAGGTATCCTTTAAGAAGAGGAAGAAGAAAAAGGTAAAGATACAAATTATGAGCAACAAACATGTATCTATCAACAAGTGAATCTAAGAATCAAGTGAATAAATAATCTGATGTACAGAATGAACTGGTGATCATAATAGAATCAGGGACATAGAAAGGGAATGGACTGACTATTCTTGGGGGGGAAAGACTTGTGGGAGATGCCGGAAGAGACTAGACAAAAATCGTGCACCTATGGATGAGGACAGTGGGTGGGGAGTGAGGGCGGAGGGTGGGGTGGGAACTGGGAGGAGGGGAGTTATGGGGGGTGGAAAAGAGGAACAAATGTAATAATCTGAACAATAAAGATTTAATAATAATAAAAAAAAGAAACTAAGATCTCCTCATCTCAGGACCCCATGCTTTTTATTAACGTAAATTGTCCTGAGATGAGGCAGAGATATACACATCAAAGGGTCAGGGTTTCCTATACAGAGTCCATTGTCAGAAATGGGGAGAATTAGCCTATGGCTGTTCAGGTGTTTGGCCAGTAGGAGGTAATAACATGTAGGTTAAGATTCCCTGAGCTGTCTGGCAGCAAACAGTCATCCCTTTACAGGTTTGGGGGAATGCCCTTGCCACTCCAGATGATTTAGCCTTTGCTGACATGCTGGAATTGGCTTCCGGCAGTGGGGTCTCAGGGAATCATCAGGGTAGATCAAACAGTGTGCTTCAGGCTGGTGGAGACTGCAGTCAGCTCTGGTATGGGGAGGTCCCAGCACGTGAACAGTGATTCCGCTTGAGCACCTAACTCTGGGAGAAAGCTGCCTCTGAGTTCCGGCCCCAATGCCAAACAATCCAGTTCCTCCCAGTATGTCTTTGGGTCCTCCAGTGCAGCCAACCAGTGCTGGTGCTTAGAGGGATCAAGTCTGAGTAAGTTTGTGTGCCAGCCCTTTAAGAGGAATACCTGGGTCTCCAGCAGTTAACCATATCCCTGCTGGTTTTTACAGCTCAAAGTTATAGGGACCCTGGGCTAGGGTCTGGTTTGGGGCTAGGACCCCTTGTTCCTCATGGCAGTCTCTGCAGAGACTATCTCCCTCCTGATTAAAGCGTGTGTGTGGTACCAGCCAGTTCTGTGACTCCTCTCTCCTACTAGTCTCAGTGTGCTTTCTTTTCACTTTTCTAGTTGTAGAGCTTCCTTTCAGCCAGCTTTCAGGCAGGTCTGAATGATGGTTATTCTGTATTGTAGTTGTAATTTTGATGTGGTTGTGGGAGGTGGAGAGCTCTGACTTTCACCCACACAACCATTTTTATTCTCTCTGCTTTTTTCCTAATACACACACACACATATATATATATATTTTATTTTTTTATTTCTAGGCCGTTCGCTGCTATGAATCTTTAATCTTAAAAGCTGAAGGAAAAGTGGACTCTGATTTCTTTTGTCAATTAGGTCACTTCAACCTTCTGTTGGAAGATTATCCAAAAGGTAATGTTTTTATTGTCTTTTAAAGTTAGTGCCTGAGTTGTTTGCATAATATATAAATGTCAATCTTTATTTTTTTATTTTTTAAATATATTTTTATTGATTTCAGAGAGGAAGGGAGAGGGAGATAGAAACATCAATTATGAAAGAGAATCATTGATTGGCTGCCTCCTGCACGCCCCAAACTGGTGATCAAGCCCACAACCTGAGCACATGCCCTGATAGGGAATCGAACCGGTGACTTCTTGGTTCCTAGGTTGACACTTTACCGCTGAGCCACATCCGGCTTGGCAATATCTTTATTTTTTACCAAGGGCAAAGAGTTTTTTAGTTTCTTAAATTTCTTCCAGTTAGTTCATAAATACAAATGACAATGTGAAAGAAAGAGTAGATGGACATAAAATAGAAAGCAAAAAAAAAAAAAAAAAAAAAAAGAAAGCAACAAATGAACAAACAAAAACTCAGACACAGACAGTAGTATAGTGATTTTCAGAGGGAAAGGAGGTAGGCGGGCAGTAGAGGGTAAAGAGGCTAAATAGCCTGACTCAGTGGTTGAGTGTTGACGTATGAACCAGGAGGTCAGTGTTCAATTCCTGGTCAGGGCATATGTGGGCTTGATCCCCAATAGGGGGTGTGCAGGAGGCAGCTGATCAGTTCTCACTCGTCATTGATATTTCTATCCCTCTCTCCCTCTCTCTTCCTCTCTGAAATCAATAAAAAAATACTTTTAAAAAAGTGGTTAACACGTTAAGCGCCCAGCCTTATGATGACAAAAGATTTCACTTTGTATATTGCCAACCAATAAAAAAGAGTAGATGGAAATATTCATGGAACAATTTTGTGACAATCACAGCTTCAAAAGCATTTCGATGATATCACTTGGGGGATGTTAGATAGAAAAGATAATTGCTGGGACAGGAAATGGGGGAACAGGAAAAAAAAGATCTCACTAAACAGAGAAATCAGCCACTTTAGGATTTGCAAACAGATGACCAAATATATGTACGAACATTCCTAGATAAGCCACAATCTAGAAACCTATATAGGGAAGAGTATAAAACCTTTTGAACTCCCACAGGGAGGAACACTTAAATTAGCTGAATTGCTAGCTGTGTTTGATGCCAGGTGCATTTAAAAAAATTTTTTTAAATTGATTTCAGAGAGGAAGGTAGAAATAGAAACATCAGTGATGAGAGAGAATCATTGATTTGCTACCTTCTACGTGCCCCGCACTGGGGATCCTGTGGAAACCAGGAATGTGCCTGACGGGAATTGAACCCTCACTTCCTGGTTCATACGTTAATGCTCAACCACTGAGCAACACTGACCTGACAATGGCAAATGCATCCTTTCCTTATCTAATAATAGAGAAATGTGGTAATTGCCATACGACCGCTACCCGTCCCATTGACTAGTCAGTGAGATATGCAAATTAACTTCCAGCCAAGATGGCACTGGCAGCCAGGCAGCTTAAACTGAACCTCAGGCTTGCTTGCTTCAGTGACAGAGGACTTCAACGTTCCCCGCCTGCCGCTGCAGGCCTCTGAGCCTGCAGTTTGAACATTGTTACAAATACAGAAGTTGCGAGCCAGGATCTCAGAGCTGGAGTTGATACAGAGTTTCGAATAGAATCGAAACAAACCAGATACCTACTTTCAGCAGCGGAGGCCTCAGAGCTGGAGCCAAGCCTCAGAGCTAAAGCTGGCCCAGAATAAAATAAAAGAAAAAAGAGAAAAGGAGCGGTTGGGAGCTTCCGTCACCCGCCAGCCTGAAAACAGCCCTCAGCCCCTCACCCAGACTGGCCAGGCACCCCAGTGGGGACCCCCACCCTGAAGGGTGTGTGACCAGCTGCAAACAGCCATCATCCCCTCACCCAGGCTGGCCAGGCACCCCAGTGGGGACCCCCACCCTGAAGAGTGTGTGACCAGCTGCAAACAGCCATAAGCCCCTCACCCAAGCTGGCCAGGCACCTCAGTGGGTACCCCCACCCTGATCCAGGACACCCTTCAGGGCAAACCAGCCAGCCCCACCCATGCACCAGGCCTCTATCCTATATAGTAAAAGGGTAATATGCCTCCCAGCACCGGGATCAGCAGAGCCAAGAGGCCTCCCAGCACCGGGATCACCGTGACAGGGGGCAGCGCCTAAACCCCCTGATCGCCCGCGGCTCTGTGTGTGACCGAGTGCGGGGCCACACCCTCCCTATCTGCCCTGCTCTGTTCGTGACAGGGGAAGGCGCCCCAACCTCCTGATCAGCCCTGCTGATCAGATACCTACTTTCAGCAGCGGAGGCCTCAGAGCTGGAGCCAAGCCTCAGAGCTAAAGCTGGCCCAGAATAAAATAAAAGAAAAAAGAGAAAAGGAGCGGTTGGGAGCTTCCGTCACCCGCCAGCCTGAAAACAGCCCTCAGCCCCTCACCCAGACTGGCTCCTCAACCCCCTGATGGGCCCTGCTCTGTGCATGACAGGGGGGAGCTCCCCAAACCCCTGATGGGTCCTGCTCTGTGCGTGACAGAGGGCAGCGCCCCAACCCCCGGATTGGCCCTGCTCTGTGCGTGACAGAGGGTGGCGCCACAACTCCCCAATCAGCCCTGTTTTGAGGCCGACCAGGGGTTGCACCTAGGGATTGGGCCTGCCCTCTGCCACCCGGGAACAGGCCTAAGCCAGCAGGGTGTTATCTCCTGAGGGGTCCCAGACTGCAAGAGGGCACAGGCCAGGCTGAGGGACCCCCGTTCCCCCACCCTCAGGGCACAAATGTCATGCACCAGGACTGTAATAATGAAATAATTCCCTATCACTCAGGAACGAGGTTATAGACTCCCCTCAAAAAATTTGAGTACAACGAGCAAACAGCATTCTAAATGCTTTTTGTTCTTGATTTTCTTTAAATTTTTTCAGTTTAGTTATAAATTCAAACTTTATTCATGGTACTGCATAGTAATAGACATAATCTTCTCTAAGTTTGAGCCTTGAATAAAACATTTTTTATTCATTTGAAATATTTTTCAGAAAAAGGTGGGGGTATATAATTTGAGATAATCTTTAAAAGATGTGTGCTTTCATAATCCTCCCAACACCACTGCTCTATTAGTAAGTTATAGACACCAAGAAAAATGCCTTCACTTCCCTTTCAAAAAACACCTATATCAAAGAAAAAGTATCTTATAAGTAACATACCACCAACTACACTCTAATCCTAAAACAAGAACCCAATTGTTTCTGCTAGACATAATTGTTAAAAATAACTTGTCCACCAACTCTCACAAGAGATTTATGACCATAAATTTTTGTGCACCGGGCCTCTAGTTTTTAATAAACCCATGTGTTTTGCTTCAAGGCTGTTGTCTGCCACTCATCTGAAATATTTCATACAAGATTGACAGGAGCTGAGGAGGGGACAGTCCCCCTCTATTACTCAGGGGTATTTCAGGAAGAATGACCCCCAGTCTACTTTCCCTGAGAACCATACAGAGGTGGAGCAGGCCACAGAGCTCTCCTCAAGACCTGAAGAAATGAACCATTACCCTTACCTCACCCCCCACCAATAATATCCCAGGATGACCCAGAACCCCTAACCCACAGTGTTAAGTGACTTTGCCTTGTATCATCTGTAACCTGCATACACATCATTGGAAGTAGGATCTTGACCTTGAGAATATTTCAGCTTGACCAATTCTATAAACTACTTCCTTTCTACATTGCAAACTCCTCTTTATGTATTTATTATAGCCAGGGAGTGTAGCCAAAGTGAAATACTGGGGTTCAGTAAAATTAATCTGTCTCATTTGTGAGAGGTCTCAGCCAATAACTCAAAAAGATAAATAGGAAAATTTCCTTTCATTAATTTACTGAAGAGTGGAATACAATAAACTATGCTGATAAAGTAGCATACCACCAACTACACTCTAATCCTAAAACAAGTACCCAATTGTTTCTGCTAGACATAATTGTTAAAAATAACTTGTCCACCAACTCTCAAAAGAGATTTATGACCATAAAAGGTTAATTATTCTTTCTTATAAGATACTTTTTCTTTGATATAGGTGTTTTTTGAAAGGGAAGTGAAGGCATTTTTCTTGGTGTCTGTAACTTACTAATAGAGCAGTGGTGTTGGGAGGATTATGAAAGCACACATCTTTTAAAGATTATCTCAAATTATATACCCCCACCTTTTTCTGAAAAATATTTCAAATGAATAAAAAATGTTTTATTCAAGGCTCAAACTTAGAGAAGATTATGTCTATTACTATGCAGTACCATGAATAAAGTTTGAATTTATAACTAAACTGAAAAAATTTAAAGAAAATCAAGAACAAAAAGCATTTAGAATGCTGTTTGCTCGTTGTACTCAAATTTTTTGAGGGGAGTCTATAACCTCGTTCCTGAGTGATAGGGAATTATTTCATTACTAGTGGCCCAGTGCACAAAAATTTGTGCACTCGGGGGGCATCCCTCAGCCCAATCTGCCCCCCCTAACAGTGTGGGAGCCCTCACAGGATGTCCTACTGATGTCCCTGTGAGGAGCGGGCCTAAGCCGAAGTCTGGCCTCCCTCTGTGGAAGGCCACTGGCCGATCAGGAATATAGATACTTTCTGAAGGCAGCACAGACTCCTTCCTTATTTCTTTCCTCTGTGGTTGGAGAATAGGGAACGTGGAGACAGAACTATGGCTGGGCCTGGGGCTCTTGTAGGCAGCAGAAAGAAGGAGAGGGCTGGGGAAAGTCTAGACATGGTTTTCTTCAATTGTCCTCACTTCCTCCGGGCCCCTCGCTCTGTCCTCTCCTTGTCATGGTGGACGCTTGGGCCTCAGACTGACAGGAGCCCAGCGACGGTGGAGTTCAGCCCCCTCACTTCTCAGCTGAACATACAACCACCTCACATTCCAAGTGGAGCTGTTTTCAATTGGCTACAGTGCTGGCAATTCATGCCTCCCGACCTTTCCCCTCTCGGGTTTCCTCCTTGGGTCAGTTGCAAACTTCACCGAGACACCGAAGCAACTGTGCCCTGGTACTTCTGCACCGGCCCCTGCCAGGGCCCACACCAGAAGGATACCAGCTGAGGTCCCCTCCCTGCACCCAGCGCTCTCCTCCCTGTTCTACCACTGGGGGAAGGGAACAGCTCACCTGCTCTGGACCCTGCCAACCTGGCAGGCTGAGGCACAGGCCAGGCGGTGCAGCCTAGGGTGCTGGTGGCTGCGAGCCTTCTCCCCCTCCCTGAAGCATGGGGTGGGGTTGCAGCAGCTCACAGCCGCCCCTGGGCAGCATGCATGGAGATACCACTCTCCACTGAGCCACTGTCTGCCCAGGACCTGTGGGGGTTAGGGTGGTCTCCCACTGACCCCACTGTAGCCAGACTCGGCTTGGCCGGCCACCCCCACTGCCAGAGGGCTGTGCATGCCCCATGGGCCTCATTGTCCCCGTGAATCCCCGTGGTCTGGGGATCCCATCCCAGGAAGTGGCCATCCTGATCACCGTAGCTCACTCTCTGGTGCAGTTGGGCCTGCCCAGCAAGCATGTAGGCAGGAGCTGGCCTCTGAGGGGAAGGAGGAGGGATGTGGGCCAGGGCAGAAGTGGGGAACTTGGT
Organism: Myotis pilosus; assembly: GCA_036010255.1. Taxonomy (NCBI): domain Eukaryota; kingdom Metazoa; phylum Chordata; class Mammalia; order Chiroptera; family Vespertilionidae; genus Myotis; species Myotis pilosus. The sequence goes on from JASKON010000048.1 coordinate 212,760, forward strand.
GGTGTAAACATAACCAACCCCCACACACACCGTGTGCCGGCCCCTCACTGTGCTGCATTCCCTAACCACTGGGTGCCTCTGCCCAATACTGTGCTCTTGGGCCTGGGGTGGGGATGAGGGACCTGGAGCTGCGGCCTGAAGGCAGCCCTCACTGGCCTGAATCACAGAGGTTGATCAGGAAGGGATGCGGGGTGCCAAATTCTGTGTCTGTCTGTCTGTCTGTCTGTCTCTCTCTCTCTCTCTCTCTCTCTCTCTTTCTTTCTCTCTCTCTCTCTCTCTCCCCCCCTCTCTCCCTCTCCCTCTCTCTCAGAGGGCCCAGTGTCTGGGTGGGCGGGGCTCAGGCCCCGCTCATCATTGTATTGCTGCCCGCTCTGTTGCTGCCAAGGCGGCGGCGGGGGCTGCTGACCTGGCCCGGCCCCTGGCCAGCCTCCTGTGCCTGGACCCCAAGCAGCAGCGGAGCTTCCAGCAGCCAAAGCAGCAGCAGCGCACCAAGCGCCCAGAGCCAGCTGCGGGGTGGCGGCGGTGATGGCCAGAGTCCCAGCTCCCCTCTGCCGTGGCCCTGCCAGGAGTGCCCAGCACAAAGTTCCCAGCTCCCAGCGCCAGGGGCTGGGGACTTCTTAGGTACCTCCTCCTCCCCACCGTCCTCGCTTCACGAATGGCAAGTTTCCCCAGAGGCAGCGGCTGCAGGAGACAGGGGAGCAGGCTGAGTGCGGCTGGGGGTGGACAGAGGGCACCGGGGCAGAGGAGATCTCCCCGGCAGCAGGGGAAGTTGCTGCCCTCTGGGGAGATCTCCTCCGTGAGCGCCGGTGCCCTCCATCAAGCCCGAGCCAGAGCCGCGCTTGGCCCACTCCCCTGTCTCCCGCTCTGGGTCCTGCAGCCGTCGCCTCCGCGGAAAATTGGGATTCATGAAGCGTGGACAGCTGGGAGAGCCCGGTGGCTCCAGTGCTCCAGGGTCGCCTCCTGCTTTCCTGGCTCTGGGCTGGATGGCTCCCAGCGGGTGGCTGGGGCTCATGCTAAGGCAAGCAATGCCGCCGCCGCTGATCCCCCGCCCACCCCCGGGTCGCACACAGGAGTGGGCCCCGTGTCTCTGGTAGGCGGTGGAAGTGGTCAGCACCGCTTGCCTTGGCCCAGCCCCCGCCCCCCTGTTGCACACAGGAGTGGGCCCCAGTGTCTCTCTTAGGTGGGTGAAGATCCCACTGCTTGCCTTGGCCCCAGCCCCTGCCCACCCCTCAGATCACACACAGGAGTGGGCCCCATGTCTCTGGTAGGCGGCGAAGCAATCGGCACCGCTAGCCTTGGCCCCAGCCCCCGCCAGCCTGCAGATCGCACACTGGAGTGGGCCCGAGTCTCTGGTGGGCGGGGGAGGGCTCCGGTGTAGTGATCAGCACCGCTTGCCTTAGCCCCAGCCCGGACCCCCGGCACACAGGGGCCTGGATGGCGGCTTCCACTGTCCTACCCTGCCTTCAGTATGCAAATTAGCTGCCATCTTTGTTAGCGGTTAACTGCCATCTTGGCTGACAGTTAATTTGCATATCTCGCTGATTAGCCAATGAAAAGGATATCGGTCGTACGCCAATTACCATTTTTGTCTTTTATTAGATAGGATTACAGGCCTGGAGCATGACATTTGTGCCCTGAAGGTGGGGGTGGAAGTCCTTTAGCTCGGTCTGTACCCTTTTGCAGTCTGGGGGCCGTTGGGACATGTCTGACTGATGGCTTAGGGAAGCAGGCTTATGCCATCAGTTGGACATCCTTAGCTCCTGCCACTGCTGCTGTTCCCAGCAGCCCATTGTTCCCTTCTTGCTGAGGGGCTCTCCTGCTGTGGGAGAGCCCTGATCACCAGTGAGCAGCTCCTGCACTGAGTGTCTGCCCTGTGGTGGTCAGTGCACATCATAGTGACCATTCATTCTGTCGTTCGGTTGGTTTGCCTATTAGTCTTTTATTATAAAGGATTCCAGAGAGGCTTATCAGAGTTTCTGCTGATGAGATGATTTACCATGGGGCCCTTATGTAGCCTCAACATGAGCTGAGGATAAGGGTGAAAGGAATGCAAAATAAACTCTTAAAAGCTCAAATTTGATGAGTTTATGAGTTACCAGGTTTGTAAATCAGCCCTAATTCCTCAGGAACAGAAGCTCCTAAACTCTGCACACATCTAGACCTCACTTTGTTCAATTGGCTGTTCATCTGTATCCTTTACAAATCCTTTATAATAAACTGGCAAATATTCCCTGGGGCATAGTGAGTCATCCTATCAGATAATCAAACCCAAAGAAGGGGTTGTGAGAACCTCTGATTTCAAGCTGCTCTATCATTAACCTTAACTTGGAATTGGCATCTGAAGTGGCGCAGTCATGTGGAAGGAACTGAGTCCTTTACCAGCGAGATTAACAAGAATTGAGCTAAATTAGTAGGACACCATTGAGTTCTGGCTAGGAAAGAATTCAGTCAAGACTCAAAACTATAAGAGAACATCCTATATAATAAAAGGGTAATATGAAAATAGACTAAACGGCAGAACAACCAATCAAAGCGTAATATGCTAATGACTAGAGGCCCGGTGCATGAAATTCGTGCACTGAGGGGGCGGGGGAGTCCCTCAGCCTGGCCAGCAGTCCAGGAGCCCTCGGGGCAGGGAGTGGCCTAATCTGGCATTCGAAAATCCTTAGTGCTGCCTTGGAGGCAGGAGAGGCTCCTGCCACCACTGCTGTACTTGCCAGACGTGAGCAGGGCTTCTGGCTGAGTGACTCTCCCGCTATGGGAGTGAACTGACCACCAGCGGAAGATCCTGCATAGAGTGTCTTCCCCGGGGTGGTCAGTGCACATCATAGTGACTGGTCTTTCCTCTCTTCGGTTGATTTGCATATAAGCCTTTTATTATATAGGACTAGAGGCCAATTGCACAAAAATTTGTGCACTCAGGGGGGATGGGGGATTCCTCAGACCGGCCTGTGCCCTCTCGCAGTCTGGGATCCCTCAGGAGATAAGGACCTGCTGGCTTAGGCCTGCTCCCGGGTGGCAGAGGGCAGGCCCAATCCCTAGGTGCAGCCCCTGGTCAAGCTCAGAGCAGGGCTGATTGGGGAGTTGGGGCGCCGCCCCTGTCATGCACAAAGCAGGGCAGATTGGGAGGTTGCAATGCCACCCTCAGTCACGCTCAGAGTAGGGGTGATTTGTGGGCTGGGGCACTACCCACTGTCACACTCAAGGCAGGGTCGATGGGGAGGTTGCGGTGCCACACCCTGTCATGCACAGAGCAGGGCCCATCAGGGGGTTTGGGGCTCCTTACCCTGTCATGCACAGAGCAGGGCCCATCAGGGGGTTTGGGGCTCCTTACCCTGTCATGCACAGAGCAGGGTCGATCAGGGGGTTGCGGAGCTACCCCCTGTCACGCATAGAGCAGGGCCCATGAGGGGATTAGGGAGCTCCCCCCCTGTCACGCACAGAGCAGGACCCATTGGGGTTGGGGAGCTCCCCCCTGTCACGCACAGAGCAGGGCCCATCAGGGGGTTGAGGAGCTTCCCCCTGTCACTCAGAGTAGGGCCGATAGGGGAGTTGGGGCACCGCCCCCTGTCACACACATAGGAGGGCGGATCAGGAGGTTGGGGCGCCGCCCTCTAGCACCCACAGAGGAGGGCCGATCAGGGGGTTGGGATGCCGCCACTGTCACACTCAGGGCAGGGCCGATGGGGAGGTTATGGCTCTACCCCATCACACAGCAGGGCCCGTGGGGGTGGAGGGGTTGGAGCGCCTCACCCTGTCACATACAGAACTGCAGAGTGATCAGGGGTTTGGGGAGCTCCCCCTTATCAGGCACAGAGCAGGGCTGATCAGGGGGTTGGGGCGCCTTCCCCTGTCATGAACAGAGCAGGGCGGATAGGGAGGTTGTGGCCCCACCCCCTGTCACACACAGAGCCGCGGGGCGATCAGGGGGTTTAGGCGCTGCCCCCTGTCATGCTGATCCCGGTGCCGGGAGGCCTCTCGGCTCCGCTGATCCTGGTGTTGGGAAGCCTCGTGGCTCCGCTGTCCCAGTGCTGGGAGGCATATTACCCTTTTCCTATATAGGATAGAGGCCTGGTGCATGGGTGGGGTTGTCTGGTTTGCCCTGAAGGGTGTCCTGGATCAGGGTGGGGGTCCCCACTGATGTGCCTGGCCAGCCTGGGTGAGGGGCTTATGGCTGTTTGCAGCTGGTCACACACTCTTCAGGGTGGGGGTCCCCACTGGGGTGCCTGGCCAGCCTGCTCCCCACCCCCGCTGGCCTGGTCACCCCTAACTGCTCTCCCCTGCCAGCCTGGTTGCCCACACTGCCCCTCCCCTGTTGGCCTGGTCGCCCCCAACGGCCCTCTCCTGCAGGCCTGATGTTGCCCCCAACTGCCCTCCCCTGCCAGCCTTATCTCACCCACAACTGCCCACCTCTGCCAGCCTGATCTTGTCTCCCAACTGCCAACCCCTGTCTGCCTGATTGCCCCTAACTGCCTCTGCCTTGCCCCCCTCCACCTTGGCTTTGTCCAGAAGGAAGTTAGATGTCCAGTCGACCCGGTCTAATTAGCACATTCCCCTTTTATTTGTATAGATAGATTATATAGGATAGGATTGCTTAAATTGGGGGGGGGGGGCTTTTTCAGCAGGAGTAAATGCTCTTGGCAGACAAAAATACCTAATCCCTATATCTGAACTGATAGCCAGCCATGTGCACTATACTGCCAAACCAGTCATGGAAAAATTGAACTGGTTTCTTTTTTTAAAAAAATATATATATTTTATTGATTTTTTACAGAGAGGAAGGGAGAGGGATAGAGAGTTAGAAACATCGATGAGAGAGAAACATCAATCAGCTGCTTCCTCCACACCCCCTACCGGAGATGTGCCCGCAACCAAGGTACCTGCCCTTGATTGGAATCGAACCTGGGACCCTTCAGTCCGCAGGCCAACGCTCCATCCACTGAGCCAAACCGGCCAGGGCTTGAACTGCTTTCTTACACCTTAGTCCAAACAGTTATTGCCCTTGAAACCCCTCCTCAGCCCCCACCTTAGGTTCTGCCTTCGGAGTTCACCCAGATTAGGTTTTGATTGGTCAGTTTTTATGCCAGTCAGCATCAAAATTCCGCCTCCTAGGCAGCCATTGTCTCCTCGTAGTTCACCCACATTTCGTTATGATTGGTCAGTTTATATGCCATTCAGTGTCAAAAGCTGATCAGGCCCCCCTTCTCTTTTTCTCTGGGCCTCCCCAGCAGCCACAGTGGCTGCTGATCAGGCCCTCCCTCTCTCACCAGGCCTCTCTCTGGGCCTGATTCGCAGCTGCCTCACCTTGACCATCCCACACTGCCCCACCCGCCAGCTGCCAGCCTTGTGGGCTGTGGGGGAGGGACCGAAAGGTGATCCATACACTTCCTGGTGACCAGTTGTCCATCTGGTCATTTAGATCATGACAGCCCTATGCTGTTATTAGCATAGATAGTGTTCACATATGTCAGTATATCTTATTTAATATACACTAGAGGCCCATTGCACGAATTCATGCACGGGTGGGGTCTGGCCGGCCTGTCCCAACCGGGATGGAAGCCGTTTGGAGGCGAGGCCGTCTGGGGGAGGGACTGTAGGCAGTTGGGCGACCAGCTCTGTCCCCTGGTCAAGCTCTTTTTTTTTTTTCTTTTTTTTCCTGGTCAAACTCTTGATTGACCTCCTGCTCCAGGAGACAATTTGCAAATTATCCTTTTATTATATAGAATATATATGTATTATACTATACCCTAGAGCAATGGTTGCCAACCGGTGGTCCATGGACCACTGATGGTTTGCGAGGCCCAAAAAGTTGGCGACCACTGGTTTACGGAAACCTTTGAGCAGCGGTTGCCAACCGGTTGTCGGTGGACCACTGGTGGTTTGTGAAGTCCAGAAAGTTGGCAACCACTGGTTCATGGAAACCTTTGGAGCACTGGTTGCCAACCAGTGGTCTGTGGACCACTGGTGGTCCTTGAGGTCTGAAAGGTTGGTGACCATTGCACTAGAAGTCTGCTGCATGAATTCATGCATGGGAGGTGGTCTGGCCCTGGGCTCGCAGCCCCAGCTCACACCCCCAGCCTTGCAACCCTGCAACCCTGCCTGGCACACTGCTGTGGCCTGGTGCTGCCCTCTCACCTGTGCCACCATCTGGCCTGTGGGGCGATTGATCAGAGCTGGGTGGCAGCTTGGCCCCTTGCAACTGCCACTGGTTGCTGTCTGCAGAGCGATCGGCGGGCCAGTCAGGACACTGCTTGCACTTGCCTTGGCCTGGCATCGCCTGCTCACCTGCTTCACCATCCCTCTGTGGTCTCTCTGTCATCGGGTTCTGTCAGGGTTGGCAGCGCCTCCACTGCTGCCTGCTGCGAGTGCCACATCGCTGATGCCTGCCATGTTTTGCGCTGCATCCTGGTGATTAGCGCACGTCATAGCAAATTCCCGGTTGAACATTTTGCATATTAGGCTTTTATTACATAAGACTAGAGGCCCGGTGCACAAAAATTTGTGCACTCGCGGGGAAGGGGGCATCCCTCAGCCTGGCCTGTGCCCTCTCGCAATCTGGGACCCCTCGGGAGATAACGCCCTGCTGGCTTAGGCCTGCTCCCGGGTGGCAGAGGGCAGGCCCAATCCCTAGGTGCAGCCCCTGGTCGGGCTCAGAGCAGGGCTGATTGGGAAGTTGGGGCGCCGCCCCTGTCATGCACAGAGCAGGGCGGATCGGGAAGTTGTGATGCCACCCCCAGTCACACTCAGGGTAGGGCTGATTGGTGGGGTGGGGCACCGCCCCCTGTCACACTCAAGGCAGGGTCGATGGGGAGGTTGCGGCGCCACCCCCTGTCACGCACAGAGCAGGGCCAATCAGGGTTTGGGCTGCTGCCCCCGTCACACATAGAGCAGGGCCCATCAGGGGGATTGGGACTCCTTACTCTGTTACGCACAGAGCAGGGTCGATCAGGGGATTGGGGAGCTCTCCCCTGTCACACACAGAGCAGGGCCCATCAGGGGATTGAGGAGCTCCCTCCGTCAGTCAGAGAGTAGGGCCGATAGGGGATTTGGGGCACCGCCCCCTGCCACACACAGAACAGGGCGGATCAGGGGGTTGGGGCGCCACCCTCTATCACCCACAGAGCAGGGCCGATCAGGGGGTTGGGACGCTGCCAATGTCACATTCAGGGCAGGGCCGATGGGGAGGTTATGGCTCTACCCCATTACACACAGAGCAGGGCCCGTGGCAGGGGGTGGGGGGGTTGGGGCGCTGCACCCTGTCACACACAGATCCGAAGGGTGATCAGGTGGTTGGGGAGCTCCCCCTTATCAGGCACAGAGCTGGGCTGATCAGGGTGTTGGGGCACCTTCCCCTGTCACACTGATTCTGGTGCCGGGAGGTCTCTCAGCTCCGCTGATCCCGGTGCTGGGAGACCTCGCGGCTCCGCTGATCCTAGTGCTGGGAGGCATATTACCCTTTTACTATATAGGATAGAGGCCTGGTGCACAGGTGGGGGCTGGATGGTTTGCCCTGAAGGGTGTCCTGGATTAGGGTGGGGGTCCCCACTGCAGTGCCTTGACAGCCTGGGTAAGGGGATGATGGCTGTTTGCAGCTGGTCACACACCATTCAGGGTGGGGTTCGCCACTGGGGTGCCTGGCCAGCCTGGGTGACAGGATGATGGCTGTTTGCAGCTGGTCACACACCCTTCATATGTTTTTCTACATTTTATTATAATTTGAAAGATACTTTGTGGTTTTCCCCCTCCAGAAAAGAATATTGATTTTCAAGTAACTGTGCCATCAAAATAGGCTCCCTTCCTGATCACTCTGCTGCAGCATCCTAGGGGGAGAGCCCCACTTTCCCTGAGAATGTGGATAGTCTATTTTCAGCCTGCTTTGTCCCTTGCTCCTTCCCAAGAGCATCTTGGAGTGGAGTATGGGTACATATGAGGCAGTGAGGGTGTTCATGGCACTGGTAGCAGCAATGACCGATGTCTAAGATTGAAACATTTAACAAAAAACCCCCACAGCTATCCAGAGGTAGTTTGTGAACAGGAAAGATGGTACCAGAACCTTAGAGAGTGGGGAGGAGCTGGGGGTGGGATTGAGTAAGTCTAGCTCCTTTTTAGTGCCCCATGTAAGGGAAGGGAAACTGGAGGCCTAGAGTGGAAGCAGATTGGGTAGGGGGTTTACACCCCTTCTGCTTTCTATCCTGTGTGTGTGTGGGGAGGGGCGAGTGCTGTCCAACATAGTTCAGGAACTGTGCAAAGTGGGGAAGGAAGGAAAAGTAAGTGTGAGCCACTTCTGGTGAGACACAGGTTGGTTGGGGCATTTTGGGACCAAGGTCAGATTTACTGGCTACTGCCAGTACAGTGGAATGGGCATGTGAGCTGGTGTTTGGGCTCCTTTAAGGCCAGGGGAGTCCTCCCAGATCCCCTAATGGGAAGCCAGATGTAAGAGTGGGGAAGGGACCCCCTAAAATCAGGAGTCCAGTCTACAATGTACCTTCTACCAAGAAAGCAGGATGCAGCAGGGGGTTTACACCCCTTCTGCTTTCCATCCTGTGTGTGTGTGTGGGGAGGGCGAGTTAATGCACATCGGTGCTAAAGCAGGGGGTGGCAAGTTAATGCACATCGGTGGGTGAGGTATTGCTGGTAACCAAGACCAAAGGAAAACTTCCAACTTGGGCCACCAGGATCCGACTGGTATTCTGTGTAGGGTGCCATTGTAGGAGGTTGCAGATGGGTGGGAGTGACCTGGGGTGAAAGGGTGGGGGCAGTGGGTGGCGGTGTCTGGTCCCAGAAGGAAATTGCTCTCTGAGAATGAAGCAGGTGGAAGCAGGTAGGTGGCATAGCACAGTCACTGCTACTCTTCTGAATGACTTCTGATAGATGCCCTCTCTATTCTCCATCTCTAGTTTTTTTGGGTCTGTTCCTTGGTTTCCTTCCCAAAATCATGGTGGTTTTCTGGGTTTTGGCAGCACTCATGTTTTTGCTCCCCTTTGGTCTTTCCTGAAGTCTCTAAGGTGTTTGACACTTCACTGTACTCTCTGACTCCCTACCAGTGACATCCCAGGACTCATCCAAGGCTGTTAGTGATGCCTGCCCCCTCGATTCTCAGTGTTATCCTTTTCCTGCTTGGAAGCATCTTCGCTTCTCTACAGAGCAGGTGGGGAAGTGATGGCTGGGATGTGTGAGCTCAGTTGCCACCCTGTGGTGGCACTCCAGACTGTTAGAAGCAAGGGCGCTGGATGCTAAGAACCCCGCCTGGCCATCGTTGCAGTGAATGCAGATGCCATCTTGGAGCAGCGCCAGTGCCAGAAATAGCCAGGCTGGGAGTCCTAATTAGAGGCGATACTTTGTGGTTTTTTGTTTTTTTTTTAGAAGCTACCATGCTACCTACTTTATTTATTTATTTATTTATTTTTAATTTTTTATTATAAAGGGTATTACATATGTGTCCATTCCCTCCCCTCCCCCCCCCCCCCGCCCTAGACAGTCACCTAGCCTCCCCTATCCTCCAGTGTCTTATGTCCATTGGTTATGCTTATATGCATGCATACAAGTCCTTTAGTTGATCTCTTTCCCCCCTGCCTCCCACAACCAACCCTCCCCGGCCTTCCCGCTGCAGTTTGACAATCTGTTTGAGGCAGCTCTGCCTCTGTATCTATTATTGTTCAAAAGTTTATAATGGTCTCAATTATCCATGAATAAGTGAGATCATGTGGTATTTTTCCTTCATTGACTGGCTTATTTCACTTAGCATAATGCTCTCCAGTTCCATCCATGCCGTTGCAAATGGTAAGAGTTCCTTCCTTTTTAGAGCAGCGTAGTATTCCATCGTGTAGATGTACCACAGTTTTCTAATCCATTCATCTACTGATGGGCACTTAGGCTGTTTCCAGATCTTAGCTATGGTGAATTGTGCTGCTATGAACATAGGGGTGCATATATCCTTTCTGATTGGTGTTTCTGTTTTCTTGGGATATATTCCTAGAAGTGGGATCACAGGGTCAAATGGGAGTTCCATTTGTAGTTTTTTGAGGAAACTCCATCCTGTCTTCCTTAGTGGCTGCACCAGTCTGCATTCCCACCAGCAGTGCACGAGTGTTCCTTTTTCTCCACATCCTCTCCAGCACTTGTCGTTTGTTGATTTGTTGATGATAGCCAGTCTGACAGGTGTGAGATGGTACCTCATTGTTGTTTTGATTTGCATCTCTCGGATGATTAGTGACTTTGAGCATGTTTTCATATGTCTCTTGGCTTTCTGAATGTCCTCTTTTGAAAGGTGTCTATTTAGGTCCTTTGCCCATTTTTTGATTGGATTGTTTAACTTCCTTTTGTTAAGTTGTATGAGTTCTGTATAAATTTTGGAGATTAGGCCCTTATCAGATATGACATTGGCAAATATGTTTTCCCACACAGAGGGTTTTCTCGTTGTTTTGTTGATGGTTTCTTTTGCTGTGCAGAAGCTTTTTATTTTGATGTAGTCCCATTTGTTCATTTTCTCTTTAGTTTCAAGTGTCCCAGGAGCTGTATCAGTGAAGAAATTGCTTCGGCATATGTCTGAGATTTTGTTGCCTTTGGATTCTTCTGGAATTTTTATGGTTTCCTGTCGTACATTTAAGTCTTTTATCCATTTTGAGTTTATTTTTGTGTATGGTGTAAGTTGGTGGTCTAGTTTCATTTTCTTGCATATATCTGTCCAATTTTCCCAGCACCATTTATTGAAGAGACTATCTTGGCTCCATTGTATGTTCTTGCCTCCTTTGTCAAATACACAACAATCCAAAACCTGTGGGACACAATGAAAGCAGTCCTGAGAGGGAAGTTTATAGCTCTACAGGCCTATCTCAAAAAACAAGAAAAAATGGTAGTAAATCATCTAACTCTACAACTCAAAGATTTAGAAAGAGAGCAACAAGAAAACCCCAGAGTGAGCAGAAGGAAGGAGATAATAAAGATTAGAGCAGAAATAAATGACATAGAGACCAAAATAACAATACAGAAAATCAATGAAACCAAGAGCTGGTTCTTTGAAAGGATAAACAAGATTGATAAACCCCTAGCCAGACTCACCAAGAAGCAAAGAGAGAGGACCCAAATAAACAAAATCAGAAACGATAGAGGCGAAATAACAACAGACCCCACAGAAATACAAATGATTGTTAAAAAATACTTTGGACAGTTCTACTCCAACAAACTAGACAACCTGGAGGAAATGGACAAATTCCTAGAAAAATACAACATTCCAAAACTCAATCAGGAAGAATCTAAAAATCTCAACAGGCCAATAACTATGGAAGAAATTGAAGCAGTCATCAAAAAGCTTCCATCAAACAAAAGCCCAGGACCAGACGGCTTCACAGGGGAGTTTTACCAAACATTCAAGGAAGAACTAAAACCTATCCTCCTCAGACTACTACAAAAAATTCAAGAGGAAGGAACACTTCGAAGCTCATTCTGTGAAGCCAGCATCACCCTAATACCAAAACCAGGTAAAGACAACACAATGAAAGAGAATTACAGGCCAATATCCCTCATGAACATAGCTGCCAAAATCCTCAACAAAATCTTAGCAAATCGGATCCAGCAGTACATCAGAAAGATCATACACCATGACCAAGTAGGATTTATCCCAGGGATGCAAGGATGGTACAATATCCGAAAATCAATAAACGTGATACATCACATAAACAAATTGAAAGAAAAAAACCACATGGTCATATCAATTGATGCAGAAAGAGCATTTGACAAAATTCAACACCCATTTTTGATAAAAACTCTCAGTAAGGGGGGAGTAGAAGGTTCATACCTCAACATAATAAAAGCCATATATGACAGGCCCACAGCCAGCATCATACTCAATGGACAAAAACTAACACCATTTCCCCTAAGAACAGGAACAAGACAGGGGTGCCCCCTCTCACCACTCCTGTTCAACATAGTACTGGAAGTGTTAGCCATTGCAATTAGGCAAGAAGAAGAAATAAAAGGCATCCAAATTGGAAAAGAGGAAGTAAAACTGTCCTTATTTGCTGATGACATGATATTATACATACAAAACCCTAGAGACTCCATCAAAAAGCTACTAGAGTTAACACATGAATTTGGCAATGTAGCAGGATACAAAATTAACCCCAAGAAATCTGAGGCATTTCTACACACCAATAGTGAACTTTCAGAAAGAGAGATTATAAAAACAATCCCGTTTACCATCGCACCAAAAAAATTAAGCTACCTAGGAATAAACTTAACTAAAGAGGTAAAAGACCTCTACTCAGAAAACTACAGGATGTTGAAAAAAGATATAGAGGAAGACATAAACAGATGGAAGAACATACCGTGTTCATGGATTGGTAGAATCAACATCATTAAAATGTCCATACTACCCAAAGCAATCTATAAATTCAACGCACTTCCCATTAAAATATCAACGGCATACTTCATAGATCTAGAACGAACTCTCCAAAAATTCATCTGGAATAAAAAAAGACCCCGAATAGCTGCAGCAATCCTGAAAAAGAACAAAGTAGGTGGGATCTCGATACCAGATATCAAGATGTATTACAAAGCCACTGTTCTCAAAACTGCCTGGTACTGGCACAAGAATAGGCATATAGATCAATGGAATAGAATAGAGAGCCCAGAAATTGGCCCGAACCAATATGCTCAAGTAATATTTGATACTTTGTTTTTAATATATTTTAAGACCAGTTTTTTCCTTAACCTATCATTTACCCTAGAGAATGTGTCATATGTGCTGAGGAGTAGATGTAATCTGTAGTTGGCAGGAGTGTTCTATAGGGTCTGTTAAGTCTATTTGTTTTATATGTTGGTCAGGTCATCTAGTTTTGTGTTGATATTATATAGCTGAACTATCTTGCTGAAAGTAGAATAATTGTTTCCATTTATGATGGTAAAATATCTCTTTTCTATCCATCTTGACTTAATATGTTTTTAGACAGTTGTTTGGTATGTCTTTATAATTGCAGTATCTTGAGGCCTGGTGCATGAAATTTGTGCATGGATAGGGTCCTGAGGCCTGGCTGGCAATCAGGGCCGATTGGGGCCTTCCGGCTGATGGCTGAGGCCTCCTGCCAGCTGCTGGCTGCTGGCCAGGGCCTGCTAGACTGGACAAGGGACAGCAGGACATTGGCTGACCGTGGGGAGGGAGCAGTGGAGATTGGCCAGTTGTGGTAAGTTGGCTATTGGAACGCCTTGACCACCAGGGGGCAGCTCCTGCATTGAGCGCCTGCCCCCTAGTGGTCAGTGCATGTCATAGGGGTCCGGTTGCTTAGACTTTTATATATTTATTCTAGAGGCCCGGTGCACAAAAATTTGTGCACTTGGGGGCAGGGGGGAGGGGGGGTCCCTCAGCCCAGCCGGTGCCCTCTCGCAGTCTAGGAGACCTCGGGAGATAATGCCCTGCTGGCTTAGGCCTGCTCCCAGGTGACAGAGGGCAGTCCCAATCCCTAGGTGCAGCCCCTGGTTGGGCTCAGAGCAGGGCCGATAGGGGAGTTGGGGCGCCGCCCCTGTCATGCACAGAGTAGGGCTGATCGGGAGGTTGTGATGCCCCCGCAGTCACGCTCAGGGTAGGGCTGATTGGGGGGTTGGGGCACCACCCCCTGTCACACTCAAGGCAGGGTTGATGGGGAGGTTGCGGTGCCACCCCCTGTCACGCACAGAGCAGGGCCAATCGGGGGTTGGGGCGCTGCCCCCTGTCACACACAGAGCAGGGCCCATCAGGTGGATTGGGGCCCCTTACCCTTTCACGCACAGAGCAGGGTCGATCAGGGGGTTGGGGAGCTCCCCCCTGTCACTCACAGAGTAGGGCCGATAGGGGTGTGTGTGGGGTCCCTCAACCTTGATTGCAAGAGGGCGCAGGCTAGGCCGAGGGACCCCATTGGTGCATGATGGGGGTCAGGGAGTGATGGTGGGAGGTAGGCCAGCCAGGGAGGGGCTATGGGAGGGCTCCAAGGTGTGTCCAGCCTCAGTCCCAATTGGCTGGACCCCAACAAACTAACATACCAGTTGGAGTGTCTGCCCCCTGGTGATCAGTGCACGTTATAGTGACTCGTCAACAAGTAAACTGTCTGCCCCTTGGTGGTCAGTGCACATGATAGTGAGCAGTTGAGTAGCCTTAGCATAGCATTAGCATATTAGGCTTTGATTGGTAGAATGGATGACCGGATGACTGGAAACTTAGCATATTAGCCTTTTATTGTATAGGACTAGTGGCCCGGTGCATGAATTCGTGCACATGGAAAGGGAATTAATTAGAAGAAATATTTTAATATCAGTATTTGCCCTTTCTCTATAATAGAAGTGTCAGAGATTAAAGAAAATTAGAAAAATATATATGAAATTAATATATAAATTTACACTAATAAAAGAGAAACATGGTAATTGGCGTACGACCGCTACCCTTCCCATTGGCTAATCAGCGAGATATGCAAATTAACTGGCAGCCAAGATGGCGGCCGGCAACCAGGCAACATGAAACAAACAAGAGGCTTGCACTGACGGAGGAAACCAACGTTCCCCGCCTGCCTTGCTGACCTCTGAGCCTACAGTTTAAGAAACTATGTAACAAATACCGCCGGACTTCAGCCAGCAGGATCGGAACATTGTATGCAAAGGCCAGAAGCCTACTTTCAGCAGCGGAGGTCTAAGAGCTGGAGCCAAGCCTCAGCTAAAGCTGGAATAAAAAAAAAAAAAAAGGAAAAAAGGAGCGGTTGGGAGCTTCAGTCACCCCCAGCATGAAAACAGCCCTCAGCCCCTCACCCAGACTGGCCAGGCACCCCAGTGGGGACCCCCACCCTGAAGGTTGTGTGACCAGCTGCAAACAGCCCTCATGTCCTCACCCAGGCTGGCCAGGCACCCCAGTAGGGACCCCCACCCTGATCCAGGACACCCTTCAGGGCAAACCATCCGGCCCCACCCGTGCACCAGGCCTCTACCCTATATAGTAAAAGGGTGATATGCCTCCCGGCACCTGGATCAACGTGACAGGTGGCAATGCCCAAACCCCCTGATCGCCCTTTGGCTCTGTGTGTAACAGGGTGCGGCACCTCACCCCCCGCCGCCCCCACGGGCCCTGTTCTGTGTGTGATGGGGTAGAGCCATAACCTCCGCATTGGCCCTGCCCTGAGTGAGAGTGGTGGCGCCCCAATCCCCTGATCAACCCTGCTCTGTGCGTGATAGAGGGCGGTACCCCCCCGCCCCCAGGGGCCCTGCTCTGTGTGTGACCGGGTAGAGCCATAACCTCCCCATTGGCCCTGCCCTGAGTGTGACAGGGGCAGCGCCGCAACCCCCTGATTGGCCCTGCTCTGTGGTGATAGAGGGCGGCGCCCCAACCCACATCCACTCTGCTCTGTGTGTGACAGGGGATGGTGCCCCAACTCCCTTATCGGCCCTACCCTGTGCGTGATAGGGGGGAGCTCCTCAACCCCCTGATGGGCCCTGATGTGTGCGTTACAGGGGGCAGCGCCCCAACCCCCTGATTGGCCCTGCTCTTTGTGTGAGAGGGTATGGAGCCCCAGCCCCCCTGATGGGCCCTGCTCTCTGTGTGACAGGCGGTGGCGGCGCAACCTCCCATCGACCCTGCCTTGAGTGTGACAGGTGGTGGTGCCCAACCCCCCAATCGGTCCTACCCTGTGCTTGACAGGGTGACATCGCAACCTCCCAATCCGCCCTGCTCTGTGCATGATGGGGCGGCGCCCCAACTCCCCAATCGGCCCTGCTCTGAGCCCGATCAGGGGCTGCACCTAGGGATTGGGCCTGCCCTCTGCCACCCAGGAGCAAGCCTAAGCCAGCAGTTTGTTATCTCCCAAGGGGTCCCAGACTGGGAGAGGGCACAGGCCGGGCTGAGGGACCCCCCTTCCCCCCGAGTGCACAAATTTTTGTGCACCGGGCCTCTAGCTAATAAATAAACAATAACCACCTGTCTGGGTCCTTGATGCGGGTGAATGGGATTCCTGGTTGTCAGGCTGCTGACAGCAAGCTGACCAATGGCCAATTCCTCAAGGAATGGGGTCCCGCCACCCCGTTGTGTGGTTCCTGGCTGTGGGTCAATGGGATTCCTGGCTGTCAGGCTGCTGATAGCAAGCTAACCAATGGTCACGTCCACGAGAGATGAGGCTCCCACTTCCCTTGTGTGTGGGTTCTGTGTGTGGGTGTATGGGATTCCTTGCTGTCAGGCCACTGAAGGCAAGCTAACCAATTGCCGATTCCGCAAGGGATGGGTCCTGTCACCCTCCTGTGTGGGTCCTGGGTTCGGGTGAATGGGATTTCTGGCTGTCAAGCTGCTGAAGGCAAATTAACCAATGGCCGATTCCGCTAAGGATGCAGTTACTGCTGCCATGCTGTGTGCGTCCTGGGTGTGGGTATTAGGCTTCCCCCTCCCTCCTGTCAGAGTTTTGGGTCTGCTGTGGTTCCAGGGTCAAGACCTCGCACACCTGTGCATGCCTCAAAATCACTTGAAATCCAGACTTAGCAAGCCCCACCCCCACTGGGCAAGAGCCAGGGGGACACACGCAGGCAGTGTCACGTACCTGTCTAGGGACACAGGCAGATAGGTTCACCTCAGCGCATGGCGGGGATGCATATAGGCAGTGCCACGTCTGAGGTCAGGGACACAGGCAGGCAGTGTCACGTCCCTGGTCAGGGACGCAGGCAGCTTCACCTCAGCACCTGAGAGGGATGCACATTGGCAGTGCCTTGCATTCAGGCAGCTGGGGGCCACTTCCTCTGTGGGCCGCACTACCTAAGCGTAGGGGGGGATACCGCGGGCCTGCTAGAGACCTCCAGCCATCTGGCCTCCAGGCTGGGCGTCATCGCAGGTCCGTGTGTGCCCCTGCTGGTGGCCACTCCCACTGGGGGCTGCTCCCAGGACAGGTGGCGTGGCATGCTTGCTTGTGAACCCCGGCCGGCCGGCTTCTGGGTTCGGTGGCGCCGTGGGCTGGCGTGTTCCATTGGTGGCTGCTCTAAGGCCAGGCAGTGCAGCCTGCTTGCTCATGACCCCCGGACAGGTGGTGCGGCGTGCTTGCTCGTGACCTCTGGCTGGGTGGCGCTGTGGGCTTCCATGCGTGACCTGCTGCTGGCCACTTTTGATGGGGGGTGCTCCCAGGACAAGTGGCACGGTGTGTTTGCTCGCGATCCCCGGACAGTTGACACAGCATGCTTGCTTGCTACCCTGGACAGTTGGCACAGCATGCTGGGGGTAGCAAGCAAGCATGCTGTGTCAACTGTCCGGGGATCGCGAGCAAACGCTCCGAGGACAGGTGGCGCAGTGTTCTTGCTCGAGAACCACAGCTGGGCGGTGCTGTGGGCCCATGTTCCATTGGCCACTCCCGTCAGGAGCCCTCCTTGGCTGTGCCTGACTGGTCATGCCTAATTAGCATATCTGAACTAATTAACATACTCCATATATCTAATAAAAGTAATATGCAAATTAACCATCACTCTGTCACAAAGATGCAGCTGGAGCGAGCAGGAGGCTTGGGTTGCCCCTGGTGATGGAGGAAGCCACTTCCCGTCTGCCCTGGCTGGCACTGGGCTTCGTTTAAGGCTACAAAGTTTCAGTTATAGAAGATAAATAAATTCCAGATACCTGCTGGGGAAAAAAAAAAGACAAAGAGAGGCTGGGAGCTTGGGTCGTCAGGGGGCGTGGCCAGCCTGACAACCCATCAGCCCCTCACCAGGCTGGCCAGGCATCCCAGTAGGGACCACCATCCTGAAGGGGGTATGGCCACCTGAAAACAGCCCTCAGCCCCTCAGCCAGGCTGGCCATACCCCCATGGGGTGAGGGTCCCCACTGGGGGTCTTGACCAACCTGCAAACAGCCATCAGCCCCTCACCCAGGCTGGCCAGGCACTCCAGCGAGGACCCCCACCCTGCAGGCGGTGTGGCCACCTGAAAACAGCCCTCAGCCCCTGACCCAGGGTGGCCACACCCCCATGGGGTGAGGGTCCCCACTGGGGGTCTTGACCAACCTGCTAACAGCCATCAGCTCCTCACCCAGGCGGACCAGGCACTCCAGCAAGGACCCCCACCCTGAAGGGGGTGTGGCCACCTGAAAACAGCCCTCAGCCCCTGACCCAGGCTGGCCACACCCCCATGGGGTAAAGGTCCCCACTGGGGGTGTTGACCAACCTGCAAACAGGCATCAACCCTCCCACCCAGGCTGGCCAGGCACTCCAGTGGGGACTCCCACCCTGAAGGGGGTGTGGCCAGCCTGAAAATGGCCCCCGGCCCCTCACCTGGGCTGGCCGGGCACCCCAGTGGGACCCCACCCTGATCTGGGACACGCTACAGGGCAAATCAACCGGTTCCCACCATGCACCAGGCCTCTATCCTATATAATAAAAGGGTAATATGCAAATTGACTCTAACAGTAGAATGACTGGTCACTATGACACATACTGACCACCAGGGGTCAGAAGCTCAATGCAGGAGCTGCCCCCTGGTGGTCAGTGTGCTCCCACAAGGGGAGCTCTGCTCAGCCACAAGCCAGCACAGCGGTGTTGGTGGGAGCCTCTCCTGCCTCAGCAACGCTAGGATGTCCAACTGCTGCTTAGGCCTGCTCCCCGCTGGCAAGTGGACATCCTCCAAGGGCTCCTGGGCTGCCAGAGGGATGTCTGGCTTCCAGCTTAGGCCTGAACCTCTGGGGAGCTGGCCTAAGCCAGAAGGTGAACATCCCCCGAGGGGGATGTTCAGACTGGGAGTGGGCACAGGCCAGGCTGAGGGACCCCCCGAGTGCACAAATTTTTGAGCACCGGGCCTCTAGTATACACACACACACACACACACACACACACACACACTCTGAGTGGCCAGATTATGTTATGACCACCCCATCAGTACTTCGTTGGGCCACATTTTGCTTTCAATACTGTGGTGATGCTTCTTGCATTGAGTCCATGTGATGCTGAAACGTGATATGAGGAATCTGACACCATGCCTGATGAATAGCACTGTCTAGTCTGTGAGATTTGATGGTTGTGATACCAGCTGCCTGATGGCTCTTTTAACTTCGTCCCACAAATGCTCAATTGGATTGAGATCTGATGATTGTGGGGGCCACCTAAGCAAGGTAGAGTCTCCCTCATGTTCCTGAAACCACTCCTGCACACTATGAGCACCGTGGCAGGGCGCATTGTCTTGTTGGAAGATGCTATCTCCATTGGGATATGCCAGTGGTCGGCAAACTCATTAGTCAACAGAGCCAAATATCAACAGTACAATGATTGAAATTTCTTTTGAGAGCCAAATTTTTAAATCTTAAACTATATAGGTAGCTACATTGTTAATAACTTAATTAGGATACTCCTAAGCTGGCCCTTGCCAAAAACGTCCTCAATCTGATTGAGGTACATTCGCTTAGGTCGACCCCTTCCAACTCTCCCATCCACACTTGTCTTGTATACTTGTTTCAGATAGATGAGTGTGGATGGGAGAGTTGGAAGGGGTTGACCTCAGCGAATGTACCTCCCCCACGCTCCATATCCCGCGGCCCACCTGTGCCTCACCTCCCGTCGCCCGCCCAATTGACACCCCCCACTTCTTCTAACACCACTTCTTCAAAATAGACTCACCCAGGCCAAAAACCAACTACTGTGCATGGGCCACGAAGTTTCAGTTGCACTGTACGTATGCGCCTGCACGTGGTATTTTGTGGAAGAGCCACACTCAAGGGGCAAAGGAGCCACATGTGGCTCGCAAGCTGTGGTTTGCCGACCACTGGGATATGCCATCAACATGATAGGATGGACTTGATCAGCAACGATACTTAGGTATATCGTGCTATTCAGACATTGTTCCACATGAATTAAAGGGCCCAAATCATGCCAGAAAAACATGCCCAAACCATAACACTGCCCTCACATGCTTGAAGGGTTGTACTCATGCATGTGGGGTGCATGCTTTCTTGCTATTTCCATCAAAATCTCACTCTGCCGCCCTGACCCGTTTGGCTCAGTGGATAGAGTGTCGGCCTGCAGACCAAAGGGTCCCGGGTTCGATTCCAGTCAAGGGCATGTACCTTGGTTGCAGGCATGTCCCCAGTGGGGGGTGTGCAGGAGGCAGCTGATCAATGTTTCTAACTCTCTATCCCTCTCCCTTCCTTGCTGTAAAAAATTAATAAAGCATATTTAAAAAAAAAATCTCACTCTGCCATCTGCATGATGCAACTGGAAATGTGATTCATCAGATCACATGACTTTTTTCTAATGCTTGACTGTCCAATCCTTGTGTTCCTGTGTGAACTTGAGATGTTTTTTCTTGGTAACTGCAGACAGCAAAGGTGTTCGAACAGGCCTTCAGCTTCTATATCCCATACCATGCAGTGTACTTGAACAGTGCATTCAGAGATCATTTGAGAGGATCCCTGATTAAGATCTGCAGTAATTTGATGGAGTGTTGCTCTGTTGTTTTGTACCAGTGTTGCCACTCTCCGTTCTGCCCTAATGTTGACTAGTTGCTGACGGCCACAATTCGCATATTCAGATCCAGGTTTTTGGCTAACAGTCCAGTCTTTAAACAGTTTAACAACAGTTGCTCTTGAACATTTAATGAATTGAGCTGTTTTGCTGATACTCGCTCCATGACTCCAAGAGCCAACAATCACCTCATGTTCAAAGGCTGTTAAGTTGCGTTGTTTACCCATATCTTTGGGAAAAAATCACTTCTACTGTCGTGGGAAACAACTTGCTTCCCTAGTTATAATGGTCTGGCCCTCTAGCAACTTCAGTGCGAAATTACAGCTAATTTGCCTACAAATGTCAGGTAGTCATAAATATCTGGCCAGTCAGCGTGTGTGTGTGTGTGTGTGTGTGTGTGTGTGTGTGTGTATTTATAATGACTTTCTTTATCCCTTGTATAGATTTTGAGTTGAACTGTATTTTGTGTTAATATCAGGATAACCAGCTTTTGCTCTTTTTAGGATATTTTTAAATACTTACACATTATGTGATCTTAAATATATGTTTACAGTTATTTTTTATGCACCAATCTCTTATGTTATATAGGAAACTAAGGAGTTATAAATGAAAAATATCAAAATATAATGGTTTTTACATTTATCTATGTAGTTCCATTACCTATTTCTATATTTTTATATCTTCAAGCTATTGTTTAATGTTCTTTAATTTCATTGTGAAGACTCCAGCTTTTCTTGCGGATACATATACTGGTTGTTAACTTCCTCAGCTTATGATGCCTATAGCACTTTTAATTAATGTTGTTCTTATACTAGCACTTCAAATATGTTATCTCACTGCCCTCTGATCTTCCTGGTCTCTGATGTGAAATAGGTTCTTATGCTTACCGAAGATCACTTGTATGAGATGAGTTGCCTCTATCTTGCTACTTTCTGGAGTCTCTCCTTCTCTTTGTCTTTTAGCTGTTTACTAGTAATGTGTTTCAGTGTGGGTCTTTTTGAGTTTATCCTGCATTGAATGTGTTGACCTTCTTGAATGTGTAGATTTGTGTCTTTAATCCTTATTTTTTCCCAAATATTTCTGCATTTCTCTCCCTTCTCCCAATTTAATACTTCTCTAATGGATATCTTATTAATATGTGATTGCATCTCTGGCCCCTTACATCTTTTTATTTGGTTTTCATTATAATCCTCAGACTGGATAATATAAATTGTCATTTCTTTAGTTTTACTGATATTTGTTTTCTGTATACTAAAATCTCGTGTCGAACCCTTCTTTAGTATTATTTATTTACTAGAGGCCTGGTGCACAAAATTCGTGCATGGTGTGTGTGTGTGTCCCTCAGCCTAGCCTGCACCCTCTCCAATCTGGAATCCCTTTCACAATCCAGGACTGCTGGCTCCCAACCGCTTGCCTGCCTGCCTGCCTGCCTGATTGCCCCTAACTGCTTCTGCCTGCCAGCCTGATCAACCCCTAACCACTCCCCTGCCAGCCTGATTGACACCTAACTGCTCCCGTACCAGACTGGTCGCCCCTAACTGCCCTCCCCTGCTGGCCTGATTGCCCCCAACTGCCCTCCCCTGCCGATCTGGCCGCCCCCAACTGCCCTCCCCCTGCTGGCCTGGTCACCCCAACTGCCCTCCCTTGCCAGCCCGGTCATGCCTAACTGCCCTCTCCTGCAGGACTTGTCCCTCCAACTGCCCTCCCCTGCAGGCCTGGTTGCTCCCAATTGCCCTCCCCTACAGCCTGGTCACCCCAACTGCCCTCCCTGCCGGCCTGGTTGTTCCCAACTGCCCTCCCCTTCAGGCTTGGTCCCCCACAACTGCCCTCCCCTCAGGCCTGATCGCCCACAACTGCCCTCTATTGCTGGCCATCTTGTGTCCACATGGGGGCGGCCATCTTCTTTGTTGGAGTGATTGTCAGTTTGCATATTGCCTCTATATTAGATAGGATTTTATTTTTTGTAAATATATTTTTATTGATTTCAGAATGGAAGGGAGAGGGAGACAGAAATATCAATGACAAGAGAGAATCATTGATTGGCTGCCTCCTGTGTGTCCCATGTAGGAGTCTGAGCCCACAACTTTGGCATGTGCCCTGACCAAATATTGAAGGGTGATCTCTTGATTCATAGGTCGGCGCTCAACCACTGAGCCATACTTACTGACTGGGCTAAGTGGGAACGAGTAGAGAAGGCGTGAATTTTGGTTGAAGTGCCACATGTTCTAATTTTAAAAATCAGATTTAGTAGATTTATTTAAGTTATATCTTCATTTGGCTAGTGTGTGTAGTTCAGTTTCCAGAGATTTTTAACTGGTTGTTTTTAAATAATTTTCAACAGTTATGGCTGTTTTCTGAGAGAAAGGTCCCAATGAACCCTTGAAGCTGCCTTTTTGTAAAGCTGATGCCCATAGTTCTTAAAAAATGATGTTTTTATGGATTTTTAGAAAGAAATGAAGGGGAAGGGAGGGAGAAAAAAAGACATTGATTGAGACAAACATTGTCTGCTTCCTGCAAGTCCACGACTGGGAGATTGCAACCCAGGAATTGAACAGGTGATCTTTTGGAGCATTGGATGATGCCCAACCGAGCACACTGGCCAGGGCAAGACAACGTTTTTTGGGAGCAGTTTAATTTCACAGGAAAATTAGGTAAAGGTACAGAGGATTCCTATATAACCCTTGTCCCTGCACATATATAACTTTCCCATTATCAACATCCTTTACCTGATTGGTAATATTTGTTGTAATTAATGAATCTATATTCACTCAAACTTCTCCATAGTTTAATGGTTCATTCTTGGTGTAACTCATTCTATATTGTTTTGTTGAAATATAGAATGACATTATAGCACCATATAAAATATTTTACTGCACTAAAAGTCCTCTGTGACCCACCTGTTTATACTTCCCCTGTTGTTTCTGGCACCCAGAAATCCAAAGAGATCACTAGAAATTGATATAGTACATTGGTCAGAATTGAACCTGGGTCTCCTTCATGGCAGGCAAGAATTCCACTAAACCACTCAGCACTAAACCACGCCTGAGATAGAAAACAAGAGTGGTTGCCACAAGAATAGTACTCAGGCTATTTAATAACTCATAGGCTGAGGAAAACAACATTTAAAGTGAAAGAGAAATGTTGCTCTCCAAATAAAAGCTGAGGGAATAATTTTAAAGAATTTGCTGCAGAAAAGATGTCTCTGGTGTCTGTATTGCAGGAGGAATTAGTAGGCTAGATTTCCCACACATGAGTGGGAATGAAGCAACTCTGTTCTTTTAGTGTTCCTGACTTGCCTGGTGATTGACACTTGGTGAGAATGAGGGAGACGGAGTGAATGTTTTCAGAAAATGAATTTTCTAGGACTTGCAGGAGAGGATGGGAGGTGGAAGAAGGCTTTATTGGCCTGGTGTTTTAAAGTATCCTGCTCCTTAAGTCAGTCCTGGAAGAGGTGCAGCTGGGAGTCCAGCAGAGCCAGAAGTAAGCCTAGTGTCTAGAGTTTCCATTCCATGTTGCGGCCAGATGTAGTTCAGCGTTCAAGCTAATTAAAGTCTATTAGTTCATCTGTGTGGAGTCCAATATAGGTTGTGCACCACGAAGGTGCATGGGAGCATAGTCCCCTGCAGCAGGACTCCAAGAAGGCTGGCAGGTGAGAGAGAAAGAAAGAGAGAGAGAGGAGAACTTCCTTTGTTGGGAGTTTTAAATACTTAGGTTCTAGCACTTGCAGTGACCACACCCATCTTGGCCACTAATTTGTTTTCAGGTCTGAGTGGCACACAGAAAGGCACCTTTCCAAGTCACTCAGACTTTACTGGGTATGTGTCTGAACTGTCTTTGTCTAATCCCTTCCTCCATTAATCAGAAGGGAACAGACTCTGAGTGTTAAATGTAGTATTTTGGCAAAGCTGTATAAATGGCATGCCAATATTATATTGCCTTTCCTTTCCTCCTTTTCTCTTAAATAATAACCAGATTACTACAAGCGTATCTGTTGTGCAGTGGAACTACATTTTTCTTAATACATCACATGTCCTACTAGCATGTTAGATCTTCACCCAGAGAGGTGATTTTTAGCATTTAATTGTGGGTCACTGAAAGGATGGCCTTTGAAAAAAATTATATTTTTAATTGATTTCAGAGAGAAAGGGGAGATAGAAATGTTAATGATGAGAGAGAATCATTGATCACCTGCTTTCTGCATGCCCCACACTGGCAATCGAACCTGCAACCAAGGCAATATGCCCTGACCAGGAATTGAGCTGTGACCTCCTGACTCAACCATTGAGCCACACCAGCTGGGTAGGGTGGCCTTTCTTGCTAGTTTGTATGCATGAGTGAAAGGCACACAGTTTAAGTCAATGAAAATAAATCTCACAGCAGTAATGGTGCCCTTGCCTTTATCTACTAATTGACTGTAAGTTGGAATCTCACCATATGTAACCTTTTCAGATTTATTTGGTGATATATAACTGTCCTCCATTTCCTTTTCATGGCTTGATTGTGTGTGTGTGTGTGTGTGTGTGTGTGTGTGTGTGTGTGTATGTGTGGGTGTGTGTTTAAGTACTGAATAATAATACTCCAGTCTGGACAGGTCATAGTTTATTTATTCACCTACTGGAGGATATCTTTTTTTTTTTAATTTATTTTTATTGATTTCAGAGAGGAAGAGGGAGAAAGAGATAGAAACATCCATGATGAGAGAGAATCATAGATCAGCTGCCTCCTTCAAGTCCCCCACGGGATCGAGCCCACAACCCGGGTATGTGCCCTTGACCGGAATCGAACCCGGGACCTTCCAGTTCACAGGCCGACGCCCTATCCACTGAATCAAATGGGCTAGGGCAAGCTATCTTTTTTTTGCTCCTAATTTCTGAATAAGGTTGCTGTAAGAATTTGTGTACAGGTTTTTGTGTGGACATAAGTTTTAAACTTCTTTGGGTAAATACCAAGGACTATGATTGCTTTATCATATGGTAAGAGTATGATTAGTTTTTAAGAAACTGCAAAATTGTACTCAAAAGTAGCTGTACCATTTTGTATGTCCACCATAAGTGGGTGAAATTTTTTTTTGCATTTGTTCCTATCAGTGTTTGGATTTTAGACTTTATAACAAACTAGGGACCTGGTGCACGAAATTTGTGCACGTGGGGTCCCCTCAGCCCAGCTAACACCCTCTCCAATTCAGAACCCATTGGGGGATCGGGCCTAAACTGGCAGTTGGAGAGCCCTGTCATAATCCTGGACCGCTGGCTCCTAATTGCGCATCTGCCTGCCTGCCTGGTCACCCCTAACTGCCCCCCCTACACCTGCCGGCCTGATTGTCCCTCACTGCCTCTGTGTGCCAGGCTGATTGCCCCTAACTGCCCCCCCTGCTGGCCAGGTTGCCCCAACTGCCCCCTCCCTAACGGCCTGGTCACACCTAACTGCACCCCCACCCCACTGGCCTGGTCACCCCTTACTGCCCCCCCCTGCAAGCCTGGTCGCCCCCAACTGCCCCCCACCCCTGTTGGCCTAGTCGCCCCTCATTGGCCCCTTCCAGATTAATCGTCTCCAACTACCCCCTCTGCCCTTCTGGTTGCCCCCAACTGCACCACCCCCCACGCCAGCCTGTTTGCCCCAACTGCCCTTCTTCCTTCTCCCCACCCCCCGCCAGCCTGGTCTTCTCTTACTGTCCCCCCTACTGGCCTAGTCACCCCCAACTGCCCCCCCTGCCAGCTTGGATGCCCCTCATGGCCCCCAAACCGGCCTTGTTGCCCCACGGAGCCTGCTGTTCAGTTGTTTGGTCATCTCTCACTAATCCCCCTGCTGGCCTGGTCGCCCCACACAGCCTGCTGTTCAGTTGTTTGGTTGTCCCTCACCAACCTCCTTTGCTGGCCTGATTGTAGGCAGCCATTTTGTGAGGGTGTGAGAGTTACTTTGCGTATTACCTCTTTATTATTTAGGATGTATAGTTTTAAGTTTCATTTTTCTGATGGCATATGAGTTGAAGGAAGCATCTTTTCATCTGCTGCTTTTAGTATCTGTAAATCTTCTTTAGAAGGTATCTATCTGCTAAGCTCAGTGGCCCATTTTCAATTGGGTTTGTTTTCTAATGGTTGAATTTTAAGGATTTTTGGTGGTGGTTTTTTTTTTTTAATCATGCTCTTTAGGATATTTTTTCCCTTTGATTTATAGAGAGACTAGAAAGGAGGGACATGGGAAGAAGAGAGGAGGAAAGAAATAGTAATGTGTCACATTGGTTTGTTGCCTCCTAATTTGACCAGGCCAGGGGTCAAACTGGCAACCCATGTATGTGCCCTTGACTGGGAATCGAACCCAAGACCCTTTGTACTTGAGCTGACACTCCAACCACCGAGCCACTCTGGCCAGACCAGAGCTGTATATTTTTAATAACAGTCCTTTATCACATTTGTCTTGCAAATGTTTTCTTCAACATGTAAGTCTTATATGCTGTAACATTAATATAATTTATTAGTTCCAGCAATTATATAATTTTCTTTCTCAGATTTTTTGCATAGATAATTGAGTCATCTTCAAACAAAGACAGTTTTATTTCTTTGTTCCCAATAGGTATTTTTTTATTTCTCTTTCTAGTATTTTATTTGCTAGGACTTCCATTGTGATTATGATGAAGAACATTAGTGTCACAGGACATCCTTGCCCTATTCTTGATTTTAGTCTAAAAGCCTTGAGTTTTTCACCAATAAATATGATGTTAATTATAGGTTTTTGATATTCTTTGTCAAATTGAGGAAGTTCTCCTTGATTCTCAGTGTCTTGTGTGTTTTTCTTTATTTAATCACTAGAAGCCTGCTGCATGAATTTTGTGTACGGGTAGGGTCCCTAGGTCTGGCTGGTGATCAGGGCTGGTTAGGGTCTTCTGGCTACCAGCAGGGCCTTCCTGGTGGTCAGTGCACATCATAGCAAGTGATTGAACTCCCGGTCTCCCAGTCGAACTCCGAGGGGACATTTTGCATATTAGCCATATATATGGTAGGTGTTTGATTTTGTCATATGATTGTCTATATTTTTATATGATCATGTGATTTTTTTATTTTTATCATATTAGTGTGACAGATTACATGTTTTTCATTTTTAAAAAAATATTTTTATTGATTTTAGAGAGGAAGGGAGGGGGAGAGAGAGAGACAGAAACATCAATGATGAGAGAGAATCAACGATCGGCTGCCTCCCGCACACCTGCTGTGGGGGATCCCAGGCATGTGCCTCCTACTGGAATCAAACCTGTGACTCTTCAGTCTGCAGGCTGACACTCTATCCACTGAGCCAAACCTGCTAGTGCTGTGTTTTTTATTTTTGTACCTGCCTTTTCATTCCTGGGATAAATTCAACTTGGTGTCATATGTGGTACTTTTTTTGTATTGTTGGATTCAATTTGCCTGTGTTTATTTGAGGATTATTGCAGGTATGTACATGAGAGATATTGTATGTAGTTGTATGTCTTTGGTTTGGGTTTTAGGGAAATCTGACCTCAGAGCATCAGTAAGGAAGTACTTCCATTGTTTGCTTTTCCTTTAGTATACTGTTTTCCTCATTTTATTTTGATTTTAAGCCATTGTTTATTTCTAGCTGTATTTTAGTCTGAAAGTCTTCCTTGGGGAACTTTAAGTAGTAAATTAAGAGACATTCTGATTGCATTTGAATCATTGTTAAGTTTCCTGTTTTATTTCTTTTGGTAAGTTTTTACCAAAATATGCCCATTGCTTGATTCCTGAATGTGCCCTGACTTTGTATGCAGCCCACAACTTTGACATATAAGGAGAACACAACTAAGCTGTACCCGACCAGCTCCTGTTTTTTTTTTTTAACTGTCCCCAGTAATTCTAATGTGTGTATGTGATTTCTCTGTTATCTCGTTACTTTTATGTGCCCCCTTTTCAGGCTGGCATGACCTACTTTGTGTGTGATTATAGACCTTTAATGTCTTTAGATGGGTAAGAGAGCATGGACATAATCATCTTGGAATGAGATTGATGCTAGTAATGTAGGTAATGTTGATTATGTGAAGGGAAACATTAGAAATAAGGATTTGATGTAGCAGTGGTTTTATCTTTCTGGAAAGTAAGTTGCATTTTGAGAAGAAATTAGAAGATTCCATTTAATAAGTAAAAACTTTAGAAAATTTACATGACAATTAGTCTATGAGAAAGATCAAGTTGATTGGAAGTAATTGCCAATATTTTACGTTTGTTTAATTATGAGATTTTATATGGTTTTATATAGCTGATCTACAGATCATTTATTTCTATTATAATTTTTATTGACTCCACAAGTGATTAAGTTATTAACAAAAATACGAAATTATTTGGTGTTTGCTAATTGCTGAGAAGCGGTATGATGAGCATTCTATGTTAAAATATTGATACCTGTGTTGTGGATTTTTGAAAGGGACATAATTTGACTACTAATTATTTTCTTTTTCAGCATTATCTGCGTATCAGAGATACTACAATTTGCAGTCTGACTACTGGAAGGTTAGTAAGTACACACTTGAATGCCAGTGGTTTTTTTTTTTTTTCATTTGGGAACAAATTATGTAAGACACTGATTGTAATAAGTTAAGGTACATGGAAAAGAGGAAAGACATTATTTATTGCCAACTATTTGAGTAACTTGTTCTTTGTTAGTATTTAGTCTGACATTTTTAAATAAAAAACATTACATTCTTAATGTGATACTTTAATAGCAAACAAAATAATACTGTTCCTTTTTCAGTTTATAGCTGGGAATAAATGAAGGATAGAGGATGGTGATTTTGAAGATAAAGATTGAGTTAGGCTGAGGCTAAAGAATATTCCTCCTTTTTATAGTTTCTCTATGATTGAAACTCAGGGGAGAATTAAAACTTAACTTTAGGACCTATCAAATAAACAGTTATGTTTAAGGATAAATTATCCTTTGTATTTTCAGTTTACTTGCTGAAGTTAAATTATGAGATTATAGCATGTATAATTTTAAGTGTGGTACAAGTAGTTAAATAGTTGCTTTCAATAATATGTGTTATTATTTTTTTATGTTTTATTTTTATTAAATCTTTATTGTTCAGATTATTACATTTGTTCCTCTATTTTTACTCCCATAAATCCCCTCCTTCCAGTTCCCAACCCACCCTCCGACCTCACTCCCCACCCACTCACTGTCCTCATCCATAGGTGCACGATTTTTGTCCTGTCTCCCAAACCCCTTTCCCCCCCAAGAATAGTCAGTCCATTCCCTTTCTATGTCCCTGATTCTGTTATAATCACCAGTTCATTCTGTTCATCAGATTATTTATTCACTTGATTCTTAGATTCACTTGTTGATAGATGCATATTTGTTGTTCATAATTTGTATCTTTACCTTTTTCTTCTTCTTCCTCTTCGTAAAGGATACCTTTCAGCATTTCATATAATACTGGTTTGGTGGTGATGAACTCCTTTAGCTTTTCCTTATCTGTGAAGCTCTTTATCTGACTTCAATTCTGAATGATAGCTTTGCTGGATAATCTTGGTTGTAGGGTCTTGGCATTCACCACTTTGAATATTTCTTGCCACTCCCTTCTGGCCTGCAAAGTTTCTGTTGAGAAATCCGCTGACAGTCATATTGGTATTCCCTTGTAGGTAACTGAATTTCTTTCTCTTGCTGCTTTTAAGATTCTCCCTTTGTCTTTTGCTCTTGGCATTTTAATTATGATGTGTCTTGGTGTGGTCCTCTTGGATTCCTTTTGTTTGGGGGTCTCTGCGCTTCCTGGACCTGTAAGTCTATTTCTTTCACCAGGTAGGGGAAGTTTTCTGTCATTATTTCTTCAAATAGGTTTTCAATATCTTGCTCTCTCTCTCTTCTTCTGGCACACCTCTAATTCTGATGTTGGTATGCTTAAAGTTATCCCAGAGGCTCCTTACACTATCTTCGTATTTTTGGATTCTTTTTTCATTTTGCTTTTCTGGTTGGGTGTTTTGTTTTTTTTTTTGGTTGGGTGTTTTTTGCTTCTTCGCATTTCAAATCTTTGACTTGATTCTTGCGCTCCTCTGGTCTGCTGTTGGGAGTCTGTATAGTATTCTTTATTTCAGTCAGTGTATGCTTAATTTCTAGTTGATTCTTTATCATAACATTGAGGATCTCATTAGATTTCTTGTAGATCTCATTAAGTTTATCGGCGGCTTCTAGACAGTTCTTGAGAGACCTTAAAAGTATGGTTCTAAACTCTATATCTTCCATTGACAATTTTGTCCTGTTTCTTTGTCTCCGCATTATTTTATGTTTTCTTGGTGCACCCTCTAGTGGTCTTTGTGCGCAGTCTTGTTGTAGTTAAGCCTTGATTGTTGTAGTTAATACTGGGGGGATTTAACCTCCAGGCCAACTGGCTGTGAGAGTCAGCTGTGTCCGCAGTGTGAAAACTTCTGTCCTCTGGGGAGGTGCTAATCTAGCCTTTGCCTGAGGCTATCTGGCAAATGGCTCTGTGCAGGGCTTGGGCGGGGCGGGTGGGTCGCACGGGATCAACAGGGCGGGCCGAGGGAGCAGTTATGGCTGCTCTCAGTCCTGTCCCCAGAGGCTCTGCTTCTCAGAGTCCCAGCAACCGCTGCAAACCTCGGAGAGAAAGCTGCCTCAAGTTCCGACCGATGCCGGACAGTCCCGCTTCTCCCGTTTGAGTCTGGGTTCCTAGAGACTCGCCCAGAACTGGAGCTCAGGGCCTGAGCCTCCCTCCCGATTGAAAACGACAACCGCGCCCTCATCCACCAGCCTGCTCCGCACGCACCTCCATACCTTTGTATTTTCCTCACTGCGCCGCCTCTGAGTCTCGGTATGCTGTTCTCTTTCCTTCTAGTTGAAGAATTTCCCCTCAGCCAGCTTCCCTGTGGTTCTGGGTGATGTCCGGTCCGTCTTTTAGTTGTATTTTTGAAGTGGTTGTGCGAGGCAGCATTCTCTGGTGTTTACCTATGCCACCACCTTGGTTCTCTCTCATGTGTTATTATTTAATACTAGAGGCTGATACACAAAATTTGTGCACTGGAGGAAGGATGTCCCTCAGCCTGGCCTGCACCCTCTCGCCAGGGGAGCGGGCCTAAGCCAGCAGTCAGACATTTCTCTTACAGACTGGGACCCCTTGCTCCTTACTACTTGGCTTGCTGCTCGTTAGTGCTGCGCTTGCCAGTCGTGAGCCCTATGGGAGTGCACTGACCACCAGTGGGCAGCTCCTGCATGTTTGTCCCCTGGTGGTCCATCTGCATCATAGCGACTAGTTGTTCTGGTTGTTCTGCCATAACAGTTGCTTAGGCTTTTATTATATAGACTAGAGGCCCAGTGCATGAAATTTGTGCAGGGGGTGTGTATATCCCTCAGCCCAGCCTGCACCCTGTCCAATCTGAGACCCCTCAGGGGGATGTCCGACTGCCAGGATCAGGCGTAAACCAGCAGTTGGATATCCCTCTCACAGTTCGGGACTCCTGGCTTCTAACTGCTTGCCTCCCTGCCTGCCTGATCACCCCTAGTCGCCTCTTCCTGCCTGCCTGATCACCCCCAGCTGCCCTCCCCTGCTGGCTTGATCGCCCCCAACTGCCCTCTCCTGTTGGCCTGATTGTCCCAACTGCCCACCTCTACTGGCCTGGGCCAGCTTGATTGCCCGCAATTGCCCTGCTGGCCCGATTGCCCACAACTGCCCTCCCCTGCCAGACTGATCACCCCCTAACTGCTTGATCCCCTGCGCCGCCCTTATCTTGCCCCTAACTGCTTGCTCCCTTGCTGGCCTGATTGCCCCTAACTCCTGGCTCCCCTGCTGGCCTGGTCGTCCCTAACCGACTCTGCCTCAGCCCCAGGCACCATGGCTTTGTCTGGAAGGAAGTCAGATGTCTGGAAGATGTCTGGTTGACCCAGTCTAATTAGCATATTACACTTTTGATAGTATAGAAGATAACTTGTAATAAGATGTAACACATATCAGCTTTATTATGTATTTATTTATATTTAAATCATCACCCAAGATATGTTTTTACTGATTTTTAGAAAGAGAGGAAGGGGAGGAAAGAGAGAATCATTGATGTGAGAAACATTCACCAGTTGCCTCCCATATGAGCCAAGACCAGGCATTGAACCCAAACATTTTGATATATGGAATGATGTTCCAACCAGCTGAGCCATCCGGCCAGGGTAATATCCATTTCAGACATAAGTAATATGAGTATCAGTTATATAATGCTGTGTGAATGAAAGGAAAATTTTAGGTTACCTACTGACTTTGAAAGGCTGTGTATTGACCCCTGTTACAGGTAAGAACATTGGTGACTTTGTGAATTATTTGCAGTGCAGAGAAACAATGAATAATGAAGACTACTTAATTCAAAAATATTTGTTTAAACTTATATTATTTTTTAGAACACCATAATGAAAACATAACTATCATAAAACTCACCAATTTGAAGAGTATAATTCAGTGGAAATATATTCAGAAAGTTGTGTAAGTGGTACCACAATCAGTTTGACTATTATCTTATACTAGAGGCCCGGTACACAAAATGTGAGCACAGGTAGGGTCCCTAGGCCTGGCTGGTGATCAGGGCAGATGGGGCCTTGTGTTGCTGGCCGGGCCTCCCTTCCCCAGCTACTGGCTGGGGTCTTACTTCATTCGGCACCACTCCCTGGTGTTCAGTGCATGTCATAACAACTGATAGAACTCCCGGTCTCCTGGTCCAACTCCCAAGGGGACACTTTGCATATTAGCCTTTTATATAAATAGATGTAAAAGAAACTTATTCTCTCTCTGATTCTCCATGACCCCTATCATAGCAACCGTTAATTTTCCTTTTGTTTCTAAATATTTTATTAGTCGGTACTTGCTTTTTTATATGTATTTTTATTGATTTCAGAGAGGGAGAGGGATTGAGAGATCGAAACATGAATGATGAGAGAGAATCATTGATTGGCTGCCTCCTTTCTGCACAGGCGCTACTGGAGAGGAGATCGAGCCCGCACCCTGGTATGTGCCCTTGGCCAGAATTTAACGTGGGACCCTTAAGTCTGCAGGCCAATGCCCCAAACTGGCTAGGGCTGGACTTCCTTTTTTAACTTAGTGTGTTTGATGAACCATGTATCAAAAATATTTCATTAATTTTTATGGCTGTAAATTCCAGTATGTGGATATTAATTTTTACTTATATTCCACTAGAGGCCCGGTGCACGAAATTCGTGCACGGGGGGGGGGGGGAAGGAGGGCGGGGAGGGTATGTCCCTAAGCCCAGATTGCACCCTCTCCAACCTGGGACCCAGAGGGGGATGTCTGCTGCCTGTGGGATTGGGCCTAAATGTGCAGTTAGACATCCCTCTCACAATCCAGGACTGCTGGCTCCCAACCGCTTGCCTGTCTGCCTGCCAGATTGCCCATAACCGCTTCAGCCTGCCAGCTTGATCACCCCTAACCACTCCCTTGCCAGCCTGATCAACGCCTAACTGCTCCCCTGCTGGCCTGATTGCCCCCAACTGCTCTCCCTTGCTGGCTTGGTCGCCCACAATTGCCCTCCCCTGCCAACCTGATCATCGCCTAACTGCTCCCCTGCTGGCCCAATTGCCCCCAACTGCCCTCCCCTGCAGGCCTGGTCCCCCAAAACTGCCCTCCCCTTCTGGCCTGGTTGCTCCCAACTGCCCTCCACTGCTGGCCTGGTCTCCCCCAACTGCCCTCCCCTGCCGGCTTGGTCGCCCACAATTGCCATCCACTGCTGGCTTGATCAACACCTAACTGCTCCCCTGCTGGCCCGATTGCCCCCACCTGACCTCCCCTGCTGGCCTGGTCACCCCTAACAGCCCTCCCTTGCTGGCCTGGTTGCCCCTAACTGCCCTTCCCTGCTGGCCATCTTGTGTCCACATGGGGCGGCCATCTTGTGTGTTTGAGTGACAGTCAATTTGCATATTACTCTTTATTAGATAGGATTTTTTGTTGATGAACATTTTTATTCACCCTTTTGCAATGATGAATTACGCTGCTGTGAAAATTTGTGTACATATTTTTAGTAGAATACATACTTGTGTGTGTGTGTGTGTGTGTGTGTGTGTACCTAGGAATGGAATTTCCTTGGTTAAATAGTAATTTAATATTTTTGATGATCTATAAGACTAATTAAAAACATTTTTATTTGCCGAAACCGGTTTGGCTCAGTGGATGGAGTGTCGGCTAGCGGACTGAAAGGTCCCAGGTTCGATTCCGGTCAAGGGCATGTACCTGGGTTGCGGGCACATCCCCAGTGGGAGATGTGCGGGAGGCAGCTGATCGATGTTTCTCTCTCATCTATGTTTCTAACTCTCTATCTCCCTCCCTTCCTCTCTGTAAAAAATCAATAAAATATATTAAAAAATTTTTTATTTATTTCAGAGAGGATGGGATAAGCAGAGGGAGAGAAACATTAGTGATGAGAGAGAGTTGATTGGCTGCCTCCTACACACCCTACACTGGGGATCCATTTGCAAACCAGGCATGTGCCCTGACCGGGAATCGAATTGTGACCTCCTCCTCACTCATAGGTTGATGGTCAATCAAAGAGCTATGCCACAGTCTCATATCCAATGTATGAAGATCCCCATCTCTATATCATTAAAAAAAATAGTTTCATAGTTAAAACTTTTATTTTTACAGCTTTGATCATTTTGAGTTAGCTTTTCTGTGTGTCATATCAGGTTTCAACTTCATTATTTTTTATGTAGCTATCTTTAGTTGTCCTAGCACTGTTTTTTGAAGCCTATTCTTTCTCTATTTGGGTGGTCTTGAATGTTGTCACAAGTCTCTTGGCTATAGATGTGTGGTCTTATTTCTAGACTTCCCATTGTTTATTTGTACCATATGTCAGTATACACTTTGCATACTATTTCTTGTAGTCTGCTTGTACCTTTGAATTTGAATATTGTCTCATAGAGAACATATACATATTTGAGTCATCCTATCTAATAAAAGAGAAACATGGTAATTAGCGTACAACGGCTCCCCTTCCCATTGGCTAAAGAGGGCAATATGCAAATTAACTGCCAGCCAAGATGGCGGCCGTCAGTCAGGCAGCTTAAAGTGAACATGAGGCTTGCTTGCTTCAGTGACGGAGGACTCCAATGTTCCCCGCCTGCCGCTGCAGACCTCTGAGCTGCAACTCTAAGCAACTATATAACAAATACAGAAGCTAAACAAAACCCCGGAAACTTGCTTTAGTCCGTTGGGCTTCAGCCAGCAGGATTGCAACATTGTTTCAAATACAGAAGGTAAACAAAGGCCAGAAACCTGCTTTCAGCAGCGCAGGCCTTAGAGCTGGAGCCAAGCCTTAAAGCTAAAGCTGGCCCAGAATAAAAAAAAAAAAAGAAAAAAAGGAGCGGTTGGGAGCTTCAGTCACCCGCCAGCCTGAAAACAGCCCTTAGCCCCTCACCCAGGCTGGCTAGGCACCCCAGTGGGGACCCACACCCTGATCCAGGACACCCTTCAGGGCAAACCAGCCGGCCCCCACCCGTGCACCAGGCCTCTATCCTATATAGTAAAAGGGTAATATGCCTCTCAGCACCGGGCTCAGCAGAGCCGAGAGGCCTCCCGGCACTGGGATCAGTGTGACAGGGGACAGTGCCCAAACTCCCTGATCGCCCTGCGGCTCTGTGTGTGACAGGGGGCAGGGCCACAACCTCCGTATCCGCCCTGCTTTGTGACAGGGGAAGGCGCCCCAACCTCCTGATCAGCCCAGCTCTGTGCCTGATAGGGGGAGCTCCCCAACCCGCTGATCGCCCTGCTCTTTGGGTGACAGGGTGTGGGACCGCAACCTTCCCATCGACCCTGCCTTGAGTGTGACAGTGGGCGGTGCCCCAAGCCCCCAATCGGCCTTACCCTGAGCGTGACTGAGGGTGGCATCGCAACCTTCCGATCAGGCCTGCTCTGTGCATGACGGGGTGGTGCCCCAACTCCCCAATCGGCCCTGCTCTGAGCCTGACCAGGGGCTGCACCTAGGGATTGGGCCTGCCCTCTGACACCCGGGAGCAGGCCTAAGCCAGCAGGTTGTTATCTCCTGAGGAGTACCAGACTGCGAGAGGGCACAGGCCGGGCTGAGGGACTCCTCCCTCACCCCCGAGTGCACAAATTTTTGTGCACCGGGCCTCTAGTCCTATATAATAGAAGAAAACATGTAAATTAGCCATCCCTCCACTACACACAATTCATGCCCACAAGCCAATCAGGAGCGAGTATGCAAATTAACCCAACTAAGATGGGGAACACTGGAGTCCTCCATCACCGAAGCAAGCAAGTCTCATGTTAGCTTCAAGCTGCCTGGCTGCCGGCCGCCATCTTGGCTGGCCGTTAATTTGGATATCTTGCTGATTATCCAATGGGAAGGGTAGCGGATGTACGCTAATTACCATGTTTCTTTTTTATTAGATAGGATGTTACCCCAATAAATTCAATAGAAAGTCACAACCATCTATGATAATAATCTATAATAATAATAAAAAGGGTAATATGCGGATAACACCCAACGTCCTTCCCGGTGTCATTCCAGATGTCCTTCCAGTGGAAGCCGGGGCCTGAGTGAAGCCTGGGTCCTGGGTTCCTGGCGTCGGTTGCCAGAGGGAAGCAACCCAGGTCCTGCGTGCTGTAGTGAAGCTGGTGCCGGCAGCCAGGGGGAAGGAAGGCCTACTCTTGCACGAATTTTTGTGCATTGGCCCTCTAGTGGTTTACGATAAATGCTTGGTTAAGATGGAAAAGGCATTATGTTTTGGGTGAAAGACATGAATGGAAAATGAGTAGTGATTGATTGCAACATGTTCCAGAAAGTATTGAGCCCTTATGATAATTTCATCAAGGGATCCCTTAACACTATTTACTGCAAGTTATGGGATGCTTACCTAGATTCAGGAATAAGTTTGTACTGAAAATTAAATTACTCAGGAGAGAGAGAGAGCACATTAACATAACTTGTATTACAGTATTTTGTTATAATTGTTCTATTTTGTATTTTTGTTAGTATTTTACTGTGTCCAGTTAAAAGTAAAACTTTACCATAGGTATGTATGCATAGGCAAAAAAGAATAATATATAAGATTTGGTGCTAACTGTGGTTTTAGGCATTCACTGGGCATCTTGACACATCCAATTCCCTATTGTTCTTCTCTCTAGTAGTTCTATTCTCATTAAATATCAGATTAAAATCTACAATATTGGTCAGCTTCCTACTTTTTGTGTTAGTTTTGTAGGTATTGTTTTTAGTGTTTTAGTGTGTTCTCTTTCTTAGGTACAATTATTTTTATAATTGCTATATATGTACTTTAAAAATATACATTTTAATGATTTTTTTACAGCGGAAGGGAGAGGGATAGGGAGAAACATTGATGATAGAGAAACATCGATCAGCTGTCTCCTGCACTCCTCTTACTAGGGATGTGCCTCAACAAATGTACATGCTCGGGGACCTTTCAGTCCGCAGACTGACACTCTATCAACTGAGCCAAACCGGTTAGGGCACTACATATATATATATATTTTTTATAATTCTTTATTGTTGGAAGTATTACCTATTTTCAACCCATTGTCCCCCTCCAGTCTGGTGCCATGCCACCCCCTCTTCCCTGCCTTGCTCCCCTGTTCTTTCCAGCCTTTCCCAGGCCTGAAGTACCCCCTATTGTTTGTGTTCATGGTTTCTGCATATATCCATATTAATAAGGTCTTTGGTTGCTTGCCTCCCACCCTCCCCTACTTTTCCTCTTGAGATTCCACATCTGTTCCATGCTTCCATGTCTCTGGATGTACTCTGTTCATCAGTTCATTTTGTTACTTAGGTTCTACATATGAGTGCAGTCATATAATACTTGTCTTTCTCTGACTGACTTATTTCACTTAGTATGATACTTTCCATGCCCCTCCATGCTGTCTCAAAGGGTAAGAGATTCTTCTTTTTTACTGCTGCATAGTATTTGATGGTATACATGTACTACAGATTTTTATCCACTCATCTACTGATGGGCAAGAGATTGTTTCCAGACATTAGCTATTGTAAATCACGCTGCTATAAACATAAGAGTACTATTTACATAAATGGTGCTTCGGGTTTCTTAGAATATATTCCTAGAAGTGGGATCGCTGGGTCAAATGGCAGTTCCATATTTAATTTTTTTTTTTTAATATATTTTATTGAGTTTTTACAGAGAGGAAAGGAGAGAGATAGAGAGTTAGAAACATCGATGAGAGAGAAACATCGACCAGCTGCCTCCTGCACACTCCCCACTGGGGATGTGCCCGTAACCAAGGTACATGCCCTTGACCGGAATCGAACCTGGGACCTTTCAGTCCGCAGGCCGACGCTCTATCCACTGAGCCAAACCGGTTTCGGCCATATTTAATTTTTTGAGGAAACTATACTGTTTTCCTTAATGGCTGCATCCATCTTCATCCCCACCAGTAGTGTACCAGGGTTCTCTTTTCTCCACATCCTCGATAGCACTTGTCATTTGTTGATTTTTTGATGGTAGCCATTCTGACAGGTGTGAGGTGATACTTCATTGCCATTTTAATTTGCATCTCTCTGGTGATCAGTAACTTTGAGCATGTTTTCATATGTCTCTTGGCCATTTGCATGGCCTCTTTGGAGAAGTATCTATTTAGGTCCTTTGCCCATTGGTAATTGGATTGTTTGCCTTTCTTTTGTTAATTTGCATGAGTTCCTTATACATTTTGGATATTAATACTTTATCAGATGTATCATCACCAAATGCTCTTCCATACGGTGGGCTCTTTTCATTTTGTTGATGGTTTCTTTTGCTGTGCAGAAGCTTTTTATTTTGATGTAGTTCCATTTTTTTCCTTTCTCCTTAGTTTCCTTTGCTTTAGGAGATGTATCTATAACATATTGCTCCCAGAGATGTCTGAGATTTTGCTGCCTGAGATTTCTTCTAGGATTTTTATGGTTTCACAGCTTACACTTAAGCCTTACCCATTTTGAGTTTATTCTTGTGTATGGTATATGTTGGTGGCCTACTTTAATCTTTTTGCATATATCTGTCCAATTTTCCCAGTGCCATTTATTGAAGAGACTATCTTGACTCCATTGTGTGCTCTTGCATCCTTTGTCAAATATTCATTGAACATAATGGTTTGGGGTAGATTTCTGGGGTCTCTGTTCTCCTGATCTATTTGCCTGTTCTTATGCTAGTACCAGGCTGTTATGATTATGGTGGCTTTGTTGTATAACTTGAAATCTAGTATTGTGATCCCTCCAACTTTGTTCTACTTTCTGAAAGTAGAACCATTAGCAGTCTATTTTTGGTTCCATATCAGTTTTTGAGTATTTGTTCTAGCTCTGTGAAGTATGCTGTTGGTATTTTAATAGGGATTGTTTTGAGTCTGTAGATTCCTTGGGTAGTATGGACATTTTAACGATGTTAATTCTACGAATTTATGAACATAGTATATTCTTCCATTTGTTTATATTTTCATCTCTTTTTTCAAGGTCCTATAGTTTTGTGAGTACAGGTCTTTTGCCTCCTCATTTAACACATTGTTTGCGGGTAGTTTTTATCGCGTGCTAACAGGTGGCGTGGGCCATTTTTGCTAATTTTTTGTGCAAATGGCAACGTTCAGTAAAATTACAATAACTTTAGTTTACGTATTTATACGTTACCTGCATTCTGCTGCTAGTCTATAAAAAACGTATTAATACGTGTCCTGCACTTTACTACCAGTCAATGTAAAACGTATAAGTAAAACGTATAAATATGTTTCCCACGTACGATGTGTTAAGTTTATAAGTATCTTAATTTTTTTTGTTGCAGTGGTAAATAGGATTGTTTGTTTAGTTTGTCCTACTGAGAATTCATTATTGGTATGTAAAAGAGCCATCGATTTTTGGGTATTGATTTTTGTATCATGCTACATTGTCAAATTCATTTATTAAATCTAGTAGTTTTTTGGTAGAGTCTGTAGGGTTTTCTAAGTACAGTATCTGCTCTGAATAATGAGTTTTATTTCCTCCATTCCCATTTGGATGCCTTTTATTTCTTCTTGTTTGCTCGCTGTGGCTAGGACATCCAGTACTAACTTATATAATAAAAGGCTAATATGCAAATCAACCAAATAGAGGAACAACTGGTTGCTATGGCTTGCACTGACCACCACAGGGCAGATGCTCAACACAGGAGCTGCCCCCTGGTGGTCAGTGCGGTCCCACAGAGGGAGGACTGCTCAGCCAGAAGCCCTGAGCTGGGCTCACAACTGGCAGGTGCAGTGCTAATGATGTCTGACTGCTGGCCTAGGA
Source organism: Myotis pilosus (assembly GCA_036010255.1). Classification (NCBI taxonomy): domain Eukaryota; kingdom Metazoa; phylum Chordata; class Mammalia; order Chiroptera; family Vespertilionidae; genus Myotis; species Myotis pilosus. The sequence goes on from JASKON010000048.1 coordinate 253,429, forward strand.
GAGCGGGAGTAAGCCATCAGTCGGACATCCCCAAGGGCTACCAGACTACAAAAGTATGCAGGCTGGGCAGAGGGACCCCCGCCCCTGCCGCCCAAGTGCATAAATTTAGTGCACCGGACATCTAGTGTTAAATAAGAGTGGTGAAAGGAGATATTCCTGTCTTGTTCCTATTATTAGGGAAAATGGTTTTAGTTTTTGCCCATTGAGTATGATGTTGGCTGTAGATTTGTTATATATGGCCTTTGTCATGTTGAGATATGCTCCCTCTATTCCCTGTTTGCTGTGAGTTTTTATCAAAATGGGTGTTGGATTTTGTTGAATGCTTTTTCTGGTCTATTGATATGATCATGTGATTTTTTTCTGTTAATTTGTTTATGTGATGTATTATGTTTCTTAATTTCCAGCTATTTTACCAATATTGCATTCTTGGAATAAATCCCACTTGGTCATGGTGTATGATCTTCTTAATATATTGCAGGATCTGATTTGCTAATATTTTGTTGAGGATTTTTGCATCTGTGTTCATCAGGGCTATTGGCCTGTACTTATAATACTTTGCAGTATTTTTATTTGGATTTGGACTTAGGATAATGCTGGCCTCGTTGGAAGAATTTGTAAGTGTTCCTTCCTTTGGGATTTTTTGGAATAGTTTGAGGAGGATGTGTTAGATCTTTGAATGTTTGGTAAAACTCTCTGGTGAAGCCACCCAGATCCAGAAATTTGTTTGGTTGGAGTTTTTTGATTATTGCTTCGATTTCTTCATTTGTTACTGACCTATTCAGGTTTTCTGATTCTTCCTGATTCAGTTTTGGGAGATTTTATTTTTCTAGGAATTTGTCCATTTCATCCACATTGTCCAGCTGGTTGGCATATAGTTGTTCGTAGTATTTTCTTATAATAATTTGTATTTCGGTGCTGTAAGTGGTTACTTCTCCCCATTCATTTCTGATTTTATTTGGGTCCTCTCTGTTTCTTGATGAGTCTGGCTAACGAGTTCATCAATTTTGTTTCTCCTTTCAAACGACCAGCACTTGGTTTCATTAATTTTTTTGTGTGTGCGTCTTTGTCATTTATTTCTGCTGTATTCTTTATTTTCTTTCTTATACTTACTCTGGGCCTTTCTTGGTTTTCTCTTTCCAGTTCTTTAAGTTGTAGGGCTAAATAGTTTGTTATTGATTTTTCTTGTTTTGTTTTTTGAGATATGCCTGTAGCGCTATGAATTTCCCTTTCAGAACGGTTTTTGCTGTGTTCCTGAGATTTTGGGTTGCTGTGTGTTCATTTTCATTTGTTTCCAGGAAGTTTTTAATTTCTTTTTTCATCTCATTGGTAACCCATTTATTGTTTAATAACATGATATTTAGTCTTGTTAACGTAAAAAAAACCATTGAAACCTGTAAAGAATTTTTGTGAGTTTATTTGAGCCAAGCTGTTGACATATGCTGGGAAGCAGAATCTCAGCAAATTGAGATAGTGCTCCGGAGAATGGTGGGGTTACAATTGTATTAATACATTTCAATCAAAGGAGAGACATAAAATTCATTGGTGATAGAATAAGGAGGAGGGATAAGCAAAGCAGGGAAACCCCTGGGATTGGATAAAAAGTAAAATGATGGGCACATACTTAGGTGGGTGCAGGAACAATTAACATGATGATGAAGGAATCTGTGGTATCTGTCCTGGGGCCCAGCACATTTGGTTGTGCCCCAGGGGCTCCAGATACAGGGAAGTCACAAGTTACCCAGACATTTCAAGGGTATGTTATCGTAGATGCAAAAAGACAGATAGGCTCAGTTAAGGTAAAGGTTAACCTTGTCAGTGAAGATACTGGCCCAGGACGTAACTGCCACCATAACTGCTTTTAGTTAAAGTTTAATTTCAGACCATCCTTTGTGGTTACGTTAGGTCTCCCGAGTTTGCAAGACTGCCATGCAGGCCTCCCCTGAGCCTGTCAGTTCAGCATGTGGCCCCTTTCATCCACAGTCTCCAGGTGTTTAATGTTTTTGGGTGTATTTACTATATTAATTTCTAATTTCACTCCATTGTGATCTGAGAAGTTGCTTGATATTTTAATCTTCTTGAACTTGTAGAGACTTGTTTTGTGTCCTGACATGTGGTCTACCATTGTGTATATTCTGAAGAATGTATATTCTGCAGCTTTGTGGTGAAATGTTCTATAAATCTCTGTTAAATCCATCTGATCCAGTGTTCCCTCCTATGACTGTGTTGTTGTCGATCTCTCTGTTAAAGTCCTGTAGAAGTTATTTTGTATATTCACCACTTTATTAACCGCCTCTGTTCTAGACAGGCCTTCCCCAATTTCCTACAGTTGAGGTTTTGTGCCACCCCTGACATGGGCATGGTCACATAGGCCTACAGCTGCCCCGCCTTGGCTCACTCTGTCACTGTGAGCTTAAATTCCTAGTAAGCTAAAGCAGCCCCGCCATGGCTCACTGTCATGGTGAGCTTCAATTCCCAATGACCTAACTGCAGCCTGACCATGGCTCACTCAGTCACTGTGACCTTCACTTCCCAGTGAGCTAGACCAGGCCCACCTTGGCTCACTTCTTTTGTATAATGTTCCAAGAAAGCCAAAGCAGAGCACCACCTGGGCTTTCTCCTATTGTTTCTTCTACACCAAGTCTTTCCTTTTTTTCATTGTCCTGTTTTAATAAAATATACTAAAAATCACCTGCACTCGTGTTGTGAAATCATTTCTACAGAAAGTGAAGAGGACACACACTACAGCCTGGCCTGAGGAACAGAGCCAGTAGCAGAATAAGAGTTGAACGGGCAGTTTTCTCCCAGATATAAGTGCTGGTAGAGGCCTGCAAGACTATACAGGTTGCTAACGGTCAACTGTCTCTCAATAGAGACCAAAACCTGATGGGTATCCTTCTTTGCCCAGTTGAGCATCTGCCCTCTCAGCAGCTAGGCCCCCTTCTTGGACAGCTAACACATAGCCATAACAATGGCCCTCAGTGTGGGAGACTGGACACTTGCCAGTTACTCCCAAAGACTACTAAGGACTGTAGACCATCACTAGTCTACAGCAACTACTGGCAGCTATAGCTACATTCAAACCTGTAAGATAATCAAAGGTTAATATCCGTTTGACTGCTAAGGAGCGCTATCGCGCTCTTCTTATGTTACTCCAAAAATGCGAAGAGCGGGATAGCGCTCCTGTTTTTTTTTTTTTTTTATGCCAAGACTGCGGAGAGCATAATAATGCTGCTCCAAAACACTAGAATTTGTGTGTCCAGTGAAGCACGTTGCGGTTTCGGAGCATATGATTTTTAATTGTTCTAATAATATTACATATTTCAAATCTACTTTTTTTTTTCTGTTAAATAACAGTGAAAACAATGCCAATTTTATTCGCAAAATTAATTAAAACAAATTTATGTAAACAATTGGTATTTTTTAATTTTTGTTGTTGCAAAGCAATACAAGTGAGTTTATTGTATAAAAAGTGTTTTACATTTTTCCCCATACACGTGCAGTTAGTGCCGCAGTTTTGGCATATGTCTGAAAAAATACGTCAGCAGCCAAACGGATATAACATATTAGTACAATGAAATATAATATTGGCACTATGGCCGCTTCAGGCAGCTAAATCTTCTGCTACTAAACATGACATATGGTAGGGCTATACATTTTAGGTGACCAAAGTCTATTCTTGACCTTCCCACATAAGGCAAAATTGTCCTTGTCTCTCTGGAGCTATGTTCATGAAGATGCAGGCATCATCTGAGTCTGTTATACAGTTTTCTGCAGGCTACTGTAAGGGCTGTGCATTGCAGCCAGTTCTTCCTTCTATTTATAAATACAGTTTCCAATTTTCTTAAAATGTACACAGGAGAAAGTTGTTTTGCTATACACAGGTGGCTTAACCCCTATACAACCGGCCTTGGACCTCTGCCTAGCAAACTGCAGGCTATAAGTTCAATATGCAGCCTCCGGTCTTCCTAACCCAACAAGGTTTCGGCCAGTCTCTGAGTCAGACTCCTCCTCTCTCGGAGAATTTCAAAGTCCTGATGGCTCCCAGGTCCAGGGAGAGTGCCCTTTTCTTTGCCCTTTTCTTAACTCTGTTTATTAGTTATAGAGCCTTGCTTTCCTTGTCTTCCTACCAGTCCCCTTTATGGCAGAGTAGCGACCAGGCCTCTTCTAAGGGAGTGCCCTGGAAGGGGGATATCAGCCCCTTTTCTTCTAGCAGCAACAGGTACTAAACCCTTCAGCACATTTGCAAACAGGGACTTTTTACTAGCTCTGTTTTCAGCTTTCATAGATCCCAGGCTTGCTGCTCTGTTTCTGGGGCTAGTACCAGTCACTGGCTTCTGGCTTAACTGCTGTAGCCTGCAAGCCAAAGGCCTCAGTCTTGTATTGCTTGTTGTAAAACACTCATTTCTCACTGGGCAGCAATGGGGCAGCTCTAATGTCAGGTAAATTTCTGCTTGTTTTCCATTTTCTCGCTGCTGCTGCTTCTTTAGGGCCACTGCAGGCAGCTCAGGCATCCAGCTCCCCCTTCTTTGATCATTCACAACCCAATCTAGTCTGGAGCTGGGGAATAGTGTCTTGATCCGCCTTGCATCCCCAGAGGGCTGCCCGTCTGGCCCCAGATCTGGAGGGCCTGCCTGCCGTAGTGGCAACATAGGAACTGCAGGACTGGCAGATGTCCCAGGGTCTTGCAGGTTCTCTCCCCCTCTCACTCTGTCTCTATATGCTGTCCCTGTATAGTATGGGTTGGACTGAAGGGATTAAAGGACGACAAAACCCCTCCTGTCGGTGGGTCCGGAGGGAAGACAATTGGCATTGGAGGAGGTAGGGGCTCTGGAGCTGGTGGCGTGGCCTGGGCCTGAGGCCGGGGCTCACCCGGATCTGGCGCCAGGGGACGATAGGGGGCGGCCGGATAATGGGCTCTTCCTGCTCTCCCTGAAGGACCGGGGAAGCCTTTCTCTTCTGGGGCCCGGCCAAAAGAATTGTCTGTCTCTGTCCCAATTGTCCCCTTGGAAGGCAAGCCCTCATCCACCGGGGTTTCTTGGACAATATGTCAATCCAAACCTGAATATAAGGAATTTGATCAGGATGCTCTGGGCGGTCGTATAGGATATAATGGACCCGGTAGGCAGTGGTCAGATCAAAGGACCCTGCATCCGGCCCCCCTCCTGGAAAGTGGGCCACTCCCACTCACAGAATTGCTGTAAATTAAAAGCATTAACATTATAACCTTTAAATTTACTCCAGAACTTCAGTTTAATACAGTAAATTTAAAACCTAGGTAAGAGCAATTGATAGCTAGAAATCTTTATTAACTAAGTGGGCTGATTCCCCTTTATTTATTTATTTATTTATTTTTTTAAATATATTTTATTGACTTTTTACAGAGAGAGGAAGGGAGAGAGATAGAAAGTTAGAAACATCGATGAGAGAGAAACATCGATCAGCTACCTCCTGCACATCTCCCACTGGGGATGTGCCCACAACCCAGGTACATGTCCTTGATCGGAATCGAAAAACTCGTTAGTCGGGACACTCATAAGTCAAGGCCCCACTGTATAGTACTTTAAGTCTCAGTGACAGCAATCAGATAAGAAGAAAGAATCCAAATTGGAAAGAAGTAAAACTATCATCATTTGTAGACAACATGACACTATACAGGGAGAACCCTAAAGATTCTACCAAAAAAATACTGGAACTTAGAATTAAATTCAGGAAAGTAGCAGGATACAAAATTGATAGTCAGAAATCACTTGCCCTTTTCTATACCACTAGAGGTCTGGTGCACAAAATTCATGCAGGGAGAGATGTGGGTCCCTCAGCCTGACCTGCACCCTCTCGCAATCCAGGATCCCTCTCACAATTGGAGACTCCTTGGCTCATAACCACTCACCTGCCTGCCTGCCTGATTGCCCCTAACTGCTCACCTGCCTACCTGATTGCCCCTACCCACTCGCCTGCCTGCCTGGTCGCCCCTAACCACCTCTGCCTGCCTGCCTAATCACCCCCATCCACTAGCCTGCCTGCCTGATCGCCTCTAACCACCGCTGATTCGTCCAGAAGGTCATCCAGAAGATCATTTGGCTGGCTGGTCTAATTAACATATTGTGCTATTACTTAATTATAGATACTGAACTGTCAGAAGGAGGAATTAAGGAAACAACCCTATTTATAAGTTTTTTAAAAATTAGATGCCTAGAAATGAATTTATCCCAGGAAATAAAAGGCCTCTGCTCATAAAATTATAAGACACTGAAGATACAAGTAAACAGGTATATGTCATGCTCATATTTAGGAAGAACTGGCAATATTATCCAAAGCAATCTACAAAACAATGCAACATCTATCAAAATACCAATGACATTTTGCATAGAAAATAAAACAAAATATCCTCAAATTTGTAGGAACCAGAAGAGACCCGCAAATAGCCACAGCAATTTTGAATAAGAATTACAATACCTGATATCAATCAATACTACAAGGCCACAGTAATCAAAACAGCACTGAACACAAAAGAGAGCACATAAATAATCCCATGCCTATATGGTCAATTAATATATGACAAAGGAGACAGGTAGACTATACTATGAGGTCAAGACTGTCTCTTCAATAAATGTTTTGGAAAACTGGATGTGTAACCGAAACTGGTTTGGCTCAAGAGGATAGAGCATCGGCCTGCGGACTGAAAGGTCCCAGGTTCGATTCCGGTCAAGGGCATGTAGCTGGGTTGCGGGCACATCCCCAGTAGGAGATGTGCAGGAGGCAGCTGATTGATGTTTCCCTCTCATCGATGTTTCTGACAATCTCTCTCCCTTCCTCTCTGTAAAATATCAATAAAATATTTTTTTTTAAAAAAACTGAATGTGTAAAGAAAACATAAATAAAACTAGACCACCCCTTACATACAGAATAATAAACTCAAAGCTGAATCAAGATCTAAATGTTCAACTAGCAGAAAATTTGTAAACAGTGACTCTTTTTTTTTTAAATCTGCACCAGAGGAATTTTTCCCATGATTTTCAGACACAGTGGGAGGGAGGGAGAAACAAGGTGGGAGGGGAATGAACATCAATGTAAGAGAGACCTATGGATTGGTTTCTTCCCATGTACATGTGTCCCAACCGGGCTGGAGACGGAATCTGCAACCCTTAAGCCCACTCTAACTACTGAGAAAACAGGCCAGGTTAGCAGTAAACTCTTTGACATTCCTAGCAGTACTTTTGGGATATGGCAAGAAAAACAAAGAGAAAACCTACATCACACTAAAAAGTATTTAGCAAAAGAAACCAGAGAGGAAGGGAGAGGGAGAGAGAGAGAAACATCATTGATGAGAGAAAATCATTGATTGGCTGCCTCCTGCATGTCCCCCATTGAGGATTGTGCCCTGGACTAGAATTAAACCTGGGACCCTTCATTCCTCTGTATGATGCTCTATTCACTGAACCAAACCAGCTAGGGCTCTGCTCTGATGTTTATTACTTCATCTTAGTTTGTGCTTTATATATTCTTTGTTCTCCAATTTTGGCAGACTCTCTGTGTTTTTTTCTTTGTATTAATTAGGTAAATCTTGCAAATTTTCCTGTCTTGACAGGCTGTATTTTTGTAGTAGGTGTTCTGAGGGCCCACTGGCACAATCTCCTTGGTCATGTGAGCTTAGTGCATTAGGGTTGCCCCTTTTATGGGTCATACCCTCAAGTTATAGTTGATCCTTGATTGTTGTTCATATTTCAGTGGGAGGGATTGACCCTGAGGATGAGCATCTGTGTGGACTGGTAATAATTATAGTGATTAAGATGTGTGTGGACTGATCCCAAGGATGAACCTACATTTTTGGTGTGTCACTGAGGATCTGATCCGTGATCATTTGTTGTGGACTGAATAGGAATTTGTCCATTTAGCCTCCACCTATTTGAACGCTTTTGAGTATTTTTATTTTTGATTTCTAATTTCATGCTATTGTTATCTGAGAAGTCACTTGTGATCTCAATCTTGAATTGGTTGATACTTACTTTGTGTCCTAACCTCTGGTGTGTCCTTGAGAATGCTCCATGTGCATTTGAGAAGAATGTATAATCTACTGCTTTGGAATAAAATGTTCTGTAAATATCAATTAAACCCACATGATCTAGTGTGTCATTTAAGGCCCCTGTTTCCTTACTGATTTACTGTCTGGAAAATAGAAACAGTGATGTTGTTAAAGTCCCCTACTATGTCTGTATTGCTGTCTGTCTTTTCCTTAAAGTGCTCCAACAATTTTTTTAGAATGTATTTCAATGTTCCTATATTGGGTGTGTATATGGTTTCTCTTGTTAGATTGTACCTTAGGTATCCTATATAATAAAGAGGTAATATGAAAATTGACCACCACGCCCTCACACAAGATGGCGGCCCCCATGTTGTCGCAAGATGGCCGCCACAAGATGGCCAGCAGGGGAGGGCAGTTGTGGGCGATCAGGCCTGCAGGGGAGGGCAGTTGGCGGTGACCGGGCCAGCAGGGGAGGGCAGTTAGGGGTGACCAGGCCAGCAGGGGAGTTCAGTGAGGGGCGACCAGGCTGGCAGAGGGGAGCAGTTAAACATTGATAAGGTTGGCAGGGGAGTGTTTAGGGGGTAAATCAGGCTGGCAGGCAGAAGTGGTTAGGGGCAATCAGGCAGGAGGGTGAGCAGTTGGGAGCCAGCAGTTCCTGATTGTGAGAGGGATGTCCCAGATTGGAGACGGTGCAGGCTGAGGGAGGAACCCCCCCGCCCCCCCCCCCCCCACCAGTACTCAAATTTCGTGCACCAAGCCTTTAGTTATATATAATAAGTTTCTTTTTCTCTTTTTGTGGCCTTTGTTTTGAAGTCTGTTTTGTCATATTTGAGTATTGTTACCCCAGCTTTTTTGTTTCCATTTGCATGGAATATGTTTCCAATTCCTGCACTTTCAATTTGTGTATCTTTTGCTCTTAGGTGGGTGTCTTGTGGACAGCATATAATTGGGTCATGTTTTTATATCCATTCAGCTACCCTATGTCTTTTTTTTAAAAAAATATCTTTATTGATTTCAGAGAGGGAGAGGGAAAGAGAGATACCAACATCAGTCATTGATTGGCTACCTTCTGCAAGTCCCCTACTAGGAATCAAGCCAATAACCCAGGCATGTGTCCTTGACTGGAATTGAACCTGGGACCTTTCAAGTCCACAGGATGATGCTCTATCCACTGAGCCAAACCAGCTAGGGCTGTCCTATGTCTTTTGATTGATGCATTTAATCCATTTACATTTAAGATTATTATTGACTAGAGGCCCAGTGCATGAAATTGACTGTTCTCCCTTCCCCCAATCAGCCCTGTCCCCTGTTCGGACTCCTAGAGAACTCCTGGTCAAGGGGACAATGGATACTATGCTTTTACTAATCTATATAACAAAGACATAATATGCAAATTGACTCTCACACCCTCATAAGATGGCTGCCTATGACCAGGTCAGCAGTGGGGTTAGTGGGGGACGACCAAACGACTGAATAGCAGGCTGCATGGGGTGACCAGGCTGGCACGCAGAGGCAGTGAGGGGTGATCAGGCCGATGGGTGGGGGCAGTTATGGGTGGCCAGGCGGGCATGCAGGTGAGCAAATAGGAGCCAGCGGTCCAGGATTGTGAGAGGCCTAACCTGGCAGTTGGACATCTCCTGAGGTTCCCAGATTGGAGAGGGTGCAGGCTGGGCTGAGGGGATCTCTCACCCCCATGCACGAATTTCGTGCATCAGGCCTCTAGTATAGGATAGGTACTTATTTATTATCACTTATTCCTTTATACTTAAGTTCTTCTCTCTATTTCTTCTTATTAAAGCAGACCCTTTTCCATTTCTTGCAATGGTGGCTTGGTGGTAATGTACTCATTTAGCATTTTTGTTTGTTTTGGAAGCTCTTCAGTTTTAAATGATAGCCTTAGTGTATAGTTTTGTATTCAGGCCCCTGCTTTTCATTAGCTTTTTAAATAATAAGTACCAATCAGAATCTTACTTGATGCTGTGTATCCAGTACATGAAGGAGAAATAGATTGATTGTAAAAGCTGATATTAATGCCTACCTATCATCTTTAATTCTGATTTGAAACTTTCACATCTAACAAAACAGCATGTAATTGATTTCATTGACTCACTTTATCATAAATGTAACCATTTTCACTTTTAAATAAAAATATAATTAAATACTGTTAATCCATCTTGGGGTTCTGTATAAAATTCCATTTGATTAAGAGGTTTACTGCTAAAAAATGTTTGAGACATCGTTTTAGATGTTTCTGAGTGTTCTTCTTTTATAGTGTTTCTTTACTTGAATATTTTATCCCAACCCCTTTTTACCTGAAATTTTTTATGAGAAAGCAGCTGATAGTCTATTAGGAACTTCCTTATAGGTAGCTGTCTTGCTGCCCTTAAGATTCTGTCTTTGTCTTTAATAGTTGCCATTTTAATTATGATGTGTCTAGGTGTGGGTCTCTGGGTTTATCTTTTTGTTTTTAAATATATATTTCTTTATTGATTTCAGAGAGGAAGGGAGAAGGAGAGAGAGATGGAAACATCAATGATGAGAAAGAATCATTGATCGGCTGCCTCCTGCATGCCCCCTACTTGGGGATCAAGCCCGCAACCCAGGCATCTGCCCTTAGCTTAAATTGAACCCGGGACCCCTTAGTCCACAGGCTGATGATGCTCTATCCACTGAGCCAAGTCGGCTAGGGCTGGGTTTATCTTGATTAGGGCTCTCTGTGATCCCTGAACTCGTGACTTTTTCTTCACCACGTTAGATTAATTTTCTGTCATTATTTCTTGAAACCATTTCTCTATTCCTTGCTCACATTCTTCTTCTGATTCCCCTATGATTGTGGGTGTTGTCCCAAAGCTCTCTTCAATTATCTTCTTGCTTTTTAATTCCCTTTTCTGTTTACTGCTCTCATCCAGTATTTACTTCTTTCTTGTCGTCCATGTCATTGATTTGATACTCTGCTTCATACTATCTGCTTTTCATTTTTTCAGTGTATTCTTGATGTCAAACATGTATTCATTTCAGACTGGTTCTTGTTGGTAATTTATAAGTCCCTTCTCATGTTTTTGCAGTTCCACTAAGTTCTTTGAGCTTTCTTATAACCATTACTTTGAAATTGATATTTTATAAATTGCTTGCCTCCATTTCATTTAGCTCTTTTTCTGGAGATTTTTCATTTTGTTTTGTTTCTTTGTCTTCTTTTTTTATCAGTCTCTTTGTATTTATTTGTATGTATTAGGTAGAACTGCTATGTCTCCCATCCTTCCTGGGTGGCCTTCTGTAGTAGGTGTCCTGTGGGACCCAGTGGCACAGTCTCCTTGATTTCCTGAGATGGATGCTCTAGGATAGCGGCCGCCAACCTTTCGGACCTCACGGACCACCAGTGGTCTGCAGACCACCAGTTGGCGACTGCTGCTCTAGGAATTTCCCTTGTGTGGATTATGTGGGGCCTGCTGGGTTTGATTTCTGTTGGCCTTTTTGTGTGGAATCAGCCCTCAGACTAGTTGATAAGAGGTCAGGTTCAATCTTGTTGTACAGGTGCTAATAAAACAAAACTGTGTAATACAATAAAACAAAAAATACAACTACAGCCCTGACTGGTTTGGCTCAGTGGATAGAGCATCTGCCTGTGGACTGAAGGGTCCCAGGTTCGATTCCAGTAAAGGGCATGTACCTTGGTTGTGGGCACATCCCCAGTGGGGGGTGTGCAGGAGGCAGGTGATCGATGTTTCTTTCTCATCGATGCTTCTAACTCTATCCTTCCTCCTTCCTCTCTGTAAAAATCAATAAAATATGTTAAAAAAAATACATCCACAAAATACACCAACATCAACACAGAGTGAAATAAATTATATATACATACACATACATATATATATATGTATATATGTGTGTGTATATATATATATATATATATATATATATATACACATACACACATATACATATACACACACACACACATACACTAGAGGCCCGTTGCAGGAAGATTCCTGCAAGAATAGGGCTTCCAGTGGCTGGAGCCAAGCAGAGAGGGGAGCGAAACCAGCTGAGGCAGGCTTTGCTCCCACTCCAAGCTGCTCCTGCTGGGTTTCCCCTCCCACTCCCAGGCGCTTTGGCGGGTTTCCTCTCCAGCTCCCAGGCGCTGTGGTGGGTTTCCTCTCCAGCTCCCAGGCGTTGTGGCAGATTTCCTCTACAGCTCCCAGGCGCTTTGGCGGGTTTCCCCTTCAGGTCCCAGGCGCTGTGGCGCGTTTCCTCTCCAGCTCCTAGCCGCCCCTGCTGGGTTTCCCCTCCCGGGCCCAGCCCCTCCTGCTGGGTTTCCCCTCCCAGGCCCAGCCCCTCCTGCTGGGTTTCCCTTCCCAGGCCCAGCCCCTCCTGCTGGGTTTCCCCTCCCGCTCCCAGGCACTATGGCGGGTTTCCCCTCCCGCTCCCAGGCTCTGTGGTGGGTTTCCCCCCCGCTCCCAGGCGCTGTGGCGGGTTTCCCCTCCCGCTCCCAGGAGCTGCCCCTTTCCCTCCCAGCCTCTGCCCCTCCAGCTCGCAGCCGCTGTGGCTGGGCTTGCCCTCCCACCTTCCCCCTCCCACCTCCGCAGCCCTGGCTCTGTCTGTACCGCTCAGCCTCCATTTTGTCCTCAGTCTTCCCTCGCAACTGGTGTATGCAAATTAACCACCATCGTTTAGCTCTATAATTGAAACCTTGTATCTTTTGGAGCTGTTGCTTCAGGAGCTCAGAGGCCAGAGCGGCAGGCGGGAAACGTTGTAGTCCTCCGTCACTGAAGCAAGCAAGCCTCCCTGTTCGCATCAGCTGCCTGGCTGCCTGCCACCATCTTGGCTGCCAGTTAATTTGCATATCTCGCTGATTAGCCAATGAAAAGGGTATTGGTCGTATGCCAATTACCATTTTTGTCTTTTATTAGATAGGATATATATATATATATATATATATATATATATATATATATAATATAAAGAAAAAAGTAGAGCAGACATTATTTGAAAGGAAAGAAGAAAAAGAAATATATAATTAGGAAAAGAAAACCTCGCTAGGGGCAATAGTGAAAGTTTAAGCTAAGAAAAAGGGAATCCTATATAATAAAAGCCCAGCGACCAAACAGCGTAACGAACGCTTGACCAGTCACTATGAGGTGCATTGACCACCTCTTGGTCCCTCTCCACCGGCCTGCAGGCTCTGATCAATCACTGGATGGTGAACGGGGAATTGGGGTATGTGGCGTTGGTGGGACAGGACTGGGGACTGGTGAGGTGAACCAGGTTGGTTGGTGGCGGTGGGGCAGGACTGGGGACTGGCAAGTGGGTGGAAGGCAGACTTCTTGGTCCCTCCTCTTTCCTTCAGGCTCTGATGGATCGCTGAATGGTGAATGGGGAACCGGGATGGGTGGTGGCAGTTGTGCAGGGAGGGGCTGGGGACTGGCGAGCTGGCAGAAGATGGCCCTGATCACAGGGCCTAGGAACTCTACCTCCACACGATTTTGTGCACTGGGCCTTTACTAGAATAAGAAAAAGAAAGAGAGGTACGAAATATTAAAGGAAAATGCAAAGAAAAAGTAAAACTACTGTTGATAAAAAAGAAAAAAGTGGAGCTTGTTGGTGTTAGCCTGTTTTCTCGGGTTAGACCATTGGCCCATGGACTGAGGGATCATGGGTTTGATTAGAGTCAAGGGCACATAGCCTGGCTGCAGGCAAGATCCCTGGCTCTGAGGGTCACATACATGAGGGAACCAATTGACATGTCTCTCTCACATTGATTTTTTTTTTCTCTCTGTCTCTCCCTTTCCCTTCCACTCTCTCTAAAAATAAATGGAAAAAATATTTTGAGTGAGGGTTAACAACAACAGCAAAAAAGGTGAAGCTTTTCAGATCTGGTATCCAAAACAGTGTTCTGCAGGTCCCTGGTGTCCCAACAACTTTTCTGCATCCACAAGCAATCTACAATATGTGTCTATCTCTGCTGGTCTTGAATGCACTGAGAACAAACCAACCTGCCCTCCAAAGTAGGCCAGATGTCCAAGATTTCCTGGGATTCATGTCAGCCTGGCCAACTGCCATATGCAGACACTGGAAAACCTCTGGTGAAATTGGGAGGATGAGGTCACTGCCCTTGGGGGTGGGGGTGTGATGTTCAGAATTCAGTGTAGATGGTGGGCAGAAGGCAGAACTTGCCCCAGAACCCTGTCACCCACAACCCCCAACTTGGCAGGTTGGAGCCCCCAGTATCCAGGGAGATGGAAATGCCAAAGCCCAGAAATTTGTGTTTTCTTGAGGCTGGGAATGCAGGGTTTTCTTTCATATCTCTTGTGATGTTTCCTGGTTAAAAAAACAGGAATGTCCTTCCCAAAGTGTGTCTCTGCTATTCCTGGGACTGCCCAGTTTTCTAAGCGCTATCTATACAGCTGACTCCTCAGAAGGGCTTAAAATCCAGATAGTTTGAGTTTAGAGGGTTGGGCGAGTGGAATGCTGGAAGTTGGGGACAGTTGCTTTTCCCCAGGCTGATGCCACTTGGAAGGACTGATTGTTGCTGCCAAGACAATGTCTGTTGCAATTTAGTGGGATCTAGCACCTAGCTTCTGCTGGGTGCTTACCCAAGGCTCTTTCGAATGCCAGCCACCGAGATTTTTCTCTGACTCCATTCCTCATTGCCCTCCCTCCACCTCATAGGCCATCTTTGCAACCTAGTGTCTTCTAACAAAATATGTTCAATTTAGCCCTTTAAACTGATGCCTAGACTCTAGTGGTTCTGCCTCTTTGGCAGACAATAACTCCATGGTTTTTACAGATGGGTGCTCTGTGGGTGCCTATTCTGAGTTCCAGGGACTTAGGCTGGGTAGTCTGGACTGGGGACTAGGTTTCTCATCTGTCTGGGAGAACCTCCCACATCTAGCAGCACATCTAGTAGCCTCTATCTGGCCCCTGTCACGACTTTGCTCTTCCTACTAGTCTTGACATTCTGCTGCAGTCCTTGGTTAAAAGTCTCTTCTTCAGATAGTCTCCAGTTAGTAATTTAGAGTGATCCCCAATTTAACTGTAACTTCCAGTTTGGTTCTGCGTGGTGTTTTGAGCAATATCCTTCTGCTGCCATTTTGAATTGTCCTCCCCCTTCCTCCTTCCCCTGTTACACCCCACATGTTTTTGTTGCTTTAAAACATTTATTTTTTATTTTTTTGGAGAGTGACAGGGAAGAGGGGCTGGAATAGAAAAAACATGGATTTGAGAGCGATACATTGATTGTAGCCTCCTGTATGTGCCCCAAAGGAGGATTGAACCCTCAACCTGGGTAGATGTCCTGACTCAGAGTTGACTTGTAGTCTTGCAGTTGGTACACAGGACAACTCTCCAACCCTTGAACCATGCTGGCCAGGACTGTTTTCATGGGTTTTTAGAGAGAAAGGGAGAAAAAGACCAGGGAAATATCAATGTAAGAGAGAAACATTAATCAGTATGTCTCCCATACTCCAAGGGTTTGACCAAAGATCAAATCCTCAACCTAGGTATGTGCCCTACAGGGACTCTAACCCATGGGCTTTTGGTGTACAGGATGACACTACAACCAACTGAGCTACCTGGGTCAGAGTAAGTTGGACATTTTAAATGTTATTTTAAAATAAGAGGCCCTGTGCACAAGTTTTGTGCAAGGGAAGGGTCCCTAGGCCTGGTTGGTTATCAGAGCCGATTGGGGCATTCTGGCTGCAGGTTGGGGCCTCTTTTCCCCAGCTGTCAGTTGCCGGCCAGGTTCTTCCTCGTTCCGCACCACCTCCTGGTGGTCCATATGTCATTGCAAGCAATAGCACTCCTGGTCTCCCAGTAGAACTCCCACGGGGACACTTTACATATATCTAATCTAATAAAAGAGAAACATGCAAATTGAGCACATCTCCGCTACACCCCAAACAATGCCCACCAGCCAATCAGAACGACTATTTTTAAATTAACCAAGATGATGGCCTGCAGCCACGGAGCTGGAGCAATCAGGAGGCTTGGTTGCCCAGCAATGGAGGAAGCCAAGCTTCCCGCCTGCCCTGGCCAGCTATGGCCTACGCTCAAGGCAACAAAGTTTCAATTATAGAAGATAAATAAATCCCAGATAGCTGTTTCCAGCCAGCCTCCACTGGGAGCTTGTGTGGCTGGGGGCTGTGGCCAGCCTACATACAGCCATCAGACCCTCACCCAGGATAGTCACACCTTCATGGGGTAAGGGTTCCAGCTTGGGGGCTTGGCCAGCCTGCAAACAGCCATCAGCCCCTCACCCAGACTGGTCAGGCACCCCAGTAGGACCCCCCACTCTGAAGGGGATGCAGCCAGCCTGAAAATGTCCCTTAGCCCCTCACCTAGGCTGGCCAGGAACCCCAGTGGGAACCCCCACCCTGAAGAGGCTGTGGCAGGCTGCAAACAGCCATCAGCCCCTCACCCATTCTGGCCAGGCACCCCAGTAGGGACCCCACTCTGAAGGGGCTGTGGCCAGCTGATGAAAACATCCATCAGCCCCTCACCCAGGTTGGCCAGGCAACCCAACAGGACCTCCCTCCCTGAATGGGGCCAGCCTGAAATCAGCCCTCAGTCCCTCACCCAGGCTGGCCAGGCACTCCAGTGGGACCCCCACCCTGATCTGGGACACCCTTCAGGGCAAACTAGTCAGCCCCCACCATGCACCAGGCCTCTATCCTATATAATAAAAGGGTAATATGCAAATTGACCTAACAGCAGAACGACTGGGAATGACTGGTCACTATGATGCACACTGACCACAAGGGAGCAGACAGACACTCAAAGCAGGAGCTGCCCCCTGGTGGTCAGTGCGCTCTCACAGGGGGAGTTTGAGGCAGGGGGTCCCACGGGGTTGAGGCTGATGGAGTCCTAACGAAGCATGCCCGACTCCGGAGACCAGGTTCAAAGTCGCAGGTCTGACTTTATTGTTTAAGTGCAGCAACATATATATAACATTCCAGACCAATCAGAAGTTTACACCATCCTTAGGGCAACCAATGGTAGGGAAGATAGAGTACTATGTAGGGCTCTAGGGGGCTTAGTCAGGTGGGCGCTGCCACTTCCCGGTGTGTCAAGGAAGCTTGTATAGGCGGAGTGCGCTCACGCCATTGCATCTGCCACTGCACTGAGATAAATCTCCTGAGCTCTTCCCACAGGAGCTCTGCTGAGCCAAAAGCCAGGCTGACGGCTGCCAGTACAGCGGTGGTGGTGGGAGACTCTCCCGCCTCCTCAGCAGCACTAAGGATGTCTGACTCCAGCTTAGGCCTGCTCCCTGCTGGCAAGTGGACATCCCCGAGGTCTCCCGGGCTGCTAGAGGGATGTCTGACTGCCAGCTTAGGCCCAGTCCCCTATGAAGTGGCCTAAGCCGGCAGTTAGACATCCCCTGAGGGGTCCCAGACTGCGAGAGGACACAGGCCGGGCTGAGGGACCCCCCCGAGTGCACACATTTTTGTGCACCAGGCCTCTAGTTCTTATGTAGATAAAATATTTGGCAAAACAAATTTAAGTGTAAAATGTTAACTTGATAATATAACTTTTAATATGATTGCCTTTGTAATGATGATTAGCACTTCTATCACATTACATTATTTTTTAAATTAAATTTATTGTGGTTGAATTGGTTAACAAGATTGTGTAAGTTGTAGGTGTACAATTGTATAATATGTTACTTATATATTGTATTTTTTGCTCTTCATCCAAAGTTTAGTCTCCAGTTTCTAGACTTTTGATATCTTTAACAATTAAAAAAATATATATTTTTATTGATTTTAGAGTGGAAGGGAGAGGGAGAGATATAAACATCAATGATGAGAGAGAATCATTGATTGGTTGTTTCTGGCACACCCCCTAGTGGGGATCAAGCACACAACCAGGGCATGTGCCATAACTGGAATCGAATGTGGGACCCTTCTGTTTACAGGCCAGTGCTCTATGCACTTAGCCGTACTGGCTAGGGACACCTTTATCACTCTGAAACCTCTGTCTAACCCCTTTCCTTTCTGGTATTCATCTTGTTGTTTGTATCATGAGTTTTTGTTCATTTGTTGCTATTTTTTTATATTTCATAGTAGAGGCCTGGCACATGAAATTTGTGCATGGGTACGGTCTCTAGGCCTGGCCTGTGATCAGGACAGTCTTTCCCAGCTTCCCCCAGTGGGCCCTTGCCCTGCTGCCATCCACCCCACCGCCCCACCGCGCCCCCCACCCCCTTCCTTGTTTGCCATCAGGTGATTGGTGCTTGATGGCCAGGGGAATGGATCGACAGGTTGGCTGTTCCTGTCCATTCACTGGACCCAGCCCCACAGTGCGTGGCCATCAGGCGATTGGAGCCTGCTTGCTGGGGAAAGGGACCAAGAGGTGGTCAGTGTACCTCATAGTGTCTGGTCAATGGTCATTCTTGTCGTTCTGTTGTTAAGCCCAGTTTGCATATTACCCTTTTATTATATAGGATAGAGGACTGGTGCACCATTGGGGGCCAGCTGGCCTGCCCTGAAGGGAGTCCTGTATCGGGGTGGGGGGAGTTGGCTGGGGATTGGGGCCGCCGGGGCAGGGGCTGAAGTGTTTGCAGGCTTGCCCCGCCCCTGATTGTGTTGGGGGTCCCCGCTCTGGGGTAGGGCTAGCCTGGGCAAGAGGCTGGGAGCTGTTTGCAGACTGGCCCCTTCCCCAGCGGGGTGGGGGTCTCTTCTGGGGGCGGGGCTGGTCTGGGTGAAGGACCACCGTTGGTTTTCAGACTGGCCATGCCCCCAATTGGGGTGAGGCCAGTCTGGGTAAAGGCCTGAGGGCTGTTTTCAGGCTGGAGACACCCCGATTGGGGTGCGGGAATCTGATGGGGCAGCACTGGCTTGGGCAAGGGGCTGCAGGCAGTTTGCATGCCAGCCATGCCCTCATTCGTGGTGGGAGTCCCCGCGGAGTGGCAGTGCCAGCCTGGGAGAGGGGCCTGGGGCGGTTTGCAGGGCAGCCATGCTCTGATTGTGGTGGGGGTCCTCGTGTAGCATGGGGCCAGCCTGGGTGAGGGGCTGAGGGCCGGTTGCAGGCTGGCTACGCTCCCATCAGGGTTGAGGTCTCTTCTGGGGGTTTGGCCATCCTGCGCGAGGGGCTGAGGGCAGTATGCAGGCAGACCAAGCCCCTGGTTTTTCAGGTAGGACATGTGGTATACCGGAAGGTGTCCAGTCTTATTAGCATATTATCCTTTTTCGTATAGATGAGTAAAATTATATATTTCTTTTTGAGCCACCGATGTTGCTGCAAATGATAACGTTTTATCTTATCTTATGGCTGAATATATTTCGTTTACATATGTTCCACATCTTATCCAATTACCAGAGGTCATTGAGGTTGTTTCCATGTCTTGCCACCATGAATAATGCTGTGAAGTATATATCTATCTTTCTGAATAAGTGCTTTAAATATGGGGAGTAGATACCCAGAAGAAGATTGCTGCTTCATGTGTTCACTCTGTTCGTCATTTTTGAGCAAACTCCATACTGATTTACAGAGTGATTGTACCATTTTATACTAGCATGGTGTTTCTTTTTGTTGTTAATCCTTGTGGAGGTTTTTTCCATTGTTTTTTTTGTTTGTTTTTTTTTTTTTAGAGAGGGTGGAATGGAGGGAGGAAAGAGACCTGATATGAGAGAGACATATTGATTGGTTGTCTCCTGCATATACCCTAACATGATTGGGGATTGAACCTGCAATCCCAGTACATGCTCTTGACCTGGAATTGAATCCATGATCCTTTTGTGCTCAGGTTGCTGCTCTAACTAGGGCTGGAAGTTTTTACTCCATATTCCCTCCAACATTTGTCTTTATTTTCAAACTACATTTATTGAGGGTGATATCTATCTATGTATATAAAAGCCTAAGCGACCATTACAACTGTGGACAGATGTTCAATGCAGAAGTTTCCCCCTGGTGGTCAATACTCTCCCACAGCCAACCTCCTGCAGCTGACCAACCTCGCGTGGTCCCGCTCCCTGGCTGACCGGCCCCAGTGGCCAGCCCCAATGGCTGGCTAGGCCAAGGGACCCCAACCCAGGCACGAATTAAATCACTGGGCCTCTAGCTGTTTAATAATATTATGTTTCAGGTAATTACATCATCTGCATATTGCATTGTGTATTTTTGTCTTCTTATAGACATTCTAATATGTGAGTTGTATCATTGTGGATTTAATTTGCATTTTCCTACAGTTATTACAGTTGAGCATATTTTCATGTATTTGTTGGTCATTTGTGTGTCTTATTGGTTGAAGTGTTTGTTCCAAGTCCTCTATCCAATTTTGAATTGGATTGCTTTTTATGGCTGCTATTGTTGAGTTGTGTGGCTTCTTTATATACTTTAGAGATTATCCCCTTTAATCTCTCATTCTGATGGTTGCCTTTTTGTGTTATTGATGTTTTCCTTGGTTTTCTTTTTAGTCTGATATAGTCACATTCATTAGTTTTTGCTTTTACTTCCATTTGGGATCAAATTTATAAAATGTCCTATGAGATGATGGTCCATGTGGTTAGAATAATTAAGTTGTATTTGTTTAGCAAGTTTGACGATTATAATATACTAGAGGCCCGGTGCACAAAAATTTGTGCACTCGGGGGAAGGAGGCGGGATCCCTCAGCCCGGCCTGTGCTCTCTCGCAGTCTGGGACCCCTCAGGAGATAAGGACCTGCTGGCTTAGGGTGGCAGAGGGCAGGCCCAATCCCTAGGTGCAGCCCCTGGTCGGGCTTAGAGCAGGGTCGATTGGGCAGTTGGGACACCGCCCCCTGTCATGCACAGAGCAGAGCGGATTGGGAGGTTGCGATGCCACCCTCAGTCATGCTCAGAGTAGAGCTGATTGGGGGGTTGGGGCGCCACCCCCTGTTACAAACAGAGCAGGGCCGATCAGGGGTTTGGGGCGCCGCCACTCTCACACTCAGGGCAGGGCAGATGGGGAGGTTATGGCTCTACCCCATCACACACAGAGCAGGGCCTGTGGGTGGGGTTGAGGCACTGCTCTCTATCACCCACAAAGCAGGGCCGATCAGGGGGTTGGGGAGCCGCCACTGTCACACTCAGGGCAGGGCCGATGGGGAGGTTATGGCTCTACCCCGTCACACACAGAGCAGGGCGCCGCACCCTGTCACTCACAGAGCCGCAGGGTGATCAGAGGGTTCGGGAGCTCCCCCCTATCAGACACAGAGCAGGGCTGATCAGGGTGTTGGGGTGCCTTCCCCTGTCACGAACAGAGCAGGGCGGATAGGGAGGTGGTAGCCCCACACCCTGTCACACACAAAGCCTCAGGGCTATCAGGGGGTTTGGGCGCTGCCCCCTGTCACGCTGATCCCGGTGCCGGGAGGCCTCTTGGCTCCGCTGATCCTGGTGCTGGGAGGCATATTACCCTTTTACTATATAGGATAGAGGCCTGGTGCACAGTTGAGGGCTGGCTGGTTTGCCCTGAAGGGTGTCCTGGATCAGGGTGGGGGTCCCCACTGGGGTACCTGGTCAGCCTGGATGAGGGGATGATGGCTGTTTGCAGCTGGTCATACACCCTTCAGGGTGTGGGTCCCCACTGGGGTGCCTGGCCAGTCTGGGTGAGGGGCTGAGGGCTGTTTTCAGGCTACGGGTAGTTTTCAGGCTGGGTGAGGGGCTGAGGGCTGTTTTCAGGCTAGCTCCCAACTGCTCCTTTTTTTCTTTCTATTCTGGGCCAGCTTTAGCTCTGAGGCTTGGCTCTAGCTCTTAGGCCTCTGCTGCTGAAAGCAGGTATCTGGTTTGGGTTCTATAATCGAAACACTGTTTCAACTCCAGCTCTTAGATCCCAGCTGGCTGAAAGCAGGTTTTTGGGGTTTTGTTTAGCTTCTATATTTGTAACAATGTTTCAAACTGCACGCTCAGAGGCTGGCAGAGGCAGGCGGGGAACGTTGGTTTCCTCCCTCACTGAAGCAAGCAAGCCTCATGTTCGCTTCAAGCTGCCTAGCTGCCGGCTGCCATCTTGGCTGGCAGTTAATTTGCATATCGTCCTGATTAGCCAATGGGAAGGGTAGCGGAGGTACGGCTAATTACCATGTTTCTCTTTTACTAGATAGGATTGACTATGATCCATGTGTTGTGCTTTACATTCCCATGACTATATTGTGACTACCAGTTTGTACTGAATTTGGCTTTTTTAGATTTATGAAGTATTTGTCTTTCTCTGTTTAAATTACCTAGCCTAGCATAATAACCTCTAGATCCATCTATGCTGTCCTAAATGGGAGGCATTTCTTCTTTCTTTATGGCTGAATACTATTCATTTTATATGTACTGTGTCTTTATTATCTGAAAATCGTTTTGGTTCGTAGTATTTTCTTAAAATTCTTTGTATTTCTCTGGAATCACTTGTCATTTTTATTTCATTTCTGATATTTATTTGGGTTCTCTTGATAAGTCTTGTTATTTTTTTTGTTTTTTGTTTTTAATTCTTTTTTTGTCATTATTTTTAGTGTTGTACCATTTTGATTGGAGCAGTTGCTTGATATTTTTTTCAAGCTTCTGAAAATGTATTGAAACTTGTTTTGTGGTCTATCATGAAAAATGTTCTAGGTGAGCCTGAAAATAATGTATATTCTGCTTTTTAGGGTGAAATGCTATAAAAATATTAATTAAATTCATCTGGATTGATGTATCATTTAACGACACTTTCCTTGTTGATTTACTGTCTGGATGATGTATTTATTGGTATCTATTGATGTGAATGCAATCTTTAAGTTTTCTGCTATTACTGTTGATCTCTTTGTCAGTATTTGCTTTATATATTTAGTTGCTCCATCATTGAATGCATAAATGTTTAGGAGGGTTATATTGTCTTACTGAATTGATCCCTTAATTATTAAAATGTCCTTCTTTGTCAACTTGTTTGAAAGTCTATTTTGTCTGAGATAAGTATTGCTACCCAAGCTTTTTGTTTACACTTACATGAAATATCTTCTTCCATACATTACTTGCAATCTTGATCTGAAGTGTGTAGACAGCATATGTATGGTTATTGTTTTCTTACCCAGTCAGCCAGCTTGTGCCTTTTGATTTGACAACTTAATACTTACATTTAAAGTTATTAGTGATAGTTATGTAATTATTATTTTATTATTCACTAGAGGCCTGGTTCACAAAATTCATGCAGGCGGGGGGCGGGGGGGAGGGCGGTCCCTCAGCCAGCCTGCACCCTCTGCAATTTGGGACCCCTCAGGGGATGTCTGACTGCCTCTTGTAATCTGGGACTGCTGGCTCCTAACTGATTGCCATCCTGCCTGCCTGATCACCCCTAACTGGCCTGCTTCCCTGCTGGCCTAATTGCCCCTGATCACCTCTGCCTCGCCCCACACCAGGGACCCAGGATTTCCTGTGGCCAGTCGCAGGCACCTGGGACCTGGGCTTCCCTCCCTCTGGCTGGTGATAATCAGCCAGGATGCAGGCCGGCTTCATCCGGGGCCAGTCACAGTTGCAGGGGACCATAGGTGGGCAGCTTCACCCAGGCCACAGCCACAGGCACCCGGGACTGTAGGGTGGGCGGCTTGTCCCTCTCATGGGCTGCAGGCATAGCCGCTGGCACCCAGGACTGTGGGGTGAGTGGCTTGTCCCTCTCCCAGGCCGCAGCCCCAGCCACTAGTGCCCGGGACCACGGGGAGGGCGGCTTATCCCTTTCCTGGGTCGCAGGCACAGGAGCACCTGCTGGAGTCCGGGACTGCGGGGCGGGTGGCTTGTCCCTTTCCTGGACCGCAGCCTGGCTGGTCCCCATTCATCTCTTGTGAGCTCGTTTGTGCCTGGCTGGTCCCCATTCCTCTCTCCCCAGTGTTGAGTATATGAGCCATTATGGTGTGATGGGGTGAGGGTGTGATGACCATTTGCATATTAGCTCTTTATTATATAGGATTATATAGGATACTTACGATTTTTTCTTTCATTTTCTTAATCAAGTTTTTTTTTAATTTCTTTATAGTAGTTTTATGGTGATGAGCTTCTTTAGGTTTTTCTTATCTAGGAGGCACCTTATCTGTCCTATTATTCTGAATAAAACCCTTTCTGTGTATAGTAGTCCTGTTTATAGGTTCTTTTCCTTCACAATGAATTTTTTGTGCCAATCCCATTGGCCTGAAAAGTTTCTGCTAAGAAATCTGTTGACAGTGTTATGGGAGCTTGCCTGTATATGTAACTGCTTTTCTTGTGGTGCTTTCAAGATTCTCTTTTTGTCTTTAACCTTTGACATTTAAAAAAGTTTTTTTATTGACTTCAGAGAGGAAGGGAAAGGGGGAGAGAGAGAAACATCAAAGATGAGAGAGAATCATTGACTGGCTGCCTCCTTCACGCCCCCACTGGGGATTGAGCCTGCAACCCAGGCATGTGCCCTTGGCTGGAATTGAACCCATGACCCTTCAGCCCTTAGGCCTACACTCTACCCACTGAGCCAAACCGATGAGGCTGTTTGGCATTTTAATTATGATATGTCTTGGTGTGAGCCTCTTCTGGTTTGCCATGTTCGGGACTCTGCATTTCCTGGGCTTGTATGTCTGTTTCTGAAGGAATTATAGTCATTACTAGAGGCCCGGTGCACAAAAATTTGTGCACTCGGGGGGGAGGGGGAGAGTCCCTCAGCCCGGCCTGTGCCCTCTCAGAGTCTGGGACCCCTCGGGAGATAACGACCTGCTGGTTTAGGCCTGCTCCCGGGTAGCAGAGGGCAGGCCTAATCCCTAGGTGCAGCCCCTGGTCGGGCGCAGAGCAGGGCCTATTGGGGAGTTGGGGCCCCGCCCCCTGTCATGCACAGAGCAGGGCGGATCAGGAGGTTGCGATGCCACCCTCAGTCACGCTCAGGGTAGGGCTGATTGGGGGTTGGGGCACCGCTCCCTGTCACACTCAAGGCAGGGTCGATGAGGAGGTTGTGGCGCCACCCCCTGTCATGCACAGAGCAGGGCCAATCAGGGGGTTGGGGCACTGCCCTCTGTCACGCGCAGAGCAGGGCCCATCAGGGGGTTGGGGAGCTCCCCCCTGTCACCCACAGAGCAGGGCCCATCAGGTGGTTGGGAGCTCCTCCCATCATAGAGTAAGGCCGATAGGGGAGTTGGGGTACTGCCCCCTGTCATGCATAGAGCAGGGCCCATCAGAGGGTTGAGGAGCTCCCCCCCTGTCACTCACAGAGGAGGGCCGATAGGGGAGTTGGGGCACCGCCCCGTCACACACAGAGCAGGACCGATCAGGGGATTGGGGCGCTGCCCTCTATCACCCACAGAGCAGGGCCGATCAGGGGGGTGGGGCGCCGCCACTCTCACAGTCAGGGCAGGGCCGATGGGGGGAGGTTATGGCTCTACCCCGTCATACACAGAGCAGGGCCCATGGAGGGGCGGGGAGGTTGGGGCCCCATCCCCTGTCACACACAGAGCCGCAGGGTGATCAGGGGGTTTGGGCGCTGCCCCCTGTCACACTGATCCCGGTGCCGGGAGGCCTCTCGGCTCCACTGATCCTGGTGCTGGGAGGCATATTACCCTTTTACTATATAGGATAGAGGCCTGGTGCATGGGTGGGGGCTGGCTGGTTTGCCCTGAAGGGTGTCCTGGATCAGGGTTGGAGTCCCCACTGGGGTGCCTGGCCAGCCTGGATGAGGGGATGATGGCTTTTTGCAGCTGGTCACACACCCTTCAGGGTGGGGGTCTCCACTGAGGTGCCTGGCCCGTCTGGGTGAGGGGCTGAGGGCTGTTTTCAGGCTGTGACTGAAGCTCCCAACTGCTCCTTTTTTTCTTTTTTTCTTTTTTTTTTTCATTCTGGGCCGGATTTAGCCTGGCTCCAGCTCTGAGGCTTTCGCTTCTGAAAGCAGCTATCTGGTTTGTTTCAGTTCTACAATCGAAACTCTGTATCAACTCCAGCTCAGAGATCCCAGCTCCCTGAAAGCTGGTTTCTGAGGTTTTGTTTAGCTTCTATATTTGTTACTATGTTTCTTAAACTGCAGGCTCAGAGGCCGGCAAGGCAGGCGGGTAACGTTGCAGTCCTCCATCCCTGAAACGAGCAAGACTCACGTTCAGTTTAACCTGCCTGGCTGCCGTTCGCCATCTTGGCTGACACTTAATTTGCATATCTCCCTGATTAGCCAATGGGAAGGGTAGCGGTCGTACACCAACTACCATGTTTCTCTTTTATTAGCTAAGGATTTCTTCAAATACATGTTTTCAATGCCTTTCTGTGTCTCTACTTGTGGTGCAAATGGTTTTGATGCTCTCCCAGATGTTCCTTAAACTGTTCTTATTTTTTGGATTCTTTTTTTCTCTTTGCTGTTCTGATTGGGTTTTTTTCCCCTTCAAATTGCTTAGTTTATTCTCTGCTTCATCTAATCTGTTGTTGATTCCTTCTAATGTATTTTTTTATTATAGTTATTGTATTTTTTTTAAATTAAATCTTTATTGTTCAGACTATTACATTTGTTCCTCTTTTTTCCCCTCATAACTCCCCTCCTCCCAGTTCCCGCCCCACCCTCCGCCCTCACTCCCCACCCATTGTCCTCATCCATAGATGTACGATTTTTGTCCAGTCTCTTCCTGCATCTCCCACACCCCTTTCCCCCCCCAAGAATAGGCAGTCCATTCCCTTTCTATATCCCTGATTCTATTATGATCACCAGATTATTTATTCACTTGATTCTTAGATTCACTTGTTGATAGATGCATGTTTGTTGTTCATAATTTGTATTTTACCTTTTCTTCTTCCTCTTCATAAAGATACCTTTCAGCATTTCATATAATACTGGTTTGTTGGTGATGAACTCCTTTAACTTTTCCTTATCTGTGAAGCTCTTTATCTGACCTTCACTTCTGAATGATAGCTTTGCTGGATAAAGTAATCTTGGTTGTATGTTCTTGGTATTCATCACTTTGAATATTTCTTGCCATTCCCTTCTGGCCTGCAAAGTTTCTGTTGAGAAATCAGCTGAGAGTCATATTGGTATTCCCTTGTAGGTAATTGAGTTTCTTTCTCTTGCTGCTCTTAAGATTCTCTCTTTGTCTTTTGCTCTTGGCATTTTAATTATGATGTGTCTTGGTGTGGTCCTCTTTGGATTCCTTTTGTTTGGGGTTCTCTGCGCTTCCTGGACCTGTAAGTCTATTTCTTTCCCCAGGTGGGGGAAGTTTTCTGTCATTATTTCTTCAAATATGTTTTCAATATCTTGCTCACTCTCACCTTCTGGCACCCCTATAATTCTGATGTTGGTACGCTTGAAGGTGTCCCAGAGGCTCCTTACACTATCTTCTTATTTTCGGATTCTTTTTTCATTTTGTTTTTCCAGTTGGGTGTCTTTTGCTTCTTCGCATTTCGAATCTTTGACTTGATTCTTATGCTCCTCTGGTCTGTTGTTGGGAGTCTGTATAATATTCTTTATTTCAGTCAGTGTATGCTTAATTTCTAGTTGGTTCTTTATCACAACATCGAGGGTCTCATTAGATTTCTTGAGGATCTCACTACATTTATCGGCAGTCTCACCAGTCTTTTTGAGGGCCTTACTAAGTTTATCGGCAGCTTCTAGATAGTTCTTGAGAGACCTTAAAAGTGTGGTTTTGAGCTCTATATCTTCCATTTCTGACATTTCTGTCCTGTTTCTTTGTCTCCGAACTTTTTTTATCTTTTCTTGGTGCACCACCTAGTGGTCTTTGTGCGCAGTCTTGTTGTAGTTAAGCCTTGATTGTTGTCGGGGGTGATTTGACCTCTAGGCTAACTGGCTGTGAGAGTCAGCTGTGTCTCTATTGTATTCTTTATTTCTGATGTTATCTTAAGATTTTTATCTTTGTTCAAGTTCTCACTTCGTTGTCCATTTCCCTAAGTTCATTGAGATTCTTATGACTAGTGGTTTGAACTCTGTGCCTACTAGATTGCCTTTCTATATTTTGTTGGCTTTTTTTTGCTGGAGTTTTATCCAGTTCTTTGATTTAGCATGTTTCTTTGTCTCCTCATTCGGTAGCCTCTCTGTTTGTTTCTTTATATTTAGGTATAGCTGCTAAGTCTCCCACTCATGGTAGGATGTCCTTATGCAGTAGGTGTCCTGTTGGACACTTTGAAAGTGTTCAGAGGTGCATACTTTTTGGACATCTGAGCTGGTTGCTGCAGTTGTAAGTTTAACTTTGATTATTGTTGGTACATCAGTTATGTGATTGAACTCCTCACTGGCTGTCTATGAGGACTGTCCATGACAAGCTGCTGTCTGGGATCTGACCCAGTGCTGTGGCATGTGCCCCAACAAGGCTTTTCCTAGCTTCCAAAACCATCATTTGAGTTTGCTGATTCTGAAGTGTGCTCAGGTGGTTCTCTGCTGTTATGTAAGCTCAGCTACTGACATTTCGTTATGGTACCTTTTGGGAGGCACTCAGTTGCTGGCCAAGTTCATCTGCTGCTGTTCCTGCCCTATGTCACTTGGTGATTGTAGTACCAGTCCTGTGTTCTGAGCCACCGGGAGAGTCTAGATTCTAAAGAAAGGTTGCACTCTGAATCAAGGCTGGTGCCCCAGTGCAGGGCCTCAGGTTTCTCCGCAATTGCACAGGGCACACTGATTACATCCACCATTTTCTTGGTGCCTGCGGGGTCTTAGAGTTTCTAGAAAAGTTTGTAGCGTGGGCCAACCTCATACCTTTGAAGCTCAGGTTACTGAAATACACTGGGGTACTATGCGAGTTGTGTTGGTCTGCAAACTGTGGTTGGGGTGAATGGAGTTCACCTGGTTAATTCATATCTGGTGCTCATTTGTGCATGCAAACTGTGTGTGAGGCGGTCTCAGCAAAAGGAACTGTGATGGCTGCTCTTCAAGCCCTTGCCCTGAAATCACACAATTCAGTTTCTTTGTGATTGTCCCTGCATCCTTTGAGCTGCTGTTCTTTCACTGCTGGAGGTTAAAGGGATTGTTTGTACATAAGTGACATATGCAGACACTAGAATTGGAAACCTGGCTCTCCAGCTGGAATTCAGGCTGATTTTCACAGCTGGATGTTGTGAGGACTCCTCTTCCTGGCACTGGTGCTTCAAACTGTGTGCGCAGTGTGGGCTTAGGATCCCTAAGTTTCCCAGGGGGAACTTATGCATTAGAGATATCTAAGTTCTTAACTGCCATACAAGGTGTGGGACTAGCCCACTTATGTCCTTGCCTCTTTCACCATTCTCCATGTGGCTTTTTCTTTATTAGGCGAGTTCTGTTTAGTTATCTACAGATTGTTTTGCAGGGTGATTGCTCAGTTGTAATTTTAATGTGTTCATGTGAGGTGGCAAGCACAATCTTTACCTTACTCGGCCATCTTAATTGGAAATCTCAGTGTCCGTTTTTATTTTCTTCGAATAAATACTTAGTAATGGAATTGCCAAAACAGTGTTAGATCTATTTTTAAGTTTGAGTAGTACATTATGTTGAACCAATTCACATTTTCACCAGGAGTGTATGAACTTTCTTTCTTCACTTGTTATCTCTTGTCTTTTTGATGATAGCCATTCTAGCAAATGTGAGGTAATATCTCAATCTGTTTTTGAAATTATCTTCCTAATAATTAAATATTGAACATCTTGACCATTTGAATATCTTCTTTGTAAAAATATCGATTTAGTTCTTCTGTCCACCTGTTTATTTTTTGTCCTCACCTGAGGCCATCCTTAGAGAGAGGAAAGCAGAGAGAGTGAGAAATATTGATGTGAGAGAGAAACATTGATGGATTGGTTACCTTCCATACATGCCACCCCTGGGGATTGAGCCTTCATTCCAGGCATGTATCCTGACCGGAAATTGAACCAGTAACCTTTGAGTGCACACGGTGACATTCCAACCAACTGAGCCACTCCGGCCAGGCAGTCACTTAATCAGAATGGTTTTTTGTTGTTGCTATTGATTTGTAAATACTCTATATATTTTGATATTACTCCTTGGTTTACATATGTGGTTTTCATAGATATTCTCCTATTCTGTAGTTTTATTGTTTTTAATGTTGTTACTTTTGCTCTGCAGAAACTTTTATGTTTGATATTTTCCTCTTTATTGATTTTTGCTTTTATTGTTTACATTAGAGGCTCAGTGCATGAATTCGTGCATGGTTGGTTTCCCCGCCCTCCCTGAACGGCCCATCAGGCCAGGTTGATGGGGGGAGGGGGAGAGGGGGAAAGGAGACTAGGGAGGTTGGCCAGCCAGCCCGCCCCTCTTCAGGGTGTGGGGGGCCAGTTGGGGGTGGGACTAGCCAGGGGGAGGGGCCGAGGGTAGTTGGCTGGCCAGCCCCGCTCTCTGGTTGAACTCCTGGTCCAGGGGACAATTTGCATATTAGTCTTATATTATATAGGATTTTTTGTCTAATTGCAAATTACTTTGTTAAGACAAAGTGTCAAGGTGCTGTTTCTACATTTTCTTTTAGGAGGTTAATAGTATCAGGTTTCATGATTAATATTACTCTCTGGTTGTTTCGAATTAATTTTTGTGAGTGATATAAAATGGTTTCAATTTCACTTTTTTGGCATGAACTTTACATGTGTTAATCTGTTTTCTTTACCACCTTTTGTTGATGAGACAACCCTCTTGCCATTGGGTTATCTTGGCTCTCTGGTTGAATATTAGTTGAGTGTAAATGTGGGGGTTTGTATCTGTGCTCTGTGTTCTGTTCCTTTGGCCTGTTCTTTTTTGATGCTAGTACCATACAGGTATTTTTTATAGCTTTTTAGTATAATTTAAATTAGAAAGTATAACACCTCCAGCTTTGCTCTTTCTCTGGATTGTTTTGTTTTCTTTTTGTGTGTGGTTTTCACAAATTTTAAGATTTTTAAAAAGTGTTTTTTTCTCTAGAGTTGATTAAAATGAAACTAGAAAGGTTTCTTCAAGCTTTTATTCTTCTTCCATGTTTCCTGTTGACTCATGATTTTATTGTTTCTTTTAGTCGTATTGTAAGATGTGAAAGAATTTTTAGAATTTAGAAATCTAAAATGTAAAACCTTTACTCTTCTTTTTAACAGAATGCTGTCTTTTTATATGGCCTTGGTTTGGTTTACTTCTACTACAATGCATTTCATTGGTAAGTTGACTTACAGTAGAAGCTTTCAGTGTGTGAGTATATGTGTAAGAAATAAGTACAAAATATTTTAATATAGACATACATTTCATTAGTAGCATATTTACTCTTTTAAACTTCCACTAAAGGTTAACCCTCATTATAAACTCTCAGTATTTTTCAATTAGGATATGTCTTTCAGTGTTGAGGATTAACTGCACTAGTCAGTGATATGTAAGATTTTGTATACTGTTTTCTAAAACTTTTTAAAAATTGGCTTTTGTTTTTTTTACTTACATGTTATGAGAATTCAAAGGAAGAATACATGGCCAATGTTTATAAGCATGTTGTCTAGATCATTCTGAATATTAATACAGAGTTCTTAAATTTTCATTGACCAGATTTTCATGTCATTTTCCAGAGGAGAATATTTAGCTTTCAGTCACACAATTGGACTGCTAATTTACTTAATTTGTTGGCTTTGGGGTTTTTTAATTATGCTATGTTTGGATGCACTACATTGCTTATTGTGAATTGTAGATGTTACAACTTTTTTTTCCCCTGTTGAATGACAGACACATTGCTTTGAGAGATCTTAAAATTAAACCACCCCTTTATTTTGTAAGAATCTTATTTTAAAATGAGCCTAGATTAAGACCATTTTAAGGTCTCTATAAATTTTCTGAAAAATCCTAGTCACGTAATTTACAATTCTGAACTTTTAGAACTAGAAAAGATCTTAGAGATCACATAGTTTCTTAATTCTTTCTTTTTGTTGATAGGGGAAATAAGATGGTGTTAATTTTTACTCCATATTTCTTACCTATTTATTTAGGGGACAGAAGCGGTCTTTGAGTTCAGGTCCCTACTCTATTAACTTAAGGCATACATATTCCAAACTGAAAGAAAAACATGGCATTTTTTTTTGCACAACTATCAATATTATATTCATAGACTTGTGATCACTTATAAATGGGAAGAGGACAAGAGGTTACAATAGTTAGAGATAGGACTTAATCAAGTTTATAGGGAAATTTTTTTAGAAAGAAATCTAATAGTTATACTAAATGAAATAAATAATTTGTTGTGGTTTGTGCTACATGAAGGTGGAATGATGTCTATTTTTTAATCAGTATTTACAGTTGTTTGTTCACATAGATACAATTATTTTAGCTAGCCAGAACAAATATGCATAAAATTCAATGTGAGGCTGGTAACAAAGAACTTTACAGCAGTTTTACATAGTTAAGATAAAAACCGTGAGCCTCTATAGATTGCAGAAAATAAAATAAAATAGTGAGCTAAGTCAGTTTACATTGAAAATATTAATTGCTTTAAATACAGTTTTGGACAAATTAGATTTATAATTGTTCAAATAAATAATACCCAATTGAGTAATAATGCAACAGTAAACTGTTTTGTGTGCTTACAACTCTAAACCTACTTTTGCCAACCTCTGAATATATGTGAAGATGTTTGTGGAGAAATGATTGTAAATTTTTAGGTAACTCATTTTTAAATGATGTCTATGTATTTCCAAAAATGCTCAGTTTTGTAGTAAATGTATATATAGCCATGCAGTTTTAGAAATAAGACAAACTAATGACTTACTGAAGTGCTTTCTCTTCATGGTATGCACATCTATTTGTAGTACAAATAAAATTGACTTTGAAACATTAAGATTCTAAAAGTGATCTCTAGGGGATACAGTATTTGACATCAAAATGAAGTTTTTTCTTTTTGTCTTTTTTCATGCTCATTAGTAATTCACAAAATTTAAATGCTAAGAAATATTCAAAATGTGTCCGGTATATCTGGAATTTTTAATGGTAATCAACCCCTGTTAAAAAGACAATTAAGACAGAATACAGTTAGGACAAAGGTAAGCTGATAGGTTGAGGCATGTAGACAAATCAACAGTCTCTAAATCCTGGGCCATTGATTTATGGCAAAAGTGGCGCTGCATTGCTGTAGACTTAAGGATGGTCTTTTCCAGAACTTACTCTCTTTTGTAGAAATTACTAGCCACTAACTATTTTACATAATATACTTACAGTAAGTAAAACTTCTGAAAGTTGATTTCTATGGAACAGTATATATCCAAGTTTTATTATTTTTATTCTCTTGCCCTCATAAACTTTCTTACTATACTATTTCTAAGATGTTTTGGAAAAATTTAAATTGATTATTTACAATCAAAATGCTGTAAATATTGTTGAATTCAACTGACATTCCTTAAGTTTTTCTAATGTCATTTAATATTCATAATGTTTTAATAAAATTGTTATATTTGTAAACATTGTTGTACCAGAATGTTTCTTGAATTACTAAGGAAAATACCTGTAAATAACTAGAATCTTACAGTTTCTTATGTCTATATTCTTTAAGGGCAATTAAGGCATTTCAGGAGGTGCTTTATGTTGATCCCAGCTTTTGTCGAGCCAAGGAAATTCATTTACGTCTTGGGCTTATGTTCAAAGTGAACACAGACTATAACTCTAGCTTAAAGGTAGGTGGTTGGGGCATTTCCTAGATATATCTGTATTATTTGAGTTTGTATTTAAATGATAAGAATATTGAGACATTTGGAATTTATATAACAAAAATGAAGAATTTAGGATATGAACTAAAAGATTTAAAAAAAGGATTGGCTTTCAGGGCACAAAGTAGATTATACATATAATGCTAAGATTTGCAAAATAACAAAACATATTTTTATTGATTTCAAAAAAAAAGTTAGAGGGAAAGAGAAAAACATCAATAATGAGTGCGAATCATTGATGGACCTAACCTCCTGCACATCCCACATTGGGGAATGAGTCAGCAACTTGGGTATGTTCCCTGACTGGATATCAAACCGTGACCTCCTGGTTCATAGGTCGATGCTCAATCACTGAGCTATGCTGAAATAACTTTTTAGTGCTTTGTATTCTTTTGGGTTTTTGTTTTTAAAAAGATGAATACCAGAGTTTCTGACCCAGAAACAATGTTTTATTTCATTTGATATGTAAAACACTTTTCTACATGTGATGGCCACCAGAGACATACAAAGTATATATGTTAGTAAATGAAGAGAGTATATGTGTTAGTTATGCTGTAACTGGGATCTAATTATTAAGTTTACTTTCTTATGGGTCTAATTAGAAATCTACCCACTTCTAGTTGGAGGGCATGTGTTATAGTAGAATGATAGAATAATAGATTATCCTTTATTAAAGCTTGTAGATTGCTAGTTGGTAAGTATAAAAACATTTGGGAAAAATAATACATTAATTTTAAGTGCCTTAATCTGATGAAAACTTGATTTGTCAAAACTTATAATTTTTCAGAGTTTCTGTGTTTGTGCTATCATTTTATAATTTCTAAGGTTTTTATGGGAATAGAACTTTCCTACCTGGCAAACATGCATAGCTCTTCGAAACAATATGTTTTTCTGGGGAAAAAAAAGGTTTTGTGAATTTGTGATTATGTAGAATGTTCTTTTTTTGCATATAGATCTGTTATACATTATCTTTTTTAAAAAGTATATATTTCTTTATTGATTTCAGAGAGGAAGGGAGAAGGAGAGAGAGAGATAGAGACACCAATGATGAGAGAATCATTGATCGGCTGGCTCCTGTACACCCTGAACTGGGGATCAAGCCGGCAACCCAGGCATGTGCCCCTGGCCGGGATTGAACCTGGGACCCTTCAGTCCGCAGGCTGACACTCTATCCACTAAGCCAAGCCGACCAGGGCCTGTTATTCATTATCTTGATTGCAAAGACTGTGTGCATGTACCCAGTGTGTATGTACATGCAGTGTGTGTGTGTGTGTGTGTGTGTGTGTGTGTGTGTGTGTGTGTCTGTGTGTCTGTGTGTGTGAGAGGGTGGGGGAGGGAGAGAGAGAGAGAGAGACTGACTTCACCTAACTTAAGGTCAGTCCTAGAACTAAGTTACTTTATGTTTTGTGTGTGTGTGTGTGTGTGTGTGTGTGTGTTTATGACAGTAAGAGAATACAAATTAAAATTGTCAAAGGAAATAGGTACAAAAGAAAGAGTCCATAAAATTTATTCTTGCAAGGCGCCAGTTCTCTCCCTTTGCAGTCCTGTGGATAGCACTAATTTCCCCACCTTTATGTGTGAATCATAATACATATGGACTATTACTAACCAGGGGCAGTACTCAAGCCTTTCTTTCCAGGGCTCTTTCTATTTTTTTTTTTCTATTTTCTATTTAATACTATAGGGCTGGTGCACAAATTCATGCACATTGAAAGGAAATTAATTAGGAGAAATCTATATTATAAAAGGCCTGTGGCCCTAACGCCATAACGACCAAAAACCAGCTCGGTGGGAGGGGCTGTGAGTGTCACAAGGCCCGTGGCAAGGGAGGGCAGGGCTGCGTGATTTTGCATGCTGGGCTTCTTGTATTTTAATATTGCTGTTTGCCCTTTCTCTGTTATAGAAGTGTTAACCAAATTCACGATCGACAATGACAGATGGAAACATGCATGCGATTGGCACCTGCAAGAACTTTATATATATAGATAAAGTTGCTTAATTAGACCTGCTTTCTGTTTTAACTAAACTTCTTTCAGCCCAGGGAAACACCCCAACTTCTCTTTCAGTTAATTGTCAGCAACACAGCAGTAAATATCAACACGAAGCAGATTATTATTATAGATCATGCAGGGAGAACAAAGGATAAAATATTTAACTGCAGTAGTATTTGACTATATTCTGCACAGTGAAAAAACCTGAAGTCATTTTCAACATCCACCATTTATTACTTCTTTACAGTCTATTCAACTTTCTAAATCTCTGTTTTCCTGCTACTGAAAAGAAACATGGACTCTACTGAATCTCCTACCTACCTACTCCAGGACTTCTGTGAAGATCAAATGAAATGAGGCATGGGAAAATGTACATTTGGTTACACAGACATTTGGTGAAAGTGTAAAATGTTTGCACCTTGCTATAAAGCAAGTTTGTTACTGGGCTGAAGAAACTCCAAGGAGGCTAATCGGGAGGGAGAGGAAGGCGGGCGTTGCTGCATGATGTCATTACCCAGCACCCACAGCCACCTTTTCAGGGCTGGGCTAGGCTGTTGCAGGCTCAATCCCGGTAGTATGTCTATCTCTGTCCCCAGTCCTGTTGGGTCTCTCCCTCTCTCCCCTCCATCTAACTTGGTGGGCTCTGCCCTGTCCTCCTGCAACATTCTTTCTGCAGCCTCCCCCTTTCTTCTCTGGAGGTGGAGCTTTCCAAAGGCTGAGTGGGGCGGGGCTGTGGGGGTGGGTGAGGCTATGCAGGTGAGCCAATGTGGGCAGAGCCAGGTGGCAGTGTGGAGCTCTGCAGGGCAAGCCCAGGCAGGGCATTAGAGGAGAGCTGGGGATACAGGTCACGGGGAGGAGGATGGAAGGATATGGAGCCTGTCCCGTGGGAGAGGCACCAGGGTCCCCCCATCCAGCATTTTTTCTAGGCCTCTGAGCAGCTATCACCCTCTGCTCCTTGCTGCCTTCCACTTCCTTTCAAGTTTTGGGCTCAATTTCTCTGACACATCCCCAGCCCCCTCTCTGTTGTGTCCTACCCACTCTCTTGGAGTAGTTAGTGAAAGGTAACAAATAAAAAGCAGCTCTGCCCTAACCAGTTTGGCTCAGTGGATAGAGCGTTGGCCTGCGGACTGAAAGGTCCCAGGTTTGATTCCGGCCAAGGGCATGTACCTTGGTTGCGGGCACATCCCCAGTAGGAGGTGTGCAGGAGGCAGCTGATCGATGATCCTCTCTCATCGATGTTTCTAACTCTCTATCCCTCTCCTTCCACTCTGTGAAAAATCAATAAAATATATTTTTTTAAAAAAAGTACCAATGAAGAAGGGGTATCAGAGAGCAATATCCCTTGCAATGTCACAGATGGAAAACTAAAAAGAAAAAAAAAAGCAGCTCTGAAGATTATAATTTGTGCACTGAGAACGCCATAGGCTGCGGAGGGTTGTGCAGTCCACGGCTCTCCGATCACGTGTAGCACCCTCCTGTGCCATCTGGTCCCTCCTGGCTCCCGCCCCTAACCACCTCCACCCGGGACTTGGGCCAAACCCTGGGAGCTTCCTGATGGCTCTCACCTTACACTTCACTTTCCAGTCCAGCCCACCAGCGCCCTCAGCAAGGCAACCTATCAGTTGGAGTGTCTGCCCCCTTGTGGTGAGTGTGCATTATAGCGAGTGGTCGAGTAGTCGAACCCCCAGCAGAACTCTGATTAAGGCATATTAGGCTAATTTGCATATTAGGCTTTTCTTAACATAGGATTACTAATTATATTCTCTATGCTTTATTTTACAAAATCCTGTGAGTATTTTATAACTATCTGTACTTCTCCATCCCTTCACCTGTTTTTCTCAGCCCTGTAAACCTGTGCCTCTCTGGGCACCATCTGTATATCCTCTCTATGTGTTTCAGGTTTTTTGTGTTCATTTATTTGTTCCTAGATTCCACATGTAAGTGAAATTATGGGGTATTTGTCTTTTCCTGACTGACTTATTCTACTCATCCTAATACTCTCTAGGTCAGCAATTTTCAATCTTTTGCCACAAGAATTTTTTTAAAATGTATTTATTTTTTCTCTGACCATTTTTCTTCTTAGATTATCGAATGAAAAATGACAGCAACCAACACAATAATCATCCAGTTTGTCAGATCTGCAAAAATGTACTTTTTGATGGGCCACAGAGTTTTAGTAATTAATTTAAATGTGCAATGAGATGAAAAAGGTTGAAAATCACTGCTTTAGTTTCATTAATGCTATTGAAATGGTAGGGTTTTTTTTAATGGGCAAGTAATATTCCATTGTATATATGTACCACAATTTCTTTACCCACTATCTACTGATGGACGCTGGCTTCCTTCCATAGCTTGGTTATCTAGCTATATAAAACTTTAATATGCAAATAGATCCGACAGTGGAACAACCTAACAACTGGTCACTACGACTGTTACTGACCACCAAGGCGTGTGCGTGCAGAACATGGCGGGCGTTGGCAGTAATGGGATGCTGGAGCAGGTGAGCAGGGGCTCTAGACCAAGGCAGGGCACTAGTTGTCATTGGGACGAGCCTTTGGTGGTTACTGAAAAGTTTTTGTTTCTATATGCTGCAGTCCTGCCTTGCTCTTGCACCTGCTGCTGATGCCAGTCCCACTCAAACCTGCTACCAGTGCCAGAGCCGCTGCTCGTACCTGCTGTTGGCGCTTGGCATCACCATGATTACTTGGGGCCGTCAGTGGGTGTGAGCGGCAGCTGCAGGCCCTGATTGCCCCTGGGGGCTTTTCCACCTCACCCTACTCCTGAGGGACTATTGGGTCCGGCAGCTGCCTCTCACACCTGCTGCCAGCGATGGCCCCGCTCTCATCCGCTGCTGGCCCCAGAGCTGCTGCTGGCACTAGCCCCAAATGCTCCACGCTATCCTTGCATGGGAGCGGTGGCAGTGGGAGCGATACTGCCGGCAGATAGGAGACCGGGGGCCACAGCAGTAGCAGCCAGGTGGGGGCATGGAGGATGGGCTGAGATCCACCCCTGTGCCCACACAGCCTAGTGGCCAACAGGTCCTTTCAAGATGCATAAATTCATGAACTGGGCCCCTAGTTTTAAATAACATAGCAATGATCATAGCGGTGCATGTATTCTTTCAAATTATTTTGAATATATATGCAGAATTGGAATAGCTGGGTTATAGGCAGTCCCATTTGTTAATTTTTTGGGCACCATCCATACTGTTTTCTATAGTAGCTACACCAGTGAGCATTCCCACCAATAGTGTAGGAGAGTATTCTTTTCTCCACTTTGTCCCAGAAACTGAATTGTTGATGAAAACTATTCTGATAAATGTGAGGTGCTGTGTCTTTGTGGTTTTAACTGGCCCTTCTCTGATATTTAGTGATATTGAGCATCTTTTTATACATTGATTGGCCATCTCTATGTCCTCTTGGGGATATCGCTATTTAGATCCTCTGTACATTTTTAATCAGCTGCCTCCTGCACACGCCCCACTGGGTATATGCCCTCAACCACGGTACATGCCCTTGACCGGAATCGAACCTGGGACCTTTGC
This sequence comes from Myotis pilosus, assembly GCA_036010255.1. NCBI lineage: Eukaryota > Metazoa > Chordata > Mammalia > Chiroptera > Vespertilionidae > Myotis > Myotis pilosus. Next base: position 292,502 of record JASKON010000048.1, read on the forward strand.
ATCCGCAGGCCGACACTCTATCCACTGAGTCAAACCGGTTAGGGCTGGTATCAGTTCTCTTTTTTTTAAAACTATTGTCTAGTTACATTTTTTTAAAATATATTTTATTGATTTTTACAGAGAGGAAGAGAGAGGGATAGAGAGTTAGAAACATCGATGAGAGAGAAGCATCGATCAGCTGCCTCCTGCACACCCCCACTGGGGATGTGCCCACAATCAAGGTACATGCCCTTGGCCGGAATCGAACCTGGGACTCCCCAGGCCCCAGGCCGACGCTCTATCCAGTGACCCAAACCGGCCCGGGCTTATTTTTTTTTTTTTTAATATATCTTATTGATTTTTTACAGAGAGGAAGGGAGAAGGATAGAGAGTTAGAAACATCGATGAGAGAGAAACATCGATCAGCTGCCTCCTGCACACCTCCTACTGGGGATATGCCCACAACCCAGGTACATGCCCTTGACCGTAATCGAACCTGGGACCTTTCAGTCCGCAGGCCGACGCTCTATCCACTGAGCCAAACCAGTTAGGGCTGGTTTCAATTCTTACATTTAAAATTTGATTTCTATAATCTTGTAGTATAGTTGGATCACATATTATGATTATTCCAACTTTGTTATTCTTTCTCATGATTGTTGTGACTACTAGTCTTCGGTGGTTCTATATAAATTTTTGGATTATTGGTCCTAGTGCTGTGAAATGCACCATTAGTATTTTAATAGAAATTGCATTGAGTTGGTAGATTGCTTTGGGTAGTGTAGACATTTTAAGGTTATTATTCCTATCTATGAACATAGTATTTGCTTCCACTTATGAGTATTTTCTTTATTTTTTTAAAAAATTTTAATGCATGTATGTGTTTTATATATGTTTATATATGCACATACGTATTTATTTTTAGAGAGAGGAAGGAAGAGGGATAAAGAAATAGAAACATGAACAATGAGAACCATTGATCGGCTGCCTTCTGCACTCCCCACACTGGGGATTGAGCCTGTAATCCTGGAATATACCCCAACAGGGAATGTAACTGTGATCTCCTTGTTCAATATTCAGCTAATAAGCCACACTGGCCAAGCAGTATGTTTCTTTTGACCTGGGTGGGGCTCTGGTAGATAGCACATATACTATTATGGGTTTTGTTTTCTTATTTATTCAGCTATCCTATGTTTTTTGATTTGGGCATGTAGTCATTTATATTTAAAGAGATTATTGAGCCCTAGTCAGTTTTGCTTAGTGGATAAAGCTTTTGCCTGTGGACTGAAGAATCTGGGGTTGGATTTCGGTCAAGGGCTCGTACTTTGGTTGGGTTGTAGACTCCTCCCCTGGCCTAGACCCTAGTCAGCACACTTGCAGGAGCCAACCAATGATATGTTTCTTTCACATTGATATTTCTGTCTTTCTCTCTCTCTTTCACTCTCTATAAAAGTCAGTGGGAAAATAGCCTTGAGTGAGAATTAAAAAAATAAAGGGATTATTGAGCCCTGGCCAGTGGCTCAGTTGGTTGGAGCATTGTCACAAACACCAAAAGGTTGTGGCTTCAAATCTCGTTAGGGCATATAAAGGAGGCATCTGATCCACTTTTCTCTCTCATTGATGTTTCTCTCCCTCTCTCTAAAAATCAGTGAAAACATATACTTGGGTGAGGATTTTAAAAAATGATTATTGATAGGTACATATTTATTGCCATTTCATTCTTTAAAATTATGGTTTTTTCTCCTTGCTTCTTAGTTTTCTTTAACATTTCTTATTATATTGTTTTGTTGGTGATGAGCTTCATTTCTCCTTAAATTTCAAATGACAGCCTTGCTGGGTAGAGAGTAGTCTTGATTTGTAGGTTATTGCTTTTTATCATGTTGAATATTTCATGCAAATCTCTTCTGCCTGGAAAGTTTCTGTTGAGAAATCAGCTGACAGTTTTATGGGAATTCCTTTCTGGGTAACTCTTTGTTTTGCTGCTTTTAAAAATCTTACATCATCTTTTATTTTATTTTTTATTGATTTTTTAAATAGAGGAAGGTAGAGAAACATTGGTCAGCTGCCTTTCACATGTGCTTCCCCTGGGAATAGAACCTGCCATCCTTTGGTGCATTGAACAACACTCCAACCAACTGATCCATACCAGACAGGGCTCTTATTTTGTCTTTAAACTTTACCATTTTATTTTATTTATTTTTTTAAAAATATATATTTTATTGATTTTCTACAGAGAGGAAGGGAGAGAGATAGAGACTTAGAAACATCTATCAGCTGCCTCCTGCACATCTCCTACTGGGGATGTGCCCGCAACCCAGGTACATGCCCTTGACTGGAATTGAACCTGGGACCCTTCAGTCCGCAGGGCGACGCTCTATCCAAACCGGTTTCGGCTAAACTTTACCATTTTAATTAAGTGTATTGGTTTGGGGCTTTGGGGCTTTAACTTTTTGAGACCCTTTCTACTTCACCGTAATATGAGTTTTTCAGTAATTATTTTCAAGTAGCTTCTCAACCTCTCTTTTCCTTCCAGTTTTTCCTATGATGCAGATGTTTTCACCACTTGATGTATCAGATGCCCCTTAAACTATACTTGATTAACATTTTTTTTCCTGTTTTGAGTAGATGTTTATGCCACCTTGTCTTCCAGATCTCTGACTCAATTATGTGCTTTATCTAGTCTGTCATTGTTTCTCTCCAGTACTATTTATTCTTCATTTCTGAGGTTACATTCTTCATTTGTATCTGTTTATTATTATTATTATTACTAGAGACCTAGTGCACAAAACTTGTGCACTGTGGGATGGTGTCCCTCAGCCCAGCCTGCACCTTCTCCAATTGGGGACCCTTTGGGGGAAATGTGACTGCCGATTTAGGCTCGATCTCTCTCACAATCCAGGACTTCTGGCTCCCAACCACTTTCCTGCCTGCCTGCCTGATTGCCCCTAACCACTTATGCCTGCCAGCCTGATTACCCCCTAACCACTCCCCTGCGAGCCTGATTGATGCCTAACTGCTCCCCTGCCGGCCCGATTGCCCCCAACTAGCTGCCCCTGAGAGTCTCGGTTGCCTCCAACTGCCCTCCCCTGCTGGCCCGGTCGCCCATAACTGCCCTCCCCTGCAGGCCTGGTCACCCATAACTACTTCCCCTGTTGGCCTGATTGCCCACAACTGTCCTCTCCTGCTGGCCATCTTGTGGCGACCATCTTATGTCAACATGGGGGCAGTCATCTTGTGACCACATGGGGTTGACCATCTTGTGTGAGGGCATGGTGGTCAATATTACCTCTTTATTATATAGGATTATTATTACTAGAGGCCCAGAGCACAAAAATATGTGCACTCAAGTGGGGGGTCCCTCAGCCCTGCCTGTGCCCTCTCCCAGTCTAGCACCCCTTGGGGGATGACTGCCTGCCAGCTTAGGCCCGCTCTCCGGGGGGACTGGGCCTATGCTGGCAGTCAGACATCCCTCTGACAGCCTGGGAGCCCTTGGAGGATGTCCACTTGCCAGTGAGAGCAGGCATAAGTTGCAGTCAGACATCTTTAGGGCTGCTGAGGAGGCAGGAGAGGCTCCCACCACCACCGCTGTACTGGCAGCCATCAGCCTGGCTAGTGGCTGAGCAGAGCTCCCCTTGTGGGAGGGCACTGACCACCAGGGGGCAGCTCCGGCATTGAGCATCTGCCCCTGGTAGTCAGTGTGTGTCATAGTGACCAGTCATTCCCAGTCGTTCTGCAGTTAGGGTCAATTTGCATGTTACCCTTTTATTATATAGGACTAGAGGTCCAATGCACAAAAATTTGTTCACTCGGGGGGAAGGGAGTGTCCCTCAGCCCGGACTGTGCCCTCTTGCAGTCTGGGATCCCTTGGGAGATAACGACCTGCTGGCATAGGCCTGCTCCCGGGTGGCAGAGGGCAGGCCCAATCCCTAGGTGCAGCCCCTGGTGGGGTTCAGAGCAGGGCCGATTGGGGAGTTGGGGTGCCGCCCCTGTCATGCACAGAGCAGAGCAGATCGGGAGGTTGCAATACCACCCTCAGTCACGCTCAGGATAGGGCAGATTGGGGGGTTGGGGCACCATCCCCTGTCACACTCAAGGCAGGGTTGATGGGGAGCTTGCGGTGCCACCCCCTGTAATGCAAAGAGCAGGGCCAATTGGGGTTGGGGCGCTACCCCCTGTCACGAACAGAGCAGGGCCGATAGGGAGGTTGTGGCCCTGCCCCCTGTCACACACAGAGCCACAGGGCGATCAGGGGGTTTGGGCGCTGCCCCGTCATGCTGATCCCGGTACCAGAGCCCTCGCGGCTCCGCTGATCCCGGTGCTGGGAGGCATATTACCCTTTTACGATATAGGATAGAGGCCTGGTGCATGTGTGAGGGCCGGCTGGTTTGCCCTGAAGGGTGTCCTGGATCAGGGTGAGGGTCCCCACTGGGATGCCTGGCCAGCCTGGGTGAGGGTATGATGGCTGTTTGCAGCTGGTCACACATCCTTCAGGGTGGGGTCCCCACTGGGGTACCTGGCCAGTCTGGGTGAAGGGCTGAGGGCTGTTTTCACGCTGGTGGGTGACGGAAGCTCCCAACCGCTCCTTTTTTTCTTTTCTTTTTTATTCTGGGCCAGCTTTAGCTCTGAGGCTCCAGCTCTTAGGCCTCCACTGCTGAAAGCAGGTTTCTGGCCTTTGTTTACCTTCTGTATTTGAAACAATGTTGCGATCCTGCTGGCTGAAGCCCGGTGACTAAAGCAGGTTTCTAGGGTTTTGTTTAGCTTCTATATTTGTTACATAGTTGCTTAGAGTTGCAGCTCAGAGGCCTGAAGTGGTAGGCGGGGAACGTTGGAGTCCTCCGTCACTGAAGCAAGCAAGCCTCACGTTAGTTTCAAGCTGGCTGGCTGCCGGCCGCCATCTTGTCTGGCAGTTAATTTGCATATCTCGCTGATTAGCCAGTGGGAAGGGTAGCGGTCTTACGCCATTTACCATGTTTCTCTTTTATTAGATAGGATATTATTAATTATTATTATTATATTTTATCCCATTGGAGTTCTCACTAGGTTCTTTGAGCATCTTTATAACCATTGTTTTTACCTCTGTATCTAGTAGACTGCCTCCATTTTATTATTATTTTTCTGTAGATTTCTTGTGATCTTTTATTTGGGGTATGTTTCCGTTTGTCTCCATTTTGTCAGTCTCTTTTTATTTGTTTTTTTATGTTATGTAGATCTTCTGTGTGTCCCAGTAGTAGCTGGTTTTAAAAAGTAGGTGTTCTGTAGGGCTCAGTGGTTCACTTTTCCTTATGACCCGATCGATCCGTATACATTTAAGTATCTCTTGTGTGGGTTATATGAACCCTCCTGTTGTAGTTGAGTCTTGATTACTTTTAAGTCATTGTGGGTGGGTTTGAGCCTCAGGCTGGCTAGCTGTGAGGATTGATACCAAGCATAGTGTATGAGCCCTTTTTTAGAGTTGATTCCATGAAGCAGAATTTGCCCAAGCAAGGTTTGTTGCCTACCATGAACTTCTTTTTTGGGTGCCATTTGTTGAGTTTATAGGGTGGTGTTCTGATGTGCTATGAAACCAGTTACTGGGTGCATGATTTTGATGTCTCTTGGTTGGCACACTGGTACAGGTAGGTCAATGTCAGATGCTGCTTGTAACCAGCCCTGGGCTACCTATTAGGCTATACAAAGCCATCAACCATTGGTAGTTGCCTGTGCTGGGCCTTAATGTATGTGGGAGAGGCCAAGCTGCACATTGAAGTTGTGCAGGCTCTGGCCAATTGGTAGAAGACCCATGACTTACAAGGTCTGCTGCCTCCTGCTGGTTTTGCTTAGTCTCTGAAATAACCTCAGACAGTTTTGCAGTTGTGTGAGGTAGGTTCTAGTGGATTACCAAGTAGCAGCAAGTGGTTTTCACTAGTTTAATACAGATTCTAACTCTGAGGACATCCAACAAAGGTCTCAAGGTACAAGAAGTCCAGCCACCACCATTCTGGGGATTGCAGACCTTTATAATGGAGCTGTAGTTCAGGGAGTTAGGTCCGGACCAATAGATTAAGTGCTAAACATAATAAAAATTGGTAAGTGAAGAGAGTGCTCTTACACAGTAGCTATGGTTCTTGGAGTTTTTCAAGAAAGATTGCAGTGGGGCTCAAGCTGACTTACACCAGCAGATGACACCAAAAGATCCCTCCAGTAGATTCAAGGTTGGAAAGATGGGGCCTCTGGGATTCTGCAGAGACAGGCTAATGCATGTTTCTGGGCTGATGTATGGACAAAGGAAAATGACAATGGTGTAGGCCAGTGGTCAGGAAACTGTGGCTCGGCAAACTGAGGCTTGCGAGCCACATGCGGCTCTTTGGCCCCTTGAGTGTGGCTCTTCCACAAAATACTGGCTCGTCCACAAAATATCGACTTCTGCGCATGCGCTATGAAGTTTCAATCTCACTGTATGGGTGTGACCGCACATAGTATTTTGTGGAAGAACCACACACAAGGGACCAAAGAGCCGATGTGGCTCGCGAGCCAGGGTTTGCCGACCACGGTTGTAGGCAGTTTGGGACAGGGACGCAGCACAGGGATAGTGGTGGCTGTCCCTCTACTCCTTTCCCGAAGCCACTCAACTCAATCTCTCTGTGTGACTCTGGCACCTTCCAAGTTACAGCCCCTTTGCTGGATCCTAGACTGAGTGCTCTCAAGGAAAATTTTATGTGTTGACCTTTGAAGAGGGAGCCTGGGCTTCTTAGCAGACTCCAGGATACCAAGGTTGACAGAATCTCTGCTGTCACAGCAAGATATGTGGGGTGGTTTTCCTGGCACTGGTGCTCCAGTCTGGTGAGCCTAGCTTGGGTCAAAACTCCATACTCCTCAGGGGGTACTGTACAGCTGAGATATTCCTCCAGATTCTCAGCCACCACACATGGGTGAGGGCCAGGCTTTTGAGTCTTGTCCCTTGCTACCAGTTTTGATGTGGTTTCTTCTGTATAGCCTTAGTTTTATGACTTTGTTCTGCAGTTCTTCAAGTGGTTATCCAGGCTGACTGTTCCATAATTTAGTTGTAATTTTGATGTGGTCATTGGAATAGGTGAGTATAACTTTTACCTACTCTATGCTCATCTTGGATTTCCGTGTGTTTGTTTTTTCCTTCCAGTAGAAATATAAATGTGTATAATATTGAGATAGTTAATGTAGACATGGAACACTATTTGATTAATCTTAGTTACCAGCCCCTCTAAAGGTCAGACTGATACCATATAGCCTTGGCTCCCACCGTAAGTAATAATGTCAGTATAAGTTTTCCTGATGACCCATGGTTCTTTACAGTAGCACACTTGTAAGACAGGATAATTGAAGAATTTATTGATCCAGGGCCAGACCTTTCTTTAATATGTAGCGTTTGGACAGACCATGAGTTAATCCTGTTGTGCACTCTGTACTCCTTCAGTGCCTTAGTTCTTTTTAGAGTTTTAAAGTATTAAAGTCCTTAAACAGTCTCTGTATTTTATGGCTTTATAAAGGAACCAGAGGCCCGGCCTGCACCCTCTCCAATTTGGGACACCCCTCTTGCAATCCAGGACTGCTGGCTCCCAACTGCTCCCCTGCCTGCCTTATCGCCCTAACCGCCTCTGCCTGCCTGCCTGATTGCCATAACTGCTTTCCCCGGCTGGCCTGATCCGCCTAACTGCTCTCCACTGCCAGCCTGATCCCTCTAACTACTTTCCCCTGCCGGCCTGATCCCCCTAACTGCTGGCCTGATCCTCCTAACTGCTCTCCCCTGCCAGCCTGATTGCCCCTAACTGCCTGTGCCTCGACCCTGCCACCATGGCTTTGTCTGGAAGACGTCTGGTCTAATTAGCGTATTACCCTTTTATTAGTATAGATGATACTGATGGCACACAGATATTGTAGTTGAATAAGTGTAGTTGAATAAATCCAAGGTTAATTGCAACTGGTGCAGAGAATGGGATCAGATTTTTCAGTTTTCTTTCTTTTTGAAAAAATATATTTTCATTGATTTCAGAGGGGAGGGGAGAGGGAAAGAGATAAAGAAACATTAATGAGAGAGAATCATTGATTGGCCACTTCCTGTATGCCTCCTACTGGAGATTGAGCCATTAACTTGGGCTTATGCCCTTGACCGGAATCGAACCCAGGAACCTTTGTCCGCAGGTGGACGCTTTACCCACTGAACCAAACTGGCTAGGCACTTTTTAAGTTTAGAGCAACCTTTTTAAAAGTGTGATAAGGAATATTAGTAGATTTGAAGAAAAGAAGTACAGTGATGGCATCTTGTAGATTTTAATCCCTTCACACAGTGTTATATTAGTCTTTCAAAGATGTTAACATGTCTTACAGCAGAAAATAAATTAAATATGGTATAATTTTTTCATAATATGTTTGCTTTATTTTGTAATTGCACTTTGATGTGTTTTCTTTGGAAACATATTAAAGTTAGAATGTGTAATAAAAAATGAGTGGAGAGCCCTAGCTGGTTTGGCTCAGTGGATATAGTGTCGGTCTGTGGACTGAAGGGTCCTGGGTTTGATTCCGGTAAAGGGCACATGCCCAGGATTTGGGCTTGATAACCAGTAGGGGGCATGCAGGAGGCAGATTAATGACTCTCATTATTGATGTTTCCATCTCCCTCTCCCTTCATCTCTGAAATCAGTAAAAATATATTCTTAAAAAATTAATGGAGAAAAGATTAACTGAACAGTAATACAGTGTTTGTTATCTGTAGATGTAAAAACCTAAGCGACTGTTTTGACCATCAGTGCTGTGAGGATGCACTGACCACCAGGGGACAGACGCTTAACACAAGAATTGCCCCCTGGTGGTCAGTGCACTCCCACAGCCAACTTCCCGTAGCTGGCCAACCTCCTGCGGTCCCTTCCCCCTGGCCCGCTGGCTGGCTGGCCAGCCCTGATTGGCCCCACCCGTGCACATAATAAAAGTCCAGCGACCATTACGGTGCGACGACCGGTTGCTATGACATGCCAACTGCAGGGGCCGCCACCAGCACTGCTACCGAGCCAGAGGGCCTCGGGGCCAGTTTCGCAGCCACTGCCAAGACACTGGTAAAGAAGAACACAAAGGTGGCCAGCGTGAGCGTGTAGCTTGAGATGAAGGCTCAATCAGCTGGGAACCGAGATAATTGTCACCAAAGCTGGCAGGTCATGGTGTCCCTCATCCTGCTACAACCCTCCCAATGTGGCGCCAGTCTTGGGCAGTGGGCTTTGGTCCCATCCACGCAAGCGAGACTGAGAAGACTCTAAAACAGTGTGTTCTGTTCCATGGAGATTGCTACCCATTTGTCTTAGGCCTAAATTCTGGGTGATTGTGGGCCTGGCTCTCCTACTGGGGCTTACGTCTTCCAATCGGCCTGTATTTGTTGTAAGGACCCAAAGAAAAGAAGGGGAACACGTTTTTTTGATGCAATATGCAAGTGCTGGGCTGTGTCTAATGTACACACAGAGACACCAGCTCTGAGTCTGCCTGGCCAAAGGGAGCTTAGGGCTTGTTTGTAGAGTCTTCTGGTGGTTTCTGTTTTCTTTGCTGAGGCCATCCTCCCTGGGAAGCCTGGGGCTCATGTTCAGCTCCAGCTCAGTGGGTCTTTTCCAGGCCCCTCCCCCTGGCTATTGCTGCCAAATTGGCCCCTCTCCTATCTTGGCAGCGCTAAGCATGGCGACTGCCGTCCTAGGTCCACTCCTCGTAGGGCACAGGCTTAAGCCGTCAGTTGGACATCCCTGAGGGTTCCCAGACTGTGAAAGGGTCCAGGCCGGGCTGAGGGGCCCCTCTAAGAGCAAGATTCTCTAATTTATATGAAAGTGTCTGGATACTATGCTCACTGTTTCAAGCTCTTTTAGTTCTATTTCTTTTGTTTAAAATCCTTCTAATTAGTGGGAGTGAGTTTTATCTTTGTTAATTCTTCTTCCCCATCAGAGAATATAATTTATTCTCCTAAATTTGATTTTTATATCTGGCCTCTGTTTAATTATATGATCTTATCTTTAACTAATTACCAAATAGAATTTTATATGTTAATGGGTATTGCAAATGATAATTCTCAATTGGTGTAGTAATTAAAACTTCATATGAACTGTTCCATTCCAAAATAACATTTTCAGTTTTTTCTCTTTCAGGTAATTTTTCTTAATACATTTAGTGGTCTTTGTACCTGTACTGTATTAATTTTATTACCTTTTAATTTAAGTATTGTTGATAATGCATTTGGTCCCCAACGTAAGTGAATGTTCAACAGTAGCGTTTTTCAAATTTATGGTCATAAAAGAAGCAGTACAAGCCTTGCTGGCATTTCTCAGTGATTAGAGTGTCAGCCTACATACCCAAGGGATTGTGGGGTTTGATTCCTAATCAAGGACATGGCATGTATCTGGGTTGCATATTCAATCAGCAGCACCAGTTGGGATGTGTGCATGACGCAACCAGTCAATGTGTCTCTCTCACATCAATGTTCCTCTTTCGTTCTTTTTCTCTCATTCTGTCCACTCTCTTTAAAACGTCAATGGAAAAATATCCTTAGGTGAGGATTAACAAACAAACAAACAAATAAGTACATGGCCTTGCCTGGTAGCTCAGTTGGTTTGAGAATTATCCCAATTCACCAGAGTTACGGGTTCCATTCCCAATGAATGTTTCTCTCTCTTTTAATAATTTATAAAAATGTAAAGGAAAATAAAAGCGATACACATTCAGTAGAAACCTCACTTTAATTTTTGAATATTGATTATTTCCCTGGGCTACTGATATGCTGTACTATATTCACTCGTGATGCTTGGCAGGGGCAGTGACTCACAGCTTCTCTCAACCACATGTTCATTAGGGTAAAGACCTTTCCGTGTTGTCAGCATGTTTTGAAATACCACATTTTATGTTTGTGCTTACCACCATGTCTTAAAAACACCCATGTATGTCTCTGGTGAGAAGAAAAGCAAGGTTGGGCAATTATCTTGACTCTTGAAATTAAAGTCAAGATAATTGCCCAATTGTAGATTAATAGGTGTTTTATCCACATTTAAGGTAGGGTAGGCTAGGCTATGATGGTTGGTAGATTAGGTGTATTAAGTGCATTTTCAACTTAATGATATTTTCAACCTATCATTGGTATAGTGAGATGTAACCCCATCCATCTTAGGTTTAGAAGCATCTGTATGGCTATACAGTTAAATCTGAAATAATGAGTTATCATTACTTTAATAAAAATAGACATTTTGACAATTTGCTCTATATAATGCAAGTTACTTTTCTATACTGTTAATCTATTACAATGGATTCTTCTACATCAGCCATTCTCAACGTGTGGGTCGCGACGCTTTTGGGGATCGAATGACCCTTTCACAGGGTTCACCTAAGACCATCAGAAAAACACATATATAATTACATATTGTTTTTGTGATTAATCAAATTATGTTCAACTTGGGATAATGAAATTGGGGGTCACCACAACATGAGGAACTGTATTAAAATGTCACGGCATTGGGAAGGTTGAGAACCACTGTTCTAGATGAGCATGCTGCAGGCATATTGATATATATGTCCTTGGAGATATTGGAGGAGCAGAGCTCCCCAACCCCCGATGGGCCCTGATCTGTGTGTGACGGGGCAGCTCCCCAACCCCCTGATCAACCCCGTTCTGTGCGTGACAGGGGTCAGCACCCCAACCCCCTGATCCACCCTGCCCTGTGCATGACAGGGAGGAGCTCCCCAAACCCCTGATCAGCCCTGCTCTGTGCGTGACAGGGGGGAGCTCCCCAAACCCCTGATTGACCCTGCCCTGTGTGTGACAGGGGGGAGCTCCCCAACCCCCTCATCGGCCCTGCTCTGTGCATGACAGAGGTCAGTGCCCCAGCCCCCTGATTGGACCTGCTCTGTGCGTGACAGGGGCTGGCGCTGCAACCTCCCCATCGACCCTGCCTTGAGTGTGACAGGGGGCGGTGCCCCAACCCCCCAATCGGCCCTACCCTGAGCGTGACTGAGGATGGCATCACAACCTCCCAATCCGCCCTGCTCTGTGCATGACAGGGGGCAGTGCCCCAACTCCCCAATTGGCCCTGCTCTGGGCAGACAAGGGGCTGCACCTAGGGATTAGGTCTGCCCTCTGCCACCAGGGAGCAGGCCTAAGCCAGCAGGTCGTTATCTCTAGAGGGGTCCCAGACTGCGAGAGGGCACAGGCCGGACTGAGGGACCCCCCCCCCCCGCCCAAGTGCACAAATTTTTGTACACTGGGCCTCTAGTCCTATGTAATAAAAGCCCTACAACCATAATGGTGGAATGACCACTTGACCAGTGGCTATGAGGTGCATTGACCACCTCTAGGTCCCCCACTCCCTGGCCCACAGGCTCTGATCACAGCATGGTGAACAACGAACTACGGGGAACTGGGGTCAGTGGCGGTGGGGCGGGACTGGTGAGTTGGCAGAACGGCTGATTTCTTATTCCCTCCCCCTCTGGTCCACAGGCTCTGATCATAGCATGGTGAATGGGGAACAGGGATGGGTGGCAGTGGGATGGGACTGGGGACTGACAAGTGGGTGGAACGGCTGACATCTTGGTCCCTTGCCCTGGCCTGCAGGCTCCCAATTGCAGCATGGCAAATGGGAACCACAGGGAACTGGGGCAGGACTGGGGACTGGCGAGTTGGTGGAACGGCCAACCTCTTGGTTCCTCCTCCTGGCCCGCAGGCTCTGATCGCAGCAGGGCAAATGGGGGACCATGGGGAACTGGTGTGGATGGCGGCGGGGCAGGACTGGGGACTGGCGAGCAGGCAGAAGATGGCCCTGATCACAGTCTAGGCCTAGGGACCATACCCACACATGATTTCGTGCGTTGGGCCTCTATATTAATAAAAGGGTAATTAATATTCTAATTACACCGGACATCATCTGGATGTCCTTACAGACAAAGCCAAGGTGGAGGGGGCTGAGGCAGTTAGGGGTGACGAGGCCAGCAGGGGAGGTCAATTAGGGGGCGACTAGGCCGGCAGGGGAGGGCATTTAGGGGGTATCCAGGCTGGCAGAGGAGGGCAGTTAGGGGGCGACCAGGCAGGCAGGCAGGTGAGAGGATAGAAGCCAGTGGTCCCAGATTGCGAGAGGGGTTGGGCCTAAACCAGCAGTCTGACGTCCCCTGAGGGGTCCCAGAGTGGAGAGGGTGCAGTCTGGGCTGAGGGGACCCTCCACACACCCCCTACCCCTTGTACAATTTCATGCACCAGGCCTCTAGTTTATACTAATGAAAGGGTAACATGCTAATTAGGGCGGATGTCCATCCAGACAAAGTCACAGCAGCTGCGAGGCCTGGGGCTCAGGCAGCCATGACTCCTGGTGGCTGCGAGGCTTATGGTTCAGGCCTCGCAGTCGCCACTACCGACAGTGGTAGTAGCAGTGGGGTGATGGGGGTGGCTCTTTCCCCTGTTCAGCCTAGTCGCCTCGCGCAGAGGGAGGCCAGACTGCAGCTTAGGCCCGCTCCAAGCGGGCCTGAGCTGTCAGTAGGACATCACCTGAGGGCTTCCGGACTGTGAGAGGGGGCAGGCCGAGCTGAGGGATCCCCCACCCCTCCAGTGCATGAATCTTCATGCACCGGGCCTCTAATTCATCCATAAAAACCAACGTCTCATGCATTACAATTGTTACCATCATGAAATAATAGGAATTCAGTTACATCTTCCAACTCTACTTTTTAAAGATTTTTTTTTTATTGATTTCAGAGATGAAAGGAGAGGGAGCGAGAGAGAGAAACATCAGATGAGAGAGAATTATTAGTCAGCTGCCTTCTGCATGCCCCCTACTGGGGATGGACCCCACAACCTGGGCATGTTCTGACTGGAATTGGTCCATGACTTATAGTGCATAGGTCAATGCTCAACCACTGTCAGCTGAGCCATACCAGCTAGGCCTGGCTCCATTTCTAATTCTCGTTCTCTTGCTATTTCCACCATATCTGCGGTTACTTAGTCCACTGAAGTCTTGAACTCCTGTCACTAATGCCACTGATGATGACTGGAATCAACTTTCTTCCATTTCTGTTGTTGGTATTTTGATCTCTTTCCCATGAACCACAAATGTTATAATGGCATTTAGAATGATGAATCCTTTCCAGAATATTTTCAATTTGCATTCCTGAGATTCATCAGAGGAATCACAACCTGTGGCCCCAATAACCTTATAAAATATATTTCTTAAATAAGATGTGAATGTTGAAAATGACTTCTTTGATCCATGGGCTGTACAATGAATGTTGTGCTAACACACAAGAAAACTTTAATTATATTGTACTAGGGGCCCGGTGCACGAAATTCGTGCACTGGGTGTGTGTGTGTGTGTGGGGGGGGGGGGGGTGGAGTGTCCCTCAGCCCAGCCTGCCCCCTCTCACATACTGGGAGCCCTCAGGCGTTGACCCCCATCATCCTCCAATCGCAGGATCGGTCCCTTGCCCAGGCCTGACGCCTCTGACAGAGGTGTCAGGCCTGGGCAAGGGACCCTCATTTCCCCCCATCACTGGTTCTGCCCCCAGCCCATGCCTCTGGCCCAGGCATCAGGCCTGGGCAGGGGACCCCCAGACCCCTCCGATTGCTGACTGTGCCCCTTGCCCAGGCCTGATGCCTCGGCCAGAGGCGTAGACCCTCATCACCCTCCGATCGCCTGATCGGCCCCTTGCCCAGGCCTGACGCCTCCGCCAGAGGCTTGGACAGGGGACCCCCATCTCCCCCCAATCACTGGCTCTGACCTCCGCCTAGGCCTGAGGCCTCTGGCCCAAGAATCATGCCTGGGCAGGGGACCCCCATCTCCCTCTGATCGCTTGCTCCACCCCCCGCCCAAGCCTGACACCTCTGATCCAGGCTTCAGTCCTGGGCAAGGGGACCATCATATTCCCCCAATACCCGGCTCTGCCCCCCACCCAGGCCTGATGCCTCAGTCAGAGGAGTTGACCCTCATCACCCTCCAATCACCAATCACCGGATCGACCCCTTGACCAGGTCTGAGGCCTCCGGCAGAGGTGTCAGGCCTGGGCAGGGGACCCCCAGCTCCCCGCGGTTGCAGGCTCTGCCCCTGCCCAGGCCTAACACCTCTGGCTGAGGCATTAGGCCTGGGCAGGAGACCCCCAGCTCCCCGCAGTTGCAGGCTCCACACCTGCCCAGGCCTAACGCCTCTGGCCGAGGCATCTGGCCCAGGCAGCGGGGACCTGCAGCTGCAGCGGCCCTGTGATCCTGGGCTCCGCTTTAGGCCCCCGCAAGGAACCCCTAGCTCCCGGGGCTGCTAGCTTCGACCGTGCCCAGCTCCCATCGCTGGCTCCACCCTTACTTCCTGCTATCACTGGCCAGGGTGGCAAAGGCGCCTGATTCTACAATCATGGCTGGGGGGCAGGGCAAAGGCGGCCCCATGGCTGCCTTTGCCCTGCCCCCTAGCTCTTAACTCCCCCCTGGGTTTCCGATCACTGTCAATGGCAGGGGGCTTCTTCCTGCTTTGTGCCTACATATGCAAATTAACCGCCTCCCTGCATTGTGCCTACATATGCAAATTAACCGCCATCTTTGTTGTCAGTTAACTGCCATCTGAGTTGGCAGTTAATTTGCATATAGCCCTGATTAGCCAATGAAAAGGGTAGCGTCATATGCCAATTACCATTTTTCTCTTTTATTAGTGTAGATACCCCAAGAGCTCTTGGGTGACCAGGTGCATTGTCACTGAGCAGTAATACTTTGAAAAGAATCTCTTTAAGTAGCGGTTCTCAGAAGTGGGTTTATAATAATATTATGTAAACCATGTTGCAAACAGGTATGCTAGCATACAGGCTTTGTTTCATTTATGGAGCACAGACAAAGTAGATTTAACATAAATCATATGGGCCCTAGGAGTTTCAGAGTGTACATGAGGATTGGCTTCAACTTCTTTGACCCATACCTAACAAGAGAGTCAGTCTCCTTTGAAGCCAGGCATTGATTTCTCTCAGGGTATGAAAGTCTTATATGGCATCTTTTCCCAGTATAAATAAGGCTTTCTTCTACATTGAAAATTCATAGAGTGTAACCATCTTATTAATATCTTGCCAGCTAGATTCTCGCCAGCACTTCGTTGATTTATTGATGATAGCAATTCTGACCGGTGTGAGGTATTAATCTCATTGTAGTTTTAATTTGTATCTCTCTAATGATTAGTGACGTTGAGCATTGTTTCATATGTCTATTGGCCATCTATATCTTCTCTCTGGAGAAGTGTCAATTTAGGCCCTTTGCTCATTTTTTAATTGGATTTTTTGGTGTATTTTTTTTTTTTCTGCTGTTGAGTTTTATAACTTTTTTATAAATTTTGGATATTAACTCCTTATCCAGATATATCACTGGCGAGTACATTTTCCCATTCAGTTGGTTATTTTTTCATTTTTTTTTTTTTTATTGAGAAAGGGAGAGAGAAACATCTATATGATTGAGAAACATCAATCAGTTGCCTCCCACATGAGCCCCCTGATTAGGGTTTGAACATCCAGCCTATGTATGTGCCCTGACTCACGGCTGGCAAGTGCAGTGTCTGATGACCTCTGAGGGCTCCCAGACTGCAAGAGGGCGCAGGCAAAGCTGAGGGACCCCCCTCCCTGAGTGCCTGAATTTCATGCACCAGGCCTCTAATGTTGAATAAGAGTGGTGAAAACAGACATGCCTGTCTTGTTACTGATTTTAAGGGAAACACTTAGTTTTTGCCCATTCAATATGATATTGGCTTTGAGTTTGTCATATTTGGCCTTTTTATTATGTTGAAGTATTATCCCTCTACTCCCACTTTTCTGAGATTTTTTTTTTTAATCACAAATTGTACTGGACTTTATTTTCTACAGTTACTAGTATTAATAAAATTATGTTTTTTTTTAATGTCTCATTCTTATGGATTTGTACATATTTTACCAACCTTGTATCCTTGGAATAAATCCCATGTGATCAGGGTGTATAATATTTTATTTACTTATTTATTTATCTATTTTAAATATATATTTTTATTGATTTCAGCAAGGAAGGGAGAGGGAGAGAGAGAAAAACCTTAATGATAAAAGAGAATCATGGAATGGTTACTTCCTCCATGCCCCATACTGGGGATCGAGCCTGCAACCTGCACATATACCCTGATGGGGAATTGAACCATGACCTCCTGATTCATAGGGTGATTCTCAGTCACTGAGCCATCTTTTATATGTATTATTGGATCTCCTTTGCTAATAATGTTGTTGAGGACGTTAGCATGTTTATCAGGAATTTTGGCATATAATTTGCTTTATACTGTCTTTATGTTGTTTTGAAATTTGGATAATGCTGGTTTCCTAAAATGAGCTTGGGAGTCTTGCTTCCTGTTGAATTTTTTGGAATGGTTTGGGAAGAATAGGTGTTAGTTCTTGGAATACTTGGTAAAACTCACCTGTGAAGCTATATAACCCAATGTTTTGTTGTTGTTGTTTGTTTGGAGTTTTTTGAACATTGCTTCAGTAAAGTGTTTACGGTATTTAGACTTTCTGATTTAGTTTTGGAAGATTGATGTTTCTAGGAATTTACTATATCTTGCAGATTCTCAAGTTTGTTGGGATATAGTTCATAATATTTTCTTAAAGTGTTTTGTGTTTATTTGTTGTCAGTTGTTACTTTTTCTCTGTCATTTCTAATTTTATTTATTAGGGTCCTTGCTCTTTTCTTTTTATGATGAGTCTGGTAAGGTTTGTCAATCTTTTTTACCTTTCAAAGAACCAACTCTTACTTCATTGATCTTTTGCTGTTGATTTAACTCTTCCATTTATTTCTGCTCTTTATTATTTTCTTTTTTCTACTCACTTTGGAATCTGTTAGTGTTTTTCTTAATTTCTTTAAGTCTAAAGTTAGATAGTTTAGTTGTGATTTTTCTTGTTTCTTGAGATAGGCGTGTAATTTTCTAAATTTTTTCTTATGACTACTTTCTCTGTTTCCCATATATTTTGGGTTGTTATGTGTTAATTTCCAGGTGTTTCAAGATATCTTTTTATTTTTTCTTTGATCTGATTGTTAACCCAAGTCATTGTTTAGTAATGTGTTATTTTGCCTCCATATCTTTGTGTGTTTTCATGGTTTTTTCTTCTGATTGATTTCTATTTCGTTGCTACTAAAATTAGAAACGATGTTTTATATTATTTTAATCTTTTCAAATTTTTTGATACTTGTTTTGTGTCCTAACGTGTGGTCAGTTTTAGAAAATGTCTCGTGCTCTTGTATATTCTGCAGCTTTGGGGTGAAATGCTCTAAAATGTCAATTAAATTTATCTTGTCTAGTGTGTCATTCAGGGCCACTGTTTCCTTTTTGACATCTGTCTCCAAGATTTATCCATTGATGTGAATGGGGTATTAAAATTCTCTACTGTGACTGTATTACTGTCATTCTCTCCTTTTATGTCCATCAAGACTTGCTTTATATGTTTAGGTGCTTTTATGTTGGGTGCATAACTGTTTACAATGGTAATATCTTGTTGGATTGTTTTTTTCATCATTATGTGATGTCCTTTTTTTGTCTCTCACTATAGTCTTTGCTTTAAAGTCTGTTTTGTCAGACTTAAGTATTGCTACTTCTTCCTCTTTTGCATAAAATACCTTACTTTTCTATCAACTTTTGGTGAATGTGTATTTGTCTTTCATTCTGAGGTGGATCTCTTACAGACATATATGCATATATACGTATATACATATAATTATAGACTAGAGGTCCAGTGCATGGGGGTGGGACGGTCTCCTCAGCCCAGCCTGCACCGCCGCCCCCCCACCCCCCCGGGACCCCCCTAGGATCGGGCCTAAACCGGCAGTCGGACATCCATGCCTATCACAATCCTGGACTACTGGCTCCTAATTGCTCATGTACCTGCCTGCCTAGTCGTCCCTAACTGCCCCTCACTGCTGGCCTTGTTGACCCCAACTGCCCCCTGCTGCCAGCCAGGTCACCTCTAACTGCCAACCTCCTGCCAGCCTAATCACCCCCAACTGACCCCCTCCTAGCCTAGTTGCCCCCAACTGCATCATCCCCCCCATCCCCCCAGCCTGGTCGCCCCATGCAGCCTGCTGTTCAGTTGCGTGGTCGCCCCTCATGGCCCCCCTGCTGACCTGGTCACCCCACTGAGCCTGCTGTTCAGTCATTTGGTCGTCCCTCACTAACCCTCCTGCTGGGCTGGTCGTCCCACACAGCCTGCTGTTCAGTTGTTTGGTCGTCCCTCACTAACTCCCCTGCTGGCCTGGTCGTCTCACGCAGCCTGCTTGTTCAGTCATTTGGTTGTCCCTCACTAACCCCCCCTGCCAGTCTGGTAGGCAGCCATCTTGTGAGGGTGTGAGGATCAATTTGCATATCACCTCTTTATATAGGATAGATACATATCCCATTTAATGATCCTGTGTCTTTTGAATGGAACATTAATCTATTTACAATTAAAGTGATTATTGGTTTGTACCTTTTTATTGCCATTTTATTGTATCCTTTTCTTTTTCTTCTTCTCCCTTCTTATTCTTCTTTCAGGCCCTTAAACATTTCTTGTAATACTGGTTTGGAGGTATCAAACTCCTCCTTTAGCTTTGTCTTGTCTGGGAAGCTCTTTATTTCTCTTTCAATTTTAAACGATAGTCTTGCTGGGTAAATGATAGCCTTGACTGTAGGTCTTTGCCTTTCATCACTTTGAATATTTCTTGCTAATCCCTTCTAGCCTGAACTGTTTCTATTGAGAGAATAGTTGACAGTCTTATGGAAGTTTTCTTGTAGGTAATTAATTATCTTTCCCTTGCTACTATAAGATTCTCCCTTTGTCTTTAAGCTTTGTCATTTTAATTATGATTTGTCTTGGTGTAGGCCCTGGGTTCATCTTGTTTAGGATTCTTTGCACTTCCTGCACTTGTGTCCCTTTTTCTTCAACGGATTAGGAAGTTATTGGTCTTAAAATAGGTTCTCGATTCCTTGCTCTCTCTTTCTTCCTCTCTCTATCTTCTTCTTCTGGTACCCCTGTGATGTATAAATTATCCTCATTTTTAATTTTTTTATTAATCCTTATCTGAGGATATTTTTTCCATTGCTTTTCAAGGAGAGTGGAGTGGGGGAGAGAGATGGAAAGAAACATCGATGTGAGAGAGACATATCTACTGTCTTCTACATGTGCCACAACAGGGGGGTGGGGAGCGAACCCACAACCAAAGTACAAGCCCTTGGACAGGAATCAAAACTGGGATCCTTTGGTGTGTAGGACAACACTCTAACCATTGAGCACCGTCCAAGGCTATCCTCATTTTTTAAAATACTTTATTTTATTGCTGCTCTGAGTGATTTTTTTCTACTTTGCTTTTGAAATTGCTGGTTTGATACTTTGTTTCATCTATTTATTGTTTCTTTCTTCCATTATATTCTTCATTTCAATATTGTACTTATTTCTTATTGGTTTCCTTTTTGGTTTCTTTGTCCTGTTCCATGCTATTGAGCATCATTATAACCATTACTTTGAACTCTACATTTAATAAATTGCATACCTACATTTTATTTAGTTCTTTTTCTGGAGATTCCTCCTGTTCTGTCATTTGGGGGTCTCTTTATTTCTCCATTTTGGCTGTTTCTTCATTTGTTTCTTGTTGTTGTTTTTTTTTAGAGAGAGAGATGTGGGAGAGAGAGAAACATCGATTTGTTATCCCACTTATTTATGCACTCATTGGTTGATTGTTATATATACCCTGACTGGGAATTGAACCCGCAGCCTTAATGTGTTGGTGCAATGCTTTAACCAACTGAGTTACCCAGCCAGGACTCTGTTTTTTTCTATGTATTAGGTAGATCTGCTATGACTTGCAGTCTTCGTTGGGTGGCCTTCTTTGGTAGGTGTCTTGTGGGATCCTGTGGTGTAGTTTCCTTGAGCACTTGAGTTGGGTGCTTCACGAATGTCCCATGTGTGGTTGTGTGGGCCCCCTTGTTGTAATTGAGTCTTGATTGTTTTGGCCCATTCATGTTTTGGATTAACCCTCAGGCTGGCTGACTGAGGCTCAACCCTAATGAGAGTATAGGAGCTGCTGTGCAGCTGTTTGCCTCAGCAGTTTGTCCTTGCCCAGATTTTCCTTTGGACTTGCAATTTGTGAAGCTTATTGTATCTAGATAGAGTGTTATATGAATGTGGCCATTGGGTGTGTTGTTTCAGGACCTCTTAGGAGGAATTTGGTGCAATTAATGTCAGATACTCTCTATCAATGGCCTTGGTCAATCTGTTTGGAGCTACAAGTAATCCAAAATTACATTTTGTGGCTACTTCTATTGGGCCTGGGTGCATATGGCAAGCTATGCAGCAAGGCTGCTTTTTACCAGCATTGGTCCTGGGGGCAGGTCGGGAAAAGCCCCAAGGCACTCCGAGATTTGCTTTTGCTTGCTAGCTCCCTGTTAGGCTTAGTCACTGAAATAGCCTCTGGTGGTACTTGAGTTGCACATGATAGGCTCACAGTGCATCACCAGGTTAATGCAAGTCTAAACTAGATGCCAGTGTTTAGTGTGAGGTTACTCAGCAAATGTCTATAGTTATACCATATCTTGCTGTTACCTACTGGGTGCTTACACACTTGTGTTGGATGGAGTTATAGAGAGTCATCAGAATGAGGCCAGCAGAGTTTGAGGCCCAAACAGTAAATTTGCCTATGTTAATGGAGGGCTCTGCTTTGTTTAGGCTTGTGAGTTGAGATGGGACTAGTGGATCTCCCATGAGGGGGCAGTGGTGATCAGGTTTGGGGAAGATAGGAGGTGTGGCCCTGCCCAGAGCCATATAGCTCATTCTGTTCTGATTCTGCCTGGATCTCAGCTGGGCAGAGCCACTAGGTCTGTGTGGGGGTATGCCAAAAGTACAGAGGGGATTGTTCCAGCAATCTCCCTGATGGGGAGGGGACAGTCAGAGTCATGGGAAAGTAAGGGGAATGGCCCAGTTCCAAAGTCAGACAACTCTGTTACTGACTCCTCACTAGGGAATTAGCTCTGCAGGGTGGGGAAAGAGGTAGTCCAGACCACGGGGCTGTTGAATTTCCCCAGGTTGATGCCACTCAGGGGCAGGGGAGGTGCTCCACCAAGAAATATGATTTAGCACAGGGATCCTGGAAGCTTCCTCCCCCACCCCTCCACCCCACCCTCACCTCCTCAAGAGCAACAAACCCAATTCTCTCATGATGCAATTGTAATTTGCTTCATTTTCCCTCCACAGGAGTCCAGGGTGACTTGGCTGCAAACAAGATCTTGTGCATTGGCATTTTAAGAGGCAAAAGTGTCTCTAGCTGACTCTGTTTCTCCCTGGTGGATAGAATTCCCACTTATTTTCACATCCAGATGGGCTGCTCTTTCCAGCTCTGGTGCTGTGGGCTGGAAAGCCTGGCATGATATTTAGAAGGAGTTTTTCAGGGGGAAGCCCCCTCAGCTGAGATATTTCTCTGGAGTTATAGCCACCACCCTTGGGAGTAGGACCATCCCATTTCATATCTCTATCCTTGCTATCACTCTTGATGTGGTTTCTTCGATAAATCCTTGGTAATAATATTTCAGTTCAGTTGGTTTTTCAGTTGACCAGAAGTGGGCCAGAGTAACTGGCACTTACTCTGTAGCCATTTTGGAATCTCCCACATCATTTCATTATTAAATACTTGACCTTAAAAGCCTTAAATATATAAATTAATTTTATGCAACTCTAAATTTAGCGCATTAATATTTTTACTTTTCTGTTACAGCATTTTCAATTAGCATTGATTGACTGCCATCCCTGTACGTTGTCTAAAGTTGAAAGTAAGTATTTCTAAATACCATAGCTTTATTGTCTTTTTGAGGAATAGACTATGTATAAGACATTTCAAATCATGACCACGAATATCTTTTGTTGGTTTGTTGAAAACAGATCTGAGAGATTCAAGACTAACTCACAGACTTTAAGACAATTAGTTGATTTGAATAGTTTGTTTTTTAATAATAATCAATGCATTACTTGATAACCATAAATAAGTCTAGTTTCTCACAGAACACTAACTCATAGTAATTGCCTCCTTTGTGTTAGATTATTATTGATAGTTATTGTTATCTTATAGTGTCTGTCTTTTTAAATGGAAAAATTATGTCTTTTTTCTTTCAGTATTTTTTTTCATGGAAGGGAATTTATGGGTTGGGCACCTTGTGCAGTGTTCTTTATTTTGGGTATACAGAATGTATATTTATAATACTGGGAAACTTATAATGAAATAGTATTAAAGCCTTCATACCACAGGCTCACTGAATCAGAATCTTGAGGAGCTAAGCATTGGTAATTTTTTTTTACCTCCTAGAAAGAAGTTTATCTTTACGTTACTCATTGAGATATAATAAGAGAGAAGATGTGGGAAAAGAGAAGGAAAGAAGAGAAAAAGTCATTTTGGGATTTATATTAAATGAGAACTTATGTTTTCTGTGAGAGTCTTTCTAGACAAAACCCATATAATTAAATATTCTACATATAGCTTTTTTTTTGTTAATATTCACCCTATATTTTCCCCATTTTTATTTATTTTAAAAATATTTTTATTGATTTCAGAGAGGAAGGGAGAGGGAGAGAGATAGAAACATGATGAGAGCGAATCATTGATTGGCCTCCTCCTGCACGCCCCACACTGGGGTTCAAGCCTGCAACCGGCCAAGTGTCCTTGACTAGAATCGAACCAGGGACCCTTCAGTCCACAAGCTGATGCTCTATCCACTGAGCCACACCAGTTAGGACTCCATTTATTTTTAGAGAGAGCGAGAGAAAGAAAGAAAGGAACATCACCATGAGAGAGACACATAGATTGGTTGCCTCCAGCATGCACCCCAACTGGGATTGATTAGGAATCAAACTCTTTGGTCCGCAGGCTGACACTCTAACCAGTGAGCCA
Source organism: Myotis pilosus (assembly GCA_036010255.1). Lineage (NCBI taxonomy): Eukaryota > Metazoa > Chordata > Mammalia > Chiroptera > Vespertilionidae > Myotis > Myotis pilosus. The sequence continues at coordinate 316,359 of JASKON010000048.1, forward strand.
AACCAGCCAGGGCATATTCTGCATATAATTTGACAGTTTTTTCTAATTAAAACCTAACCCAAAATAGAAAGAATATTTGTTCTTGCAAATAAGAACAATATAACTCAAATATCTAGAATGTAGTTGTTAAACTTTTTGTGATATTTTTTTTTATGGTCTTTGGTAAATCATGCATTTTAGGAATTGGGTATCAAAAAGAATTTCTTTTTTTAAAAAAAATATTCTTATTGATTTCAGAAAGAAAAGGAGAGGGAGGAAGAGAGATAGAAACATCACTGATGAGAGAAAATAATTGATTGGTTGCCTCCTGCATGCTCCCAACTGGGGACTGAGCTCGCAACCTGGGCGTGTGCTCTGACCAGAATCAAATCCGGGACCCTTCAGTCCAGAAGCTGGTGCTCTATCCACTGAGTCAGACCAGCTAGGGCAAGAAGAGTTTCTTTAAAAAGAAGCAAAATACTCTGCCGTGAACTTTTCAGACATACTTATTTTATAGTCTTGCTTTTTTTAATTGGTTTGACCCTTTTCTTTTTAAGTCACCTAACTCTGAAGAACTAAAAAAAAAACCAACTTAGTAAATTAAACTAAAATACTAGTAAAAAATAGTTCACTAATATTTTTCTTGTGTATGACTTTTTCAAAAATATTTTTAGATAAAATTTACTATAAAGAAAAACTGTACTTTAAAAAAATCTTTGTTTATTGAAGAGTAGCTTTACTATAATTATAAAGTGACAATACTCAATGCCATATGTCAGGATATTTACATTTAGAATATTATACTTAATATTGTCAGTTTGAACTTTGTAAATTTATTACTGATTTCTATGGGTGCAGATGTTATTTGCAATTAAAAATAAGTGGATGAAATTTTTATTTAATATAAATATTTATTATTTAATAGTAAAGAATAGTTTTTAAAGCATGCTTATGATATTTAGTCAGTTTAGATAAATAAAAGATACACCTTCTAAATCAAATTTTTAATCTAGAGTTAGCATTTTATTAATTTGCATATTTTTATTATCTATTTTTATTACCTGAAACTCGGATATATTATAATTAATTTCTTTCCATGATCCTTTGTAGTTCAGTTTCATATAGCTCACTTGTATGAAACACAGGTAAGTGTTTTAATTTATTTTACTTAAAATAAGAACAAGAACTTATAACAGAATCATCATCCATGCTTTAATTGAAATTATGTAAGATAAATATAGGTTAATTTAATTGAGTTCTGGGTATATACTGATACTTTCATTTAATAGTTTACACTCATTGAATGTTTAAAATTTTGCTTAGTCATATAATTTATAAGAGCAATAAGGGAATTTGGGTTTATATTCAATTAGTATAGTTTTTGTAACTACTTCAGTTAACTGATTTAAAATATTTTCCACTCTGCATGTTGTATAATAGAACATATTTAATATGATTTGCCTCTAATATTTGGTCATCTACATGCTGTGATATCACTCTCCTTAAGTTTTTTGCCCTCCTGATGATTCTGTCTAGTTTTATTTTAAAAAATATTATGGATGTATGTCCTAAGGCATTGTCTTTGAATAATTTCTTCTGTTTTTCTCTTAATAATGAAATATCTTTAAACCACTTTTTTTTTATTATTATTAACAAACAGTTTTCTCATTCTTTGGTATTATTATTATTTCAAGGTAGATTTTTGAAACTATTTCAATTTAATTTTAGAATAGTTACTTTATGGCAGATTGTGTTCCATTGTTGAATTGAGTACTATAATGATATACAAATTTAAAGTCCATGACAGAAAATGAGGAAGTTTGTAGGAGACTTGTGGGAAACTGTTTATTGCCTTCACTATCTGATAAGCATAGACAGAGAACTCCCCTCCCTCCTCCCCCCTCCCCAAGGCTGGGTGCCTTTGAAGCCCTAGCAAAGCTCGGAGCTAGGCGCCACCTCTGTTTGTCCAGACAGTGGCAGCTGAAACTACTCCCCCATTTATTATTATGTAAATCCTTGCTGATGGGCTAGTCTGCCTGTTAATGGGGGGTCGCCTGCCTAAGGGCTACTCCAGATCAATAAAAGATTGGAGCAGCCTGAGCATGGGTGGAAGTCCCTCTCCTTGAGTTGGACTTGCCCGCCTGGACCTCCAATATTGCAAAATTATCTCGTGTCTTTTTCTCTCATTTGTTGTGCGGCTCCTCTTTCAGATACCAAACCCTACTCCACGCAGAATGTGGAGGGAGTCTTACTCGATAAGACTGAACACAATTATGTAGAGTTCATCCAGAATGTGTGTAGTTGAATGTTTATTATTATATTTCAATTATAAGATATTACATACATGTAATACAGAGTTTCAGGAGAACAAACACTGGATAATAAAAATTTGTGAATTTCATCCTTTTGTTTTAATCCAAGTATAAAGTAATGGAGTGGAAAAAAATATATATACACAAAGTAATGGAATGGAATACATTTTATGCAAAATTATACTCAAAAGAGGAAAGATCCTTGCATGTTTTATTATTTATATTATTAAGGATATAATAAGATAGTTTGAGGTCATTTAAGTCAGTTGTTGCTAACCTTTTGGACCTCACAGACCACCAGTGATCCGCAGACGACCGGTTGGCGACCAGTCGCTGATTTAAGTGTCTGGTTGCCAAACCCAGTTTATGGAGTAAACATCAGGAGAACTTTAAAAATATTTGTATCAGTTATTGTTATTTCACCTGCCCCTACCACCTCTTCCCTCACATAGACACACCCCAAATTCCAATATTTACTGAATCAGAATTGATACACCATCAAGGTTGGAAATTTTGCTAATAGGGGATTATTTCTATTTTAGAAAATGCAAGTTGAGAATTTTCAACCTTTTATGATTGTCATAGATAAAAATTCTTATTTTTCCAACTGAATAATATATACAGTTTTTCAAATATTTATATTTTAATTTTATTAAACTCACTGACGTGATATTGGTTACTAAAATTATATAGGTTTCAAGTGTACAGTTCTTTTTTTTTAATCTTCACTTTAGCAGTGAAGACATTTTTTCCATTGATTTTTTTTTTCAGAGAGTGTGGAAGGGGAGGGAAAAGGAGAGAAAGAGAGAAAGATTGACTGATTGCCTTCCACACACTCTTTTCACCGGGAATCGAACCTACAACCCTTCAGTGCACAGGCAACGCTCTAACTGCCAAGCAGTATTCCAGTATACAGTTCTATAATACATTAGCTGTATATTGCATTGTGTGTCCACCACCCAAAGTTGAATCTCCTTCCTTCACTATTCTCTGGACCTCCTTGAGCCATCTTTAGGGTTCCTTTTTCTCTGTTGCCTGTGCTTATGAGTTTCTATTTGTTTGTATGTCTTATTTGTTCATTTGTTCCTTTATATCCCATATATGCAGTGGATCTCAACCTTCTGGCACTTTAAATAAAGTGCCTCATGTTGTGACCCAATCATAAAATTATTTTCGTTGCTACTGTTATGAATCATAATACCTGATATACGGGATGGTCTTAGGTGATCCCGGTGAAAGGGTCATTCAACCGCCAAAGGGGTTGCGACCCACAGGTTGAGAACCTGCATATATGGGTAAAATAACAGTTCTTGATTTTTTCTGTTCAACTTATTTCACTTAGCATGATATCCTCAAGATCCATCCATGTGGTCCCAGATGGCAATATTTCCATCTTTTCTTATGCCTGAGTAGTGCTTCATAGCATATATAAACTACATCTTCATTACCCAATTATTTATAGAAGGGCATTTTAGTTATTTCCATGTCTTGGCTACTGTTCATAATGGTGCAGTAAATATAGGAGTCATATAATTTTGTGAGTAAATGTCAAATTTTTCAGGTAGATAAACTTCCCTTAATAGGTAATGAAGTTGAACATCCTTTTATACATCTCTTGGCCATTTGTATGTCATATTGGGAAAAGTGTTTGTTCAGACCACACTGCCAGTTTTTAAATTGGATTGTTTATTTGGTGTTGAGTTGTATGCATTTTCTATGTAGTTATGTTATTAACCCCTTATCAGAGCTGTTGTTTGGTTGGTTGCCTTTTTGTTTTGTTTGTGGTTTCTTTTGTTGTACAGAAGCCTTTCAGTTTGATATTCTCTTATTCATTTTTGAGACCAAGGTCCTTAAATTTAGTACCAATGTTTTCTTCTGTGTGATTTATTGTTTCAGTTCTTATCCTATCTAATAAAAGACAAAAGGGTAATTGACCATACCTTCACTACGCTTCCCATTGGCTAATCAGGGCAATATGCAAATTAACTGCCAAGAAAGATGGTGGTTAACCGCCAGCAAAGATGGCGCTTAATTTGCATACATAGGCACAATGATGGGAGACGAAAGGGGAAGGACGGAAGAATGGTGATCAGAAACCCAGGCAGCAGGCAAGAGCCCCCAGCCCTGAATTGGAGAACCGGGGCCGCCTTTGACTGCCTCCAGCGGGTGATTGTGATCGGAGATGCAGCCTTGCCTGCAGCGCTTTGATCTGCCATCACGATCGGAGAGCCTGGCCGCAGGCAAGGCGGCACCCGGGCACCTCAGCACCTGACATTTTCCCAACCACATCTGCAAATATCCTGGGGAAGGAATCACTGCAGAGTTCACAGCAACTCTCTTACTTGGCAAGGAAGAAAAAAGTTGGCAATGGAAACAATCCCTTACATCAAAGCTAAGGTCCCTCTGAGTAAAAAAGAATATTTCCAACGTAAAGGAGGGAGCAGGCGAAAATAATAGGTTCTCATCACTTCCACTGAAGTTTTGAGCATATGGCAGTGTCAAAACGAACATACAAATTAACATATTGTATGCGGGAAACGTATTTATACATTTTATGTATTTATATGTTCTACCAGTGTAGTAGAGCACGGGACACAAATTAATACGTTTTTTATAGACTAGCAGTAGAATGTGGGTAACGTATAAATACATAAACTAAAGTTACCGTAATTTTACTGAACATTGCCATTTGCGCAAAAATGGCCCACGCCACCTGTTAGCGCGTGATAAAAACTACCTGCAAACAATGTGTTAAAACAGAGAGTGGACATTCAAATGACCCGAATCAACTGTCACTGTTTGTCCCAATAGCAGCAATGCTTATGTGATAATATAGTTTAACAAACATACAAAAAAGTCACATGATAAGAGAAGTTTGGCTTCTAAAGTAAATTGAATACATTCTTTAAAAATTCTCATGTCCGAGCTTACAAAAATATGTAGGGAGAAACCAAGATGGTGGCATAGGTTAACGCCGGAGTTTGCTGCCTCAAACAACCACTTCAAAAATACAACTAAAAGATGGAATGGACATCATCCAGAACCACAGGAAGGCTGGCTGAGTGGAAGTTCTACAACTAGGAGGAAAGAAAAAGGCATACCGAGACTCAGAGGAGGTGCAGTGCTGAAGTCAAATACTAAGGTGCAGAGTGCATGCAGAGCCGGCTGGCGGCTGAGGGTGCGGTTGTCTGTTTCAATCGGGAGGGAGTCCCAGACTCTGAGCTCTGGATCCGGGCGAGTCTCTAGGGACCCAGACTCAAACGGGAGAAGTGGGACTGTCTGGCTTCAGTCGGAACTTGAAGGCAGCTTTCTCTCCGAGGTTTGCTGGGACTCTGAGAGGCAGAGCCCCTGGGGAAGGGACTGAGAGCAGCCATAACTGCTAGCTCCTCTTGCCCTGTTGATTCCCTGGGACCCGCTCTGCCCAAGCCCTGCAGAGAGGCATTTGCCTCATGCAAAGGCTAGATTAGCACCTCCCTAGAGGACAGAAGTTCTCTGACTACAGACCCAGCTGATTCTCACAGCCACTTGGCCTGGAGGTCAAATCCCCTCTAGTATTAACTACAACAATCAAGGCTTAACTACAACAAGACTGTGCACAAAGTCCACTAGGAGGTGCACCAAGAAAACATAAAAAAATGCAGAGACAAAGAAACAGGACGGAAATGTCAGAAATGGAAGATATAGAGCTCAAAACCACACTTTTAAGGTCTTTCAGTAATTTTCTAGAAACTGCCGATAAATGTAGTGAGATCCTCAAGAAATCTAATGAGACCCTCGGTGTTGTGATAAAGAACCAACTAGAAATTAAGCATACACTGACTGAAATAAAGAATATTATACAGACTCCCAACAGCAGACCAGAGGAGCGCAAGAATCAAGTCAAAGATTTGAAATACGAAGGAGCAAAAAACACCCAACCGGAAAAGCAAAATGAAAAAAGAATCCAAAAATATGAAGATACTGTAAGGAGCCTTTGGGACAGCTTCAGGCGTACCAACATCAGAATTATAGGGGTGCCAGAAGATGAGAGGGAGCAAGATATTAAAAACCTATTTGAAGAAATAATTACAGAAAACTTCCCCCACCTGGTGAAAGAAGTAGACTTACAGGTCCAAGAAGCGCAGAGAAGCCCAAACAAAAGGAATCCAAAGGGCATGCCTGGGCCTTCAGCACAAGAAGCTGGCTTCAAACCAGCCACCTGTTCTGCTTAAAATGGGGTAATGGACCACATGCAAATCTCTACCAAGGGTACCTGTGCAGTAGAAGGGAGAGCAGTCTGCTCTTGTCGAGAGAATGCAGGGCAGACCCTGGGAGCTAGATTGGCCCTTTCCCTCAGGTCCAGGGAGCTGGTAATTAAAGTGGTGAGGTTTAGCCAGCTGAGGCTAGAGAGTACTGATAGCCAGGTGGGGCAGCTGGTCCAGTGGGTGCCCCTTCCACCTTGACCATGGGTCTCCAGTCCTGCACAGTTGGTTCTCAGTAGGGCAGGCCTAGGAGTCTGAAGACATCCTTCTCAATTGGGGTGGGAAGCACTCCGCCAGACCCTACCTTGAGACCTTAGGTGTCCTGCACCACAGCAGCGCTGAGGCTGTGTTCTGACAAGCTCATGCCCTTGGTCTTGACCAGAGCCCGCTTGGAGCGGTTTTAGTGGGCAGAGCCAGTGAAGTAGAGCAGTGTACACATATAGCACAGTGATGATGTCCAGTCAGTGCCATCACCCTGGTCCTGGAGTTGGCACACAATTAGGTACTTCTGCTGCTGACCATTCTCCTGCTGGCTCACCAAGTCATCAGTCAGGAACCTTCACTGCTGAAGGCTGTCAAGCAGATGACTGACGATGGGCTGAGATCAGCCATCTGGGTGAGTGAGCAGCACGTGCAGATCACCACAGTTTGCTTTCCCCTGTTGGTTGGAACTGCATGGCACATGCAACAGCCCAGACTTGAAATTCTGAGCTGATTCCTGGACTCTCTGCTCAATCTAGGCAGCCCCCTCCCTGGGCATGAGTTCCAGAAAGTCATCGAATTGCTTCAGGTCAATGGCCTGCTGAGTATTCATGGAGGCCTGGTTGCAGATGTTTTCTAAGCTCCGGAAGCACAGCTGGATGGTACAACATCTGGGCAGTCTTGGTTCCAGCTCCCCAAATATTAGAGAAGAGTTCCAAGACAGGCACACTATTCTGATGTGGTCCCGCTTCTGTAGATGTCCACTTTCTAGGATCTCTATGATCTTCTTGGCCATCTGTTTCCCAATCCCAGGGATACTGCAAGCTTCCTATTAGGAGGTGTTAGGCTTGTGGAAGCTCTTGAGGGCATTGATGACCTTGGCATAGCCATGGGCCCTCCACTTGTCTCCCTGAACACTGTAGGCTTTGGCCAGCACTCCCAGTTTTTCTGTGATATGGGTTTTGTGGTTGGTCACCTTTGATTTGAAGGCTGTGCACAAACCCACTTATCCAGACCCTCAGGGGCTGGACTAGGCTCATCATCTCCCTCAGGAGGGATGGGGTAGTAGCCACTGGTCAGGGCTTCCAAATCAGCTGCATTAACTTGGATCTCTTCCTCATCACTGGAAGAGATGGACTTGAGTGACCCCTGGACTTGAGTGTTTGGAGCATCTTCTGTCCTCTGGTGCTTCTTCTGTCTAGTGGGAATAGAGGGAGGAAAGAGGGCTGTCCTGAGCAGATCCTTACAAGCTCCAGTAGAAGAGTCTTGGTCTATCTTACTGAGCTGTGGTTGGTCCAGGTACCTGTTGGGGAGGAAGATGCTGAATCCTGCTGTGTCCACCAGCCTTCTCTCCTGTAGGCACATGCTCAGCCAGGTTGACTTTACCCCTGAGCACTTGGGGATAGCTGGGGCAGTCTAAGGAGGCAAAGGGCTAGCTCATAGTCTATGCCATTATCCACCATAATGTGAGTGACCCCTGGGACCAGGGCAGAATGTATCTGGCCACCATGTTGGACAACCTGCTTCTCAAATAGTTCTTGCATGGCTCACCCAATGCCAGTGGGTACACGGGCCCATAGGGAACTCAGCTACTCTCTTGCTTTTTTTCTGTACTCCCTCTACCCACCTCATTTCCTATGCAGCTGGAGGTTCGAGAGGTGCCTCAGGCTTCTTGGGAATCTTTGTGAGTGCTTTTGATGATGGATTGGCATGAATTTTCTTCTGCTTGGGAAATGCCTTCAAGATGTCCCTGGGGTCCATTGAGGTATGGTTGGATCCTGGCCTTTATGTTTGAGGGTTGATCAGGGCAGCTGTCATGTAGAAACCTAGAACTGGGGTTCCCCAACTTCTTTGACTATGGAGGTGGGATCTCTACTGAACAGGCCTTGGGGGCAGTAGCCCAGTTTCCAGCGTCTCCCCAAACCCATTTGAACTTCAATGGCTTAGCCTAGCTCTACACTCACCAGCCTTTCAAAGTCAGAGTAATGGGGGGAAGAGTGGAACTATGGAGGGAAATATGAAGGGGTACTAAATGGTATCATTTCTCAGAGGGATTGCTCTAAAGATTCAGTGCCATGCTGCATCCCAAAGGGGTTTCCCTAAATGGAATGCCAAGGTAGGAAATGGAGCTATATCCTTAGGAAGGACTTGGTCTCCCAAGAATAATGGAGATTGAATGAGATTCTGCACCAACTCCACATAATCTTTCTCTACTCCCATCACTGACCTGCAGAGGTAAACCTGGGAGTGTGGGTGTGAGAATGAGAAGTTAGGAAGGCAGGGGGAACACCTTGCACCTGCCTTGGTTTCAGCCCTCTTGGCATGGCAGTGCTTAGCCCCGCAGGTGCAGAAAGACCAGGTGTGCAGTGTCTTCTAGGATTGGGCGAGTCTCAGCCTCACATCTGGGGGTGAAGACTCCAGCAGGTGTGGGGCATCCGCCATGGTTATAGCTGGAGCCTGCTCACTTTTCCAGCTGGAGGCTATAGGAGGGTTGACTTTATGGACCCTTCCCTGAGTCCAGACCCCCACCCCACTCCCTGGATTCAGTCCGGGGTAGGGTCCACTTCAGGCCCAGCAAGCCACCCAGGGGGTAAAGCAATATACAAATTTAATGAAATCTCCATCAAAATCACATTGCCATTTTTATTTTATTTTTTTTACATATTTGTTTATTTATTTATTTATTGCTTAAAGTATTACAAAGAGTATTACATATGCCTCCCCCCCCCCCCCCCCCTTGACAATCCCCTGGCCTCCCCTACTCCCCATGGCATTTTATTTTAAAGATTTTTTTATCTTTAATTTCTTTATTGGTTAAGCTATTACAGATGTGTCCTCATCCCCCAATTAACCCCCAACAACCCCTCCTCTCCCACACTCATGCTTTCATCCCCCTGTTGTCTGTGTCCATTGGTTTGGCTTATATGTATGCATATTAGTCCTTTGCTTGAACTCTCCCCCTTTTACCGCTCCCCCACCCCCCGCCCTTACTTTTACTCTGGAGATTGACAGTCTGATCGATGTTTCTCTGTTTCTGTTTCTTAAATTAATTTTTAGAGAGCAGGGAAGGGAAAGAGAAAGACCAACATTGGTGAGAGGGAAACATTGATCAGCTGCCTCCTGCATGCCCCCTACCAGGGATTGAGCCCACAACCCTGGCATTTGCCCTGACCAGGAATTGAACTGACAACTCTTTGGTGCATGGAATAACACCCAACCTATTGAACCACACCTGCTAGGGTGACAAAAGCTCTTTTTAATGAAAAAAATCAGATTTCTATGGAATCAAAAGAGCCAACGCAATCCTGAGAAAAAAAGAATGAGGTTGGAGCTATCTCACTTCCTGACTTTCAATTATACTGCAAAGCAACAGTAATCAAAATTGCATGGTATTATCAGAAAAAATACACAGTCCAATGGAACAGGACCGAGAGCCCAGAAACAAATTTGCATTAAATATGTGGGCCTTCATAGATCTAGAACGAACTCTCCAAAAATTCATCTGGAATAAAAAAAGACCCCGAATAGCTGCAGCAATCCTGAAAAAGAACAAAGTAGGTGGGATCTCAATACCAGATATCAAGATGTATTACAAAGCCACTGTTCTCAAAACTGCCTGGTACTGGCACAAGAATAGGCATATAGATCAATGGAATAGAATAGAGCCCAGAAATTGGCCCGAACCAATATGCTCAATTGATATTTGACAAAGGAGGCAAGAACATACAATGGAGCCAAGATAGTCTCTTCAATAAATGGTGCTGGGAAAGTTGGACAGATATATGCAAGAAAATGAAACTAGACCACCAACTTACACCATACACAAAAATAAACTCAAAATGGATAAAGGACTTAAATGTACGTCAGGAAACCATAAAAATTCTAGAAGAATCCAAAGGCAACAAAATCTCAGATATATGCCAAAGCAATTTCTTCACTGATACAGCTCCTAGGGCACTTGAAACTAAAGAGAAAATGAACAAATGGGACTACATCAAAATAAAAAGCTTCTGCACAGCACAAGAAACCAACAAAACAACAAGAAAACCCACTGTGTGGGAAAACATATTTGCCAATGTCATATCTGATAAGGGCCTAATCTCCAAAATTTATAGGGAACTCACACAACTTAACAAAAGGAAGATAAACAATCCAATCAAAAAATGGGCAAAGGACCTAAGTAGACACCTTTCAAAAGAGGACATTCAGAAAGCCAAGAGACATATGAAAACATGCTCAAAGTCACTAATCATCCGAGAGATGCAAATCAAAACAACAATGAGGTACCATCTCACACCTGTCAGACTGGCTATCATCAACAAATCAACAAACGACAAGTGCTGGAGAGGATGTGGAGAAAAAGGAACACTTGTGCACTGCTGGTGGGAATGCAGACTGGTGCAGCCACTATGGAAGACAGTATGGAGTTTCCTCAAAAAACTACAAATGGAACTCCCATTTGACCCTGTGATCCCACTTCTAGGAATATATCCCAAGAAACCAGAAACACCAATCAGAAAGGATATATGCACCCCTATGTTCATAGCAGCACAATTCACCATAGCTAAGATCTGGAAACAGCCTAAGTGCCCATCAGTAGATGAATGGATTAGAAAACTGTGGTACATCTACACGATAGAATACTATGCTGCTCTAAAAAGGAAGGAACTCTTACCATTTGCAACAGCATGGATGGAACTGGAGAGCATTATGCTAAGTGAAATAAGCCAGTCAATGAAGGAAAAATACCACATGATCTCACTTATTCATGGATAATTGAGACCATTATAAACTTTGAACAATAATAGATACAGAGGCAGAGCTGCCTCAAACAGATTGTCAAACTGCAGCGGGAAGGCCGGGGAGGGTTGGGGGGCGGGAGGTAGGGGGGTAAAAGATCAGCCAAAGGACTTGTATGCATGCATATAAGCATAACCAATGGACATAAGACACTGGGGGATAGGGGAGGCTAGGGGACTGTCTAGGGCGGGGGAAAAAAATGGACACATATGTGATACCCTTTGTAATAAAAAATTAAAAATTAAAAAAAAAATAAAAAAGAATATTAAAAAAAAATATGTGGGCAAATAATTTTGACAAAAGACCTAAAAACATACAATGGGTAAAAGAAAGCTTCTTTAATAATTGTGCTGAGAAAATTGGAAAGGCATATGCAAAAGAGTGAAAATAGGTAGGTGTTTGTTTCCAGTTTATTCTTTTGCTGTAGGAAAAATGATTTTAAGTACATTCAGTGTATTATTATCATTCGGCACTTTAGAACCTTAAAAGTATCTTAATTTCATAGCATGCTCCAAAGAAGGACAAGTATTAATTTTACACTTGATTACTAGATTAAGTTATAGAGTTGCTGCATTTGAATTTTAAAAAATTGGAGTGAGTATGTTACTAAATTTTTAAATTGATGCTGTTATCATAGAATGGGGCATAAACTCTGAATTGGGTATTCTACTCAGAAAGAGTAACCTGGGCAGTATACTTTCATATGATATTTATAAGAATTCTTAATCTCGGTGGAAAATGTTTTATTATTAATCCAAGAAAATTCTCCTGTTAGAAAATTTTTACTTATAAATTTTAATGGTCATTAAAAGAATCTAAAACAAATAGTTTGCTATGGATTTAGAAGTAGGTCTTTTTATTTTCTAATTTTTAACTGATAAGTGAGTTTTTCTTTATAAGCACTTGATTTTCTCATATCTTCATTGTTATATTTCTGTTACATGATAATTATATTTTCTGAAATTTGTTAGGATTATTTTTTAATTTTTAAAAACCATTGCTGCCTATTGAGATATTTTCTGAAGCTTTTTGGATAAATATAGGATTTTAATTGTGATACATTCTTCTCACGAGTTACACTGATTTTTTTTTAATTTAAAAAAGAGGAAGTTACAAATATGGGACAAGAGACATGTGTAGTGTTCACCTAGTTCTTCAAGTGGTTACATTTTGCATAATTGTAATACAACATTAACACTGAGAAATTGACATTGGCCCAGCCTGTTTATTTGATTGTATACTTTAGTGGTAAAGGTGATCATAGAGTCATATTGTATTTGCTGGAGAGGCAACTTACTGCCTTAAGTTTTCTTTCTTTCTTTTTTGGTCTTTTAAGTAAGAGAGCAATCTTTTCTTGATGCTTTTTTTTTTTATTTGCACCTGTTCTTTTCAAGTAGTATCTTTTCCAGAATGCAATAAGGGATATATTAGGCAAAACAAAGCAAAGTGAACAACAAAACACCAAAAAACAAAAAAGACAAAGAAACCCAGGGAACTCACTGCTTTATTATTTTTTTTTAATTCAAAGAGCAGTAACTGGTTTGCTTTTTCTTTTAATTAAATCTTTATTGTTCAGATTATTCCAGTTGTTCCTCTTTCCCCTCCCCCCTTAGCTCTCCTCCACCCAGTCCCCACCCCACCCTCTGCCCGTACCTGTCCCACTGTCCTCATCCATAGGTGTATGATTTTTGTCCAGTCTCTTCCTGCACCCCCACATCCATTTCCCTCCAAGAATTGTCAGTCCACTCCCTTTCTATGCCCCTGGTTCCATTATATTCACCAGTTTATTCTGTTCATCAGATTTTTTATTCAATTGATTTTTAGATTCACTTGTTGATAGATATGTATTTGCTGTACATAATTTGTATCTTTACCTTTTTCATCTTCTTCCTCTTCTTAAAGGACATTTCATATAATACTGGTTTGGTGGTGATGAACTCCTTTAGCTTTTTCTTATCTGTGAAGCTCTTTATCTAACCTTCAATTCTGAATGATAGCTTTGCTGGGTAAAGTTATCTTGGTTGTAGGTTCTTGCTATTCATCACTTTGAATATTTCTTGCCACTCCCTTCTGGCCTGCATAGTTTCTGTTGAGAAATCAGCTGACAGTCGTATGGGTAATCCCTTGTAGGTAACTGACTGTTTTTCTCTTGCTGCTTTTAAGAGTCTTTCTTTGTCTTTTGCCCTTGGCATTTTAATTATGATGTATCTTGGTCTGGTCCTCTTTGGATTCCTTTTGTTTGGGGTTCTCTGTGCTTTCTGGACTTGTAATTCTATTTCTTTCACCAGGTGGGAGAAGTTTTCTGTCATTATTTCTTCAAATAGGTTTTTTTTTAATATATTTTATTGATTTTTTACAGAGAGGAAGGGAGAGGAATAGAGAGTTAGAAACATCGATGAGAGAGAAACATTGATCAGCTGCCTCCTGCACACCCACCACTGGGGATGTGCCCGCAACCAAGGTACGTGCCCTTGACCGGAATCGAACCCAGGACCCTTCAGTCCGCAGGCCGACGCTCTATCCACTGAGCCAAACCAGTGCTGGCCAAATAGGTTTTTAATATCTTGCTCTATCTCTTCTTCTGGCACCCGCATAATTCGGATGTTGGTACGCTTGAAGTTGTCCCAGAGGCTCTTTACACTATCTTCATATTTTTTGATTCTTTTTTCTTTTCTGGTTGGGTATTTTTTGCTTCTTCATATTTCAAATCTTTGACTTGATTCTTGGGACCCTCTGGTCTGCTGTTAGGAGTCTGTATAATATTCTTTATTTCAGTCAGTGTATGCTTAATTTCTAGTTGGTCTTTTTTCATATCCTCCAGGGTCTCACTAAATTTATCAGTGGTTTCTAGAAAATTCTTGAAAAACCTTATAAGTGTGGTTTTGAACTCTATATCCAGTAGTTTGCTTTCCTCCATTTCTGTCCTTTGTGACCTGTTTCTTTGTAGCCGTATTTTTTGTTTCCCTGTGTTGGTAGAGTGGCTTTGTGTGCTAGGTGTCCTACAGGGCCCAGTGGCTCAGCCTCCCAAATTACCTGAGGTGGACACTCTTGGTGCACCCCGTTGTGGGCTTTGTGCACAGTCTTGTTGTAGTTATGCCTTGATTGCTGTAGGTATCACTGGGAGGAATTGACCTCCAGGCCAATTGGCTGTGAGATTCAGCTTTGTCTACGGTGGGAGAAATTCTGTGCTGAGGACACCCTTATGGGGCAAGAGTTGCTTCAGTGGGGCTTTGGTGCTCACTGAGTCTGCCCCCTGAGTGTGTCCTTTATGGATCTGAGGAGTTGTAATCTGGATGGTCCCAATCTGACCACTGGGTACACTGGCTCTTGGGTCTCTAAGGAGGTGCTAATTTAGCAGGAGCTATGAAGAGATCTGCAGATTCCCCTTCCTTGTTTGGGGTTTGGAGGTGCCCAGATGAGGCCTAGCTGTGAAGCAATGCAAGCTGCCGTGGGGCCTTGGGCCTTCTCTTGGAAGTTCTGGGTCTGTCTGGCCCAGCTGTAGTTTGTTAGGTAATTTTCAGATTGTAAAGGGCCAGGGCATTTATATGCAAAAGCTTCTCTCGTAGCTTGGCTGGGGTGGGGTCTCAAGGAATCAACATGGCGGAGCAAACAGCTATGGCTGATCCTCAGCCCTGCCCTAAGGAACCCTGTGTCTCAGTGTCCCGGTAATCGCTGCAAGCACCTCTGAGAGAAAGCCGCCCTTGAGTTCTGAGTTCCACCCGCTGCCAGACAGTCCAGTTTCAGCCTGTGTGAGTCTGGTTCCCCAGAGACTTTCCGGAACTGGAATTCAGAGCAGTCAGGGGCCTGTGACTCACTCCTAATTGAAAAAGACAACTGCATCCTCAGTTGCCAGCTGTTTCTGCATGCGCCTCCATACCTCTGCACTTTACTTCCGCACCTCCTCTGAGTTTCAGTGTGCTTTTCTCTTTCCTTCTAGTTGTAGAATTTCCACTCAGCCAGCCTTCCTAGGGTTCTGGATGATGTTTGTTTTGTCTTTTAGTTGTATTTTTGAAGTTGTTGTGGGAGGCAGCAATTTCCGGTGTTTACCTATGCCGCCATCTTGGTTTCTCTGGTTTGATTTTTCTTTATGTTTTTGCGAGTCTTGTTTTATATGTGTCATGTTGAGTGACTTCAGTGGGCTTTAATTGGGAGATATAAAGAAAATTGTTTCCTGCATCTTGTTTGGATTTTGAAGTTAATATTGATCTTTCAAATTGTAATCCGCCTTGTGGTCCTGAAGTAAACAAAACTTGATCTGATATATTATTGTTTATATTATTTGCCCTTCTTATTGGGAATTCAACCAAATGCAGATTGGAAGTATTTCAAAAAGAGTTACATTTTTCTTGATGTGTAATATGTAGTTTTGCCTGTATGGAACATGTGCATACTATTCTTGCCATTATAGCCTAAGCAATACAATGTAACTTGCTCTTTAGCATGTATATTGTGATTATGTATTACTTGAGGCCCAGTGCACGAACTCATGCACTAGTGGGGTCCCTCTGCCTGGCCTATGGTATCGGGCCGAAACCAGATCTCCAACATCCCCCTAAGGGTCCCAGATTGCGAGAGGGTGCAGGCCAGGCCAAGGGACCCCACTGATGCATGATGGGGACTGGGAGGGATCGATCGGCACCATTAGTCGGTGCGAGCAGCCGCTGCCGGTACCCGGTGCCAGTCCTGATTGCTCGGTGCTCTCAATGGGTGTGAGCTATGGCCCAAAGCTCTGATTGCCCCTGAGGGTACACCTGCTGCTGGAGCCGGCCCCAGTTGCTCCATATGCACCCCAATCAATCCACACTGTCAGCGGGTGTGAGCAGGGCCAGCACCATCAGGGTGTGGGGGCACGGTGGCGGGAGTTGGGCTGCGGGCAGATAGGGGACCAGAGGCCGTGGAGGGAGAGGCCGGCTGGGGACGTGGAGGATGGGTGGAGACATGCCCCTGTGACCACCACAGCTTTGTGGCTCACAGTGCCTTCCAAGGTGCACAGATTCGTGCCCTGGGCCCCTAGTAATTACATAATTTTCTGGTTATGTTTTATTATTATTGAATATTTTACATTTCATCCAGTCTTTGTAAATTACCTAATTCTTGTTTTTATTAGAAAGAATGTATATTTTGTTGTTCTTGGACAAACCATGGTAATATGTATCGTTGGTAGTATGTTCAGGTGTCCACTATATGCTTTTAAACTTATTTTTAAATTATTGCATGTCTATTAAACCAATTCTTGAAAAAGTATGTTAATGGAATTAAATATGCTTTTGTGTATAATAGCCTGCTCTATCCCCTTTTGTATTACAAATCTCCTAATTTTGATGAATGTTTTCGATGAGTATAGAATTGTATTATTTTTCACAGTTTAAAATTAGTATTCCATTGACTTTAGATATTTATTCTTTCTTTATGAGAAGTCTCATGATTTTATTATTTACC
This sequence comes from Myotis pilosus, assembly GCA_036010255.1. Classification (NCBI taxonomy): domain Eukaryota; kingdom Metazoa; phylum Chordata; class Mammalia; order Chiroptera; family Vespertilionidae; genus Myotis; species Myotis pilosus. The sequence goes on from JASKON010000048.1 coordinate 333,331, forward strand.
CAAAAAATATTAAGTGCACCTTTACCCAGGTTTTGATTTATTTTATTACTTCTTTTGCGGACTATTTAAGAATTCGTCTTTATATTTGGTTTTCTGAATTTTCTAATGATCTTAATTCTTTAAGATATCTTGTTTGTGATTTGCCGTATTTTTTGCGTCTGTATTTTGTCCTCTTATGTTGTGCAAGAGGTTACCTCTTTAAAATTGCTCTTCCTCAGTTGGTTTTCTTTTCTTTTTTAAAAAAATATATTTTATTGATATTTTTACAGCAAGGAAGGGAGAGGGATAGAGAAGTTAGACACATCGACCAGCTGCCTCCTGCACACCCTCACTGGGGATGTGCCTGCAACCAAAGTACATGCCCTTGACCAGAATCAAACCTGGGACCCTTGAGTCCGCAGGCCGATGTTCTACCCACTGAGCCAAACCAGTTAGGGCCAGTTGTTTTTCTTTTATCTGTTTAAGTACCTGTGTGTTACAGCTTTCACTGTCTCTTTTCTGGTTTTATTGGCCACTTTTTTCTACTTCTATGTTTATTTTCTTCGAGTCTTATTTCAGTAGAATCTTTTTCTGTATCTCACCTATAGTTAAACAATTTTTTGAGTTATTTTGTTTACTCTATTTTTTCCCCTAAAATTTTGGATGGATTCAGATATAGTTTATAACTCTGTGTTAAAATTATTCACCACTTAATTTTTGAGTATTTGTTGTTGTTAATCCTCACCTGAGGATATTTTTCTATTGCATTTTACAGTGGAAGGGGGGGCGGGGGAGAGAAATATCAATTGGTTGCCTCTCACTTGCTATCAGGGCTGGGGATCTAACCTTCAACTGAGGAATGTGCCTTGACTGGAATTAAACCCAGGATCTTCAGTTCATGGGCTGATGCTCTGTCCACTGAGCCAAACCAGGTAGAGCTTTTAGAGCATATTAATCAGTTATTTTAGTGTTTGAGAATTTTAGTATCTGAATCTCTTTTTTGTTTTATTTACTTTTTCTCCTTGATTTTTCTTTAAATTTCTTCCCCAGTTTGCTTTAATTATTTACTGAATGCCAGACTACATGTATAGAAGTATACAGAGACGATTTCAGCTTTCATGCTTACTTCAGTTTTCCTTTTTAACTCTGAGCAAATTTTTATACTGGAAATAAGTTACCACAATCTAGTGGGGCAATATCATGATTTAAAATTGGTGCTTCTGTTTTATAAGGCCTGATGTGATTCTAGTTTATGCTTTTTCAAGGTGGTAGTCATTTTGATATTTACCTATATATTTGGGATATATTTTATAAGACGTATGACACTATTTGGACTCTAAATGTGCTCCCTCTGTACCACAGAGGAAAAGGAAGTGCTTTGTCAGACTCTCCTTTGTTGGTTGGCTTTAAATCTCTCTTTATTTAGAAATTAGCCCTTCCCCCATGAGGAATTTGGAGAACATATCATTAAATTTATGGTTAGATTTTATAGATTGGATTTTTTAATGAAATATGTAAAATGAAATAATATTAGTAGGAATAGAAAAGGAATTTGGGAATAATCTGAACAGATAGTTTACAAAACTCCTGGAAGTAGTATAGTATTGTTTGGGCTTAGATTTTTTTAGAGTGAATATTGTAAACACCCTTTAAATGTAAAGATAGTGATAGCTTGTAATCAAACCATTCTAAACATATGAACAACTGACAGCATAAAAATACATGAGGTTAAAACTGACAGATCTCATGAGATAGATGAATCTGCTATTATCATTGAAGTCCCCCATAATCCATATTCAATAATTGAATAATCATCCAGGCAAAAAAAATGTATCTTGGGCAGGGTATGATAATATCTTGTCAGTATAAATATTATACTTACAAAATATAATTTTAATATGCTGACAGAATATAATAGCAGGCATTGTGTGTGTGTGTGTGTGTGTGTGTGTGTGTATGTATCATAGTATATATTCAATTGCCCTGTATAGGACACATTGCTAATAGTGAAATGCAGCAGTTTTAATGGATATACAATAAAAAACCTTTTGGCCCATGAAATAAACACAGAATACAAATTATATTAAGTAAATTCTCAGAACACAGTATAATGATAAGTAATAGTAAGATAGCTAAAAATTAATAGTAAAATTCTAGAGTCACCATTTTGTTGTTGATTTATTGTCTGGGAGATCTACCCAGTAAAGTCAATGGGGTGTTTATGTCCCCTACTATGACTATACTGCTGTTGATCTCTCTCTTACACTCCTCCAGAAGTCTTTTTGCTATAGCTGGTTTGGCTCAGAGGATAGAGCATCGGCCTATGGATTGAAGTGTTAGGTTTGATTGTGGCCATGGGCACACGCCCAGGTTGCTGGCAGGTTCTACAGTAGGGGTGTGTAGGATGTAGCCAACCAATGATCCTGAACATTGGTGTTTCTATCTCTCTTTCCCTCTGCCTTTCTCTCTGAAGTCAATAAAATATATTTTTAAAAAAATAAATTTATTTAAAAAGCCCTCCAGAAGTTTTAAAATATATTTTAGAGCTCCAATATTGGTTGCATATACTATGTTTATATCCTCTTGTTGGGTCAATCCCTTTAGTATTATGTAATGACCCTTACTGTCTCAGTGGTTAGAGCATCCGCCCCACCACCAAAGGGTAGTGGGTTTGGTTCCTACTCAACGGCAAGTACCTGGTTTGAAGGTTCAATTTCTGCCACCTGTTGTGGTTTGTGAGGGATACACTAGTTGATTTGTCTCCGTCACACAGATGTTTCTCACTGTTTTTCATTCTCTCTCTCTCTCCCCCTCCTTCCCTCTCCTGTACTCTCTGAAAAGCAGTGGGGAAAAAATCCCCAGATGAAGATAAACAAACAAACAAAATGAAATATAATTCACAAGGCTTTGGGTCTCACAGATAGTGTTAATTCTGATGCATCTGGGCCATGTAAATTGAAAATCTTCTAAAAAAGAGTTGCTGTAGCCAGGTGGTGTGGTTTATTGGTTGAGCATTGACCTGTGGACCAAGAGGTCACGGTTCAATTCCCTGTCAGGGCACATGCCCAGGTTGTGGACTCGATTCTCAGTGGGGGTGTGCAAGAGGCAGCTGATCAAAGATTATCTTTCATCATTGATGTTTTTATCTCACCTTCTCCCTTCTTCTTTGAAATCAATTTTAAAAAATAGAGTAACTGTTGATGCCATTAAGAACAGTTGTGATTTGTGGGAAGAGGTCAAAAGGTTAACAATGAGTTGGGAAGAAACTGATTCAGCAGTTTCCATGGAGGATCCTGGCTATACAGTACTCTGCATCCCCAGGTCTTGTCTTGCTTATAGGAATAAATTCAAACAAGAGACAACCAATGGTAGCAAAAGCATTGGAGGATTTCTTTGTAGGAAAGAAATAGCCTCAGAAACAGGACCTTCATGGGCAGCTGACTGAGACCAAAAATAGTGTCCCAATACTTGGGAGTTTTAGAATATTTATACCCCGAGGCTGGAATGCTCCTAGCAAGTAACCCCCCCTTCATGTCTCAAAAAAGTAAATCTTTTAGCTATAAAGCTCCTTTATTTAGATGGTTTGCCATCAGTTGGACCACTTCCTGGAGTGCTCAGAAACTTTCCTCCTCACATAGTGGTCTGCCCCTTCCATTGTGTATTTTCAGTTTTTCCTGTCTCATATATACTCGAAGCCCCTACTGTCTTTCTAGCTCATATCTTTCTAACTGCCTACCCTAATAATTCCAGATCTCATGGTTGACTTTGAGGTTTTCATTACTACAGTGGAGGAAGTAACCATGAGTTGGAAACACCAAGAGAACCATAATTAGATAAAACCTCAATGACTGAGGAGTTTCTTTCTATGGATGAACAAAGAGTGATTTCTTGAGAGGTAATCTACTTCAGGTGGAAATAATGAGAAGATTCTTGAAATTACAATGTAGGATTTAGAATATTACATACTAGTAAGCTTAGTTGATAAAGCAGCAGCAGGAATTGTAAGGACTGACTTTAGTTTTGAAAGAATTCTGTGGGTAAAATGCCATCAAATAGCATTTTATGTAATACAGAAATCTTTATTGAAAATAGTGTCAGTTTGGCAAATTTCATTATTGTTTTACTTCAAGAATTGCCCAACCACCCCCAAACTTTAGCAACCATCATCCTGTTAGGTCAGTAGCTATCAATATCAAGGCAAGTACCTCAACCAGCAAATAGATTGAGTTATTGAAGGTTCATATGATGGTTAGCAGTTTTCAGCAATAAAGTAATTTTTAAGTTGTTTTTGTTTTGTTTTGTTTTAGACATAATGCTGTTGCACACTTAATAAACTGCGAACCAAAAAAATTTGTCCCTTGTTTCATTGAGATATTCACATTGTTGTCTTGAATCAAATGCACCACATCTTTGAAGTATTCCTGTAGTGAAATGGTCATATCATCTGTAAATATGGATAGTTTAACTTTTCCTGTTCCGATTTCAAATTCTCTTTTTCTAAATATTCTGCAGGCTAGAATTTCCAGTTAAATATTGAATAACAGTGAAACTGTATGTCCTTGTCCTTATACTGATGAGCTAGTCTTTTTATCTTTTACTAGAGGCCTGGTGCACAAAAATTTGTGCACTCGGGCGGGGGGGGGGGGGTGGGGGCCTCCCTCAGCCCGGCCTGTGCCCTCTGGCAGTCTGGGACCCCTGGGAGATAATGACCTGCTGGCTTAGGCCTGCTCCTGGGTGGCAGAGGGCAGGCCCAATCCCTAGGTGCAGCCCGTGGTCGGGCTCAGAGCAGGGCCGATTGGGGAGTTGGGGCGCCGCCCCCTGTCATGCACAGAGCAGGGCGGATTGGGAGGTTGCGATGCCACCCTCAGTCATGCTCAGGGTAGGGCCGATTGGGGGGTTGGGACACTGCCCCCTGTCACACTCAAGGCAGAGTCGATGGGGAGGTTGTGGTGCCACCCCTTGTCACGCACAGAGCAGGGCCCATCAGAGGGTTGGGGAGCTCCCCCCTGTCACGCACAGAGCAAGGCCCAACAGGGGATTGGGGAGCTCCCCCCTGTCACTCAGAGTAGGGCCGATAGGGGAGTTGGCACACCGCCCCCTGTCACGCACAGAGCAGGGCCGATCAGGGGGTTGGGGCGCCACCACTGTCACACTCAGGGCAGGGCCGATGGGGAGCTTATGGCTTTACCCCATCACACACACAGCAGGGCCCGTGGGGTGAGGGGTTTGGGGCGCTGCACCCTGTCACACACAGAGCCGCAGGGCGATCAGGGGGTTTGGGCACTGCCCCCTGTCACACTGATCCCGGTGCCGGGAAGCCTTTCAGCTCCACTGATGCCAGTGCTGGGAGGCATATTACCCTTTTACTATATAGGTTAGAGGCCTGGTGCATGGGTGGGGGCTGGCTGGTTTGCCCTGAAGGGTGTCCTGGATCAGGGGGGGCGGTCCCCACTGGGGTGGCTGACCATCCTGGATGAGGGGATGATGGCTGTTTGCAGCTGGTCACATCCCTTTCAGGGTGGGGGTCCCCACTGGGGTGCCTGGCCAGTCTGGGTGAGGGACTGAGGGCTGTTTTCAGGCTGGGACTGAAGCTCCCAACTGCTTCTTTTTCCTTTTTTTTATTTTTTTTATTCTGGGCCAGCTTTAGCTCTGAGGCTCCAGCTCTTAGGCCTCCGCTCCTGAAAGCAGGTATCTGGTTTGTTTTGGTTCTAATCGAAACTCTGTATCTACTCCAGCTCTTAGATCCCAGCTCCCTGAAAGCTGGTTTCTGGGGTTTTGTTTAGCTCTATATTTGTTACAATGTTTGAAACTGCAGGCTCAGAGGCCGGCAAGGCAGGCGGGAATGTTGCAGTCCTCTGTCACTGAAGCAAGCAAGCCTCATGTTAGTTTCAAGCTGCCTGGCTGCCGGCGGCCATCTTGGCTGACAGTTAATTTCCATATCTCGCTGATTAGCCAATGGGAAGGGTAGCGGTCGTACGCCAATTACCATGTTTCTCTTTTATTACTGTAGATCATTGATTCTGATGTTTACTGTGTTTTTAAAACAGTGATAAGAATAGGTTAACTACAAAATTGAGGTGAAGGTACAGAGATTTCCCAGATATCCACTGCCCCACACAGTATCAACATCCCATAGTACAGCAGTTTTCAACCTGTGGATTGTGACCCCTTTGGGGTCGAATGACCCTTTCACAGGGGTCGCCTAAGACCATTGGAAAACATATAATTACATATTGTTTTTGTGATTAATCACTATGTTTTAATTATGTTCAATTTGTAACAATGAAAATATATCCTGTATATCTGATATTTACATCTCGATTCATAACAGTAGCAAAATTACAGTTATGAAGTAGCAATGAAAATAATTTTATGGTTGGGGGTCACCACAACATGAGGAACTGTATTGAAGGGTCGTGGCATTAGGAAGGTTGAGAACCACTGCCCTAGCAGAATGAAACATTTACAATTGATAATCTACATTGATATATCATCATTATATGGTCATGGCTGACTTAATAGTTCACACATAATGTACATTCTATGGGTTTTGGCAAATGTATAATGATATTTATACTAATAAAAGGGTAATATGGTAATTAGACTGGCCGATTGGACGTCTTCCAGATGTCTGACTTCCTTCTGGACAAAGCCATAGTGGTGGGGGCTGAGGCAGAGGTGGTTAGGGGTGATCAGACTGACAGGAGAGCAAGCAGTTAGGTGTGAGATAAGGCCAGTGAGGGGAAGCAAGCAGTGAGAGGTCGATCAGGCTGGCAGGTGAGCGGTTCGGAGCCAGCGGTCCTGGATTGAGAGAGGGATGTTTGACTGCCAGTTTAGGCTCAGTCCCAGAAGTTGGACATCCCCTGAGGGGTCCCAGATTGCAAGGGGCTGCAGGCCGGGCTGAGGGACACACCCCTTGCCCATGCAAGAATTTCATGCACCAGGCTCCAAGTCCTATCTAATAATAGACAAACATGGTAATTAACCGTACCTCCGATACGCTTCCCATTGGCTAATTAACTGCCAAACAAGATGGCGGCCGGCAGCCACACAGCTAAAGTGAACAGGAGGCTTGCTTGCTCCTGTGATGGAGGAAGCCAAGGTTCCCCACCTGCCACCGATCAGCTCTGAGCTTCACTCTAATCAACTATGTTGCAATTATAGAAGTTAAACAATCCCCAGAAACCTGCTTTTAGCCAGCCGGGCCTCAGAGCTGGAGTTGCAACAGTGTTTCAATTATAGAAGCTAAACAAAGCCCAGATACCTGCTTTCAGCAGCTGAGGTCTCAGAGCTGGAGCCGAGCCTCAGAGCTAAAGCCGGCTCTCAGCTCCAGTGCCAGCCATAGGTCAATAAATCCCAGAATAAAAAAAGAAAAGAAAAAAAGGAGAGGTTGGGAGCTTCAGTCACCTGCCAGCCTGAAAACAGCCCTCCGCCCCTCACCCAGGTTAGCCAGGCACCCCAGTGGGGACCCCCACCAGAAAGGGATGTGACCAGCTGCAAACAGCCATCATCCCCTCACCCAGGCTGGCCAGGCACCCAAGTAGGACCCCCACCCTGATCCGGGACACCCTTCAGGGCATACCAGCCGCCCCCCATCTGTGCACCAGGCCTCTATTCTATATAGTAAAAGGGTAATATGCAAACTGACCCTAACAGCAGAAGGACTGGGAATGACTGGTCACTATGACACACATTGACCACCAGGAGGCAGATGCTTAATGCAGGAACTGCCCTCTGGTGATCAGAGCTGCCCTCTGGTGGTCTCACATGGGAGGAGCTCTGCTCAGCCACAAGCCAGGCTGATGGCTGGCAGTACAGTGGTGTTGGTGGGAGCCTCTCTTTCCTCCTCAGCACCACTAAGGATGTATGACTGCAGTTTAGGCCTGCTCCCCGCTGGCAAGTGGACATCTCCCGAGGGCTGTCAGAGGGATGTCTGATTGCCATCTTAGGCCCAATCCCCCCGGGTAGCGGGCCTAAGCCTGCAGGTGGTCATCCCCTGATGGGTCCCAGACTGTGAGAGGGCACAGGCCAGGCTGAGGGACCCTCCTCCCCCCCGAGTGCACAAATTTTTGTGCATGGGCCTCTAGTGTTTTTATAATTGTGGTACCATGCAGTTTTTTCATTGCACTAAAAATCTTTTCTGTACTCCTTCCCAACCAATCTTTTTACTGTTCACATCATGTGCCTTTTCCAGATATCTTACAATTGTAATCAATGACTAGGTAGTTTTTTCAGACTGGATTCTTTTATTCAGTAAGTAGTAGCCCTGTGCATGAATCCGTGTGCCAGTAGCTCACTGCCACCCTCCAGTAGCTCTTTGCCTGCTGCCCCGCCCTCCTATAGTTCTCCCCACACTCCCTAATAGATTGCTGCTCAGACCCCTCCTGTAGCTCTGAATAACATTGTTTGGATGTATCATAGTTTATATCTTCATTCACATACTAAAGGACAATTGCCAAATTGTGGCAATTGTAAATAAAGATGTTATAATCAATTTGGGTTTTTGTAAATGTCCTTCTTTAGTTTAAGTAGTTTCCCTATATTCTTTTTTTTAATACGTTTTTATTGATTTCATAGAGGAAGGGAAAGAGTGATAGAAATACCAACGATGAGAGAAAATCATGGATCAGCTGCATTCTGCATTCCCCTTACTGGGGATCAAGCCCACAACCCAGGCATGTGCCCTAACCAGTAATCCAACCATCACATTCTGGTTCATGGGTCAATGCTCAATCACTGAACCACACCGGCCAGGCAGTTTCTCTGTATTCTTAATATGCATTGTTGCCAGGCCAGCGTGGCTCAGTGGATGGAGCGTCGGCCTGTGGACTGAGGGGTCCGGGGTTCGATTCCGGTCAGGGCACATGCCCAAGTTGTGGGCTTGGCCCCCAGCGTGGGGCATGTGGGAGGCAGCCAATCAATGATTCTCTCCTGTCAATGTTTCTCTCCCTCTTTGAAATCAATAAAATATATGTTAAAAAAAAATATGCATTGTTATATATTATCAGTGGAGCTGATCTTAGGGTTGTTTTTTAAGTTATTCTATTAATGTCAAGTATTACATTGAATGATATGAATATGTTGAATCATTTCTTATTGAGGGATATAAATCCTACTTTTTCATGGTTTATAAATTTCTTTTATTATGCCAGTAAATTAATTTTGGCAGTATGTTTGAAAATTTTTACATGATATTCCAAAAGGGTGTTGTCTTTTGTTTGTTTGCTTGTTTTTTGTTTTGTTTTATTTTTCCGGGTCTAATCTTTGGTTTGGGGATCAGTATAATACTGACCTCTCAGAATATGTTACGAAGTGTTCCCTTCCTCTTTATTTTTTGGAAAGCATTTGAGAAAAATTGGTAGTTTTTCTGTAAATGTTTTGTAGAATTCACCAGTAAAGTCAAAGAATCCAAATCTTTTTTTTTTTTTAAGTGGAAATCCTCTCTCCCTTTTTAAGGTAGAAATATTTCAAATGCTGAGTTAATCTCTTCACATATAAATTTGTTGAAAATTACCTATTTTTTAAGTTAGTTTTGATAATTTATGTGTCAGTGAGAATTTAATTTCATCTGTTATATAAATTTATTATACAATTTTTCAATATCCTGTAATAACTTATTTATATATTTTTAAATCCTCCTTGGAGGATTTTTTGTCCATTGATTTTTAGAGAGTAGAGGGAAGTGAGGAGAGAGAGAGAGAGAGAGAGAGAGAGAGAGAGAGAGGAGAGAGAAAGGAGAGAGAAAGAAAGAGAGAAAAAGAGAGAAAGAAACACCAATGAGAGAGATATACGTTGATTGGTTGCTTCCCACATGTGTCCTAACCTGGGCTGGGGAACCTGCTACTGAACTACTAGTACATGCCCTAGATTCTGAACCAAACCTAACACCCTTCGGTACACGGCTGTTGCTCTAACCACTGAGAAAAATTAGCCAGGGCATAACACTATTTTTATGATATTAGTAGTGACTCACTTAAATTTATAAGAGTTACTTTTATCCTTTTAAAAATCAGTCTACTAAATTTTTAAATTCTTTTGTACTTTTCTTTCACTCATTGCTGTTTAAGGGTATGGTGCTTATTTCAAATACTTCTAATTTAATTAATCAGTTTTCTTTTTGTTACTCTTTTTTTATGGTAGTTGGAGAATATATAATTGGTATAAATTTTTGCCTTTTAAATTTGAGACTTTCTTTGTGCCCTGACTTAAGCATGTTTCTTTAAAGGATGTATAATATAATATAATTAATATAATATGATATAATATAATATGATATAATATAATATAATTAATATAATATAATTAATATAATATAATATAATATAATAAATATAATATATGGGGAGGGAGGCATGTCCCTCAGCCCATCCTGCCCCCTCTCACATACTGGGAACCCTCATCACCCTCCAATCGCAGGATCGGCCCCTTGCCCAGGCCTGACGCCTCTGCCAGAGTTGTCAGGCCTGGGCAGGGGACCCTCATTTCCCCCCATCACTGGTTCTGTCCCCAGCCCAGGCCTGATGCCTCTGGCCCAGGCGTCAGGCCTGGGCAGGGGACCCCCAGACCGCTCCAATTGCTGGATCTGCCCCTGGCCCAGGCCTGACGCCTCTGACTCAGGATTCAGGCCTGGGCAAGGGGACCATCCTATCCCCCAATCCCTGGTCCACCCCCCACCCAGGCCTGATGCCTCTGGCCAAGGCATTAGGCCTGGGCAGGGGACTCCCAGCTCCCCGCAATCTCCCGCTCTGCCCCTGCCCAGGCCTAGCGCCTCTGGCTGAGGCGTCCGGCCCAGGCAGTATGGCCCCACAGCTGCAGCGGCCCCACAATCGCGGGCTCTGCTTTAGGCCCAGCCAAGGGACCCCTAGCTCCCGGGACTGCCAGCTTCGACCCTGCCCAGCTCCCATCGCTGGCTCCACTCCTACTTCCTGCTATCACTGGCCAGGGCGACAAAGGTGCCCAACTCTCCGATCATGCCCCCAGGGCGACAAAGGCGCCCAATTCTCCGATCACGCCCCCTGGCTCTCCCCCCTGGGTTTCCTTCCGATCACTGTCAGTGGCAGGGGTCTTCTTCCTGCTTTCCCTTTCGCCTCTCTGTATTGTGCCTACATATGCAAATTAACCGCCATCTTTGTTGGCAGTTAACTGCCATCTTAGTTGGCAGTTAATTTGCATATCACCCTGATTAGCCAATGAAAAGGGTAGCGGTCGTACGTCAATTACCATATTTCTCTTTTATTAGTGTAGATACATATACCAAATACACATGTGGTATATACATGTCTATGTCTAAGTGATTTATAGACAGGTTTGTAAATTTTATTTTTTAAAATATAGTTTAATTGATTTCATAGAGGAAGGGAGAAGGAAAGAGAGAGAGAAGCATCAGTAATGAGACAGTGTCATTGATCTACTGCCTCCTGCACATCCTATACTGGGGATGGAGCCTACAGTTAAGAGTGTAGGGAGGATCCAAGCACGAACTCCAGTTTCACAGGTCGACACTGAACCACTGAGCCATGCTGGCCAGACTCAATTTTATTTTTTAAATTACATTTTACATTCAGTATTGTTTTGATGTATATAGCATAGTGGTCAGACCATGATATACTTTACAAAGTGATCTGCCTGCTATTTCAAATACTCACCTGACTTCTATGTAGTTATTATCATACCAGAGGCCTGGTGCACAAGTTCATGCATGGGTGGGGCCCTAAGGAGAATAGTGGGTTGGGACGCGATTGGCCCTCTGGGCAGGTGGTAGGAAACCCTTGCCAGCCTGGGATCCGGATCCATCCCGCTGACATTCATGCTGGTTGTCAGGAGCCACCTGCTGGCCGCTTTTACATTGTTTCTTCCTCATAGAGCATTTAGGGAGGGGACGCTACCATGATCTGAGGCCGACTTCTAGGAGGCCAGCGGCACTAGTGGGATTGGGCAGGTGGCGCTGGTTCGTTGGTGCCTGGCCTGTTCTCTGGAGATTGGACCTGCAGGACTACTGAGGGAGTGAGTGGCTGCCACTGGACTGGTGGGCCGTGGGACAGGTCCATCAGTTGAGCGGCGCAGTCAATGTGGGAGTGCAATGACCACTAGCGGGCAGCTCCTATGTTGAGTGTCTGCTCCCTGGTGGTCAGTGCGCATCATAGTGATCGGTTCCAGTCGGTCGGTCACTTAGGCTTTTATATATATAGACTAGAGGCCCAGTGCACGAAATTCATGCACCAGTGTTGGGGGATGGGGGGTGAATGCCACTCAGCCCTGCCTGCACCCTCTCCAATATGGGACCCTTTAGGGGATGTCCAACTGTCAGTTTAGGCCTAATCCCTCACAATCCAGAACCACTGGCTTCTAACTGCTCACCTGCCTGCCTGATCACCTGTTAACCACTTCTGTCTGCCAGCCTGATCACCGCCTAACCACTCCCCTGCTGGCCCGATCGCCCACAACTGCCCTCCCTGCCGTGACCCGCCGGGACTGGCCTCCTCCATGCTGCAGGGAGCCACAGGACCCCCAGGGTTTACTGCATGGATTGACCGCCAGGCCCTGCCTCCGCTATGTGTGCGGCCATCTTGTAGCAGCATTGCGTGCGAAGGCCACGTAGACTTTTATTAGTATAGACTAGAGCAGTGATGGCAAACCTATGACACGCATGTCAGAGGTGACACGCAAACTCATTTTTTTGGTTGATTTTTCCTTGTTAAATGGCATTTAAATATATAAAATAATTATCAAAAATATAAATCTTTGTTTTACTATGGTTGCAAATATCAAAAAATTTCTATATGTTACATGGCACCAGAGTTAAGTTAGGATTTTTCAAAATGCTAACACGCCGAGCTCCAAAGGTACACCATCACTGGACTAGAGGGTCGGTACATTGATTCGTGCACTGGTGGGGTTTCTTGGCCTGGCCTGTGGGGATCCGGCCAAAACTGTCTCTCCGACATCCCCCGAGGGGTCTCAGATTGTGAGAGGGTGAAGGTGAGGCCCAGGGACCCTACCAATGCAAGATTGGGGCTGGGAAGGGACACGGGAGGTTGGCCAGCCAGAGAAGGAGGGCTCCAGGTTGTGTCCGGCCTGTTTTGGTCAGTCCTGATAAGCTGGACCCCAGCAGCAAGCTAGCCTACTGGTTGGAGCATCTGCCTCCTGGTGGTCATTGCATGTCAAAGTGACTGTTGTAACAGTTAGACTCTCAGCATAATAAGCTCTTATATAGGTTTATTGACTACATTTCCTAGGTTGTGCTTTACATGCCTATGACTCTTTTGTACCTATCAGTTTGTGCTCAAGGATGGTTTAACACATGCATATCAATAAATGTAATCCATTTATGCTTAAAATCCTCAATAAAGTAGCAATAGAAAGTATCTCAACATAAAGACCATATATGATAAACCCTCAGCTAATATCACACTCAATGGTGAAAAACTGAAAGCTTTTACTTTAAGGTTATGAACAAGACAAGGATGTCCTACACTAGCACTCTTACTCAACATACTTCTAGAATTCCTAGCCAGAGGCATAAGGCAAGAGAAGGAAATTAAAGTTGTCCAAATAGGGTGGGAAGAAGTAAAACTGTCAGTTTTTTCAGGTGTCATGATTTTGTACGTGGAACACTCTAAAGACTCCACCAAAAAATTACTAGAAACAAATACAGTCAAGTTGCAGGATACAAATTCAGTGGGCAAAAATCGATTGCCTTCCTGAATACTAACAGATTTCAGAAAACGAAGTGGAAAAAATAATTCCTTTTGCAGTTGGAATCAAAAGAATAAAATATCTAGGAATAAACATAAAAGAGCTATATCCTGAAAATTACAAATTCATATTTCAAAAGATTGAAAGAGACGAAACAAAAAGGAAACTATCCTGTGAAAGAATGAACATAGTTTAAATGGCCCAATAATCCAAATCCATAAATAGATTTAATGCATTCTCTATCAAAATCCAAATGTCATTTTTTAAAGAAATACGATGAGAAATCATCAGATTTGTTTGGAGCTACAGAAGACCGCAGAAAGCCGAAGCAATCCTGAGAAAAAAGAACAAAGCTGGAGTTATCACACTACCTGACTTCAAATTATACTACAGAGCTACAATAATCAAAACAGCATGGTATTGGAAGAGAAATAGACTTACAGATCAACAAAACAGAATGGAGAGCCCAGCTATAAAACCACATGTATATGGACAGATAATTTTCAATGGGGCCAGAAACACATAATGGAGTAAAGATTGTCTCTTCAACAAATGGTACTGGGAAAACTGGAAAGCCATATGAAAAAGAATGAACCTGGATTCTAGTTTGTCTTCAAGTATAAAAATTAATTTTAAATGGATCAAAGACTGTACAAGATCTGAAACAATAAGTTTCATGTAAGAAAATATAGGTCCTAAACTAATGCACCTTGGTTTTAGAGAACACTTTTTGAACTTTATCTCAAAAGCAAAGGAAGTAAATGCAGAAACAAAGGAATGGGACTATCAAACTAAAAAGCTTCCACACCACAAAAGAAATTGATAACAAAACAAAGAAGTGGCCAACTAGATGGGAGGTGATATTTGCAAACAGTAGCTCTGCCAAAAGTTACTTTCCAAAATATATAAAGAACTCATAAAACTCAACACCAAACCAACAAACCACCTAATCAAAAGGTGGGTAGAAGTCCTGAAAATACTCACTCTCAAGAAGACATGCAAATAGCCATTATGTATGTGAAAAGATGTTCAACCTTACTATCAATTAGAGAAATGCAAATCAAAACTACAATGATATACCACCTCATATATATTAGAGTGATTATTATGAATAAGACAAGCAATAACAAGTGTTAGAGAGATTGTGAACTCTCATTCATGGCTGGTGGAAGTGTAGACTGGTATAATCACTAAAGAAAGCAGTCTGGCAGTTCCTCAAAAATTAAGAATAGTGTTACCATAACAATCAGCAATCGCTCTCCTGGGTCTATAACCATAAAAGTTGAAAACATGTATTTGCAAAGATAAATGCACCCCTATGTTCTTTGCAGCATTATTCACTGTGGCCAAGACATGAAAACAATGTATCCGGTGATAGAGGACTGATACAGAAGATGTGGTATATATAAACACTGGAATACTATTGAGCCATAGAAAAGGATGAAATACTGCTATCTGCAACAACATAGATGGATCTTTATATTTCCAAATGGATTTTAAGATGTTCTTTATTAATTTCTGCAAAAATTCCAATGTAATTTTGAAAGACATTTCATTATATCAATTTGTTTGAATAGTCTGTCAACTTAATAGTTCCAAACCATGAATATGGTATTCTTTCCATTTATTTGTATCTTTAAATATTTCAATAGGTTTTGTTGTTTTTTTAATGTTTACTTTGCTAAGAATACTTCACATGAGATCTACTTTCTTAATATTTAAGTATACAGTACAATATTAACTACATGTAGTACATTGCATTGTAGATCTTAGATCTAGAGCTTGACTTTTTTAACTAAAACTTTATTCTCATTAATTAAGAACTCCCCAATACTACCTTCTCCAAGCTGGTAACAATCACTGTTTCACTCTTTGAGCCTGTGAATTTTCACTATTTGTATGCATAAGTACAATTTTGCCGTATTTGTCTACCTATGACTAGTGTATTTCACTACTCAGATTATCTTCAAGTAAGTAAAATAATAAATATATATCTACACTAATAAAAGAGAAAGATGCAAATTGACCATACCTTCACGATGCCCACCAGCCAACCAGGAGTGCGTATGCAAATTAACCCAACAAAGACGGCAGGTTAATTTGCATCCCCAGGCGCCAAACAGCCAGGAGTGGGATGCTTGCATCATCGCCATGGCGATGACAAGGCATTCCACACCGCCCCAGCCGCTCCTAGTCTCTGGGCCGGAGAGAAGGTGGAAAGGCGGCTCCAGCCCAAGTGAAGGCAGTGCTGGAGAAGGAAGGCTCATTTTTGCAGAATCTTTGTCATCGGGCCTCGTGTGTGTGTGTGTGTGTGTGTGTTTGTGTGTGTGTGTGTGCGCCTAAGCAACTGTTAAGACCGGCCATTATGATACACACTGACCACCAGGGGGCAGATGGTCAACACAGGAGTTGCCCCTGGTGGTCAGTGCACTCCTACAGCCAACCTCCCACTGCTGGCCAACCTCCTGCGGTCCCTTCACCCAGCCATGGGTCCGGCCAGCCAACTTCCTATTGCCATGATTGCGCCGGCTGGCCCTGATAGGAACTGGGAAAGATAGCTGCGATTGCCAGCCAGGCCAAGGAACTCCATTCGTGCACAAATTCGTGCACCAATCCTCTAGTATTAAAATATTTAGCAATACACTTAAGTAGGGAGGTGAAAGATTTGTATACTGAAGAGTACAAAACATTAATGAAAGAAGATATGAGCAACTGGAAAAACATCCCGTGTATTGTCAGAAGACAGTATTATTAAAATGTTCATACTATGGCTTACAAATATGTTAATTTCTGTCTGAATCCTAATGGCATAGTTTTTTACAGATATAGAGAAAAACAATTCTATAATTCAAGTGGAACTATAAAAGACTACAAAAAAACAAATCAGTCTGTAGAGAACAGAGCATAAGAGAGCCAGAAGTAAATCCACATATGCATGGTCAACTGATATTTGACAGGGTGCCAAGAATACACCATGAGATTGTTACTAGAGAATTAAACTCCCTGGTCCTTCATGGGAGTGAGGTTGTGGTTCTTCAGGCACCAATTAAGCATTTTTAGCAGTCCCCCTAGGAATATAGGATATGGAAGAAGGTTTCATTGGCATGAAGTTCTATTTCTCAGATTCCAAAGTCCCTGCTAATTAAGCCAGTCCTGAAAGAGATGCAGTTGGGTTCTAGAAAGCCTACAAAGGGCCAGTGTCCAATTTGTGTTCCATGTTGCAGCTGCGTAGAGTTAAGTATCCAAGCTAATTAAAGTCTATTAGTCCATATGAGGAGTTCAACATGGCCATGAGCCATGTATGCAGTGGGAACATTTACATCTCCAAAATGTGAGATCACTTCAAATTTAAGATGGCTCTCATCAAAAACCAAACAATTCACAGATGAATGGTTATAGAAATTATGGTGTTTTTACAAGTCTGAAACATCCTTGGTAAACTTATTTTTCTTTTAAATTACTTTTATAGTGGAATTATTTTTCTTTGTTAATTCTTTTTAGTGTATAGAAAACTTTTTTTGTTGTTAATTTTGTATCCTGCAACTTTCCTGGTGTGTACTAGTATGCATGCACTTGCTTGCTTGGGAAAGTATTTAACCTTAACCTTGTGTACATTGCCATCTTTTTGGAGTTGGTATCTTTATTTAAATTGTGGAATACTTATGTATTTGTATGTGTATACTAGTGGCCCAGTGCACAAAATTTGTGCACTTGCGGGGGCGGGGGGAGCCAGCCTGGCCTGTGCCCTGTCACAGTGCAGGAGCTCTGTGATCCATAGGCCCCACCCACCCATCTGGGGCTCCTCCATGGATTGCCCCAAAGAGGTAGGCCGGAGCTGGGGGTCCCGCTTCTGCACCAGGAGGAGCTGCAGGACTCCAAGGCCTCGCTGTGTGAAGCTGAGGGACCCCCTGCGCAGGCGTGTGGAGGCTTCCGCTGCAGCCCCGCCTCTGTCCCCAATGCTGCAAGTTCCCGCCTACCCCCACCTGCTGTGCACGCAGCCTCTTGCTGATTGGTCTTATGTGTGAAGGAGTCCCGATTATTTGCATATTACCATTTTATCAGTAAAGATATGAAAAGAGATAAAAAAATAGTGGGCTGTTTCCCCTCCTCCTCCCTCCCATTTATCACATTTAGAGTAAAAACTCAGGGTGTTTTTAGTCCCAATTGATAAGTGTATTTGAATTAAGTGTATTACTCTATCCATTTAATACACATATCCATAAATGACATTTCCTCCTCCATTTATCATTCTTTAAAAAATGTCCAGCCCTGCCCAGCCAAAGTAGCTCATTTTGGTTGCAAGATTGATTCCAGGTTGGGATGCATATGGGAGGCAACTGCCGGATGTTTCTCACATCAATGTGTTTTTCCTGTCTTCTCTCTCTAAAAATCAATAAAAACATATCTATGGGTGAGGATTTTAAAAAATGCCTAAAGACTTTGGTTTTCCAAATGTGTTTTAAACATAAAATAATTTTATGTTTTTGTTTGGAGGAATTGAACATATCACAGTAACAATAATATATTTTAGTCTTAGAAATTTTTGAAAGAGAAGTATAGGCAATGTCCTCATTTAGAAATTTGTCTGTACCTTAAATACTAACATTGTTAGATCATAACAACAGAAAATGTTATTTCTTTAAAAACATAGATCTTTTTCTAATAATATTTAGAAAGAGTATGTAATTGTGGAATAATGCAGTTTTGAATTTGCAGGTCCTTTACATTGATTTTTTTTCTTAATAAATACATATAGTACTGTAAATATATTTTATAAGTTTCTTAACATATTTATTGTATAAAAACATGCCTGGCTTGTATACTTCAGTGTTTACAGAACTGGCCTTTGTACTGGAGGCTCTCAGGTTCGATTCCTGGTTAAGGACATGTACCTGGCTTGCAGGTTCAATCCCTGGCCCTGGTTGGGGTACATGTGGAAGGCAACCAATAGATGTGTCTCTTTCACATTGATGTTTCAGTATCTATATTTATCTCTTTCTCTATCTTTGTCCCTATCCCCCACCTGGAAGTGGACATGGATTGTTGACTGCATAGGAGTCAGCATTACCTTGTTCAAGGGTCAATTGTATTTCAAAATTAAGATATTTAACTACTTCTCTTGTCTTAGATTTGTAAAGGATAATAGCAGTGTCTCTATTTACTTATTAAAAATTTGTGCATATTTTTGAAAGTTGTTCTAGACTAAGTATATATTTGATGATAGAGTAAACCTATAGCTTTGTGATGGTGAAATAATATGAGGTTGAAAGAATTTTCTAACTTTAGGAATACAGCAGATTTTTATAATGTCACTAGAGGCCCCATGCACAAAATTTGTGCAAGGAGTTTGCCTCCCCCCTCCCCCCCGCTGTCATGGCTTCATTCGGAAGCACATTGGTCTAATTAGCTTATATTACGCTTTTATTATTACAGATAGATTTTGTTGACACCTTGTTATTTGGAAGGATACTTTGATTTTATTAGCTGTTATTCCAAACAAGGATGTCCTGGTTTAAGGAATAATCAGTTAATAAGTTAGCAGTTTCAGATACACTTTTATAATAGAAACTTAAATTATTATTATCTAAATACTTATATACAAGCTAGTTTGAAGTATGTATTAGTGTTAGTTTATTTTATTACTTGAAAAGTTAACTAAATCAAGTCATCAGTTCCTTTTTACAGTATTGAGTATTTCTATTTAAAGGTTTATCATTTTTTTCTATGAATATTCCTCCTTTTTTTTTTTACTCTTTAGAAGAAGTATCATTTTGCAAAAGAAGCCTATGAACAACTTTTACAGACAGAAAACCTACCTGCACAAGTAAAAGCAACTATTTTACAACAGTTAGGTACATAAAAATTTACTTTTTATTATATATTGCATTAATTTAGAAAAGTTTGGGGTGCAAGGAAACAATTTTAACTTCCAATTTAAAAGTCTATTTATTTAGAATTCTGTGTTTTAGGATCGTGACATGCATTATTTTGAAATTGCACTTAAAATGAATATTCTATTATAAATGTGTTCTTTTCTTTTGTTCAGAATTGGTATATTTACATCTAACGTCTAGCACAATTCATCTCAAAATGATTCCAAATATAGTGCTTGAGTGAAGCTTTTAAATTCTCAGTTTAAATCCTAGTACTTTCCCTTCTGAAGGATGTTTGAATACTTGCATATATGTGTTTAACACTCTGTGAACTTAAATTGAATTAAAATTGCATAGCTAGTAAGTGGCTTCTGATATGAATAAATGTAAACATCTCACCTAAAAATGAAAGAATACTCTGTATTTGTTTTATAAGTTTATTATATTATTATGTATTAAAAGAGAAAAAGCTGATGTCCAAAAGTAATTTTTATACTTAGAATTTTCCCAAGTAATTCACATTTTTGGTTATCATTTTTAGGTTTAATATTTGGGTTGGTATTGTTTGCTTTTTTTTAAGTTTTTATTTGGTCTTGGTTAAATAATTTCTAAATTTTAATCAAAATTATGAGTGATGAGTATTTTTATAATTACACTATTTTATTTATAACATTAAACATAATTAAAGTTTGCCCAAGTGGCATTTTTGCAAAGGTATTTAAATATATTTGAATTGACTCACAAGTGAAAAATTGGTTTCTATTTGTACTAAATGATTAACTTTTTTTCATAACATAATCTTTTCATTGTGTTTGTAGCTATAATTGTAAACACTAGACTGCTCTTGTAAGTCTTTGAGCCTATTTTTCATTTAGATTTCAATAGAGCTTTAGAGTTTTCCTGTTTGTTGTTTTTATTCTTGGTGAAATGTTAATAAAAATAACCAGTGATTTATCTTTGATTACCTAAGTTGTTATCTATTCCATAGAAATAAATATTACTTTGCTAGATTTTCAAAAATACTTCAACCTTGTTGTTGTTTTGTGAATCCTCATGGAAGATATTTTTGCCATTGATTTTTAGAGATAGTGGAAGGGGTTGGGGAGAGACAGAGAGAGAAACATCCATGTGAGAGAGACACATCAATTGGTTGCCTTCTGCATGCAACCCAACCAGGTTGGGGATCAGAGCCTGTAACCGCGTTATGTGTCCTTGACCAGAATTGAACCCGCGAACCTTCAGTCTGCGGATGATGCTCTAATCACCGAGCAAACTGGCTAGGACAAAAATACTTCAACCTTTAAAGGTGTAGTAAATTAATCATGTTTATATTATTTGGCTTATAAGTTGGACTTTTCTAGTTAGCTTCTAATCTACTTAGTGCCAATTCAGTACTACCTGAAATCAATTAAATTTTCTCTCTGTTCTTTACAAGACCTTGGTAGCTTTGGTTGTATCTTTTTCTGTGAAATTTGGGAAGTTTGATCAAAGGTAAATAAAAATGTACTGAAAGACTATTTTAATTGGTGTTCTTCTATTTTTAAAGCTAATAGGATAGTTGAATTATAAATGGTTATAATTTTTAAATTATAGGATGGATGCATCATAATGTGGATCTACTGGGAGACAGAGCCACCAAGGAAAGTTATGCAATTCAGTATCTCCAAAAGTCATTGGAAGCAGATCCTAATTCTGGCCAGTGTTGGTATTTCCTTGGGAGGTGAGACCAGACTCTTGGATTATACTGCTTAAAGTTGACTTAAAATCCAAATTGTTAGATCATGTAATATAACCTGGTCAGTAACATTTTATTTAAAATACAATATAGCAAAAAGTCTTGGGAGATAAAACTGGGTCTCTTAAATTTGGTGCTTTTACTGAAAAATTATTTTGCTTATTTCTGTTTTCACATTGTCTTCATGTGATTTGAATTATTGAATTATTTAAAAGTTTTAAAGAATCTTTTCTTTTAAAGAATCTTAGAAGATAGTAATCATTGATATTTTTTTATTCAGCATTTAAATTGTGTTTCCCCCAATTTCTGTCATTTTAATATATTCATTTTTATTATTTTTATTCTGCCTGATGATTATCAGTAGCCTACAGAAAAGTTCACTTAACAGTTTGAGATCTCAGTTTTCATTTAACTTATAAATGAAAGAATTTGGATTATATCTGTCAGACCTTTATTCAAGGTTATAAATTTAATTCAATTGTAGTGCTTTAATTGTACATTTTGCTCCAATTTTTTAAAAAAATAAGAATAGTTCATTAAAAACTATGTGGAAGTTTATGATGAAGTATAACTGAAATTTAGTTTTTGAGTTAACTTTAGATGTGTTATTTTTTAAATTTTGTAAATTTAAATATCTTTTAAATTTTATAAATTTGAGGGCAATTATTACAATACTTTAAAAAATTTATTAATCATTAAGTTAGCTACTTTCAATAGAATTCTTTAAAATATATATTTAAATTACAGTTGACATATGCTATTGTATTAGTTTCAGGTATACAACCTCTATGATTAGACATTTATATAACTTACAAAGTGATTTCAATCTAGAGGCGATATGACAACATGCATAGTTATTATAATATGTACTTCTGAATCCTTTCACCTTTTTCTCCTATTTTCCCAAACCACTTCCCACCTGGAAACTTTCAAAATATTCTCTATCTATATACAAGCTTTTATCTGTTCTGCTTTCTGTTGTTACTGTTTTTAGATTCCACATATAAATGAAATCATGTGGAGCTTGTCTTCCTCTGTGTTATTTCACTAAGCACAATATCCTCTAGTTCCATCATGTTATTACAGATCTCAAGATTTCATTCTTTTTTATGGCTGAGTAATATTACATTGTATGAATAAGTTATACTTTATTCATCTATTGATGGACACTTAACTTTGCTTCCATATTGTGGCTATATTAAGTTTTATATGTTAGCATTCCTACCACTGTAAATTAAATGAGTATGAATAAGGATATTTTATTCGTTGTGGCTCAAGATTTAAAATTGATAGCTTAAGATAATATATATAATACAAGGAAAATTGTTGTTTAATCACAGCTATGTATGTCCAAGATACAGTGAAGTATGTTTAGAAATGATAAACTTTTTCATGTCTTTGAGAATAGCAATCTTTTATGCAAGGCTTTTCATAATTACCTGAATTTAAAACATGACATGAATATACAGAAAACTTTTGATTTCTCAAATAGAAGATACTTTTTCTGAATTCGGGATTATCATTTTAGACAGTAATTATTTTTAGTCTGTTATATTTTTCTATGATTTTGTTGTTCTTACTCTCATCTGCTGCCTTTTACTATATTACTTTATTGTTAGAGAAAATCGTTTGTCAAAAAGTTATGTTTTAGAACTTATTAAATTTCCAAACAAAGATTTCAATGTTAATAAAATTATTGGGATTTGATGTCCCTAGTATTTCAGAAACTTCGTACTTCTGCATTCAACTCTCTAGTGCATATTGATATTGCATATGGGGTGTTCCCCAAAAGTATATACACACTTTTTGAATAATTATAAAGTCACTGTTTATTAAAATACATTTTATGTTCCATATTGAGCTATCAGCTGTTAAAGTGTATAATTGTGAAAGTAGCTATGAGCTCTCACAACATCCCACAGTCACAAAACTGTTAGAATTGGGAATGATCAGGCAGCACCTTAGTTCACCCTCTCATTTTACAGATGAGAGGAGTGGGTCCAGAAATAAAAAATGTTTTCAAGTTCACATAGCGAATTTGTGTCCCAGAAAGACATAGAACCCAGTTTACTCAGTTTGCTACTTCCGTTAGATAAGCCAAACTCAGAGAAAGCTGGATAAATTTTGTTAGAAGAAAAGTATCTGGTGATGAAATCCCAAATATTAGTACCCCAATATTAGACACATTGACTTTTTCATTGGACAATTTAAAATTTGAATGTGAAAAAGTTGGTTTCAGAAATTACTTCTTTTTTTAAAAAATATATTTTATTGATTTTTTACAGAGAGGAAAGGAGAGAGATAGAGAGTTAGAAACATCGATGAGAGAGAAACATCGATCAGCTGCCTCCTGCACATCTCCCACTGGGGATGTGCCCGCAACCCAGGTACGTGCCCTTGACCGGAATCGAACCTGGGACCCTTCAGTCCGCAAGCCGACGCTCTATCCACTGAGCCAAACCGGTTTCGGCCAGAAATTACTTCTTATTTCTATTAGCATTTAGGAAGATTTGCCTAACAATCTGAAATTTGGTTTTGTTAATAAAATATTTTTCTGTTATTACATTGTTTCTTATCTGTTCTTGTTTGTATCACTGCTGACACATAGATTGTTTTCACACTTTGAAATTGCTTTCTATCTTGTGCTGCCATTCTTTTATCTCCCAACCCACAAATTAGCCACCTTAAGCTTCTTTCCCTCTCTAATGTGCACCTTTAAACCACTCTGTCATATGGGTGAATTCTAAATTAAAATATCAAACTCTTAAGATGTCTAAACCTAAATTTTACTCTTCTTTTTACTGAATATTATAAAAGTCAGTGCCATACATCTCAATCAGCATCTTTTTAAAACATCACTCATGTTCTTTCTCAAAGCATTTACTCTTTTATTATTTTGTTTTGACATTGATTTTTTTAAAAAATACAGAGCACATTTAAAAACAAATTTCCTCAAATCTAATTAAATCATTGAGTCTTTATCAGTAATTTAGTGTTATTCTTTCATATAATTTTCATTATATCCACTCTAGTCCTGGCTCAAGTGTATCAGTTTTGTAGGTTTATCTGAAATTTATTTTCATTTCAATCCCTTAATTTTTCGTTATACATTGTTATAAGATTGTTTCTGTAAAGTGCTTTGTTATGCCACTTGCCTTTTTGAAAAGACAAGCCTCAAGTAGATCACAATTTGATCTAAAATTGTAAGTTTATACACAGGCAAGTTTTGCTTCTAATATTCAAACCTATATGAAATGCCCTCTGTCCTGTTTTCTGCTTAATCTGTGGTTCTCAACTATTTCTGCTAATTGGATTACCAAAATTTCAACAATTAATTATAGTGCCCAGCTTATAGTTGCTATACAATTCAAGATATTAAAACTTTTCTTTTACTGCTATTTTCTATCATCCAAAACGCCATAAAAAGTAAAAGTATACAAATAGTTTTATGGAAACACACACACACACTATCCCTACATCTTTAAAATAATGTTAAGGACAAAAAGAAGTAATTATGATTATTTTTATGATAAATTCAGTTTTACTTCCTAATAGTTGACAAATAGAACAATCATTCTTTTACACACACAGTATATATGTAATTTTTTATTTTTGTGTGGTTATTTTATTGATAAAACCACCATATTCTGGCCTTCCGCTTAATACCTGTACAAATGCTTTTTAAAACTAGAATTAAATTTATTATAAATTATTTATAATACCTATTAAATTAGATATTTACATGTTTTCTATTAACTTAATAGTTAGCATTAACTATCTCAGTTTTTTACTTTTCATGAATTAACCAATGTTTTTTCTGAGAGTTGGAAGTTCAGAAATGAAAATTCAGATCTGCTAAAATCAAAATTACTTTCTGTTTTTTTTTTTTTAGCTCTATATTCTTATTATGTAGGAAATCTTAGTTCAAATTGCATAAATAGAGCTCTGTGTGTTTAACTGCAAATATTATTGCATTGAACACATTTGGGCTATGATGGTTTCAATAAAGTTCATTAATATGTAATATAATAAAGTTCATTAACATAATAAGAGAATTCATTTAAAAGCAAATTATAATGTGGACATATATACTGAATGGCCATATTATTATGACCACCTGACATTTACAGGCAAATTAAGTGTACACTGCATTATATGGGATATGGAAGCTGAAGGCCTGTTCGAACACCTTTGCTGTCTGAAGTTACCAAGATAAAATGTCTCCAATCCGCACAGGAACACAAGGATTGGACAGTCGAGTATTAGAAAAAAGTCATGTGATCCGATGAATCACGTTTCCAGTTGCATCATGCAGCTGGCAGAGTGACATTTTGACGGAAACAGCATGAAAGCATGCCCTTTAAGCTGGTGGGGGCACAGTTATGGTTTGGGACATGTTTTCCTGGCATGATTTGGGCCCTTTAATTCATGTGGAACAACGTCTGAATAGCACAACATACCTAAGTATCATTGCTGATCAAGTTCACCGTACCATGTGTATGGCATATCCCAATGGAGATGGCTTCTTCCAACAACACAATGCTCCCTGCCCCGGTGCTCACATTGTGCAGGAGTGGTTTCAAGAACATGAGGGAGACACTCTACCTTGCTTAGGTGGCCCCCACAATCATCAGATCTCAATCCAATTGAGCATTTGTGGGACGAAGTTAAAAGAGCCATCAGGCAACTGGTACCACAACCATCAAATCTCACAGAACTGGACAGTGCTATTCATCAGGCATGGTGTCAGATTCCTTGCATCACCTTTCAGCATCTTGTGGAGTCAATGCCAAGAAAAATTGCAGCAGTATTGAAGGCAAAATGTGGCCCAACAAAGTGCTGATGGGGTGGTCATAATAATCTGGCCACTCAGTTAATACTAGAGGCCAGGTGCATGAAAATTTGTGCACTGGGGGTGTCCCTCAGCCTGGCCGGCACCCTCTCGAAGTCTGGAACCCCTTGGGTGGATGTCCACTTGTCAGCTTAGACCTGCTCATCATGGGATTGGACCTGAGCTGGTAGTCAGACATCGTTCTGGCAGCCAGGGAGCCCCCGGGGGATGTCCGACTAACGGCTTGGGCCTCCTCCCTGTGAGGAGCGGGCATAAGCCATCAGTCGGACATCCTTAGTGCTGCTGCAGTGTGGGAGCCTATCCCGCCTTCTGCCGTGCATTGACCAGCCAAGAGCTGGCTTGTGGCTGAGCGGTGCTCCCCCTGTGGAAGCTGACTGACCACCAGAGGGCAGCTCCTGTGTTGAGCGTCTGCCCCCCTCATGGTCATTGCATGTCATAGCGACAGTTGTTTCTGGTTGTTTGCCATTAGGGTCAATTACCCTTTCATTATATAGGATTATTATATAGGATATGTGTATTGTCTAGATATTAGCTTATTAATGTTTTTCCTTTCCATATATGTCATTTTGGCAAATAAATGTTGCTTTAATTTTTAGTGGAATACTTCATATATATATTTATGGCTATCTGATTGTCTCTATTTATATATAAATATGTATATATATATATATGTATATATGTGTGTGTGTGTGTGTTTGTGTGCATATATATATATATATATTTTTTTTTTTCTTCTTTTCCCTTTACAGGTGCTATTCAAGTATTGGGAAAGTTCAGGATGCCTTTATATCTTACAGGCAGTCTATTGATAAATCAGAAGCAAGTGCAGATACATGGTGTTCAATTGGGTAAGGCTTGTGCACATAAGAGTAACAACATTTCAGTAGATACATAAATTGACTGAAATACATAAAGTATAATGTTATACCTAGTCAGTTTGCCTGTTCTTTGTTTCTCTTTCCAGTGTGCTCTATCAGCAGCAAAATCAGCCTATGGATGCTTTGCAGGCATATATTTGTGCTGTACAATTAGACCATGGGCATGCAGCAGCCTGGATGGACCTTGGCACTCTCTATGAATCTTGCAGTCAACCTCAGGATGCCATTAAATGTTACTTAAATGCAACTAGATGCAAAAGTTGCATTAATACCTCTACACTTGCAGGAAGAATTAAGTTTCTTCAGGTAAAAATTTTAAGTATTATGTTTTACAAGACACATTTTAGTGTTATAACTGGTAGAAAGAGGGTGGCTGGGAAGTTTGTATATTTTTGTTTTGATGTCAGTGATTTGTTTTCATAATTTTTAATATTTTGTGATATTTTACTTTTTATTTTAGTTAAGCTCGTAGTATTTAAAATATTTTTTGCACATATGTTTTTTGATGCACATTAATTTGCATAATTTTTCGGTTTGTTTTAACATTTTAGAGAAAAGAACACTTTTTTTTTTAGTTCAGCTTGAAATTTCATGAGAGAATACTCAAGAGAATTCTAAAAAACAGAACTTAGCTTTGTTCTGATTCACCCAAGTATATCCTAGCCTCCCTCTTTATACTTAGCATATATCTAAAACCCCACAATTAAAATCTGTTTTCTTTAAAAAATAAGTACCTGTAACATTCAGGAAGAGTTAGTGGACTTACTTTAGTAGGCCTGTGTTAAATTTGCTTTCTACATAATTTTTCCTAGGCTCAGTTGTGTAACCTTCCACAAAGTAGTCTACAGAATAAAACTAAATTACTTCCTAGTATTGAGGAGGCGTGGAGCCTACCAATACCTGCAGAGCTTACTTCCAGGCAGGGTGCCATGAACACAGCACAGCAGGTGAGAAGTTGGGTTATGTTCTGTAGGTACCCAGCTTTAAGGGTTCTTTCCAGTCTGTGGTGATCAAAGTTACATTACTAAGAGTAGGATTGGCATTTTGAAAAAACTCTTTCAAATTTAACTGGAAAGGGATTTGAGATAAAAATAATGACTTCCTCTGATATGGGAGGAATCTTGACATAACCTTTTAAAACCTTAAAGTTTCTCATGCTTTTGGAAGGGATTTCTTAAGGGACTATCATACTGATTTGTTTAAATGAAAAACAAAAACAAAAACTTTTTCCATAAAAGGTACACAATTCTCCATTGATGATTCATTTGAGTTTGTTTTTCACTAATTTTATTACATGATGTTCACATAGTTTTGGAAATAATGTAGCTAAAAAAAGTTTTATAATTGGAAGGAATGAATTATGAATATGTAGAACCATATTTTTGTCTTACTTCTGTAATCCTTAGGCTTCTAAAACTCATCATCCAAAAACTGAACCTGTATTAGGCCTCAGTCAAACACCAATTTTACAGCAACCCTTGCCAGTACAAATGATTCCTTCTAGCCAAGTTGATGGCCTGTCCAGTCCTGTCAAGAAGAAAAGAACATCTAGTCCAGTAAAGGTATATGTAAATTTTAGAGAAATGAAAATTCCCAATCAAAAATGAAGCTTTTGCCCTGGTCAGGTAACTCAGTTGGTTAGAGCATTGTCCCAATATGGTAAGATTCCTGGTTTGACCTCTGGTCTGGGCAAATACAGGAATCAATCAATGAATGCTTAAATAAGTGGAACAAAAATAGATGTTTCTCTCTCCCTCTCCATCTCCATCTTCCTTTTCTTCTCCCTCTCCCTGTTCATCCTCTTCTCTCTAAAATCAATGAATTTTTTAAAAATGAAGTTTTTAAGTGTTCTGAAGAGTTACTTGTCTTATATTTTAAACTTGTATACAAGGGTGAAAAGTTCTTCAGTTATTGGCAGTATATTCTGACATGAAGTTGTGGTATTATTTAAATACAAGAGCTATAGCTTTATGTTCATCAAATCATTTTACTCATTTTCCTGCTCTTACAAAATTAATACTCGTTTTTCCACCACATTCTGCTAACATTGTAATACATGAAATTTTGTAGATAATGAAACACCATGTTAGTTTTTCCAACCATTATTTAGTAGAGACTTTTTAAGGTGGACTAAGTTAAATTCATAGGTTTCTAATTTGATTATTCACTTAAAATTATTTTTAAATGATTTTAAAACAGAAGTCCTATGTATAAAAATTCTCCAGTTCTTAGTCTTACGATTTCTCAATACTCATTACAGTTGGAGTTTGAATTCAACCATATATTTTTCAAAATTAAAATTTTTACAGAATAGTTCTGGTAACTCATTCAGTGGTCACACACTTAACTATATAGCAACAGACTAATATAGCAACAGACTAATGCATGGTATTTACAATTACAGAAATTATAGATATGAAATATTCTATCAATAGTTTTTCCCCTATATTAAAATAGTAGTAGGAATCCTTTCAGATATTTTTAGATACTAATATAGCCATTTCATTTAAGTGGCAATAAGCATAATGAACCCACATTTTTCAGGGCAAATCCTCCCCCCCCCAAAAAAAAAACAAACACCTGCAGAGTTCATAATTTTGTGGGTTTTTAAAAATTCTTTCAATGAATTAATCCACTCATGTGTTTGAAATGTAAAAATTAATAGAAGATGGGTATACCACTTAAAGGCTCCTTACAGTTCCTGCCTTTAGACACTTAATACCCTTTCCTTCCAATAATCAATGTAAATAACTTCTTTTGTGTTTTTATTTTTAGAGATAATATTGTACATGTACAAGAAAAAATGCTTATGTTATAGATCCTTTCCTATCTTTGTTGTACAGTAAATGTAGGTAGAATGTTAGGTATATTAGTATTCATGACTTTGAAAGATCTATGTATCTTCCAGACCTTTTTTTTGTCTATCTTACTACTTTCTTGTTCTTTTATAGCTAGAGTACCAGCGCATAAAATTCAAGCATGGGTAGGGTCCCTAGGCCTGGCTGGCAATCACAGCCGGGTTGAGCCTTCCTTCCCGGCCACCCCGTGGTGGTCAGCGCATGTCATAGTGAGCAATCAAACTCCCTGTTGGTCAAACTCTTGGTGGGTCAATTTGCATATTAGCCTTTTATTATATAGGACTAGAGGCCTGGTACACAAATTCGTGCACGGGGGTGTCCCTCAGCCTTGCCTGCGCCCTCTCCAATCTGGTACCCCTTGGGGGATGTCTGACTGCTGGTTTAGGCCCGATCCCACAGGGCCAAAACCTGCAGTTGGACATACCTCTCACAATCTGGAACTGCTGGTTCTTAATGACTTGCCTGCCTGCCTAATCGCCCGGAACCACCTCTGCCTGCCTGCCTGATCACCCTAACTGCTCCCCTGCTGGCCTGATCGCCTCTAACTGCTCCTCTGCTCTCCTGCACCTGGGACCTGCCCCAACCACCTCTGCCTCCATCCTGCACCTGGGACCTGGGCTTTCCTCCTTCTGGCTGGCTGCAGGCACCTGGGACCTGGGCTAGCTTCCCACCCGCCTGATGAATTAATTTCTTAAAGTGAGGGCTGCCTATTATAGAACTTGTGGTCCTGCCAGACCCTGTTCTCATGGAACTCTCCAGCCCAGGGCCTCAGCCACAGGTGCCTGGGACCAGGTCAGGGCAGCTTCGCAGACGCTGGTTCCGGGGGTGGGGCAGCTTCACCTGGGCCGCAGTCGAAAGCTCTTGGGACTGGGGGCAGGCAGCTTCTCCTGGGCTGGGTTTGTCAGGAAGGACGTCCATAAGGTCTTTCTGAAGACATCCAGTCTAATTAGCATATTACCCTTTTATTAGTATAGATAATATTACTTTTTTCCTCCATGTAAACTGCTGTTGATTTAACTAGATTCCTATTTTTGCACTTTTGGTCGTTTACAATATTTCTTCTACAAATAATGTTGCTTTTAAACTGCTTTGTTATCTAATCTAATAAAACAGAAACATGGTAATTGTTGTACGACCGCTACCGTTCCCATTGGCTAATCAGGGCGATATGCAAATTAACTGTCAGCCAAGATGGCGGCCGGCAGCCAGGCAGCTGAGAACAGGAGGCTTGGTTACCCCAGTGATGAGGAAGCCAAGGGTCCCCGTCTGCAGCTGCGGGGGGCTCGGGAATAGTGGAGCAGACAGGCCTCCTGGCCCGGGATCAGCGGAGCAGAGAGGCCTCAAGGCCCCGGCATCAGCGGAGCCGAGAGGCCTCCCGGCCCCCGGATCAGCAGAGCCGTGAGGCCTCCCGGCCCGGGATCAGCGGAGCCGAGAGGCCTCAGGACCCCGGGATCAGCGGAGCCGAGAGGCCTCCCAGTCCCGGTTATCAGCGGAGCCAAGAGGCCTCCCAGCCCAGTTATCAGCGGAGCCGAGAGGGGTCCTGGCCCCGGATCAGTGGAGCAAGGAGACCTCCCAGCACCGGGATCAGCGTGACGGGGCAGCGACCAAACCCCTAATTGCCCTGCAGCTCTGTGTGTGACGGGGTGTGGCCACAACCTCTCTATCAGCCCTGCTCTGTTCCTTACAGGGGGGAGCTCCTCAACCCCCTGATGGGCCCTGCTCTGTGAGTGATAGGGGGCAGCGCCCAACCCCCTGATGGGCCCTGCTCTGTGTGTGACAGGGGGTGGCGCCGCAACCTCATTATCGACCCTGCCTTGAGTGTGACGGGGCGGTGCCCCAACCCCCCAATCGGCCCTACCCTGAGCGTGACTGAGGGTGGCATCGAAACCTCCCGATCCGCCCTGCTCTGTGCATGATGGGGTGGCGCCCCAACTCCCCAATCGGCCCTGCTCTGAGCCCAACCAGGGGCTGCACCTAGGGATGGGATTGGCCCTGCCCTCTGCCACCCAGGAGCAGGCCTAAGCCAGCAGGTCGTTATCTCCCGAGGGGTCCCAGACTGCGAGAGGGCACAGGCCGGGCTGAGGGACTCCCCCCCACCCCCTGACCCCGTGCACAAATTTTTGTGCACCGGGCCTCTAGTAAAACTATATAATAAAAGGCTAATGTGCAAATCAACTGAATGGCCAAATAACTGGTCACTATGATATCGACTGACTACCATGGGGCAGACTCTCAATGCAGGAGCTGTCCCCTGATGGTCAGTGCGCCAGAAGCCGGCTCACTGCTGGCGAGTGCAGCTGCTGTGGCGGGAGCATCTCCTGCCTCCGCGGCAGTCAGATATCCCCCAAGGGCCAACCCCGGTGCAAGAATTTTATGCATCGGGCCTCTAGTACATTATAAGGCTAAATAGCTTTATTAAGATTGTAATTTCTTGCTCTAGCCAATTTGGCTTACTGGATAGAGCATTGGCCCATGGAATGAAGGATCCTGGGTTCGTTTCCGGTCAAGGTTGTACTAGGTTACAGGCTTGGAGTGTGCGCAGAAGGCAATCAATCAATGTGTCTCTCTCTGTCTCTTCCCCTTCCTTCCACTCTCTAAGAATCAATGAGAAAATGTCCTCAGGTGAGGATTAATAACAATAACAAAAAGATTGTAATTTCTTCTCTGCAAAATATATTTAACTTAAAACACATAAATAACCTTCTTCAGATGAATTTATGGTTTTTACCATTTTCCTCAAAGAACTTAATCTTTGCATTAATTAGTTTTGTTTCGAAATCATTATTATTGATCACACAAAGGTTCTGAATTTATAGTCTTTTCAGTGAGAGGTTACTTGAGAGTGTCTTATTTCTTAGATTTAACTTTGTATTCTTTTTCATTTTATTAGCCCTTGGAAGAACTACATGCAAATAAAAATAATTTAAATCCAGCACAGAAGCTGATGCTGGAACAGTTGGAAAATCATTTTGTTTCAATGCAACAAGTATGTATACCATTTTTATTCCAGTATTTGTTATGTTTATTGTTTTTCTGGACTAAAATGTTATTCAGAGTATTTTTAATGCTCAACTTTATACATATATTCAATAGAATTTATATATCTGAATTTCAATACTAATAAACAGATTTTTCTTTTAAATAGACATAAATAAATTTAGAACAAAACACTGGTATTTTGCCCTTTATTTGCATAACGTTTCAGGCACGTTCTGTAGACTTATTTTTAGTATTTTATAATAAACAATTACCCAGACTGAGGTGGAGCTATTTTAAGGGTCGTTTGATAGCAAAGATTTGGCATGCATGTAATTGAATGGAAATTTTAAGTCCACTCTAATGATGGAAAATAAGATCTGTATACTGCTTTTTATAATTTTCAAGTGCTTTTTTTGACCTCATACCATTAATACAGTTTTCTTTAAAGAATTAAAAAGACTTCTACTTTACCCATATGAACATTAGGTGTCATTTTTAAAATGTATGTTTTTTAATCTAGAGAGATTTAATGTTATTCTAAGTAACCTATGTATTGATAACATATTCTCAGTCACACAAAGCAGTTTTTATTTTTTGTTTTTGAACTTGAGACAAACTATTGGATTTCCTTATTTACTAATAACTGATTCATCTGTGCCTGCAAATTCTGTCTCCAGCAACCATATTCTCTGCTGATAGTATGTAGCGTCTCTCAGCTTGAAGTTTACTCTGCTTGTTTTGAAAAACCTTTGTCCAATGGACCTTTTTCTGCAGGCTGTGCTGCTTGCGGCACACCAAAAACACTAGGGAGTGCAGACACTATTTTGGTAGGCAATAATTATGTAACAGGAAGTGGAAGTAATGGAAATGTTCCTTACCTACAACAAAACACACTCACTTTACCTTAAACTGCATAAACCTGAGCAGCAGCACAGAAGAGCCATGGAGAAAACAGCTATATAACTCTACTCAGGTTAAAAAAAAAAAAAAAGATTAGCTGTTTTGTTTGCTCTTACATACTCATCTCATTTTTTGGCTTTTGTACATTTTAAGAAGAAGTAAGTATGTAAGGAATATTATTTTTAAAAACACTTTTAATTCATAATTATATGAGAATTTTAAGTTTTATGGTATTATTACTATTATATTGCAGCAGCCGCCAAACTTTTGGACCTCACAGACCACCAGTGGGAGATGACCGCTGCTATAAAGTTAATTCAGTCTTTGTACGTTACATTCAGTTATATAATAAAAATTATGTTAGGATAGAATGGAATAAAGGAACAGAAAAGATAAATACCAATAACCTTACAGTTCTCCGAAATATTAGTAATAATTACGTCATGAGGACCATGTATTTTTGTTTTGTTTTTTTAAGCCCACGTGAGAATATGTTTATTGATTTTAGATAGGGGAAGGGGGTTAAACAGAAAGAGAGAAACATCGATTGGTTCCCTCCCATACACACCTAGACCATAGATTGAACCTACAACCTAAATATACAGTAGGTCCTCAAGTTACATTGGAGATCCATTCGTATGGCGTGATGTAACGTGATTTTCACCATAACTTGGAACCCACCTACAGAAGCACCTACATAGTTATGCACATGGAGCACATACACAGCAGTAATGAAGTGAAACAGTAAAAAAAATTTAAAAGAAAGATTAACAATTCCTGACCTTTACTTGTGGCAACTAAATAATAAAAAACAAAGCACATATGTACATATGTTGATATGATGGAATTTTATTTTTTTTTTAATAAATAAATGGGAGATGGCGATGTAACCACTAAATGACATACGTTAAGTCCAGCGTAACCCAAGGACTGCCTGTATTCTCTGACCAGGAATTGAATCCACAACCTTTGGGTGTATAGTGTATAGTACAGTCCTACAACCAACTGAGGCAGCAGGCCAGGCCCATGTTTTCTTTATTTGCAATTACTATCTATAAACACTCACTGAATAAGACCAGTATTATGCCTTGTATTAACTTTTTATTTTTATCCTGAAAAGAGGATATTTTTTCCATTGATTTCTTTCTAAAGAGAGAGTAGAAGGAAGAAAGAAAGAGAAGCGAGAGTGAGAGAGACACATCAATTGGTTGTCTTCTGCACATCCCTGACCAGGACAGGGAAATCCACAATCTCTGTGCCCTTGACCAGGAATCAAACCCACAGTCCTTTGGACCAAGGGCCAACATTCTAACCAGGGAGTGAAATTGGCCCTGGATAAGCATTTATTTTAATGAGAGAAAAAAAGACTACTAAAATGTTACTTAACAATAAATTACATTAAAATATAACCTGCAAAGCGGACAATCAATGGGTCCATGCTGCCTAAATGATATTATACTAGGGTCCTGGTACACAAATTTGTGCACCTTGAAAGGAACTGTGGGCCGCGAGGCTGCAGTGGGCACAGGGGCAGGTCTTAGCCCCTCCTCCATGCCCCTGCACTGCCCCTTCTGCGATGGCCCCAAGAGCCCCATCTATCAGCAGCCTCACTCCTGCTGTGCCACTCTCACATGATGACGGCCCCAATCGCTCCATGCTGTCAGCAGGTGTGAGCAGCAGCTGCTGCCCTGATCACCCAATTGGAGCAGGGGGAGGTGAAGCACTTAGGGGTGATCGGGGCCAGCAGCTGCCACTTGCACCTGCTGATGGCTCAGAGCAATGCTGGGCGCCGGTATCGGGTGCAAGTAGTGGTTCTAGTGCTGGCTGCTTTGTGAGTGGTGGCTTTGGTGCCAGCAGTGGGTCTGAGCAGGGCCAGTGCCATCAGCAGGTTCGAGTTGTGGCTGCTGTCCTGATCACCTCTCAGGAGCAGGGGGAGGTGGAGAAACCCTCCGGGGCAATTAGGGCCGGCAGCCACCACTTGCTCCCACTGATGGCACCAAATGATTGGGACTGGTGCCAGGCAACAGGTGCGAGTAGTGACACTGGCCATGGGTGCAAGCAGGGCCGGTGCTGGCAGTGGGTGAGAGTAGCAGCTCTTGCACCAGCAGCAGGGACAAGCGCCAGGTGGGACCACAGCGCACGGGAGCAAAGAATTTTCAGTAACCACAAGAAGCTCCTCCCAATGACAGAAACCGGTGCCCCACCTTGGTGTGGCACCCCCACTCACCTGCTCCACCATCCCACTGCAGCCAATGCCTGCTCTATTCTGCACAAACCCCCTGGTGGTCAGCCCAAGTCATAGCAGCCTGTTCCGTTTGGTCTATTTGCATATTAGCCTTCTATTAAATAGGATATACCTGTGTATATATATAAAAAACCTGCACTAGTGTGGGAAAGTGGCTTAGGAAAAATGAATATATTAAAGTCTTAGAAAATTGAGAAAATTAGAAACAGGAAAAGACAGGTAAAATGTGGTTAGAGTGTAATTTATAAATAGAGGGTGAAATGTGAACCTAAAGAATGACCATAATTTATCTTGAGGGTAAATTGGAAATATTAAAGGTTTTGATGTACATGTTCTTGAATAACTTCTTTTTAAAGACTTATTGATCACTAGACTACATTTTAGAGCACTTTAGGCTTATTGAAAATTTAGCAGATATTAGAAAAAATTCCCAAAACTTCCATTACCCATGGTTTTTCCCCATCTTGAACACCTTATAGAAGTGTAGTACTGATGCCAGGGGCACTAGTGAGGCAAACAGAGTTCTCAACCCAATACTGGGACTCAGGTTTTTGTCATCATCCAAGAAAGGGTTTGAGAGTGTGAGAGAAAGATTTAACAAATCTCAGTAAATTTATTAAAGCAATAGTATGCTCTCAAGAAGTGAGAGTGGAGACTTTGGACAACAAGACTCAGATGGGGTCTGGGTCAGATGTTTTTATTAAATGGTAACAGTAGAATAGGATGGTCCTTGGTTTCTGATGTTGGTGGGATGACTACCTGTGCAGCTTGTCCTCCATATTGTCACAAAGATTTGAGAACAAGTGTAGTTTCAAAATTGTAATATAAATGTACTAGTGCCCCGGTGCACAGATTAATTCACATTGAATGGAAATTAATTAGAAGGTGAATGGTGGTGTGGGACTGGGCGAGATGGACCAGATGCCCTGGAGCCAACCTCTTTCGGTCCCTCCCTGGCTGGCTGCATCTTGGGCACCACTGTAACTTGAAGGGCATCTATTGAGTGAGCATGGTCCCTCCGGCAGGTGGGGTCCGTTGGCCTAGCCCAGCCGTGGGCAAACTAGGGCCCATGGGCCGGATCCGGCCCGTTTGAAATGAATAAAACTAAAAAAAAAAAAAAAAAAAAAAAAAAAAAAGACCGTACCCTTTTATGTAATGATGTTTACTTTGAATTTATATTAGTTCATACAAACACTCCATCCATGCTTTTGTTCTGGCCCTCGGTCCAGTTTAAGAACCCATTGTGGCCCTTGAGTCAAAAAGTTTGCCCACCCCTGGCCTAGCCTGTGGGGATTGGGCCGAACATGACAGTCCGACATCCCTCAAGGGGTCACAGATTGCAAGAGATTGGTTCTCAAGTGACAAAACCTGGAATAAGGCTCCCTCCTCTCGGTTAACCCAAGAACCGCCGCTGCCAAGTCACTGCAGCTAAGTACCTCCTGTGTTGAGCTGTGTGTCTGCCCCCTGGTGGTCATTGCGCATCATAGCTACTGGTCAGATGGTCACTTAGCCTTTAAATATATACCAGAGGCCAGGTGCACAAAAAATTTGTGCACTCGGGGGATCCCTCAGCCCGGCCTGTGCCCTCTCGAGGTCTGGGACCGCTTGGGGGGGGATGACCACCTGCTGGCTTAGGCCTGATCTCCGGAGGACTGGGCCTAAGTTGGCAATCAGACACCCTTCTGGTAGCCCAGGAACCCTCGGGGGATGTCCGCTTGCCAGCAGGGAGCAGACCTAAGCTGCAGTCGGACATCCTTAGTGCTGCTGAGGAGGGAGAGGCTCCTACCAACACCTCTGTACTGGCAGCCGTCAGCCTGGCTTGTGGCTGAGCAGAGCTCCCCCTGTGGGAGCGCACTGATCACCACGGGCAGCTCCTGCATTGAGCATCTGGCCCCTGGTGGTCAGTGTGTGTCATAGTGACCAGTCATTCCCAGTCATTCTGCTGTTAGGGTCAATTTGCATGTTACCCTTTTATTATATAGGATAGAGGCCTGGTGCATGGGTGGGGGCCGGCTGGTTTGCCCTGAAGGGTGTCCCGGATCAGGGTGGGGGTCCCGCTGGGGTGCCTGGCCAGCATGGTTGAGGGGCTGATGGATGTATGCAGGCTGGTCACAACCCCTTCAGGGTGGGGGTCCCCACTGGGGTGCCTGGCCAGCCTGGGTCAGGGGCTTATGGCTGTTTGCAGGCTGGTCAAGCCCCCTTCAGGGTGGGGGTCCCATTGGGGTGGCTGGCCATCCTGGGTGAGGAGCTGATGGCTGTTTGCAGGCTGGCCACACACCTTTTAGGGTGGGGAGTCCCCACTGGGTTCCTGGCCAGTCTGGGTGAGAGGCTGAGGGCCGTTTTCAGGCTGGTCAATCCACCCTGGTGACGGAAGCTCCCAGCCTCTCCATTTTTTCTTTTTCTTTTTTTTATTCTGGGATTTATTTACCTTCTATAATTGTAACTTTGTAGCCTTGAGAGGAGCTCAGAGCTGGCCAGGGCGGGCGGGAGGGTAGCTTGGCTTCCTCCATTGCCAGGAGCCACCCAAGCCTTCTGCTCACTCCAGCTCCTTGGCCATGGCCAGCTGAAAGCAGGTATCTGGGGTTTATTTACCTTCTATAATTGAAACTTTGTTGCTTTGAGTGAAGCTCAGATCCAGCCGTGGCAGGCGGGAACCTTGGCTTCCTCCATCTGTGGGGCAACTAAGCCTCCTGCTTGCTCCAGCTCCATGGCTGCCGGCCGCCATCTTGGTTGGGTTAATTTGCATATAGTTGCTCTGATTGGCTGGTGGGTGTGGCTTAAGGTGTAGTGAAGGTATGGTCAATTTGCATGTTTGTCTTTTATTAGTGTAGACTAGAGGCCTGGTGCACAAAAATTTGTGCACTCTGGGGGCAGGGGGAGGGTACCTCAGCCTGGCCTGTGCCCTCTGGCAGTCTGCGACTCCTCGGGAGATAAGAACCTGCTGGCTTAGGCCTGCTTCCGGGTGGCAGAGGGCAGGCCTAATCCCTAGGTGCAGCCCCTGGTCAGGCTCAGAGTAGGGCCGATTGGGGAGTTGGGGCGCCACCCCCGTCATGCACAGAGCAGGGTGGATCGGGAGGTTGCGATGTCACCCTCAGTCACGCTCAGGGTAGGGCCTCCCAGCACCAGGATCAGCAGAGCCGAGAGGCCTCCCGGCACCAGGATCAGCGTGACAGGGGTCAGCACCCTGGGGGGTTGGGGCACCGCCCCCTGTCACACTCAAGGCAGGGTCGATGGGGAGGTTGCAGCGCCATCCCCTGTCGTGCACAGAGCAGGGTCGGTCAGGGGGTTGAGGAGCTCCCCCCTGTGACTCACAGAGCAGGGCCCATCAGGGGCTTGGGGAACTCCCCACTGTCACGCACAGAGCAGGGCCCATCAGGGGGTTGGGGAGCTCCCCCTGGTCACGCACAGAGCAGGGCCCATCAGGGGGTTGGGGAGCTCCCCCGTCACACACAGAGCAGGGACGATCAGTGGGTTGGGGCACCGCCACTGTCACACTCAGGGCAGGGCCAATGGGGAGGTTATGGCTCTACCCCGTCACACACAGAGCAGGGCCCGTGGGGTGGGGGGGTTGGGGCGACGCACCCTGTCACACACAGAGCCGCAGGGCGATCAGGGGTTTGGGGAGCCCCCCCATTTCAGGCACAGAGCAGGGCCGATCAGGGGGTTGGGGCGCTTTCCCCTTTCAGGAACAGAGCAGGGCCAATAGGGAGGTGTGGCCCCGCCCCCTGTAACACACAGAGCCGCAGGGCGATCAGGGGGTTTGGGCGCTGACCCCGTCACGCTGATCCTGGTGCCGGGAGGCCTCTCGGCTCTGCTGATCCTGGTGCTGGGAGGCATATTAACCTTTTACTATATAGGATAGAGGCCTGGTGCATGGGTGGGGGCTGGCTGGTTTGCCCTGAAGGGTGTCCTGGATCAGGGTGGGGGTCCCCACTGGGGTGCCTGGCCAGCTTGGATGAGGGGATGGTGGCTGTTTGCAGCTGGTCACACACCCTTCAGGGTGGGGGTCCCCACTGGGGTGCCTGGCCAGTCTGGGTGAGGGGCTGAGGGCTGTTTTCAGTCTGGGACTGAATCACCCAACTGCTCCTTTTTTCTTTCTTTCTTTTTTTATTCTGGGCCAGCTTTAGCTCTGAGGCTTGGCACCAGCTCTGAGGCCTCAGCTGCTCAAATTAGGTATCTGGTTTGTTTCAGTTCTATAATCAAAACTCTGTATCAACTCCAGCTTGGAGATCCTGGCTCCTGAAAGCTGGTTTCTGGGGGTTTTTTTTAGCTTCTATATTTGTTACAATGTTCAAAGTGCAGGCTCAGAGGCTGGCAAGGCAGGTGGAGAACGTTGGAGTTGTCCGTCACTGAAGCAAGCAAGCCTCATGTTCAGTTTAAGCTGCCTGGCTGCCTGCCGCCATCTTGGCTGGCAGTTAATTTGCATATTGCTCTGATTAGCCAATGGGAAGGGTAGCGGTCATACGCCAATTACATGTTTCTCTTTTATTAGATAGGATAGACTAAAGGTCTGGTGCATGAAATTGTGCACGGGGGGTGGGGGGGGAGGCGGGGTGTTCTCAGCCTAGCCTGTGCCCTCTCGCAATCCGGATGCCTCAGGGGATGTCTGACTGCTGATTTAGGCCTGATCCCGCAGTCGGACATCCGTCTCTCAATCAGGGACCGCTGGTTCTTGCCTGCCTGCCTGATTGCCCCTGACCACTTGCCTGCCTGTCTGATCACCCCTGACCTCCTCTGTCTCAGCCCTGCACATGGGATCCAGGTTTCCCTCCTGAGTATATAACCCTGTTATTAGTATAGAATATAGATACTAGAATGTCCCCATTGGTCACTTTCATATTCACCTGAATATGGTCACCAAATCTGGTTGAGATGGGTTTTGTTTTTCTTAATTACAGGAAATTGGGGAAGGCAAAAGGGTATAGGTGGTCAGTTACATCAGTGATCTTCCAGCAAGACAGAAAAAAGGGAGAAGTAGAACTTCAGGTTATTGTTCCCTATTCTAATTTTCCTGCCTCTATATATTAAATACTATATTATCATTAACTAAATCTCATAATTCTCATTATAATTCACTCTTTGTGTGGGACATGTAAGCATGTAATGACCAGCACCCATATTCACAGCGATACAAATTACAATTCACTAGCCTAAACATACCTTGTGCTTCATCTATTTATTCCTCATTGCCTTTTCCAGAATGTCATATGCTTGTATGCCGGGGTCCAGCCCCAGCGGGTCCAGGGGTCCCCAAAGGTGTGGACGGAGTCGGCGAAGAAGGAATGAATGGCACAGAGGCAGTGTTCAGTTCATCAGCATAGTTGGGTTCTCTTGTCAGGATCTCCAGCCAGGTTCTGTAGCCATGTTCCCTCGCTAGGTTCTCCAGCCAGGTTCTGTCCAAGTTCTAGTCAGGTTCTCTTGACACGGAGGCAGCCATCGGGTGATCATCATAGCCAGGTTCCTCTAGCCAAGTTCTGGTCAGGATCTCCAGCGAAGTTCTGGTTAGGATCTCCAGCCAGGTTCTGTGTCCTAAGTTCTGTCTCTTAAGTTCTGTCTGTAGGTTCTGAGTTCTGTGTCTCGGGTCTGTCTCTCGGTCTGCCTCTCTAGGTTCTGACTCTCTCTGTCTCTCGGGTCCTCATCTAAGTTCTGAGTCCAGCTTCTGAGTCTCTAGGTCCTGTCTTCTGAGTTCTGTCTCTAAGTTCTGTAAGTTCTGTCTCTCGGATCCTCATCTAAGTTCTGAGTGTAGGTTCTAAGTTCTGTGTCCCTAGGTTCTGTCTCTCGGTCTGCCTCTCTAGGTTCTGACTTCTGAGGTCTGTTGCTAAGTTCTGTCTCCGAGTTCTGTGTGTAGGTTCTGAGTTCTGTCTGTGAGTTCTGTCTCCTAAGTTCTGTGTCCTAAGTTCTGTCTGTGGGTTCTGTTCTCTCCAGCGAAGTTCTAGGTTCTGTGTAGGTCCTGTCTGCTAAGTTCTGTGTTCTAAGGTCCGTCTTCTGAGGTCTGCCTTCTGAGGTCTGCCTTCTGAGGTCTGCCACTAAGTTCTGTCTCCTGTTGTCTTGTTGCATCTGTATTTATACCAGGTGATTCTAATCCTATCAATCTCTATTCCAAAGGTTAGGGTGTTTCTTATCTCCATTACAGGGAGTAAAGATTATGTAGCTTAAGCATGATTGTTCATAGTTAAAGTGATTAACTACCCGCCTGGCACTTAGTTAAGAGGTTTTATTCCCTCCCTAACTTCAGGGGAAAATCCCTACCTGGGGAAACAACCTTTCTCAGAGAAGTGACCTTGGTTAAAACACATAGTGCCAAGAAGGTGAGCAAACATATTAAGAACAGTATGCCATATATGCCAGGTCCCTTGAAACAGCAAGGATGGACCGGCTCCCGGCACTTGTACTCATATAGAATGTATCCTTTTTAGAGTAGTTCTCTTCACTTAGTAATGTGCATTTCAAGTTCCTCTCTTTCTGTTTTTGACATCTTAGCTATTTTTCTTTCAAAAATACATTTGTTGATTTCAGGGAGAAAGGGAGACGGAGGGAGAGAGAGAAACATCAGTGATGAGATAATCACTGATTGGCTACTGGTTTCTCTCTTGATTATTTCTTAGAAGTTACATCTGAAATGTAATTGCCATACCCAAGGTATCTAGATTTTTTCATGTTAACTTCTTAGCATTTCATACGTTTTCATTCACTTTAACTTGATATTTGTGAAGGATGTAATTCCTCTGTGAAGTTTCATATTTTTAATGTGCTGTTTTTACTTCCTCATTTTTTGAAAAGACTACTTCTATTCCATTATATTACATTGCTTCATTATCACAATCAGTTGACTCTTTCCATGTGGGTGTATTTCTAGGCTTCTATTTTTTTCCATTAATGAATTTGTCAGTTGTTTATGCCAGTACCATGTTGCTTTGGTTAATTTAGCTTTAGTCTAAGTCTTGAAATCAAGTTATGTCAGTCTTCTCTGACTTTGTTATTCTCTCTTTAAATTTGGGTAGCTCTTTTACCTAACAATGTAAACTTGAGAAGCACTTTGCCACCATCTGTAAAAATAATGCTCATCTTTTATTTGCATATATTGAGTCTATATACTAAGTTTATAAGAACTGATGTCAATATTGAGTCTTCTTACCGGTGAACATGGAATGCATCTCCAGTTGTTGAGTACTTTATTTCCTACATTGAAAGGTTTTCTTTGCAATAGCTCTGCATATATTTTGTTAGCTTTATCCTTAAATATTTCACTACAGAGGGAGTGCTAATTGGTATTGTGATTTTAACTTGAAATCTAACTTTACAATTAGAATGATACGTCGACTTCTGCACATTATCTATGCTACCTTGATATATTGCTTATTACATGCAGGAGGTTTTTATTACTGATGTTGGCAGTGATTCACCTTCCAACAAAGAAAGCTTTATTTTTAATGTGTATTTTTTACATCTTTGTTTTTTTTATTGCAGTAACTGGACTTTGAATAAACTTGAAAAAGCAGCTGAAAATTTTTCTTGTCCTGCTCTTATCAGGCAATGTTGAGTTTATCACTCTGACATATTTTAGCTGTAGTTTTTTGTTAAATATTTTTATGAAATGTAGGAGGTCCGCTGTATTTCTCAGTGAGCTGTATTTCTAGCTCACTGAGAATAATTTTATCATACATACATGCTTTGTCTACATCTCTTGTTATGATCAAACTAGTGACTTGGTGTATGAATTTGTGCACATTAAAAGGGAATTAATTAGAGGAAATATTTTAATATTGCTATTTGCCCTTTCTCTATAATAGAAGTGTCAGAGATGAAAGAAAATTAATAAAATGTATATGAATATCTCCCTCCTGTCAGAGTCCAGAGTCAAGTCTCTGCCCACCCATGTGCGCCTAGAAATTGCACAAAGCCCAAATCTGGCCGGCCTCACCCCTGTCAAGCCCTGCAGGTTGCGGGGGGGTGCAGCCTCAGGTCCCCCATATCGGAGCCAGGTGGGGCGCGTGGTCTCAGGTTTCCCGGCATAGCTTCATGTCCCCCAGCCGGGCAACTGGGTGAGGCAGTACAGCCACAGGTTCCCTTTCCCTGAGGCCAGGGAGCGTGACCTCAGGTCCCCCGGCCTGGCCTCAGGTCCCCTGGCCCTGGTGCGAGGGCATGATGTCCATTTGCATATTAGCTCTTTATTATATAGGACTAGAGGCCGGATGTGTGAAATTGGTACACATGGGGGGTGTCCCTCAGGCTGGCCTGCGCCCTCTCGCATTCCAGGACCCCTAAGATAGGGTCCCCAGGCCTGGCCAGTGATCAGGACCTATCAGGGCTTTCCTTCCACTGGCTGCTGGCATCTGGCTCCGCCCCTGTCACTGCCACTGTTTGCCATCTGTGC
Source organism: Myotis pilosus (assembly GCA_036010255.1). Taxonomy (NCBI): domain Eukaryota; kingdom Metazoa; phylum Chordata; class Mammalia; order Chiroptera; family Vespertilionidae; genus Myotis; species Myotis pilosus. Next base: position 377,699 of record JASKON010000048.1, read on the forward strand.
TACATTGCCCCCTAACTCCTTTACCACCAGTCACCTCTCCGTGGGCAACAGATGTGGGGTGCAATCACTTGGCTTGCCTGGGCTTTCCTTTGCAGGGCTATCACTGGCTGGCTCCGCACACCTGCCACAGTGTCGCTGATGGGTCACCTGGGTCTTTCTCTGGTGATCCATTGCAGGGCCCCAGATTAATTGCCCCTCAGTGGGAGTCCCCGCCCATCCAGCCAGGGCTCCGTGATCAATTGCAGAAGGTGGCCTGGGCCTCCCTCTGAGGGTCAATAATGAAGCCCCTCTGCCCCGATTGATCACCCCACAGGCCAGTGGCTTGGGCCTCCCTCTGCTGGATTATTGTGGGGTGATGGCGGTGCCCCCTGACCAATCGCATTGCACCCGCCTTGGCTGGCTGGTGCCAGTACATGTTATAGCGTGGTCATCCAGATGGTTGTTCTGCTGTTCAATCGTTTGGTCTATTTGCATATTACGCTTTTATTATTATAGATGATCATATGACACTTCTTTTTTAGCCTGCTTGATGTGATGGATGACAATCATTTGTTTCCTAATGTTGAGCCAGCCTTGTGTACCTAGGATAAGTCACACTTGGCTATGGTGTGTAATTCTTTTTATCCATAGTTGGGTTTGTTTTGCTTGCATTTTGATGAGGACTTTTGCATCTATATTAATGAGATAGATTGGTCTGTAGTTTTTTATAGTTATGAAATGTTACCTCCTCTTCTATTTTTTGGGCGAGATTATAGAACATTGGCATCATTCCTTCCTTAAATGTTTGGTGGAATTCATCAGAGAACTGCTCTGGGTGTATTGATACTTTCTGTTGTGAAACGTTACTGTTAATGATTTCGTTTCCTTAATATTTACTAGGTGTACTGGTTAACAATGTGGATTTTGTAATCAAAGAAAACACGATAATTTCAAGAGAAACATCAAAAGTGCTTTATTCAAAGTAATGTCCATCTCTAGCTGCACATTTCCCCAACTTTCAAGTAATTGCTGGATACCGTCCAAATAGAAATGTTTTTGTTCTGAAGCAAACCATTCAGAGACCCAATTTTCCACTTCTTCGTATGTTTTGAAGTGTTGCTCAGAAAGTACATGTGCCATCAATCGGAACAAATGGAAATCTGAAGGAGCAAGTCTGGTGATACAGTGGGTGGGTTAATACTTCCCAGGCAAGATCTTTTAAAGAGTCTTTAACTGGTTTGAAGTGTGTGATGGTGCATCATCATGAAGCAAAATTACTTTACTGTGTCTTCTGGCCCATTCTGGTCATTTTACAATCAAAGTGTGGTTCAAATTGATTATTTATTGTTGGTAGCCATCAGTATTAATAGTTTCACCTGGTTTTAGAAGCTCATAATACACCACACCTTCCTGATCCCACCAAACGCAGAGCATTGTCTTCTTTCTGAAGCGATTTGTCATTGCGGTCGATGTTGGTGGTTGACCTGGAACAACACATGATTTTGAGTGTTTGGGATTTTCAAAATAAATCCACTTTTCATCGCCAGTCACAATTCGATGCAAAAAAGACTCTCATACCACTGAAGCAACATTTTACTGATGACTTTTCAGTTTTCCATTTGTCTTTCATTGAGTTGATGTGGCACCCATTTTCCTTCCTTTAAAATCTTTCCAGGGCTTATAAATGATCAGAAATTGTTTACTGAGCAACGTTTAATCTTCATGCAAATTTTTGAGTTTGACACGCATCTTCATCCAATAATGCTTGTAATTCTTGGTCTTCAAACTTTTTTGGTTGACCTGGATGTTCTTTGTCTTTCACATCAAAATCATCACATTTAAAGCATTTAAACCAGCATTCACAAGTATCTTGAGATGGAGCATAGGCACCATAAGCTTCCTGAAGTATATGTTAGCTTTCAGCAGCACTTTTCTTCAAAATAAAGTAATGGATTCAAACTTCCTGCTGATGCTCTTTTTTTGGCATGAAATTTGATATATATATATATATTTTTAAATATATTTTATTAATTTTTTACAGAGAGGAAGGGAGAGAGACAGAGAGTCAGAAACATCGATGAGAGAGAAACATTGATCAGCTGCCTCCTGCACATCTTCTACTGGGGATGTGCCTGCAACCCAGGTACATGTCCTTGACCGGAATTGAACCTGGGACCCATCAGTCCGCAGGCCAGTGCTCTATCCACTGAGCCAAACCGGTTTTGGCTGAAATTTGGTATTTTTAACCATAAAGATATCCATGATGTTAACACCTTCAAAAATTTTGACACATGAAGTTTTGAAGCTTGTTGTCAATACAACAAAATAGCATATATATCAAATCACATATATATCAACATATGTAACTCCATCTATTGAAAAAAATTGCATTATTAATTGGTACACCTAATCTATACAAATAATAGAGGAATATGCAAATTGTCCGGGATGCTGTCACAGTAACATTAACGACCAGCAGGCTGCATGGAGCGACAATGCCGGCCGGGTTGTTAGTGTGGGACGGCCAAACGACTGAACAGCAGGCTGCATGGGTTGACCAGGCCGGCAGGAGGTTAGGGAGGGATGACCAAACAACTGAACAGCAGGCTGCATGGGGTGACCAGGCCAGCAGGGAGGGCAGTAAGGGGCAATGAGGCTGGCAGGGGAAGGGCTATTAGGAGCGACCAGGCCGGCAGAAGGGGGCAATTGGGAGCAACCAGCCGCTGGCGGGAAGGGCAATTGGGGATGACCAAGGTGGGGCATTAAGGGGTGACCAGGCCAGCGGTGGGGGCAGTTGGGGGCAACCAGGCCAACAGTGGGGGGCAGTTAGGGACTACAAAGCCAGGAGGGGGGTGCAGTTCGGGGCGATCAGGCAGGCAGGTAGACAAGCGGTTAGGAGCCAGCATTCCTGGATTGTGAGAGGGATGTCTGACTGCCGGTTTATGTCTGATTCCTGGGATTGTTAACTAGCCAATATGCTGGTTAGACAGAACAAGCTGCAAGGCCAGAGAGCTCATGTGCCGCTACTGTGTGAAGCGGTGTCTAGGGCAGTGATGGCGTTTTGAGCTCGGCGTGTCACCATTTTGATGAGCCCTAACTTAACTCTGGTGCCGTGTCACATATAGAATTTTTTTTATATTTGCAACCATAGTAAAACAAAGATTTATATTTTTGATAATTTATTGTATATATTTAAATGCCATTTAACAAAGAAAATGAAAAAAAAATGAGTTCGCGTGTCACCTCTGATATGCTTGTCATAGGTTCGCCATCACTGGTCTAGAGGCAGCTTGTGGCTGCTAAGTTAATGACTGTGGATACAGAGACTGATGCTTCTTTGTGGAAAATACATATATTTACCAGTCCGGGTACCTGCCTGTATGGACTTTGCTGTGAAGACTGTTCTTGTCTGATGGCTATGTGACCACTGGCTTCTGCAATAAAGACTCCTCCTTATACACCCACAACCTCTCATGGCTTCTCCATTCTGCCCTGCTTCCAAAAATTGATCTGTCTCTGACACTTAGTAAAGGAGGAATTTGGACTAAATTCCCAACAGTGGGCAGGGTTTGAGAAGGACCTGCCCTGGCGTAGTCAGATGGGAGAATTCAGAAGAGTATATGGACTGAAAGCCCCTCAGGGTACCAGAGCTTGTGCAGGAATCTGGCTCTTCCCACTTGATCATGATGCATTATTTTCTTTGATATACTGTTGTATTCATTTTACTAGTATTTTTTTTTAGGATTTTTGCATTTGTAGTCATCAGATATATTGATCTGTAGTTTTCTTTTTGTGTGTTACTCTTTCCAGATTTTGATGTCAGGGTTATATTGGCCCCATAAACTGTGTTAGGAAGTATTGCCTTTTCTTCAATATTTTTTGAAGAGCTTGAGAAACATAGATTATTAAATCTTCTGTGAACATTTGGTAGAATTCACTTTTATTTTGGGGGAGGTTTTTTTTTATGGTTGTTTCCATTTCCTCACTGCTGAGAAATCTATTTAGATTTTCCAACTCTTCATGATTCGGTCTAGGAAGATTACATATTTTTAAGAACTTATTCATTTCTTCTAGGTAATTGAATATATAGTCTTTCATAATGTTTATAATTGGGAATATCTGTGGTGATTTCTCCTCTGCCATTTCGTTAGTGAATTTGTATATGTGTGTCTTTTTTTCATTAGTGAATCTAGCCAGTGGTTTGTAAGTTTTATTAACCTTTAAAAAAAACCCCACCTGTTTAATTAATTTTCGTATAGTCTTTTTGTTCTCTATTTCATTCATTTTTGCTCTAATTTTTATTGTTTCCTTTCTTCTACAAACTTTGAGTTGTTTTTGTTCTTCCTTTTCTAGCACTTCAAGAGTTGCTGTTAGGTTGTTTACTTAGAATTTCTTTTATTTTTTGAACTAGGTCTGTAATAATATAAATTTCCCTCTTAATACTGCTTTTGCCACATCCCAGAAATTTTGATGTGTTGTATTGTCATTCTCATTTGTTTCTATATTTGTTTTTAATCTCATTTTTTATTTCTTCTTTGATCCAGTAATTTTTTAGTAGTTTGTTGTTTAATCTCCACATATTTGTGGGATTCTTTACTTCCTGTTTGTAGTTAATTTCTAATTTCAAGGCATTGTGGTCAGTAAATATGCTTGGTACAATTTCAGTCTTCTAGTATTTTTTGATGGTAGTTTTGTGACCCAGCATTTGCACTGGAGAAGAATGTTTATCTGATGTTCTGGAACAAAAACTTTTATAACTGTCAATTATGTCCATTTGGTCTTAAGTTTTAGTTAAGACCGATATTTCTTTATATTTTTCGATGCTCCCTAGTGCATATACTTTAAAGAAGTGTTATGTTTTCTTGATGTAGTGTTCCCTCTATCATTATAAAGTATCCATCTTTGCTTCTTGTTATTTTTATTTTAAATATATTTTATTGATTTTTTTTTTACAGAGAGGGATAGAGAGTTAGAAACCGATGAGAGAGAAACATCAGCTGCCTCCTACACACCCCCTACTGGGGACGTGCTCACAACCAAGGTACAGAATTGAACCTGGGACCCTTCAGTCCACAGGCCAAACCGGTTAGGGCACTTCTTGTTATTTTTAAATCTACTTTGTCAAATATTAGTGCGACCACACGTGCTTTTCTGTGGATGTCATTTAGTTGGAAAATCATTCTCTACCCTTTAACTTTGAATCTGCCTTTATCTTTGATGCTTACATGTGTGTCTTGTAAGCAGCATATGGTTGGGTTTTATTTTTTGATCCACTCTGCTACTCTGTGCCTTTTTATTGGTGAATCTAGACCATTTACATTTAGGGTAATTATTGATGTATGAGGATTTCCTATAGCCATTTTATCTTTGTTTTCCTTTGTGTTTTTATCTGTTGTTTTTGTTTGGTGGTATTCTATACTTCTTTTTTCTGCATCTTCTTTTTTTAAGCTATATGTCCAGGTTTGGGGAATTTTGTGTGTAGAATTTATATAGGTTTATAAAAAATTAAGTTACATCTCTTCAGTTTGTTCTTATGAGTACATTGGATCTTCATTTTCCTTGGCCAGTTCAGACCCCTTCCCTTTTATGTTTTTGTTATGAATTACCCATTTATGATGTAAGTTTTTTGTGCTCTTAACTCATAGTGTTGTGACCTTATGTTCTTTGTTCAGATAGAATAACTCCCTTGAATATTTCCTGCAGTGGAGGTTTTCTGGTTGATAAAAATCCCTCAACTCTTATATGTTTGGGAATGTCTTTTTTTTCTCCTTCACATTTAAAGGATAATTTTGCTGGACATGTTATTCATGGTTGGTAATTTCTCTCTTTCAGATGTTTGAATATTTGGTTCCACTCTCTTTTGGCTGTGGAGTTTCTGCTGAGAAGTCGGATGAAATTCTGTTGGGTTTTCCTTTGTAGGTCACTCCCTTTTTTCTTTTTGCATCCTACTTTGAGAATTATTTTCTTTTGAATTAATTTTTGACAGTATTAATACCAAGTGCTTAGGTGAGGGACTCTTTGGACTGAGGTAGCTAGGTGTTCTGGTTGTTTCTTGGATTCAAGGATCCAGTTCTTTCCTTAGATTTTTTTAAATTCTCATCTACTATTTGTTTGAATAGACTCACCATTCCTTTCTCCCTCTCTTTCTTTTCTGGAATGTCTATTTTCTAGTGAGTCAGTAGAGCATGAGACTCTTAATCTCAGGGTCGTGGGTTTGTGCCCCATGTTGGGTGCCAGATGTTGGGGTCCAACCCCAGCAGGTCCAGGGGTTCCCAAAGGTGTGGACGGAGTTGGCGAAGAAGGAATGACACTGAGACAGTGTTCAGTTGATCAGCAGCCTAGTTAGGTTCTCTAGCCAGGATCTCCAGCCAAGTTCTGTGTTTATAGTCCTGTTACATCTGTATTTATACCAGTTGATTTTAATCCTGTCCATTCTATTGCAAAGGTTAGGGCGTTTCTTATCCCCATTCCAAGGTTCTCTATTGTTCTATTAAGCTACAAGGAAGTAACTGAAGGAGATTATCTTAAGTAAAGATTATGTCGTTTAATCATGATTGTTCATAGTTAAAGTGATTAATTACCCGCCTGGCACTTAGTTAAGGGGTTTTATTCCCTCCCTAACTCCAGGTAAAAATCCCCACCTGGGGAAACAACCTTTCTCAGAGAGGTGACCATGGTTAAAACACATAGTGCTAAGAAGGGGAGCAAACATATTAAGAAAAGTATGCCATATATGCCAGGTCCCTTGAAACATATGCTGTGCAGATGTTTCTTCCCTGCAGCGACTATGTCAAGCAGCAAGGATGGACCGGCTTCCAGCAGTGTCAGATAATTCTTGTTGGGCTGTTTCATTTTTCTTTATGCTCATGTCTCTCTTTTCTTCCCTTTGTGTCATTTTTAGATTCCTGTCTTAAGCATCACTAATTCTTTCCTCCATTTGTTTTCTATGCTCAGTTATTTATTCTTTTAAATTTTTTTAAAAAATATTATTTTACTGATTTCAGAGAAGAAGGGAGAGGGAGAGAGATGAAACATCAATGAGAAGAAAGAATCATTGATTGGCTGCCTCCTGCACATCGCCCACTAGGGACTGAGCCTGCAACTTGGACCTGTGCCCTTGACCAGAATGAAACCTGGGACCCTTCCGCACACTATCTACTGAACCAAACTGGCTATGGCTCATTTGCCTATTCTTAATCTCCTTAATTTCATGCTTCATTGCCAGGATTTCTAAGTGGTGGTTTTTTCAGTCTTTTGGGTAAAGTACTCATTTATTTGTTTTCTGAATATATTGATTGATCTGTTGGGTATTTTCAGAACTGCATCTTGAAATCTCCATCATTTATATCACACATTTCCATGTATTCTAGCTTGCTTTCTGGGGATTTTTCTTTTTCTTTTTTTATCATCCTCGTCACTATGGTTATTCATGGTATTTGCAGTTCTCTTTTGTCTAAGCATGTATGTACCTCTGCATTAATGGTCTTCTGTAGCAACTTTCTGTGAAGAGATCTTTCTAATGTAATTTCCAGTAGATGGTACTGAATCGCAAGGTTTTTTACATTTGTGATCTCCCAAAACTGACCTTCACTGCTTCCAGAAGCCAGTACAACGGTGTTGCTTGGGTTGGGATTTGTTTTGTCTTCATATTAATGGCAATCCCTGTCTTATGTCAGTCACAAAGGCAAACAGCAATTCTACTGGGTGCCAGTTTTGGGAGCCCAAGTGGTGGCATGGCTCTGTGGTTCCATTTCTTTATCTAAAACACCACTGACCTCCTGGACAGTGGAGAGCCACATGGCGGAAACCCATACTGTGGCATATGCTGGCTCAGTCACTGTTCACTCTGCTCACCGTGCTGAACTGCCTCCCACAGCACTCTGTTCTTCCCAGCTGAAGGGAGCTTGAAGCTCCCAACTGTGGGGCTGTGTCTGTGGGCTGTCTGAGCTTTCCTTCCTTCTCACCTTTGCATTTATTCCCATTTGTCCACCTTCAGATGTTTCAATGCATGGGTCTCTGCATTGAATAGGGAATTCTTTATTAAATTAATTTGTTGATATTTCAGGGAAGACACCATGTCATTCCTCTAACACAGGGGTCCTCAAACTGCGGCCCGCCGAAAACATTTATCCGGCCTACCGGGTGTTTTTGCCACCGCTGTGTGCATAGGAATTTCTTCATAGATTTTTTTTTTTTTAAACTATAGTCCGGCCCTCCAATGGTCTGAGGGATAGTGAACTGGCCCGCTGTTTAAAAAGTTTGAGGACCCCTGCTCTAACATCACCTCAAGAATACTATGTTTTGAAGTTAGATTATAAAGCTCAAACATTTTAATTCTTTTCAAAGTTCATAGGTGTGTTTTTTTCATAGTCTCTGATTACCAGTTTGTACCAAAAGTGTTGTATATTATGTGTAAATTAATTTGGGGCAAATTGCGATATTCATAATGTTAACTTTTCCAAGCCATGAATTTAGAGTCTCTACATTTATTTAGTTCTTTTTTAATTTCTCTCAGATGTGTTTTATATGGATATTAGTAGAAACAAGACCTCAATTTATTTTCATATTATTTCTTGTCAGACTATAGAAATATAATTGGTTTATAATTTGAGAGTTTACTTATTTATTTTGTAATATTATGTATTTGATTTTTTGGGTAAGATTATGAATTTTATCTCTAATTTCTTATTACCTAGCCTAGAACATCTAGGACATTATTGTGTAGAAGTGCTAATAGATATTTTTGAATTGGTGCTGTTATTTTGGTAAAGCATTTTGTGTTTCAGCATTAAATTAAATGTGTTACTTATATGTTTAATAAATCCCCTTGTTATTGGAGGGTTGATTTTTGATTTTTTCAAATTTATTTCCTAAATGTATTCAGATATTTTGATGCCTTTTGTCTCTATACTAATAAAATGGGTATATTACACTTATCAGTCAGTGTAATGAATATATTATGTTGATTTTTTTCAGATGTTCAACCTACCTTTATTTCTAGGTCAACCCTCATTGATCATGGTGTATAATTCTTCTTAAATATTGCCTAATTTCATTTGCTTGTATCTTCTCAAGGATATTTGCCTTTGTGTTTAAGAGGAATAGTAGTCTGTGTTACTGTTTTTTCTAGTTTTGGTATTATAGTAAACGAATTGGTAATATTTCTATATTTTCTAAATAGATTTTGTAGGATTAATGTAATTTCTTCAAAAAATTTCTTGTACAATCTGTCATGATGCCAAGTTTTGTTTTTTGATAAGGTGTAAATTTTACTTTTTATTGTTTTTATGTACTTAATTTTAAAAGCTTTGTTGGGTTAATCTTTATTAAGACAAATACTGTCTTTTTTCTAAGTTTTTGTTTGGTTTTCTATTTTTTTATTTTATTGACTTTTTCTTCTGATGTATAGTATTTCTTTCCTTATAGTAATATTCTGTTTTGTATCTTCCCAGCTTTGTAATGTGGTAGCTTACTTTATCTTAGATCTTCTAACAATGTTTTTAAAGTTATTAATATCCTAAATATAGTTTTAAACATAAATTTGAATGTATTATGTTTGATTCTCATCAAATTTCCTTGTTTCTGTTGTGACATCTAAACTGACACATGAGACATTTATTATTCTGTTCTTTATATTCCAAAATTTGGGTGTTTCTCACATGTTTTTGATATTTGATATAGTTCCACATTTTGAACATGTTTTGTTTGATTTCAGTTTTAATAATGTTATTGAGACTTGTTTTTGCTCCTAGTTTATGGTCTGTTTTAAACAATATTTCATGTGAACTGTGAAGAATATATATTTTGTTGATTTTTTAAAAAAATATATTTTATTGATCTTTTACAGAGAGGAAGGGAGAGGGATAGAGAGTTAGAAACATCGATGAGAGAGAAACATCGATCAGCTGCCTCTGGCACACTCCCCACCGGGGATGTGCCTGCAATCAAGATACATGCCCCCAACCAGAATCGAACCCGGGACCCTTCAGTCTGCAGGCCGGCGCTCTATCCATTGAGCCAAACCAGTTAGGGCTATTTTGTTGATTTTGAGTGGAAGAGTGAGACATGTAGTTGGCTTATATTTTTGACAGTTTTTTTATTTCATTTCCTATGTTTTTACTTGTTTTAATCAGTCATTTACAATGAGTTAGTTAAATCTTCAACTGTTGTTGAATTGTATATTTCTGTCTTTTAAAAAAATATATACTTTTTTTTTTAGGGAGAGAGAAAGATGGAACCAACCAGGATGAGAGAGAATCACTGCTCAGCTGTCTCATGAACACCCCACACTGGAGATCAAGCCTGCAACTCAGGCATATTCCCTGACTGGGAATCAAAATGTGACCTTTGGTTCATAAGTTGACACTCAACCACTGAGCCATGCCCACTGGGCTGTATATTTCTCTTTCACATCAGAAATGTTTTACTTTATATTTTAGAATCTCAGATGTGGTAAATGTTTATTTATAGTTTTCTAAGAAAATATTTTTATCCCTGGCCAATTTGGCTCAGTGGATAGAGTGTTGGCCTGCAAAGTGAAGGGTCCCGGATTCAATACATGGTCAAGTGCACATGCCCAGGTTGCTGGCTTGATCCTGGGTAGGGAATGTATAGGAGGTAGCCAATTAATGATTCTCTGGTCATTGATTTCTGTCAATGAGCCGCACTCGTGGTTGCTCCTCCTCGGGCGTGGACGTGCCACTCACCTGGCTGCTGCTTGTTGGACAGGTGCAGGCTGTTGTAGCTCTGCTCCTCAGCCAGTGCATGCTGCTCAGGGCTACCGCTCTTCGGACGTGGGCCGTCTGCTCGTGTGGCTGCTGCTTCTCGGACTGGGGTGGGCTGCTGCTGCTCCTTGAATGAGGGCGGGCCGCTCGAAGAACTGCTGCTCCTCAGATTGGGCAGGCTGCTCATGCGGCTGCTGCTGCTTGGACGAGGGCATGATGCTTGTGCAGCTGCTGCTCCTCGGACTATTGCAGGGTGTTCACAGCTGCTGCTCCTCGGTTGGGGGCAGGCTTCACAGGGCTGCCGCTCCTCAAACGTAGGAAGACTGCTTTTGTGGCTGCTGTACCTCAGACAGGTCGGACTGCTCACTGGTTGCTCCTCCTCTGACGGGGAAGCGGGCTGCTCACACAGCTGCTGCTCCTTGGACAGGGGCAGGCCAGATGAGGCTGCTGCTCTTAGGCTTGAGGCAGGCTGCTCACGGGGCTGATGCTCCTTGGACAAGCGCGCACCGCTCATGTGTCTCCTGCTCACGAGGTTGAAAAATGTGTAAACCTCAAAACCTGAAGAAATACTCCACCAAATAATAAAAATAGAATCAGCCCAGTTTCATAATTTTCCCTAAAAGTACTACTTTAATCATTTGGTAATGGAAACTTTAAATTAAATTTTGGGAATTGAGATAAATTGTATTACACATTTAACTGTGGTTTGTGTGTGTGTGTGTGTGTGTGTGTGTGTACGTGTATATGTGTGTGTGGTTTTTTGTGTGTGTGTCTGCGTTTATTTAACATTTTTAATCTGTTTTATTGTTGGATTTGCATAATTATAGATTTAAACCTTTTTAATTACTTTATTTCTGTTTCTCTTTTTTTTAAAGGGGCTTCACAAAGGTCAGAGTTCACATTTGTCAGGACCTACTGATGAACAACCTTCATTTTCCACTGGACCTGTCCAGTATCTCCAAGCAGCTAGTGTTGGCATTCAGAAACAGATTGGACATGGAACTCTCTCTAGCAACTCAGAGACACAGGGAGCTGCTCTCAATCACCTCTCATCTCATATTGCTACCTCAGGTGGACAGCAAGGCACTACCTTTACCAAAGAGAGCCAACCTTCAGGATATAGGTCTTTGGTGCCTGAAACAAGCAGGCATACTGGAGACATATCTAATGGCTGTGCTGTTGTCAAGGGACTTTCTAATCATGTTCAGCAGCTGACGGTAGAATCTGTTTGTGATCCTAACCATGGAAATTGTACATCACCAAATTTACTATCAAACAGTCCTCATATCTCTCCTTCATTGATTGGAAAAGCCAGTGACAGTGTAGGTACTGGAGCCTATGACAAAGCCAGTAATATTTACCCAGCTATTCATACGAAGACTAATAATTCTATTACCTCTTCACCCTCTTCAGTCGTTTTCACCACAATACCTTTTTCAAAATCCACTGAGCAGACAACCACACACAGTGTTGGCAGCATTAACAGTCCTCAAAATAGATTACACACAATTAATAGAGAAGGACTAGAGAACATACAGAGCTCTAAAAAACCAGACTCACCTATAATTAACCTCAAATCTGATCCTCAGATTATTCCATCAATGTCTGTGTCTATTTATTCAAGTTCCACAGAAGTTCTGAAGGCATGCAGGTTAGTATGGGAAATTTAATCACAAAGTGAATATTGTTGATTACTACCCAAATCAGAAAATGGAAAAAATATTTTGATTTTATAATAAATAGAAATTATATATAAAATGTTGTAGTAATTTATCTAAAATATCATTTTCATAAGCAACTTTTTTATGCTTCAGTATCAGTGAGCATATCAACATTTTCTTCTTTGTTTTAATTTGATCCTGATTTAATAAAATCAGATACTTAAAATTTTTTATAATAGTACATTTACATTATGAAAAGTTAGAAAATATAAACAATAAAAATACCATATTCCAGCCTGTCAGACTACCACATATTTGCTATATATATATATATATATATATATATATATATATATATATATATAGTTAGGTACTTCACAACAAACTTCCTTTTTCAGTTTATAATTTCACGATTTTCATGTCAAATAAATTTTTTAATATATTTTTATTGATTTCAGAGTGGAAGGAAGAGGGAGAGAAAGATAGAAACATCAGTGGTGAGAGAAAAGGAGAGGGAGAGGAAGAGAGATAGGAACATCAATGGTGATAAAGAATCATTGATTGGCTGCCTCCTGCATGCCTGCAACTCGGACATGTACATTTGACCGGAATCAAAACCAGGACCCTTCACTGAGCCATGCCAGCTAGGGCTCCATATCAAATTTTAACATGTAATACCATCCATATTTAAACATTTCCATTGTTCCAGAAGTAACTATTTCAAAGGCTTAATAATTTTTAGTATTTGCTTTCTATTTAAAATATTAAGGATTTATAAGTGTCTGATGTTTATACTAAAAATAAAGAAGTTCGAGTTAGGGATTAATTTTCCTACATATTTAGAACTTATAACTTAGCAGTATGATTCCTTTAGTTAAAGAGAAAAAAAGTTCATCCAGATAAGTATGTATAATACTAGAAGCCCAATGCACGAAAATCGTGCAAGGGGGTTGGCACTTGCAGCTGCGGTGGCTTCCCTCGGCCCTCACAGCCCCGGCTTCGTCCAGAAGGTCATTCAGCTGACCGATCTAATTAGCATATTACTCTTTTATTATTATAGATGAGAATTCATAGCAGCTATACAATTGACTTTAAAATTATTATAATTATGAATTTAATAAAGTAGAATCTTGTTGAATATTAAGGTGTTACACAATCAATTTTGAGAATAGAGAACAAGTGGACTTTCTAGATTTTAAAGTGATCACATAGGTATTCTGGAAATAGTTAAAATATATAGAAAAGGAGAGAAATATTAGAAATTAATATAGGTATAAAAACTTGTTTTTTGTATAAGTTGCTCTTTTAATAGTAAGTGAAGAAAATCTAAGGGTAAATATGTTGAGAAATTTGGATTATTTATATCATGTGGCTATAAATATATCTTGTTTAATTTCGATTAAAAGATATAAAAAGTCAAATTGAGTATGCATTTAAAGTTAAAATTATTCTGTCTTGTTATTTTACTGAAATTACAAATATCCTAAATGATTTTATTTTTATAAATGCCCTATACTTAAAACTTAGATTTAAAATATCTACTTTCAAAATTAATAGCTGATGCAGTTTTTCTAATTATTATTTTACAGGAATTTAGGTAACAATGGCTTGTCGAATAGTCCCATTTTTTTTGATAAATGTCCACCTCCAAGACCACCAATGTCACCATACCCTCCCTTGCCAAAGGACAAGTTGAATCCACCTACACCTAGTATTTATGTGAGTCTCATTAATTACTTAGAAATCAAGTGCTGAACTTGTCTGTCTTTTGAAGATATATTTTAAACCAATGCAAATTAAATTGATTTTTAGAAGTTAGGTAAGGTTAAATTTTTTTCTCAGTAATTTGAAGATTTTGCAAAAATGTGTTTGTATCTCAGAGAATGGGTGACAAATTTTAGAGGATGGATGCCAATTTGTATCTCTCAGTCTAAATATGGTAAATACCTCTTCTTGTAAATAAAGTTTTGCTGGTATACAAAGTGGTTTACATATATGCATTATCTCTGATTGTTTTTGCATGAGTTTGGCAGTATTAAGTTTTGCAAAAAAGAACATGTAGTTGATAAATACCAAAAATATTTATTTGTCCTCTCACAGAAAAGGTTGTTGACCACTGTTATATTTAGAAATAATTTTTAAACAATATTTAAAGTGTTTTCTCATCCATGCATATGAGGATAGTAAAAGATAATTTTGTTTTTGTGTCATCTTTTTGTTAACATGTTTCTAAGACTACATCCCTCCACTTGATGGTTTGTATGGAACTTCAAATTCATTTGATTTTATGTGATTAAAACAGAATTTTTTATCTTTCAAAAAAGTGGTAGTGAATATTAAATTGATGAGAATATAAAATACATATCACTAAAAAGGTTACAGTAAGTATAAGTAGATATTTTTAAATTTGAAGCTGATTTCATTTTTTACTTTTCACAAATTGAAGCATTTAATATGAAAAGTTGCTATGAATGAAAATACTTTATGTTTTTCCCAGAATCTCGTTATCCATTCTTGCCATTCCTTCTAACACACAAGATAAAAAAAAAATCTCAACTAAAAATTAAACATTAAGTACTTAGAATGATTTTGCAGATGAGAGGATTTTAGAGATTTGGATCTTTTAAAAAAATCTTTTTTTTTAATTGATATCACAGAGAAAGAGAGAGAGAAAGAGGAGAGAGAAACATCAATGATGAGAGTGGATCATGGATTGGCTGCCTCCTGCATGCCCTCTATTGGGGATCGAGCCCACAACCTGGGTACATACCCTGACCAGGAATCAGACCATAACCTCCCTGGTTCATAGGTCGATGCTCAATCACTGAGACTACCAGCCAAGCAAATTTGGCTTTTTTTTTTTTCTCAGCTGTTATGTTAATATTTTACTAAATTAAAATTTACTGATAACATGATAGGAAGGTTCTGAGATTTGATGAAAGCTTACCTTTCAAAGTAAGCTTTAAGAAAATTAAGTACAAAATGAAGATTTATCTTTTGTAGGTTACGTTGAATAATTTTGTATTTTGATAATAGGCTAGTAAATTTCACTTTTCCCACTCTTATAAAAGAATTATGGAATTATATTTGAAAAGCAAACTCAGTAAATATTTTTGAACTGCTAAAATGTTTAAGTATATCTTGTAAATTTTGTGATACAATTGGTTGGTAACATCTCAAACTTACTAAATTTAAAATCTATTTCTCTAAAGGGGAAATTTATATGCAGTTATGTCTTAATTACTTGGAAACACTAATGATAAATAATATGTAGCAATACAGCATTAATAGTTAAGATACACTGTAGATGTTAAAGTGCTGGGTTGATAAATGAATTGTATAACATTTAGTCATTTTTCTTATATTTAACAAAACATTTTAATATTACAGTTGGAAAATAAGCGTGATGCTTTCTTCCCTCCATTACATCAATTTTGTACAAATCCCAAAAACCCTGTTACAGTTATACGTGGCCTTGCTGGAGCTCTTAAATTAGGTAAGGTTTTTTTGTTTTTGTTTTTAAAGTTTGAATTTTCTTTTACTACTATTAATTTTTAAAAATGCTAAATTTTCGAGTTTTTATTTTAATGTTCTCCCTTTCTCAATGTTAATACATGCTGTCAATATTAATTATTGATTAATTTATGGTGGATTTTTAATTTTTAATTTGGTATCATTAAGCAGCATTAGTGGTTTAGGTTAGAAAACCAAGAACCTTTTGAATATAAAATGCAGATAAAATTAGATTCTCATAAATTCTCTACTCCCTTGTTACACTCATAATGGCTAGATCTGTTGCTTCAAGGGAGTTTTATGCAAATTTGGTACCATAGTGATTGAAACAGTCTTAATGGAAATGGCTGGAGCTCTGCGCTCTTTTAAAAGTGTTTTTGAAATGTTCATTGTACCAAATACAAATTTATTTATTAATGCAATTTTTTGTTTATGAAGATCTTGGACTTTTCTCTACCAAAACATTGGTAGAAGCTAACAATGAACACATGGTAGAAGTGAGGACACAGTTGTTGCAACCAGCTGATGAAAACTGGGATCCCACTGGAACGAAGAAAATCTGGCATTGTGAAAGTAATAGATCTCATACCACAATTGCTAAGTATGCACAGTACCAAGCCTCCTCCTTCCAAGAATCATTGAGAGTAAGTGTTTATTTCCAGGATATTAGTTTCATACACATTACTTTTATAACAATCTGTTTCATTCATATAATTTTACTTTAACACTGTTGTAATTTACAAATTATTAAAAACTTCCAAAGTTTAAGCAAAGTTAATAGTTCATGAGATACACTTAGTTAATTGAAGAATAAAGTTACTGTCTTATACTAATTTCACTTTGAAGGTAATTCTCTATTTTTTTAAATCTTCACCGAAGATATTTTTTCATTGATTTTTAGAGAGAGGGAAATACAGAGAGAAATATCAATGTGAGAGAAACACATTGATTGGTTGCCTCCTGCACACTTCCTGACCAGGACCCAGGCCAGGGAGGAGCTGCAACCAAGGTAAGTGCCCTTGACCGGAATCGAACCCGGGATCCTTCAGTCCGCAGGCTGATATCATCCACTGAACCAAACTGGCTAGACTTTGAAATGTTTTTTTTTAATGTTAGTTTACTTAAATCATTTAGAAAATGATTTCAGAGAAGGAAGGAGAGATAGAGAAAAGAGAGAAAAGCATTAATGATGAGAGAAAATCATTGGTCAGCTTCCTCCTGCATACCCCACACTGGGAATCCTGCCTGAAATCCAGAAATGTTCCCTGACCCGAATCACAATGTGACCTCCTGGTTCATAGGTTAATACTGAACCACTGAGACACAGCTGGGCCAAAAATGACTTTAATAGGAAAAAGATTAGGTGTATAGCTCTCATTTTCATCTGGTCAATGAAAAAATGTTTCTGTTTTATCTGAAATATATTGCCATAGAAAGCATTACTACTTTCCCTGTGTTAATCTTAGTTTCTAAAGAAAACTTGAGGAGAAACAGAAATTTACTAAAATAGCTCAAAATTATTCAAGAATGAAATGTGTTAGTTCTGAGAGTGTTTGGTAAAAATCATCTGGGAAACCATGTGATATAGGACATTTATTTGATGGGAGTTTTTTGACTAGTTTGTTGTTAACAGTTATTTGTTCAGCTATTGTTTTATTCATTTATTTACTTACTTACTAGAGGCCCAATGTATGAAATTCTTGCATGAGTTGGCCTTCTTCCCCTGGTTTCCCTCTGGCACCTGGGACCTTGGCTCCCTCTGCAGGGTGATCATGGATTGATGGCTGGGCCCCCAACTAATCACATCAAATCTGCCTTAGCTGGCCTGGCATCATTGGGCATCATAGCATGGTCCTGGGTGGTCATCCTGAAAGGTTGTCTGATCTAATTAGCATATTATACTTTTATAATTATAGATTTACTAGAGGCCCGGTGCACAAAAATTTGTGTACTCTGGGGAGAGGGGGGTCCCTCAGCACGGCCTGTGCCCTCTCACAGTCTGGGACCCCTCGGAAGATAAGGACCTGCTGGCTTAGGCCTGCTCTTGGGTGGCAGAGGGCAGGCCCAATCCCTAGGTGCAGCCCCTGGTAGGGCTCAGAGTAGGGCCAATTGGGGAGTTGGGGCGCCGCCCCCTGTCATGCACAGTGCAGGGCGGATCGGGAGGTTTCGATGCCACCCTCAGTCACGTTCAGGGTAGGGCCGATTGGGGGATTGGGGCACCGCCCCCTGTTACACTCAAGGCAGGGTCGATGGGAAGGTTGTGGTGCCACCCTGTCACTCACAGAGCAGGGCCAATCAGGGGGTTGGGGTGCCACCCTCTATCACCCACAGAGCAGGCCCGATCAGGGAATTAGGGCACCTCCACTGTCACACTCAGGGCAGGACTGATGGGGAGGTTATGGCTCTACCCCGTCACACACAGAGCAGGGCCCATGTGGGGGGTGAGGCGCCGCACCCTGTTACACACAGAGCTGCAGGGCGATCAGGGGGTTGGGGAGCTCCCCCCTATCAGGCACAGAGCAGGGCCGATCAGGGGGTTGGGCACCTTCCCCTATCAGGAACAGAGCAGGGCAGATAGAGAGGTTGTGGCCCCGCCTCCTGTCACACACAGAGCCGCAGGGTGATCAAGGGGTTTGGGTGCTGCCCCCTGTCACACTGATCCCGGTGCTGGGAGCCATATTACCCTTTTACTATATAGAATAGAGGCCTGGTGCATGGGTGGGGGCTGGCTGGTTTGCCCTGAAGGTTTTCCTGGATCAGGTTGGGGGTCCCCACTGGGGTGCCTGGCCAGTCTGGGTGAGGGGCTGAGGGCTGTTTTCAGGTTGGGACTGAAGCTCCCAACTGCCCCTTTTTTTCTTTTTGTTTTTTTATTTTGGGCCACCTTTAGCTCTGAGGGTCCAGCTCTTAGGCCTCTGCTCCCTAAAGCAGGTATCTGGTTTGTTTAGGTTCTATAATCGAAACTCTGTATAAACTCCAGCTCTGAGATCCCAGCCCGCTGAAAACTGGTTTCTGGGGTTTTGTTTAGCTTCTGTATGTTAAAATATTCCTTAAACTGCAAGCTCAGAGGCCAGCAAGGCATGCGGTGAACATTGCAGTCCCCTATCACTGAAGCAAGCAAGCCTCATGTTCAGTTTAAGTTGCCCGGCTGCCCGCCGCCATCTTGACTGGCAGTTAATTTGCATATCACCCTGATTAGCCAATGGGAAGGGTAGCGGTCATACACTAATTACCATGTTTCTCTTTTATTAGATAGGATTGTTTTTATTCTCACTTGAAGATATGGAGAGAGAGGGAGGGGGAGGGGAAGGGGGAGGGGGAGGGAGAGAGAGAAAGAGGTCAATTTATTGCCTCCCATACACACCGACAAACCTGCAATCTAGGTATGTGCTCTGAACAGGATTCAAATCCACAACACTTTAATAATACAGATGACATTGAGCTACCTGACTAGGTTCAGATGTTGTTTTCTCTTGATTTAGTCTTGGAAGGTTGTATATTTCTAAGAAATTATTCATTGCCTGGTTGTTCAATTGGTTGGCATATAATTGTTCCTAGTAGTCCCATCTAATAATAGACAAAGATTCAAATTGACCATACCTTTGCTACCCCCATCACTGGCTAATCAGAACGATACGCAAATTAACCACCAACAAAGATGGTGGTTAATTTGCATATGTAGGTGCAAAGCAGAGGAGCAAAGACTGAACAGCCAGAGCAGCGAGGGCTTGAAGGTGGTTCAGGTCGGAGCGAAGGTCTGGGTCTCGGGTGCCAGAGGAAAACCGATGCCGGCAGCCAGGGGAAGGGAGGGCCTATTGCATGAATCTTTTTGTGCAACAGGCCTCTATTCTATGTATATAAAAGCCTAAGTGACCGAACGACCGGTTGACAAGTCACTGTGCCATGCATTGCCCACCAGGGGACAGACGCTCAATGCAGGAGCTGCCCCTTGGTGGTCAGTGTGCTCCCACAGTAGGAGTGCCACTCAGCTGACTGATGGGTGCCAGATGCAGGGCTCACAGCTGGCGAGCCTTTCTCAATCACGACTAACTGGGTGTGAGCCTGCAGCAGGTGCAGTGGGGCCAGGCCAATTGGGTTTCAGCCTGATCCCTGCAAGCCATGCTGAGAGACACCCTCCACCCCCTGACCAGTGCATGAATCTGTGCACTGGGCCTCTAGTTTCTTATAATCCTTTGTTTCTGTGGTTGTAGCTGTCACTTTTTACATTTCTGATTTTATTAATTAAGGTTCTCATTTTTTTTTAAAATTAAATATTTATTGTTCAGATTATTACAGTTGTTCCTCTTTTTTCTCCCCATAGCGCCCCCCCCCCTCCGCCCACTGTTCTCATCCATAGGGATACGATTTTTGTCCAGTCTTTCCCACACCCCCCACACCGCTTTCCCCCCAAGAATTGTCAGTCCACTCCCTTTCTGTGCCCCTTATTCTATTATATTCACCAGAATATATTCTATTTTATTCTGTTCATCAGATTTTTATTCACTTGAATTTTAGATTCACTTACTGACAGATATGTATTTGTGGTTCATGATTTTTATCTTTACCTTTTTCTCCTTCTTTCTCTTCTTAAAGGATACCTTTCAGCATTTCATATAATGCTGGTTTGGTGGGGATGAACTCCTTTAGCTTTTTCTTATCTGTGAAGCTCTTTATCTGACCTTCAATTCTAAATGATAGCTTTGCTGGGTAAAGTTATCTTGGTTGTAGGTAGGTTCTTGCTATTCATCACTTTGAATATTTCTTGCCGCTCCCTTCTGGCCTGCATAGTTTCTGTTGAGAAATCAGCTGACAGACGTATGGGTACTCCCTTGTGTGTAACTAACTGTTTTTCTCTTGCTGCTTTTAAGATTCTCTCTGTGTCTTTTGCTCTTGGCATTTTAATTATGATATGTGTTGGTGTGGTCCTCTTTGGATTCCTTTTGTTTGGGGTTCTCTGCGCTTCCTGGACTTGTAAGTCTATTTCTTTCACCAGATAGGGGAAGTTTTCTATCATTATTTCTTCAAATAGGTTTTCAAATTTTGCTCTCTCTCTTCTTCTGGCACCCCTAGAATTTGGATATTGGTATGCTTGATGTTGTCCCAGAGGCGCCTTACACTATCTTCATATTTTTGGATTCTTTTTGCTTTTCCTGTTGGGTTTTTTGCTTCTCCGTATTTCAAATCTTTGACTTGATTCTTGCAATCCTCTAGTCTGCTGTTGGATCTCTGTATAATATTCTTTATTTCAGTCAGTGTATGCTTAATTTCTAGTTGGTCCTTTTTCATATCCTCGAGGGCCTCACTGGATTTATTTAGGGTCTCACTAAATTTATCGTTGGTTTCTAGAAAATTCTTGAAAAACCTTATAACTGTGGTTTTGAACTCTATATCAGTAGTTTGCTTTCCTCCATTTCTGTCACTTGTGACCTTTTTCTTTGTCTCCACATTTCGGCTGCTTCCCTGTGTTGATAGAGTGGCTTTCTGTCCTAGGTGCCCTAGAGGGCCCAGTGGCTCAGCTCCCCAATTACCTGAGGTGGACACTCTTGGTGCACCCCTTTGTGGGCTGTGTGCACAGTCTTGTTGTAGTTAAGCCTTGATTGTTTTTGGTAACAGTGGGAGGAATTGACCTCCAGGCCAATTGGCTGTGAGATGCAGCTGTGTCTACGGTGGGAGAACTTCTGTGCTGTGCTGGAGACACCCTTATGGGGCAAGACTTGCTTCAGTGGGGCTTTGGTGCTCACTGAGTCTTCCCCCTGAGTGTGTCCCTTATGGATCTGAGGAGTTGTAATCTGGATGGTCCCAATCTGACCACTGGGGACACTGGCTCTTGGGTCTCTAAGGAGGTGCTAATTTAGCCCCTGCGTGAGGCTGCCCAGCAGGAGCTGCAGAGAGATCTGCAGATTCCTCTTCTTTGTTTGGGATTTGGAGGTGCCCAGATGAGGCCTAGCTATGAAGCAATGCAAGCTGCTGTAGGGCCTTTGGCCTTCTTTTGGATGTTCTGCATCTCTTTGATCCAAGCTGCAGTATGTTAGGTAATTTTAGATTGCAAAGGGCCTGACCATTCATATGCGAAAAGCTCAGCACACAGCTTGGGTTGGGCAGGGTCTCAGGGAATCAACAGGGCGGAGCAAACAGCTATGGCTGATCCTCAGCCCTGCCCTAAGAGGCCCTGAGTCTCAGTGTCCTGAGGTAATAGCTCAAGCACCTCTGAGAGAAAGCTGCCCTTAAGTTCTGCCCAATGCCAGACAGTCCAGTTTCTCTCCGTGTGAGTCTAGATCTCCAGCGATTCACCTGGAACTGGAGTTCAGAGCATCCAGGAACTTGTGCCTCCCTCCTGATTGAAAAAAACAACTGCATCCTCAGTTGCCAGCCCTTTCGGCGTGTGCCTCTGTATCTCTGCACATTACTTCCGCACCTCCCCTGAGTTTCAGTGTGCTTTTCTCTTTCCTTCTAGTTGTAGAATTTCCACTCAGCCAGCCTTCCTGTGGTTCTGAATGATGTCTGTTTTGTCTTTTAGTTGTATTTTTGAAGTGGTTGTGCGAGGCAGCAATTTCAGGTGTTTACGTGTGCTGCCATTTTGGTTTCTCCTCATTTTTCTTTATGAGTCAGTTTTACTTATTTTTCAAAGAACTAGTTCTTGGTATTTTTTATCTTTTGTATTTTTTTAGACTATTTATTTTTTACTCTGAACTGTAATAATTTTTTCCTTCTACTGACTTTAGGCTTTATTTTTTTGTGCCTTTATGAGTTGCGTTATGTCCAAGGTTAGTTTATTTGAGATTTTTGTTGTTACTTGAAGCAGACCTGTGAATCTTCCTTAGAACTGCTTTTTTTGTCACCCATAGATTTTGGGTAATTGTGTTTTCATTATTTTTTTTAAGGTATCTTTTGATTTCTTCTTGAATTCATTGTCATCCCATTCACTGTTCAGTAGCATGTTATTTAGCCTTCATTAATGTCTTTTTAAAAAAAATATTTTAATATAATTGATTTCTGTTTTTATACATTTAAGATCAGAGAAATGCTTGAAATTATTTCAGTCTTCTTAAATTTACTGAAGGCTTTTTATGGCCTACCAGGTGTTTCATGGGCATCTTAAAACAATGTATATTCTGCTGCTTTGGTATGAATTTTTAAAAATATCAATGAAATCCATCTGGACAGATGTGTCATTTAAGGCTTTTTTTTAGTTGATTTTCTGTTTGCATTATTTAGCCATTGATGCCTGTGGAGTGTTAAAATTTGCTGCCATGACTTTATTACCATCAATCTCTCTTGTTTTGTCCGTCAATATTTGCTCTGTATATTTAGATGCTCCTGCCTTAGATCTGAAAATGTTCACAAAAACACAGTGTTGTTAGATTGATTATTACTGTGAATTGTTCCTTTTAGTCTCTTATTATAGCCTTTTTTAAAAGTGTATTTTATTTAATACTAGAGGTCTAGTGCACGAAATTTTTGCATGGGGGTCGGGGTAGGGGTCCTCAACCTGACCAGCACCCTCTCCAGTCCAGAACCCCTCGGGGGATGTCCAACAGTCAGAGATCCCTCTCGCAATCTGAGATCACTGGCTCTTAACCGCTCACCTGCCTACCAGCTTGATCCCCCTAACTGCTCTCCTCTGCCTGCCGGATCACCCCTAACCACCTCTGCCTCGGCTCCGCCATCATGGCTTTGCCCAAAGGATGTCTCGAATATGTTTGGTTTAATTAGCATATTACCCTTTTATTAATATAGACTAGAGGCCCAGTGCACAAAAATTTGTGCACTCACGGGGGAGGGCTGTGCCCTCTCGCAGTCTGGGACCCCTCGGGAGATAACGACCTGCTGGCTTAGGCCTGCTCCTGGGTGGCAGAGGGCAGGCCCAATCCCTAGGTGCAGCCCCTGGTCAGGCTCAGAGTAGGGCCTGTTGGGGAGTTGGGTCGCCGCCCCCTGTCATGCACAGAGCAGGGCGGATCGGGAGGTTGCGATGCCACCTTCAATCATGCTCAGGGTAGGGATGATTGGGGGGTTGGGTAACCGCCCCATCACACTCAAGGTATGGTCAATGGGGAGGTTGCGGCGCCACCCTGTCACGAACAGAGCAGGGCCAATCAGGAGGTTGGGGCGCTGCCCCCTGTCACTCACAGAGCAGGGCCCATCAGGGGGTTTGGGGCTCTGTATCCTGTCTCGCACAGATGAGGGCCCATCAGGGGTTTGGGGGCGCCACCCTCTATCACCCACAGAGCAGGGCCAATAAGGGGGTTCGGGTGCTGCCACTCTCACACTCAGGGCAGGGCCGATTCGGCAGTTATGGCTCTACACCATCACACACAGAGCAGGGCCCGTAGGGGGTTGGGGGTGGGGCGCCACACCCTGTCACAGAGCCTCAGGGCGATCGGGGTTGGGGAAGTCTGCCCTATAACGCACAGAGCAGGGCTGATCAGGGGGTTGGGGCGCCTTTCCCTGTCATGAACAGAGCAGGGCAGATAGGGAAGTTGTGGCCCTGCCCCCTGTCACACACAGAGCCGCAGGGTGATCGGGGTTTGGCACTGCCCCCTGTCACACTGTTCCCGTTGCTGGGAGGCATATTACCCTTTTACTATGTAAGTTAGAGGCCTGGTGCATGGGTGGGTGCCAGCTGGTTTGCCCTGAAGGGTGTCCTGGATCATGGTGGGGTCCCCATTTGGGTGCCTGGCCAGCCTGGATGAGGGGATGATGGTTGTTTGCAGCTGGTCACACACCCTTCAGGGTGGGGGTCCCCACTGGGGTGCCTGGCCAGTCTGGGTGAGGGGCTGAGGGCTGTTTTCAGGCTGGGGGTGACTGAAGCTCCCAACCGCTCCTTCTTTTTTTTTTTATTCTTGGCCAGCATTAGCTTTGAGGCTTGGCTCCAGCTCTTAGGCCTCAGCTGAAGAAACCAGGTTTCTGGCCTTTGTTTACAATGTTGCGATCCTGCTGGCTGAAGTCCGGCGGAATAAAGCAGGTTTCTGGGGTTTTGTTTAGCTTCTATATTTTTTACATAGTTGCTTAGAGTTGCAGCTCAGAGGCCTGAAGCAGCAGGCGGGGGAACTTTGGAGTCCTCCATCACTGAAGCAAGCAAGCCTCATGTTAGTTTCAAGCTGCCTGGCTGCCGGCCGCCATCTTGGCTGGCAGTTAATTTGCATATTGCCCTGATTAGCCAATGGGAAGGGTAGTGGTCGTATGCCAGTTACCATGTTTCTCTTTTATTAGATAGGATAAGTATTGCTGCGCCAGCTTTTTTTTTTTTTTTTTTTTTTTGGTTTTGTTTTAATTAGCATGAACTGTCTTGATTCATTTTTTATTTTCAATATGTGTATACATTTTTCAATCTGAGATGTGCTTAATTTAGGCCACATATGTTCAGGTCATGTTTTCTTATCTTTTCAGTCTTTGATTTAAGCATTTACTTCACTTAATTTAAAGTGATTGTTGGTAGGTTATAATTATTGTCATGAAATGTCTTATTTTTGATCATTCTTTTTTTTCCTTACTAATGAAGTCTATTTAACATTTCTTGTAATACTGATTTGGTGGCGAAAAACTCTCCCATTTTTCTTTTCTTGAAGCTCTTTTTTTCTTTTTTTATCCCAAATAACACCTTTTGGTAGGAAAATTTTAGTTCTTTAATTTCATCACTTTGCATATTTCATGCCAGCCCCTTCTGGTCTGCAAGTTTCTTTTGAGATAGTAAGCTGATAGTCTTATGGAAGCTTCCTTGTACCGTCTTCTTCTTCTTGTTGCTGTTAAGATTCTCTCTTTGGCCCTAGCCAGTTTGGCTCAGGGGATAGAGAGTTTGCCTAGGCAGGGGTGGGCAAACTTTTTGACTCGAGGGCCACAATGGGTTCTTAAACTGGACTGGAGGGCCGGAACAAAAGCATGGATGGAGTGTTTGTGTGAACTAATATAAATTCAAAGTAAACATCATTACATAAAAGGGTACGGTCTTTTTTTTTTTTAGTTTTATGTATTTTAAACGGGCCGGATTGTTGGTAGGTTATAATTATTGTCATGAAATGTCTTATTTTTGATCATTCTTTTTTTTCCTTACTAATGAAGTCTATTTAACATTTCTTGTAATACTGATTTGGTGGTATTCGGTTCATAGTTTGCCCACAGCTGAGGCACTGACGGGTCTCGAGTTTGATTCTGGACAAGGGCACATGACTGGGTTTCGGGCTTGATCCCCAGTAGGGGGCATGCAAGGAGGCAGTCAATCGATGATTCTCTCTCATCATTGATGTTTCTATCTCTCTTCCCTGCTCCCTTTGTCTACGAAATTAAAAAATAAAAATAAAAACATTCTCTCTTTGTGTTTGTTAACCTTTGCCATTTTTATTGTGATTGTCTCTTGGTGTGGCCCTTGTTGGTTTGCTCATATTTGGAATTCTCTACGCTTCCTGGACTTGTATATCTACCTCCTTTGCGGGTTTAGGGAAGTTTTCAGTCATTCTTTTCAAATAGGTTTCAGTCTCTTATCCTCTCACTTCTTCTTCTTTGTCTTTTTTGTATAAAGTTTCACTGAATTCATCAATCCTTTTTTGTGGTTGTTGTCCATATCTCAAAGGCTCCTGTGGATATCACTGGGAGTAGAGCTAGCATAGTCCTGAATATATGGACCCTCTCCTAAGG
The DNA here is from genome assembly GCA_036010255.1 of Myotis pilosus. NCBI lineage: Eukaryota > Metazoa > Chordata > Mammalia > Chiroptera > Vespertilionidae > Myotis > Myotis pilosus. Next base: position 404,202 of record JASKON010000048.1, read on the forward strand.
CCTCCAAGCCCTTTCAGGCAGACTGTATGAAGGCAGGGAGAGGCCAAAGAAAACTCAAGGAATTAGGATCAGGGCTATTTCTAGTGGCAAGTAACACCCCCCACTCTCCCAGAACTGTTTATGGGATATCCCCTTGGGGCCTGGGGCCTCGGGTGTGGGGTCAGTGTCCAAGAGAAACGGTCCTCTAGATCTGGCTAGTCACCTTGTCTCCTTGGCTGGCTTGCCCCACTGGAGTCAAGACAAGGGCAGAATTTGAGTTATCAGTTAGGCAATGATAGTGGCAGGAGTGGTTTGTGGGAGAGGGCAGGTACTCTGGTGGGAGGAAATCACATTTGCTCCTTTGAGGTGGGCAAGACAGCCAGAAGTAGAGGAATGAAGTACATTCCATAGAGGCAGTCAAAGGACTGCATTGTATGGAGGTAATGGTGTATCCATGGTGAACCACATCCTCCTAGGCTGGGTGTTTGAAGGTGCTGAGGAGGCAAAAGTTAAGTAGTGATGAACTGGTGGGAACAGGGCAAGGTCCAAGGCACACCCGATAGTAGACCAAGAAGTTGATCTCATGCTGCTGCTGCTGCTGCTGCTGCCAAAGTGGATGGCAGAACATGTGAGTTTGTCAGTAAGTCTGTGCACAACCCGTTTCTGAGGAATGCTTGGGTTTCCAGCAGCCCTTGTTCCACCTGAACAAAATCCCTGCTGATTTCTCACCTGCCAACCCTATCCTCACTGATAAGAAGTCATTGTGGCATAAGGAGTCGCTGTGATTCCCCACTCAGTGGTTACCTCCACAGCCAAGCTATCTCTCCCAATTTTTTTTCTAATCCTCACCCGAGAACATGTCTTTATTGATGAGAGAGAGAGAGAGAGAGAGAGAGAGAGAGAGAGAGAGAGAGAGAGAAAGGAAGGAAGACAGAGAGAGAAATATCTGTCAGTTACCTCCAAGAAGCACCCCAACAAGGAAACAAAACCACAATCTTGTTGGATATAGGATGATTCTCCAAACAACTGAGCCACCCAGCCAGGGCTCCCTTCCCATTCCTAATTACCACATAAGTATGGGACTAGCCATTCTTAGTCTTAGCCCCTTCAACAGTCTCAGCTTGCCTCCTCTTTATATTCTTAATTATAGGAGTTCTGTCAAGGTAAATTGCAAGGTTAGCTGTTGTATAATTTAGTTGTAAGCTTGATGTGGGCATGGGAAGAGGTGGGCCAGTACTTACTTAGTCTGACATTTTGACTACAGGTGTTCCTTATCTGTCCTCTTTATTCTAGCTATTGTCATGGTTATGAAGTGTTATATTATTATAATTTTTATCTGTTTTATTAGTGAGTAGTTTTAAGCCTCATTTAATGGATTTATTGTCTTTTTATTCACATAATGTATTTAGTGAAAGTGCATTGAATATTTTGGTTCATTGTGATATTGAGCTGTTGTCTTTGTTATTGAGTGTAACATTTGCTTTTTTCAAAATAAAATATCTTTTTAAACATTTTAGGGATGCAGCAAAATTGGGACGTACTGGTATTTTCTATATACCTCTGTTCCCACATATGCGTAGCCTCCTGCATTTTCCCAAAACAGTGGTGCACATTGGGAATATGTGCAACATTGACTTTTGCATCTATATTAATGAGATAGATTTGTCTGTGGTTTTTTATAGTTATGAAATGTTACCTCTTTTTTCTGGGAGAGATTACAGAGCATTGGCATAATTTCTTCCTTAAATATTCGGTGGAAGTCATCAGAGAACTCCTCGGTGTAGTGCTTTCTGTTATGAAAAGTTATTGATCCTGTTTTCTTAAAATTTATAAACTCATTTTAATTAGTTCCTTCTCTCGGTGTTGTTTTTGCTAGATTGTGTCTTTCAAGGAATTAGTTGCATTCAGGTTATCAAATTTGTGGATATAGAGTTGTTTGTAATATTCCTGCATTAGTTTTTTTTTTTTTTAATCCTCACCTGATGCTGGGAGCCAGTCCATCCTTGCTGTTTCAAGGGACCTGGCATATATGGCATACTGTTCTTAATATGTTTGCTCACCTTCTTGGCACTGTGTGTTTTAACCAAGGTCACCTCTCCGAGAAAAGTTGTTTCCCCAGGTAGGGATTTTCCCCTGAAGTTAGGGAGGGAATAAAACCTCTTAACTAAGTGCCAGGTGGGTATTTAATCACTTTAACTACGAACAATCATGCTTAAGCTACATAATCTTTACTCCCTGGAATGGAGATAAGAAACGCCCTAACCTTTGGAATAGAGATTGATAGGATTGGAATCAACTGGTATAAATACAGATGTAACAAGACAACAGGAGACAGAACTTAGGAGACAGAACCTATACAGAACCTAGAGACAGAAGAACTTCACTGGAGAGAACATGGCAAAAGATCCTGGACAGAACCTGGCTACAGAACTTGTTTGGAGAACCTAGACAGAACCTGGCTGAAGCACCCGGCTACAGAACCTGGCGACCGAATGTGGCTGGAGAACCTAAACCGAACCTGGCTGGAGAACCCAGCGAGAGAACATGACTACAGAACCTGGCTGGAGAACCTGGAGAACCTGGCTGGAGAACCTAGCAAGAGAACATGGACACAGAACTTGGCTGGAGATTGTGGCTAGGGATCCTGGCAAGGCTGTTGATCACCTGAAGGCTGCCTCTGTGTCATTCCTTCTTCACTGACTCTCTCCACATCTTTGGGGACCCCTGGATCCGCTGGGGCTGGAGCCCAGCATCTGGCACCCGAACAGGGACCCCTAGGTAAGCGCCCCGCACTCGGGACGGCTCGGACTCCACCATAGGAAGAGGGTGGATAGTCTTTGCCGACTTCGTCCACACCTTTGGGAACCCCTGGAACAGGATTCCCCTAGGTAAGCGCCCCCACCCCCCCTATTGAGAACCCCACACTTGGGACGGATAGGACTCCACCAGGGTGCTACAGACCCCCCTATAGAGGATAAGTAGGGTAAGAAGGTGGATAGTACAGAACTTAGATTGAGAAGATGTGCCATACTGAGTCTAAAGAAAAAAGACTCTGTATTGATCTTTTAACACATATGCTTGCTAGCAGAGGAATTAAGGTTACTCCCAGTCAGACAGAACGTTTTATACAAGAAGTATGTCCATGCTTTTCTGAGGAAGGAAAGATGCCGGAAAGGTAAACGTAAAGGCATGGGAGAAGGTAGGCCCAAGAAGCCTTATCCTTAACCCCACTGCCGCCTTTCCACCCTTGGAAAGTGCAGGATTGGCAAGCTCTCCCTGGGGTGATAGATCAGGACTCAGGTAATAGCGGAAAGCGCCAATCCTACTCTTAAAATGGATACAAGAGAGCATTTGGGGTTTTTCTTTTTAATGCCTGTTTTTAAAAAATAAAAAAGGGGAAATTTGCCGGGAGCCGGTCTATCCTTGCTGTTTCAAGGGACCTGGCGTATATGGCATACTGTTCTTAATATGTTTGCTCACCTTCTTGGCGCTATGTGTTTTAACCAAGGTCACCTCTCCGAGAAAGGTTGTTTCCCCAGGTAGGGATTTTCCCCTGAAGTTAGGGAGGGAATAAAACTTCTTAACTAAGTGCCAGGTGGGTATTTAATCACTTTAACTACGAACAATCATGCTTAAGCTACATAATCTTTACTCCCTGGAATGAAGGTTATTCCTAACCTTTGGAATAGAGATTGATAGGATTGGAATCAACTGGTATAAATATAGATGTAACAAGACAACAAGAGACAGAACTTAGGAGACAGAACTTAGAAGATAGAACTTAGAAGACAGAACCTACACAGAACCTAGAGACAGAAGAACTTCGCTGGAGAGAACATGGCAAAAGATCCTGGGCAGAACCTGGCTACAGAACTTGGTTGGAGAACCTAGACAGAACCTGGCTGAAGAACCTGGCTACAGATCCTGGCGACCAAACCTGGCTGGAGAACCTAGCGAGAGAACATGACTACAGAACCTGGCTGGAGAACCTGGCTGGAGAACCTAGCAAGAGAACATGGACACAGAACTTGGCTGGAGATTGTGGCTAGAGATCCTGGCAAGGCTGCTGATCAACTGAATGCTGTCTCTGTGTCATTCCTTCTTCGCCGACTCTGTCCACACCTTTGGGGACACCTGGACCTGCTGGGTCTGGACCCCAGCAACCTGAAGATATGTTTACTGATATTTAGATAAAAAGGAAAGGAGAGGTAGAAAGAAAGTGAGAGAGAAACATTGATCACTTGCCTCCTGAATGTACCCCAACAGGGGATCCAATGCTGACCAGAAATCAAATCCACAACCTTTTGATGTATAGGATGATGCTCCTATGAACTGTGCCACCTGATGGGGCATTCCTGTTTTAACTTTCAATGATCATGTGATTTATAGTGATGTCCCATCTTCTGTCTCTATAATTAGCAATTGTGTCTTGTGTTTGATTATTGATTTTTTTCTTCTTGTATATTTTCAGTTTTTACTGTCATTGGATTTTGTTTTAATTCTTAATATTTCTCTTCTTCTGCTTACATTGATTAAATTTATTCCTCCCAGCCCCCTAGTTTCCTAGAGCAGAAACTTAGATGATTGATTTTAGAGGCTAATTTTGTTATTGTTGTTACATGTATTTATTGCTCTAAATTCCTGCCAAGCACTGCCTTGGTGCATTATCACAAATTTTAAGTAATTTGTGTTTTTATTTTATTTTGTTCAAAGTAATATTTCATTTTTTGGTAATTTCCTCTCAGTCCATGTGCTGTTTTGAAAAGTGTTGTTTAATTTGTGCATATTTATGATTTTTCAGCTATATTTATGTTAATGATTTTTAGTTTAATCCATTATGAGAATGGATTTGTGTTATTTCTATTTTATATTTTTAAATTTAATTGTTGAAAGTATTACAGCTGTCTCCTTCTTTTCCTTCACTGCACTCCCACCTCATCCCCAGGCCTTCACCACACTACTATCTATATCCATCAGTTATGCATATATGCATATAAGTTCTTTGGTTAATCTCTTTCTGTCCATCCATCCCCCTCTGAAATACCTCAGTCTGTTATATGCTTCAGTGTCTCTGGTTTTGTTTTGTTTGTCAGTTTATCTTGTTCATTAGATTCCACATATAAGTGAGATTATGTGATACTCACCCTTCTCTGTTTGGCTTATTTCACTTAGCATAATATTCTCTAGGTCCATCCATGCTGTAACAAAGGGAAAGAGATTCTTCTTTTGTATAGCTGTATAGTATTCTATTGTATAAATGTACCACAACTTTTTATCCCTTTGGGCACTTGAGCTGTTTCTAACTTAGTTATTGTAAATTGCCTTGCTATGAACATAGGGGTGTATATATTCCTTCAGATTGACCAGAATCGAACCCGGGACCTTTCGGTCAGAAGGCCGATGCTCTATCCCAGTGCTGGCGAACCTATGACACGTGAACTCATTTTTTTGGTTGAATTTTCTTTGTTAAATGGCATTTAAATATATAAAATAAATATCAAAAATATAAATCTTCGTTTTACTATGGTTGCAAATATCAAAAGTTTCTATAGGTGACACAGCAACAGAGTTAAGTTAAGGTTTTTCAAAATGCTGACACACTGAGCTCAAAAGGTTCGCCATCACTGCTCTATCCACTGAGCCAGACCGTCTAGGGCTTGGTTTGCTTTTATATTTTCTTCTGCTTTGATTGCTGTGGCTACGGGACTTCTAGTACTATGTTGAATAAAAGTTGTGAAAGTGGGAATCCCTGTCTTGTTCTTGTTCTTTATTATGTTGAGGTGTGCTCTCTCTACTCCCACTTTACTGTGAGTTTTTATTAAAAAAAATGGCAAAATCTTCCATTTTGAAATATTGTGTTTTGTTGGATTTTGTCTGCTTTTTCTGTGTCCATTGATATGATCATGTGATTTTTGTCTTTCAGTTTGTTTATGTGATGTGTCACATTTATTGATTTGTGAATATTGTACCAACCTTTCATCCCTGTAATAAATCCCACTTCCTCATGGTATATGATCTTTTTAATATATTACTTGATCCAATTTGGTAATATTTTGTTGAGGATTTTAGCATTTGTGTTTATTAGTAATATTGGCCTGTTATTCTCTTTCTTTGTAAGAGAGGAGAGAGAGAGAATCATTAATATCAGAAGGAAGCATTCATCGGCTGCCTCTTGCATGCATCTGTCAGGGATCTAGCCTACAATCTGGGCATGTGCCCTGACCTCAGATTGAACCTTGGGTGCCCAACCAACGAAGCCATACCTGGCCAGGACTCATTCACATATTTAAAAAAATTTAAGGATGTTTCTTGGCCAAAAATGGGCTGTCTCTAATTAAGTGTTCCATGTGAGCTATAAAAGAATGTGTGTTCTGCTGTTGATGTAGTAGGCTATAGTTGATCATTATATTCAGAAAATTGGTGGTACTCTTAAGTTCCATTCTATCCTTAACTACTTTGTACTAGTTACTATTATATGTATTTCTAATACCTATTTAAATCTTCAACTCTAATTGTAGTATCAGTTTGTGTCTTAAGTATTTTAATTCTCTATTGTTAGGTCATAGACGTTAATTTTGCCTTTCAAAGAATGTATACTTCTACCATGGTCTGCTTTCTTTCTGATATTTTCTTGTAGAGCAGCGGTTCTCAGCCTGTGGGTCGCGACCCCTTTGGGGGTTGAATGACCCTTTCACAGGGGTCGCCTAAGACCATCGGAAAACACATATATAATTACATATTGTTTTTGTGATTAATCACTATGCTTTAATTATGTTCAATTTGTAACAATGAAATTGGGGGTCACCACAACATGAGGAACTGTATTAAAGGATTGCAGCATTAGGAAGGTTGAGAGCCACTGTTCTAGAGTATAATCTGGAATTAATATTAATATTAACTACTCTCACTCACTTTACTTTGATTACTGTTAGCTTTCTTTATTCGTTTATATACAGATACATATATATTAGTTGGTTTCTTACGACCCACATGTATTTGGGTTTTAGTATTTTATTCACTCTGACAATCTCTGTCTTTAAATAGGTGCATTAACATTGACATTCATAGTGATTATTGATTTGGTTAGGTTAGTATCTACCATTTTGTTACCTGTTTGTATTTATTTATGTATACTTTGTTCTAACTTTTTATTCCAGTTTCTGTGTCTATAAATTTTAATTATGCATAATATATTAATCTATTTTTTCCTTATTATATGTTATACTTTTAAAAAATATGTATTTGTTCTAGGGTTTGCATTACACATTTACAACTAACCCAACTTCACTCTCAGCTATACCAGTAGAGATTCAAGCCTAGTGTAGGTATTTTATAAAAACATAGTATTCTTAATTTTTCCTCCTACTCTTTGAATCACTGCTATATAGAAGCATATCTATTTCTATCTATATATATAAAAGTCTAAGCGACCAAATGAGTGTTCACTATGACACACACTGACCACCAGGGGGCAGATACTCAATGCAGGAGCTGCCCCCTAGTCATCAGTGTGCTCCCACAACCAACCTCCCGTGGCTGACCAGCTTCTCGCCGTCCCTCTCCTGAGTCAGCCGACCCTGATCTGCCCTGATCGGGACTGGGTGAGTTGGCCCCAATTGGCCCTCTCACCAGCCAGGCCTACGGACCCCACCTGTGCACGAATTGTGCACCGGGCCTCTAGAATACACATAAGAACACATAATGAACAACTTGTTGCTATTATTTTTAACTAACTAATCTTTTAGGTCAATTAAAAATAAGAAAAATCTTAGACCACCATCTTACATCATACACAAAATTGAGCTCACAATGGATTAAATTGTTGACTATAAGACCTGAAAGCAGAGAAACTTCTGGAATGAAACATAGGGTTAAACTCAATGCAGTTATTTTTAGTAATACTTTTTTTTAAAATTTGGCAGCAAACATTAAGACAACAAAAGCGAAAATGAACAAGTGGGATTACAACACACTGAAAATATTCTTTTTTAAAATTATTTTTATTGTTTAAAATATTACAATACTTGGTGGGGTTTTCCCATTGACACCCTCTACCCTGCACATGCCCCTCCCAGGCCTTCATTACACTATAATCTCTGTCCATGGACTATGCATATTTTCATATAAGTTCCCTAAATCTCTCCCCACCCACCATTCCTACCTTTTGTCAGTCTGTTCCAGGCTTCTAGGACTCTGGATCTCTTTTGTTTGTCAGTTTATTTTCTTCATTAGATTCCACATATGTGTGAATCACAAGATACTTATCTTTCTCTGACTGGATTATTTCTCTTACATAATACTCTCAAGGTCTATTCATGCTGTTGCTAATGGTAAAAGTTCCCTTCCTTCCTTCCTTCCTTCCTTCCTTCCTTCCTTCCTTCCTTCCTTCCTTCCTTCCTTTTCTTTCTTCCTTCCTCCCTTCCTCCCTTCCTCCCCTTCCTCCCCTCCCCTCCCTTCCCCTTCCCTCCCTTTCCTTTTTCTTCCCTTTCCTTCCCTTTTCTTTCTTTAAAAACAGTGTATTACCGTATTTGCCAGCGTATAAGATGACTGGGCGTATAAGACGACCCCCTAACATTTCCACTCAAAATACAGAGTTTGTTATATACTCGCCATATAAGACTACCCCCTCTTCCGCACACCTTCCACACACCAAATAAAAGGTAAAACAATATCAGATTTGATTTTAACATTTTAATTTATATTCAAATGCTTATGACATGCAGGAAAACTGTCACAAGGCTGTATGTAATCAAACATATACATAAAACAGTGCAAGTTTATTACCGGTAAACATACCGGTAATTCACTAAAGAAAACACACTCTATAGACTGGTACTGTAGATGCTTCTCAGGAACACAGGCAAGCAGCCCACAACCTAGAGGGACTGTCAATAATAGAAGTAAGATAACAAATAGAGGGAGAGAGCAAGTGCCTGGCAAGTCCCTAGCAAGTTTGCTGGCGTGACAGTTTCACCTTAAAAGCCTTCAAACTCCTCTTCATCATCTGATATTAAAAGTTCATCAACGACATCTTGGTGCCATGATAGGGATGATAGGGGTTTGACTGGTCGACATTTTCTATGCTGTACTGTACAATGGGGCAGTATTGTGGTTGGCTGTTGGCTGTATACAAAGCCTGATTTGATTGGTCCCTGCTCCCTGTTTGCCCGCCCTGTCACTATAGCAGTCTGGTCCACCCTTGCATCAGCATCTCTCTGGGACCTCACTAGTGCGCAAGTGCGAGCTCTTCAACATTCTAACAGGCACCATGATAGCGCAAAATCGCGAATCTTCAATGCATATGTAAAGAAATATACGGCAACCCGAATTTACCACACTCGCAAAATTGCACACAGCCAACCATACACCCAGTATGGTATCGCGATTCGCAATTTTGCGCTATCATACTGGGTGTATGGTCGGCTGTGTGCGATTTTGCGAGTGTGGTAAAATCGCATAACAGCAAAATCGCATAACAGCCGAGCATACACCCAGCAGCACTGCTGATGCCTGAACGGTATGTGGAATGAAGTGGGCGGGCATCGGGAGGCCACTATGGCACGGGGCAAGCACTATGGGCAGTCTATCTGAAGTGTACCTGGCGTATAAGACGACCCCCCACTTGGAGGCATATTTTTCAGGGCCAAAAAATCGTCTTATACGCCGGCAAATACGGTATTTCTTTGTATAAATGTACCACAGCTGTTTTATCCACTCATCTGCTGATGAGGCACTTGGGCTGTTTCCAAATCTTAGCTATCTATAATAATAAAAGCGTAATATGCCAATTAGACCGGACAGCCGAATGACCTCTGGATATCATTCTGGACAAAGCTACAGCGGGGGCCAAGGCAGAGGCAATTAGGGGCAATCAGGCAGGCATGCAGAGTGGTTAGGGGTGATCAAACAGGCAGGTGAGTGGTTAGGGGTGATGAGACAGGCAGAGTGGTTAGGGGCGATCAGGCAGGCAGGCGAGTGGTTGGGAGTGATCAGACAGGGTGGCGAGTGGCTAGGGACGATCAGGTAGGCAGGCAGAGTGGTTAGGGGCGATCAGGCAGGCGGACAGATCAGCTGTTAGGAGCCAGTGAACCCGGATTGCAAGAGGGATGCCCAAATGCCAGTGTAGTCCCTGCAAGATTGGGCCTAAGCTGGCAGTCAGACATCCTTGTGGGATCATCGGATTGTGAGTGGTTCCAGATTGTGAAAGAGTGCAGGCCTGGCTGAGTGGACACCCTCTCCCAACCCCCATGCATGAATTTCATGCACCGGGCCTCTACTGATGGGGCGCACTTGGCTGTTTCCAAATCTTAGCTATCTATAATAATAAAAGCGTAATACGCCAATTAGACCGGACAGCCAAACAACCTCTGGGTATCATTCTGAACGAAGCTACAGCGGGGGCCGAGGCAGAGGCAGGTAGGGGCAATCAGGCAGGCATGCAGAGTAGTTAGAGGCGATCAGAATGGTAGGGCGATAATGCTGTCATGAACATAGGGGTGCATATATTCTTTCATATTGGCGCTCTTGGTTTCTTAGAATATATTCCTAGAAGTGGAATCACTGGGTCATATTGCAATTTCATTTTTATATTTTGAGGAAACTCCAGACTGTTTTCCACAGTAGCTGCAGCAGTCTACATAGACCACCAACTTACATCATATGCCATAATAAACTCAAAATGAATAAAAGACTTAAATGTAAGTTGTGAAACCATAAAAATCTTCAAATAAACCGTAGGCAGCAAAATCTCAGACATCTCTCATACCAATATATTTGCGTATACATCTTGTGACAAAGGAAATGAAGGCAAAAATAAACAAATGGGACTACATAAAAATAAAAAGCTTCTGGATAGCAAAAGAAACCATCAACAAAAGGAAAAGAGAGCCCATTGCATGGGAGAACATATTTGCCAATGATATATCTGATACTTACTATCCAAAAGATATAAGGAACTCATATAACTTAACAAATGGAAGGCAAATATACAATTGAAAAAATGGGCAAAGAACCTAAATAGACACTTCTCCAAAGAGGACATACAGATGGACAAGAGACATATGAAAACATGCTCAAAGTCAGTGATCACCAGAGAGATGCAAATTAAAACAGCAATGAGATATCATCTTATACCTGACAGAATGGCTATCATCAACAAACAACAAGTTTTGGTGAGGATGTGGAGAAAAGGGAATCATAGTACACCAACAATGTTTTAAACAGCAAAGTAAACCATACAACATGAAAAGGCAACTTAATGAATGGGAGAAAACTTTCAAGTCTTTTATTTGAAAAGAGATTAATAATTAAAATACAGAAAGCAGTCATATTACTTAATAGGAAAATACCAAATAATCTATTTTAAAAACAAGCAAAGACTCTTTGGACATTTTCAAAGAAGATATGAAGGTGGTCAACAGTTTCACATATAGATCATTACTGAACAGGGAAATTCAAATCAAAACCATAATGAGAGCCAGCTGGCCGGTGTGTCTCAGTGGTTGATCCTTGACCTATGGAACAAGATGGTCATGGTTCAATTCCCAGTCGTGATGCATGCCCCAGGGGCCTGCAGGAAGCAGCCAATTAATGCTTCTACCTTATCACTGATGTTTATATCTCCCTCTTCTTTCCTCTCTGAAATATATATATATATATATATATATATATATATATATATATATATTATAAAAACTGTAATGAATTATCACCTCACTAGAGGGGGGTCCTCAGTCCAGCCTATGCCCTCTTGCAGTCTGGAACCCCTCGGAGGATGTCCACCTGCTGACTTAGGCCTGCGCCCTGGGGGATCAGGCCTAAGCTGGCAGTCAGACATCTCTCTGGCAGCCCGGGAGCCCTTGGAGGATGTCCACTTGCCAGCAGGGAGCAGGCCTAAGCTGCAGTCGGACATCCTTAGTGCTTCTGAGGAGGCGGGAGAGGCTCCCACCACTGCTGTACTGGCAGCCGTCAGCCTGGCTTGTGGCTGAGCAGAGTTCCCCCTGTGGGAGCGCACTGACCACCAGGGGGCAGCTCCTGCATTGAGCATCTGCCCCCTGGTGGTCAGTGTGTGTCATAGTGACCAGTCATTCCCAGTTGTTCTGCTGTTCTGCTGTCAATTTGCATATTACCCTTTTATTATATAGGATACCTGTTAGAACAGCAATCTTCAAAAGGACAAGAGATAAGGTGTTGGAGAGGTAATAGAGAAAAGGAAACCTAGTTTACGGTTGGGAGAATGTAAATTGATAAAGCTCCTATGGCAAACTGCTTGTAGGCTCCTCAATAAAACTAAAAATAGAACTACCATATTACCCAGTAGTTATACTTCTAAAATATATCTGAAGGAAAGTCACCTCCTGGTTCACTGTAGCATTTATAATAGCCAGGACATGGAAACAATCCAAAATGAAGAGTTAAAGAAATTGGTGTATTTGTACACATACAAAGAGACATATACAGTTTATCCTTAAAAACTTGGCTTTAAATTGCACAGGTCCACTATTTGTGGAATTTTTCATAAACATAAGGTAGCCCTCTGCATTTTCAGGTTTTGTACCTTCTGATTCAGTTAACCATAAATTAAAAGCTGTATTTTTTTTTTTTTTTTACATGGGGTTGGGAATCCAGAGATTTGGTCTATTGACTTAATGCATTACTTTACACAATTATAAGGGATTGGTATTTGCAAGAGTCATGAAACCAATCCTCCACATATATTAAAGCACAACTGTAAAGTTATGGGGGACTCAAAAGTTATTCAGGGTGTGGGGGTTGGTGCCCTACTTGTTGGGCATTGTTCAGTCATTTGTGACATCTTGGATGGGCCTTCAGGATATTATGCTAAGTGAAAAAAGTCAAAAGATGACAAATAATCTTTAATCTTATTTATATGAGAAAGTAAAAATAAACCAAACTTATAGAAAGGTTGGTGGTTGCTAGAATTGTTGATGGAAGGAATAGGTGAAGTGGATGAAGGTGGTCTAAAAGTAAGAAATCCTGAGGATGTAAATAAAATATAGTGTAGTGATTGTAGCTAATCCTATATAATAAAAGGCTAATATACAAATAGACTGAACAGCGGAACAACAGAACATCTGAACAACCAGTCTTTATGATGAGCACTGACCACCAGGGGATGTGTGCAAAACATTCGGGTGTTGGCTGTGACGGGATAGTGGAGCAGGTGAGTGGGGTACCAGACCAAGGGCAAGGCATTGGTTGCTGTCTTTGGGGCGAGCCTGTGGTTACTAGAAATTCTTTGCTACTGCCTCAATCCCATCTAGCACTTGCTCCTGCAGCTGGTGCCGGCCCTGCTCATACCTGCTGCTGACACCCAATGCTGGCCCCAGTGGTTTGGGCACCATCAGTGCGTGCAAGCTGCGGCTGCTGGCCCCAGTCACCCATCAGGGCTTCTCCATCTCCCTCAGGATGATCGAGGCTGGCAACTGCCTCTTGGCACCCACTGCAGGTGCCGGACCCAATTGCTCCACACCTTCAGTGGGTAAGAGTGGGGCCGGCAAAATCAGCGTGTGGGAGCAGCAGCGGCGGAAGCAGGACTGCCAGCAGACAAGGGACCCAGGGCTGCAGCAGGAAGGGCTGGGCAGGGAGCGGAGGATGGGCCTAGACCCACCCTGGTACCTATCACATCCTTGTGGCTCACAGTTCCTTTCAAAGTGCATGAATTTATGCACTGGGCCCCTAGTAATGTATATTTGAAGGTTGCCAAGAGAATAAACTTTTAAATTCTCATTGCAACAAAAAGTTGAAATTATATGGACGGAGGAGAAGGGAACATATGTAATACTTTCAACAAGAAAGATTTTATTTAAATAATAAAATTGTAATTATGTTAATAACATCATTGTTTTTTTGTTTTTCTTTTATTTATTTTATTGCTTAAAGTATTACAAAGGGTATTACATATGTGTCCCTTTTTTTACACCCCCCACCCCCCAACCCATGACAATCCCCTGGCCTCCCCTACCCCCAGTGTCTTATGTCCATTGGTTATGCTTATATGCATGCATACAAGTCCTTCGATTGGTCTCTTACCCCCCTCCCTCCTGCCCCCCAACCCTCCCTGGCCTTCCCACTGCAGTTTGACAATCTGTTTGAGGCAACTGTGCCTCTGTATCTATTACTGTTCATAAGTTTATAATGGTCTTTATTATCCATGAATGAGTGAGATCATGTGGTATTTTTCCTTCATTGACTGGCTTATTTCACTTAGCATAATGCTCACCAGTTCCAACCATGCCGTTGGAAATGGTAAGAGTTCCTTTTTAGAGCAGCATAGTATTCCATCGTGTAGATGTACACAGTTTTCTAATCCATTCATCTACTGATGGGCACTTAGGTTGTTTCCAGATCTTACCTATGGTAAATTGTGCTGCTATGAACATAGGTGTGCATATATCCTTTCTGATTGGTGTTTCTGGTTTCTTGGGATATATTCCTAGAAGAGGGATATATTCCTAGAAGAGGGATCACAGGGTCAAATGGGAGCTCCATTTTTAGTTTTTTGAGGAAACTCCATACTGTCTTCCATATGGCTGCTCCAGTCTGCATTCCCACCAGCAGTGCACAAGTGTTCCTTTTTCTCCACATCCTCTCCAGCACTTGTCGTTTGTTGATTTGTTGATGATAGCCAGTCTGACAGGTGTGAGATGGTACCTCATTCTTGTTTTGATTTGCATCTCTCGGATGATTAGTGACTTTGAGCATGTTTTCATATGTCTCTTGGCTTTCTGAATGTCCTCTTTTGAAAGGTGTCTATTTAGATGCTTTGCCCATTTTTTGATTGGATTGTTTATCTTCCTTTTGTTAAGTTGTGTGAGTTCCCTATAAATTTTGGAGATTAGGCCCTTATCAGATATGACATTGGCAAATATGTTTTCCCACACAGTGGGTTTTCTTGTTGTTTTGTTGATGGTTTCTTTTGCTGTGCAGAAGCTTTTTATTTTGATGTAGTCCCATTTGTTCATTTTCTCTTTAGTTTCAAGTACCCTAGGAGCTGTATCAGTGAAGAAATTGCTTCGGCATATGTCTGAGATTTTGTTGCCTTTGGATTCTTCTAGAATTTTTATGGTTTCCTGACGTACATTTAAGTCCTTTATCCATTTTGAGTTTATTTTTGTGTATGGTGTAAGTTTGTGGTCTAGTTTCATTTTCTTGCATATATCTGTCCAACTTTCCCAGCACCATTTATTGAAGAGACTATCTTGCCTCCTTTGTCAAATATTAATTGAGCATATTGGTTCGGGCCAATTTCTGGGCTCTCTATTCTATTCCATTGATCTATATGCCTATTCTTGTGCCACTACCAGGCAGTTTTGAGAACAGTGGCTTTGTAATACATCTTGATATCTGGTATTGAGATCCCACTTTGTTCTTTTTCAGGATTGCTGCAGCTATTCAGGGTCTTTTTTTATTCCAGATGAATTTTTGGAGAGTTCGTTCTAGATCTATGAAGTATGCCGTTGGTATTTTAATGGGAAGTGCGTTGAATTTATAGATTGCTTTGGGTAGTATGGACATTTTAATGAACATGAACATGGTATGTTCTTCCATCTGTTTATGTCTTCCTCTATATCTTTTTTCAATGTCCTGTAGTTTTCTGAGTAGAGGTCTTTTACCTCTTTAGTTAAGTTTATTCCTAGGTAGCTTAATTTTTTTGGTACGATGGTAAACGGGATTGTTTTTATAATCTCTCTTTCTGAAAGTTCACTATTGGTGTATAGAAATGCCTCAGATTTCTTGGGGTTGATTTTGTATCCTGCTACATTGCCAAATTCATGTATTAAGTTTAGTAGCTTTTTGAGGGAGTCTCTAGGGTTTTGTATGTATAATATCATGTGGTCTGCAAATAAGGACAGTTTTACTTCCTCTTTTCCAATTTGGATGCCTTTTATTTCTTCTTCTTGCCTAATTGCAATGGCTAACACTTCCAGTACTATGTTGAACAGGAGTGGTAAGAGGGGGCAACCCTGTCTTGTTCCTGTTCTTAGGGGAAATGGTGTTAGTTTTTGTCCATTGAGTATGATGCTGGCTTTGGGCCTGTCATATATGGCTTTTATTATGTTGAGGTATGATCCTTCTACTCCCGCCTTACTGAGAGTTTTTATGAAAAATGGGTGTTGAATTTTGTCAAATGCTTTTTCTGCATCAATTGATATGACCATGTGGTTTTTTTCTTTCAATTTGTTTATGTGATGTATCACGTTTATTGATTTTCGGATATTGTACCATCCTTGCATCCCTGGGATAAATCCTACTTGGTCATGGTGTATGATCTTTCTGATGTACTGCTGGATCTGATTTGCTAAGATTTTGTTGAGGATTTTGGCATCTATGTTCTTGAGGGATATTGGCCTGTAATTCTCTTTCATTGTGTTGTCTTTACCTGGTTTTATTAGGGTGATGCTGGCCTCATAGAATGAGCTTCGAAGTGTTCCTTCCTCTTGAATTTTTTGTAGTAGTCTGAGGAGGATAGGTTTTAGTTCTTCCTTGAATGTTTGGTAAAACTCCCCTGTGAAGCCGTCTGGTCCTGGGCTTTTGTTTGCTGGACGCTTTTTGATGACTGCTTCAATTTCTTCCATAGTTATTGGCCTGTTGAGATTTTTAGATTCTTCCTGATTGAGTTTTGGAATGTTGTATTTTTCTAGGAATTTGTCCATTTCCTCCAGGTTGTCTAGTTTGTTGGAATAGAGCTGTCCATAGTATTTTTTAACAATCATTTGTTTTTCTGTGGGGTATGTTGTTATTTCGCCTCTATCGTTTCTGATTTTGTTTATTTGGGTCCTCTCTCTTTGCTTCTTGGTGAGTCTGGCTAGGGGTTTGCCAATCTTGTTTTTCCTTTCAAAGAACCAGCTCTTGGTTTCATTGATTTTCTGTATTGTTTTTTTGGTCTCTATGTCATTTATTTCTGCTCTCATCTTTATTATCTCCTTCCTTCTGCTCACTCTGGGATTTTCTTGTTGCTCTCTTTCTAATTCTTTGACTTGTAGAGTTAGATGATTTACTACCATTTTTTCTTGTTTGTTAAGATAGGCCTGTAGAGCTATAAACTTCCCTCTCAAGACTGCTTTCATTGCGTCCCATAGGTTTTGGATTGTTGTGTTTTCATTGTCATTAGTTTCCAGGATGTTTTTAATTTCTTCTTTGATGTCATTGGTAACCCAATCAGTATTTAATAGCATGCTATTCAGCTTCCAGGTGTTTGAGTATTTTGGGTTTTTTTTATTGTAGTTTATTTCTAATATTATGCCATCGTGGTCTGCGAAGATGCTTTTTATGATTTCAATCTTCTTGAATTTGGGGATACTTTGCTTGTGACCCAATATGTGGTCTATTTTTGAATATGTCCCATGAGCACTTGAGAAGAACGTATATTCCCTGGCTTTGGGGTGAAGCGTTCTGAAGATGTCTATTAAGTCCATCTGATCAAGTGAGTCATTTAGGATTGCTGTATCTTTGCTGATTGTTTGTCTATAGGACTTATCCAGTGCTGTCAGTGGTGTATTAAAGTCCCCTACTATGATTGTATTGCTGTCGATCTCTCCTTTGATATCTTCCAGGCGTTTTTTTACAAATTTGGGTGCTCCTGCATTGGGTGCATATATGTTTACCAGGGTTATATCTTCTTGTTGTATTGATCCCTTTAGTATTATGAAGTGGCCTTCCCTATCTCTTGTTATGGTCTTCACTTTGAGGTCTATTTTGTCCAATATAAGTATTGCTACCCCAGCTTTCTTTTCCTTTCCATTTGCCTGAAAGATATTTTTCCATCCTTTCACTTTCAGTCCGTGTGAGTCCCTCCTAATGAGGTGGGTTTCTTGTAGACAGCAGATGTATGGGTCATGTTTTTTTATCCATTCAGCCACTTGATGTCTTTTGGTTGGAGCATTTAGTCTGTTTACGTTTAAAGTTATTATTGAAAGGTACTTGTTTGTAGCCATTTCTTTTTGTGTGTGGCTGTTTTCTTTCTGAGCTTTTTATTTCTTCTTTTTATACCAAACCCTTTAGCATTCCTTGCATTGCTGACTTGGTGGTGATAAACTCCCTTAGCCTTTTTTTGTCTGTGAAGCTTCTTATTTCCCATTCAAGTTTGAATGCTAGCCTTGCTTGATAGAGTATTCTTGCATTCAGTCCTTTGCATCACTTTGTAAATTTCCGTCCATTCTTTTCTGGCCTGATGTGTTTCTGTTGAGAAATCATTTGATAGTCTAATGGGAGATCACTTGTATGTGACTTTCCGTCTCTCTCTTGCGGCCTGTAAGATTTTCTCTTTGTCCTGAACATTTGTCATGGTAATTATGATGTGTCTTGGTGTGGGTCTTTTCGGGTTCACCTTGTTTGGGACTCTCTGGGCTTGTGTGACTTTGTTCATCCCCACCTCAGGGAAGTTTTCTGATATTATTTCTTCGAATAGGTTTTCTAATCCTTGTTCATCTTTCTGTTGTTCTGGCACCCCTGTTATTTGTATGTTGTTTCGTTTCATGTTGTCCCAGAGCTCCCTTAGGCTCTCCTCCTGTCTTTTAATTTTTTTCTCCAGTTGCAGTACATTTTGGGTGTGTTTTGCTTCCTTGTCTTCTAATTCACTTATTCGGTCCTCTGCTTCTCCTAGTCTACTGTCGATACTTTCAATGGTGTTTATTATTGCAGCCATATCACTCTTCATTTCTTCTTGGGTGTTACTTAAGTTGTTGATTTTTTCATCTGTTTCTTCTAGCTTCTTGCAGAGGTTGTCGATTTTTTCCTCCATCCGGTTTATGCACTGTAGGACCCTTATTCTGAATTCTTTTTCTGTCATGTTGCATGCCTCTGTATTACTTAGCTGCTTTTCTGGAGAGTCCTGCTTCTCTTTCCTTTGGGGGTTTCTTTGTCTACCCATGTTTGATCTCACTGACATATCTAGACGTTGAGTCGTTCAGTGGCTGCTCCCTGGGTGGCAGTGAGTCCTTGGTCTATGGTTGCTCTTCGGGTGGTTGCTCTTCGGGTGGTTGCGGTAGCCGCTGCTCTTCGGTTGGCGGCAGCTCCTCTGGTGGGTGCTGTTCACAGCTGTGTTGTCTCTTCTTGCTGGTGGGGGTGGTTTCACGTACAGCTGCTGTTCCTTAGCAGACGGTATGGTGCTCAGGAGGTTGCTGTTGCTTGGATCTGCTCCGTTGATTTAAGGGCACAAAATACAACACTACAAGCCACCAGGTACCAGGCACTAAACACAAATATATTCACGATATTAATAACCCCAAGTAAAGGCGACCACCTGAATTAAGAGAATTAGGGGATAAGGAAGAAGGAAGAGAAAAAGATAAAAGAGAAAAAAGAAAAGAAAAGAAAAGTAGGGACCAAAAAAAGGAGTGCAAAAATGAAATTGGGAAAAAGAAAGGGGGAAAATAAAAGCGAGAAAAGAAAAGAAAAAAAAGAGCAAAAAGAGAGAATGAAGTGGAAGAGGGGAAGAGACTTTTTATATGAGGAGAATACTCCTATAGAACTGCCACTAATCCCAGCAAATTCCAGCAACAGCTCCCTGTAGATGGATGCAAACTAGAAACAACCAATAATATAATGATGAAAATAGAATGGAGAACACTAATCCCAAAATAAAATAGAGAGAAAATAAAATGGCACTTTAAAAGATGGTAAAATGGTAGCAGTAATAATACTGGTTAAAAATAAGAAGGTAGTAATTAAAAGGGTAAAATCAGGTGATGGGAAAAGAGGGAAAAAAAGAAGAAAAAAAGGAAAAGAAAAAAAAAGGGAAAAAATTGGTTCCTTAGTTAAAAGGTGAAAAAAGAAAAAAAAAATTGCAGAAGTGAAGGTCCTTCGGTTCTTCTATTCTTCAGTCTGGCTCGCCTTTAGTCCTGCCAGGTATTCAGGAGAGTGTTGAGTTTCCCTGCGATACACTGTTCCTCTGTTTGTAAACCACAGTCCTTATTTTAAAGCAGGCCAGATTTTGTTTCCCAGACTGCCTTATTTTGTGTTTAGCAAAGAGTCAGTTTTCGGCTCAGCCTCTGGGTGGCAGTGTTCTGGGGTTGGCCTCTGAGGCTATACAGCATTGAAAATCCCTCTATAGGCCAGACCCTGTTAACTCCCAGGGGCTGATTAGATTATTTTAATCCTTGATCTCGTTCAGGGTGGAATCTGGGTGTGGCTGTGCTCCTTGCCTGGGGGTTGGGGGGAGGAGTCTCACTCTCGGGAGAGAATGGCTGCCCAAGTCCTGGGCTAAGGGGTGTCTCAGCACTCAATTTGCTGCCACCTCTCCTGGCACCCCCTCTCTCCTGAGTCTCTCCCCGGATTCCACTCCTCCGCACCCTCTCCCTCTCTTCAGCACAGGTGAGTGTCTGAATCCAAAATGTCCTATGAACAGGATTCGGTGAGAACAAACAAACAAACGCCGGCTGCGGAAACGGGGAAAGCTTGGTTTCTGTAAACTCTTCTTTTACGGGCACTGCATGGTCAGGTCAGCTCTTCAGGCTGCCCCCTTTAGGCTCAGTCCTCCGTGATCACAGAACCCAGCTCTCAAATCCCCCGGCGGTGCCAGGAATCCCGAGGATCGCCTTTCCCTGTCAGGGGCTGTGCCTGTCCCAAGGGACGCGGCTGTCTGCCACGAGGTCTCCCTCCGACCCTCTCGGCTCAGAGGTCTGGCAAACTTTCCTGCCCAAATCCCTGGGTGTTTTTTTTACCTTTCCAGGGGAGTTCTGCCTTTCCCAGCTGCAAACCGTCTCACCAGCTGAGCAATTTCGCCAATTCGGGGTGGGTGTTATTAGTTTCAGCTGCTCACTCCATTTGCTCCGGGACAGGACCTGGGACGCGTCTGCCTACATCGCCGCCATCTTCTTTCCTCAAAATCGTCTGTGAAGCTTCTTATTTCCCCTTCAATTTTGAATGATAGCCTGGTTGGATAGAGTATTCTTTGATTCAGTCTTTGCTTTGCATCACTTTGTAAATTTCCGTCCATTCTTTTCTGACCTGATGTGTTTCTGTTGAGAAATCATTTGATAATCTAATGGGAGATCCCTCGTATGTAACTTTCCGTCTCTCTCTTGCAGCCTGTAAGATTCTCTCTTTGTCCTGAACATTTGCCATGGTAACTATGATGTGTCTTGGTGTGGGTCTTTTGGGGTTCACCTTTTTTGGGACTCCCTGGGCTTGTGTGACTTTTTTCTTCCCCTCCTCAGGGAAGTTTTCTGATATTATTTCTTCGAATCGGTTTTTTAATCCTTGTTCCTCTTTCTGTTGTTCTGGCACCCCTGTTATTCGTATGTTGTTTCGTTTCATGTTGTCCCAAAGCTCCCTTAGGCTCTCCTCCTGTCTTTTAATTTTTCCCTCAATTGCAGTACATTTTGGGTGTGTTTTGCTTCCTTGTCTTCTAATTCACTAATTCGGTCCTCCACTTCTTCTAGTCTACTGTTGATACTTTCAATGGTGTTTATTATTGCAGCTATATCGCGCTACATTTCTTCTTGGGTCTTGCTTAAGTTGTTGATTTTTTAATCTGTTTCTTCTTGCTTCTTAATAACATCATTGTTTTAATCTCTCAGTTATATACATGTATTACATCATTTGTTGTACACTTTATGGCAATGCTGTATTTCATGTCAATGTAAGCATATCAGTTTCTGACTTATGGCAATTTTATTTTGTGAAGATCAATTCAAGCTTTTTGGTTGTTTTGTTCTATTTTCTTTGGCAAGGTAGTATTTTTAGCAATAATCTCTAAATTTCTGTGCATCTAAAAATGTCTTTATTTTTATTTCACTCTTTATGTATAATTGTTCTGGGTCCAGAATTCTAGCATGTTTTTCCCCCTTTTAATTCTAAATATTTCACTCTTCTGTCTTCCTTTCTGAAGAGAAATTGAGTGTAAGTCTTATGCTTGATCCAGGATAAGTAAGTTTTATTGTTGTTATTAATCCTCACCCCTGGATTTCTCCCGAACTCCCCCTCCCCTGTGCATATTTTTTCCAGTGACTTAGAGTGAAAGGGGGGAACTTTTTTTTTAAATGTATTTTATTGATTCTTTACAGAGAGGAAGGGAGAGGGATTGAGAGCTAGAAACATCGATAAGAGAGAAACATCGATCAGCTGCCTCCTGCAAACCCCTACTGGGGATGTTCCTGCAACCAAGGTACATGCCCTTGACCTGAATCGAACTTGGGACTCTTCAGTCCGTGGGCTGACCCTCTATCCACTGAGCCAAACCAGTCAGGGCAAGGGGGGACCTTTTTTGTTCTGAGGTCAGACTCTTGTAGACAGCATATATGTGAGTCATATATAAGTCATGTTGTCTTACCCATTCAGCTACTATATGAATTTTGATTGGATCATTTCACCCATTTACATGTAAGGGTATTCTTAATATGAACTTGATTATTGCCAATTTTATCCTTTTTGCCTATGTTTCCCTCTCTCTTACTTTTTCTTCCAATAGTCCCTCTAACATTTCTTGCTATGCTGATTTGGTGGTAATAAATTTCTTTTGCCTTCTTTTGTCTGTGAAACTCTTTATTTCATCATCTGTTTTTTGAATGATAACCTTCTTGGATAAGGTAGTCTTATTTTCAGATCCTTCCCTTTCAATACCTTGAATACTTCCTGTCATTCCCCTTTGGCCTGTGTCTGGGGATGGGCCTCTTTGGGTTCTTCTTGCTTGATGCTTTCTGTGCTTCCTGAACTTAACTTTTCCCTTCATAGGTTAAGGACAATTTTGGCCAATATTTGTACAAACAGGTTCTCTATCCTTTTCTGACTTTCTTCTCTTTCTGGTACCTCTATGATGCAGATGCTGTTTCATTTAATGTTTCCCAAAGCTCCCTTAACCCTTTGTGGTCCAACTTTATTTTTGGAATTCAAACAGTCTGGTCCAAATTAATTGATGGGATTGAATGTTGAACTTTTTAATGTTTTTATTTTAAAGTTTAAACCAAAAATTCACCGGTTATATTATTATGTTCAATCAAAGAGTATATTCATTAAAACATTTCATAGTGTGGTATCTTTTGAAACTAGTCTGTCGAGTCAGCCTCGATGTTGGACCGAAAAGGTTTAAACTGTTCTGTGTTTTGTTGTTGTTTTGGGTCTTTTTAGTGTTGTTGTTATTTTTTTATATTACTATATTGTTGGCAGCAAACAGATGTCTCTTATCCTGTCCCTTTTTGTCTACCTCCACACTATCCACACCCACCCTACATTTTCCCCATGCTATTGACTATGACTCTGGGTTGTACATGTATGCTTTTATGTTGTTTGATTAATCTCTTCCTCCTCCTTTTTTTCTTTTTGGTTCTCTGAGTGATTATTTCTCCCTGTGTCTAATTTGCTGATTCAATCCTTGGCTTTCTCTAATTTGCTTTTTATTCCATCCAATGTATTCTTTATGTTTGCTGTGTCATTATATATATTGTGTGTGTGTGTGTGTGTGTGTGTGTGTGTGTGTGTGTGTATGTAAAATCCTTACCTGAAGATATTTTTCCTTTGATTTTTAGAGAGAGTGTAAGAGAGGGAAAGACAGAGATAAACATTGATGTAAGAGAAACACATCAGTTGGTTGCCTCTGACCAGGGCCAGGGCCCGAGGAGCAACCAATGTACATGGCCTTGACCAGAATCAAACCCAGGACCCTTTGGCCCGCAGTTCGACACACTGTCCACTGAACCAAACTGTTTAGGGTTCATCCTTTATTTCTGACTGGTTGCTTTTAATAATGTCTATTTATTTTTTTTATGCTGTTGAGCACTTTTATAATCATTACTCTGAATTATATATCTGATAAGTTGCCTATCTCCATTTCATTTAACTCTTCTTCTAGAGAATTCTCTTGTTCTTTCATTTGAGTTCTGTTTATCTTCCCATTTTTCTGCCTCTGCATGATTGTAACTATTTATTAGGTACATCTGCTATGAGTCACAGTCCTGGTCGGCTTGTCTTTGAGTAGTGTCTTGCCATGCCTTCTAGTGTAGTCTCCTTGATCTTTTGAGTTCGGTGCCCTAGAAATGCCCCTTGCATGGGTTATCTGCACCTCCTATTGTAATTGCCTTCTGATTGTACATTTCATGGGTGGACTCAGTCCTCAGGCTGGCTGCCTATGAGGCTCAATCCGAGATAGCTGTTATACAGGTGCTGACAGAACAAGACAAGATAAAACAGGACCAAACTGAATACAACACAGACAAATAGAACAAAAGCTAATAAGAACCAAAACAACCCTACCACCAACAAAAAGCATAAGGAAAGCAAAGATAAAGAGAAATAAAAGGGAATATTATAATACAAGTGACCAAAAAGAAGAGAAGAAAATGACAGGAGAATGTGAAAGAAAAGTAAAATATAAGAAGAGGATATATATATGTGTGTGTGTGTGTGTGTGTGTGTGTGTGTGTGTGTGTATACTAAAGGCCCGGTGCACAAAAATTTGTGCACTCGGGGGGAAAAGGGGGTCCCTCAGCCTGGCCTGTGCCCTCTCGCAGTCTGGGACGCCTCGGAAGATAACGCCCTGCTGGCTAAGGCCTGTTCCCGGGTGGCAGAGGACAGGCCCAATCCCTAGGTGCAACCCCTGGTCGGGCTCAGAGCAGGGCCGATAGGGGAGTTGGGGTGCCGCCCCCTGTCATGCACAGAGCAGGGTGGAACGGGAGGTTGTGATGCCACCCTCAGTCACACTCAGGGTGGGGTCAATTGGGGGGTTGGGGCACCGCCCCCTGTCACACGCAAGGCAGGGTCGATGGGGAGGTTGCAGTGCCATCCCCTGTCATGCGCAGAGCAGGGCCAATCAGGGGGTTGGAGCGCTGCCCCCTGTCACGCACAGAGCAGGGTCGATCAGGGGGTTGAGGAGCTACTCCCGTCACTCACAGAGTAGGGCCGATAGGGGAGTTGGGGCACTGCCCTGTCACACACAGAGCAGGGCCCGTGGGGAGCAGTTGGGGCGCCGCACCCTGTCACACACAGAGCTGCAGGGCAATCAGGTGTTTGGGGAGCTCCCTCATAGCAGGCACAGAGCAGGGCTGATCAGGAGGTTTGGGCGCCTTCCCCTGTCACAAATAGAGCAGGGCGGATAGGGAGGTTGTGGCCCCACCCCTGTCACACACAGCGCTGCAGAGCGATCAGGGGGTTTGGGCGCTGCCCCCTGTCACGCTGATCCCGGTGCCAGGAGGCCTCTCAGCTCCGCTGATCCCGGTGCTGGGAGGCATATTACCCTTTTACTATATAGGATAGAGGCCTGGTGCATGGGTGGGGCTGGCTGGTTTGCCCCACTGGGGTGCCTGGCCAGCCTGGTTGAAGGGATTATGGCTGTTTGCAGCTGGTCACATACCCTTCAGGGTAGGGGTCCCCACTGTGGTGCCTGGCCAGCCTGGATGAAGGGATGATGGCTGTTTGCAGCTGGTCACACACCCTTTAGGGTGGGAGTCTCCACTGGGGTGTCTGGCCAATTTGGGTGAGGGGCTGAGGGCTGTTCTCAGGCTGTCGGGTTGCCGAGAGCCAGTCCATCCTTGCTGTTGCAAGGGACCTGGCATATATGGCATACTGTTCTTAATATGTTTGATCACCTTCTTGGCACTATGTGTTTTAACCAAGGTCACCTCTCTGAGAAAGGTTGTTTCCCCAGGTAGGGATTTTCCCCTGAAGTTAGGGAGGGAGTAAAACCTCTTAACTAAGTGCCAGGTGGGTAGTTAATCACTTTAACTACGAACAATCATGCTTAAGCTACATAATCTTTACTCCCTGGAATGGAGATAAGAAACGCCCTAACCTTTGGAATAGAGATTGATAGGATTAGAATCAACTGGTATAAATACAGATGCAACAAGACAACAGACAGAACTTACTTAGAACTTAGGAGTCAGAACCTAAGAGGCAGACCGAGAGACAGACTTAAGACACAGAACTCAGAACCTACAGACAGAACTTACAGACAGAACTTAGAGACACAGAACTTAGAAGGCAGAGTCAGAACTTAGAACCTACTCACAGAACTCAGATGCAGATTCGAGAGACAGAACTTAGGAGACAGAACTTACACGGAACTTAGAAGACAGAACCTGGCTGGAGATCCTAACCAGAACTTCGCTGGAGATCCTGACCAGAACTTGGCTAGAGGAACCTGGCTATGATGATCACCCGATGGCTGCCTCCGTGTCAAGAGAACCTGACTAGAACTTGGACAGAACCTGGCTGGAGAACCTAGTGAGGGAACACGGCTACAGAACCTGGCTGGAGATCCTGACAAGAGAACCCAACTATGCTGATGAACTGAACACTGCCTCTGTGCCATTCATTCCTTCTTCGCCGACTCCGTCCACACCTTTGGGGACCCCTGGACCTGCTGGGGCTGGACCCCGGCATATGGCGCCCGAACAGGGACCCCTAGGTAAGCACCCTGCACTCGGGATGGATAGGACTCCACCGTAGGAAGAGGGTGGATAGTCTTCGCCGACTCCGTCCACACTTTTGGGAACCACTGGAACAGGGTTCCCATAGGTAAGCCCCCCCTATTGAGAACCCCCACATTCGGGACGGATAGGACTCCACCAGGGTGCTGCAAACCCCCCTATAGAAGATAAGTAGGGTAAGAAGGTGGATAGTACAGAACTTAGATTGAGAAGATATATTGATTCTTAGATTGAGAAGATGTGCCATACTGAGTCCAAAGAAAGAAGACTCTGTATTGATTCTTAGATTAAGAAGATGTGCCATACTGAGTCTAAAGAAAAAGGACTCCGTATTGATCTTTTAACGCATATGCTTGCTAGCAGAGGAGTTAAGGTTACTCCCAGTCAGGTGGAACATTTTATACAAGAAATATGTCCATGCTTTTCTGAGGAAGGAAAGGTGCTGGAAAGGTAAATGTAGAGGCATGGGAGAAGGTAGGCCCAAGGAGCCTTATCCTTAACCCCACTGCAGCCCTTTCACCCCGGGAAAGTGCAGGATTGGCAAGTTCTCCCTGGGGTGATAGATGAGGACTCAGGTGATAGCAGAAAGCGCCAATCCTACTCTTAAAATGGATACAAGAGAGCATTTGGGGTTTTTCTTTTTAATGCCTGCTTTTAAAAAATAAAAAAAGGGGGAATTTGCCGGGAGCCAGTCCATCCTTGCTGTTGCAAGGGACCTGGCATATATGGCATACTGTTCTTAATATGTTTGATCACCTTCTTGGCACTATGTGTTTTAACCAAGGTCACCTCTCTGAGAAAGGTTGTTTCCCCAGGTAGGGATTTTCCCCTGAAGTTAGGGAGGGAGTAAAACCTCTTAACTAAGTGCCAGGTGGGTAGTTAATCACTTTAACTACGAACAATCATGCTTAAGCTACATAATCTTTACTCCCTGGAATGGAGATAAGAAACGCCCTAACCTTTGGAATAGAGATTGATAGGATTAGAATCAACTGGTATAAATACAGATGCAACAAGACAACAGACAGAACTTACTTAGAACTTAGGAGTCAGAACCTAGACAGGCAGACCGAGAGACAGACTTAAGACACAGAACTCAGAACCTACAGACAGAACTTACAGACAGAACTTAGAGACACAGAACTTAGAAGGCAGAGTCAGAACTTAGAACCTACTCACAGAACTCAGATGAAGATTCGAGAGACAGAACTTAAGAGTCAGAACTTAGATGAGGATCCGAGAGACAGAACTTAGAGACAGAACTTGAGGACAGAGCCTGCGCAGAGCCTGGAGATGGAGGAGCTTCGCTGGAAAGAACATGGCGGGGGATCCTGGACAGAACCTGGCTGCGGAGCTTGGTTGGAGAGCCTAGACAGAGCCTGGCTGGAGAGCCTGGGCCGAGCCTGGCTGGGGAGCCTGGCGAGAGAACATGGCTACAGAACTTGGCTGGAGGACCTGGAGAACCTGGCTGAAGAAACTAGAAAGAGAACATGGACACAGAACCTGGCCAACTGAACACTATCTCCGTGTCATTCCTTCTTCGCCGACTCCATCTACACCTTTGGGAACCCCTGGACCCGCTGGGGTTGGACCCCGGCATCGGGTGACTGTCAATTTCTATTACAAAGGTTAGGGCGTTTCTTATCTCCATTCCAGGGGGTAAAGATTATGTAGTTTAAGTGTGATTGTTTGTAGTTAAAGTGATTAACTACCCGCCTGGCACTTAGTTAAGGAGTTTCATTCCCTCCCTGACTTCAGGGAAAAATCCCTACCTGGGGAAACAACCTTTCTCAGAGAGGTGACCTTGGTTAAAACACACAGCGCTAAGGGGAGCAAACATATTAACAGTATGCTATATACGCCAGGTCCCTTGAAACATATGCTGTGCAGATGTTTCTTTCCTACAGCGACTGTGTCAAGCAGCAAGGATGGACCGGCTCCCGGCACTAATTACCATGTTTCTCTTTTATTACAAAGGAGATATATATACATATAATTTAAAAAGTAAAAATAATATATGGAATAGGAAGAGGAAAAACAAAAAAAGAAAACAAAATTTAAACAAAAGCAAAAAGTGAAATGAATATGGGAGAAAAAAGCAGAAATGAAGTGGAATCTATAAACCAAGATTATATACAAAGTAATAGTAAAGAAATATGAAGAGAAAAACAATTTCCACAGATTTTGGCGCCTAGATATAAACCTTTGGATCTCCTATTTGTGCAGCTTGTTGGATGTTGCTCAGATGTTGTCCAAGACTGGCCTGTTGATGTGCTGGTCACAAGCCTCCAAGTTGATTCTCTGGTGCTATCAATGTCAGTTACTAAAGCCAGGTAGCCTAACGCTTGTCAGAGCATAGTCCCAAACCGTACAGTTGGTGGGTCCTCTGAAGCCCAGAGACTCTGTCTTTCTTGGGACTCACCCTTTGAATGTCCCTGCTCTGAGTTGCTCTCCCATCTCCCATGGATCTTCACTCTATGAGGGTTTCTGGTACCTGTCAGGATATGGTTTAAGGTGTTGAAGGTAATGCTTGTAAACTGTGGGAGAGGGGGTGGGCACTTCATCCTTTAGGCAGGGCTGGGCTGACAGGCTGTACTCACTGGGGATCTGGATCGGCTTCCCTGCAGAGCTGTGGAAGGGCTCAAGCACACCCACCCACACAGAAACCCACCAGGGTGACATTGTTGAAACACTTCATTTCTGGTTTCCTGGCAGTCCATTGCTGCCACTCAGAATAGGAGGGGATCAAAAAAAACCAAAACAGCCCTAGATTTGTTTGGCCTAGAGGACAGAGCGTTGGCCTCTGGACTAAAGAATTTGATTGCAGTCAAGGGCACATGTCCGGATTGCCAGCTCCATCCCCAGTAGGGGGCATGCAGTGAGACAGCAAATCAATGATTTTCTCTCATAATGGTTATTTCTATTTCTCCCTTTCCCTCTCTGAAATCAATAAAAAATATATTTAAACAAACAAAAGCAAATATAAAAATCAGACCCTCTTGGCGCTTGAATTTTTTGCATAGGCCTCTGTCCTTGTACAGGGTTTTTGCTGGTCAGTTGTGTCCCTGAACCTGCATATTGAGCCTTACTGGTACAGATTTGTAGCCCCAAGACATTTGCCTTTCATTGGGATCATCAGCAGAACAGGGTAGATGTGACAGGTTTTTCAGGTTGGGCCAGGGTGCCTTTAGTGCATTTATGGAAGTGAGGTAGGGAAGTCCGGTCTCTTTTTCCTCCTAGGCACACAGACTAGCCTCCTCCCAGCTATCTTGCTTTCTGCCCAATGTTCTACCAGGGACTAGAAGCTACCTCTAAGTCACTGTTGGTTATACCTGTTAGCTCCCTTCACACCAAGCTCTGCAGTGTGGAGCTTTGCTGCTTGGCCATTCCCCCCAGTCCTAGATTAGATCTTTTGTCCTTGGTGCTGTAACAAAGAAATTGCTCTTTGCCTGGGCTTTTGCAATTTGAGCTTCCAAGGTGGGCTTGATCTCTACTGCTTCCCGCCCAGTGCTACATGAATTCCCATCCCCTTCTCTGTTTTCTGAGTTGGGGATACTTGCTTGGGCTTAGATTCTGTACTCTACTTTCAGGGGTGTGGGAGCACTGTTGCCACAATGTTTCTCCTGCTTACTAGCTGTGCTTTGCCTAGTTGACCCACCCTCTCTGCCTGTCCTTTCTTTTTTCTGTGTTCTCTATTCACAGTATTTCAGGTAAACTTCACTTCAACTAGTTTTTCATGCCTGATGTCTGGCAGTTGAGTCACAAATACCTCTGGTCTTGGGAGCAAGGAGTGAGAGGTTCCACCTATTCTGCAGCCATGATCATTCTTCATTGTTTTCTTTTAAAAGATATATATATATATATTATTGATTTTTTACAGAGAGGAAGGGAAAGGGATAGAGAGTTAGAAACATTGATGAGAGAGAACAATCGATCAGCTGCCTCCTGCACACTCCCTACTGGGTATATGCCCACAACCAAGGTACATGCCCTTGACCGGAATTGAACCTGGGACCCTTGAGTCTGCAGGCCGACACTCTATCCACTGAGCCAAAATGGTTAGGGCTCTTCATTCTTTTAAACAGGGATTTTCACTTGTCTCAGCACCATTTACTCCATGCATTATATTGGCAACTTTGTCAAGAAGTTTTTATTCACACTTTTTAAAAAAACATTCAATGCCCTTACTAGTGCTATGTAAATTTTTATTATTGATATGGAATTTATTGTATCAAAAACTTAAATTATGAAGAACTTCTGTAAGTACCGGCAATTTTATTAGTATGGTCTACACAGGTAGGGTCAGGTGACTGAACAAAATCATAATTAGAAATAGAAAATCTTACCTTTTTTCCTCAATATAATCTTTAGCTATGTATATTTGTATTTGTATGCCCTCAGTAAGTTTAGAATGTGTGCTTTTGCTTTGCTACTTGGGTATCTATAAGCACTTATGATACTTCGTTCCCTAATCTTGCTTTCATTTTTTTTCGTTCTCTTTTTGAATATCTGGTAAAATCTTAAAAACTACAGATTTCATTATTCAAGAAGAGTGTCAGTAAGGAAAAACATACCCTGTTTTTTGTTTTTGAAATAGGAATAAAGTCTTTCTCTTAGGAGTATGTACTTGCAAATATCTTAATCCTAAAAAAATTGTGAGGTTTTTTAAATATTATTTTATCTTTTAGTACTCTCTCAAATTCCTTTGATACCATTTAAAATAAAATTCAGCCCTAACCTGTTTGGCTCAGTGGATAGAACATCAGCCCTTTGACTCAAGGGTACCAGATTCAATTTCTGTCAAGGGGGCTTATACCTTGGTTTTGGGTTTGATCCCCAGTGAGGGATGTGCAGGAGGCAGTTGATTGATGTTTCTCTCTTACTGAAATTTGTATCACTCTATCCCCCTTTCTTTTTTTTTCTAAAAAACAATCAATAAAAATATGTTTAGAAAATAAAAAATAAATAATTTTTAAAAATATAAAATGAAATTCATCTTTAGACCACAATGAATGCATGTTTTTTTTAATTTGAAAAATAATTGTGTTCTATAATATTAATTTTGTGGCTGATGGAAGAGGATGAGTATTGTGTTATTTGGATTGCCTTTTCTTGATTCTTTACTTAATGTGGTCATTGAAGATATTTTTTATGAAATGTGTTTATAGAAACTTAGTTATCAAAGTATAACCAAGTAGGTTATATGTAGACTAGAGGCCCAGTGCACAAAATTCATACACTGGGGTGGGGACGGTTCCTCAGCCCAGTCTACACCCTCTTGCAATACATTTGCCCTCGGGGGATGTCTGACTCTGCAGGGAGTGGGCCTAAGCTGGCAAACGGCCATCCTTAGCACTGCCACAGAGGTGGGGAGAGACTCCCACCACTGCCACTGTGCTTGCTAGACATGAGCCCAGCTTCTGGCTGAGCAGCATTCCCCCTATGGAAGTGCACTGACCACCAGGGGGCAGCTCCTGCATTGTGCCCTTCATAGTGGCCAGTTGTTCTGCTGTTGGGTCAATTTGCATATCTTATTATATAGGACTAGTGGCCCGGTGCACGAAATTCGTGCACGGGAGGAGGTGTCTCTCAGCCCAACCTGCATCCTCTCCAATCTCGGACCCTTTGGGGGGTGTCGAATGTTGGTTTAGGCCTGATCCCAGGATGTCTGACTGCCGGGATCAGGCCAAAACCGGCAGTTGGACATCCCTTTCACAATCCTGGACCGCTGTCTCCTAACCACTCACCTGCGTGCCTGCCTGATTGCCCCTAAGTGCTTCAGCCTGCCAGCCCGATCGCCCCCTAACAGCTCCCCTACCGGCCTGATCATCCCCAACTGCCCTCCCCTGCTGGCCAGATCACCCCCAAGGCTTTTATTAGTACAGATATGACCCCTCATAGAAAATTTCACTAACCCTTCTTTACAATAAGGGATTGACGATTGAATCATTGGGACCAGGCACCAAGATTTCCTTTCTTTGAATTGTGGAGGGAATAATTATCTTGTCTTTAAATTGCCCTTAACATCAAATGAGATAATGACTTAGAAAAGCATAAAAGCACCATATAAAGACAACTGTCTTTTTCATATACTGAAAAGACAATAAAGTGGTAAAATGAAAAAAAACTGTTTTTATTCTCCCCTTCCTTCCTTTACAGCCTTTATTTAAACTTTGAAATTTAGAAAAATTTCACTTCTATTTTCATTTCTTTACATTCAATATTATTTTGTATTAGTTCCAGGTTTATTAGTTACAGAATAGTGGTTAGGCAACCATATACTTTACAAAGTGTTACCTGATATTTCCAGTACCCACCTGGCTTCATACCATCATTACAACACTGTTGATGCTATTCCCTATTTAAATGACAATAGGTTTACAGGTTCCTTTCAATCTTTCTTTTGTGTTGCTTGCCCTTCCTTTTCTTTCTCACTTCTTCCCTCATTTTCTTTATATAGTATCTCAATTGGCCCACAAAGCTCAGTGAAGGCACTGGGACATGCTTAACACATTTTACAGAGCAGGAAACTGAGGCCAATTCCAGTTGGCTATGAAACTGGACTCCTCACGCAGGGAGCCCTCCCAGCCATGCTCTCCACCTTTCCTAAGGGACAGCCGCGGGGCAAACAGAACAAACCTCCCCGTGAGGCTTCCAAGCCTCATTCTCCAGCACCTCCTCATCATGGATGCTCCACCTTCTTTCCTCTCCCCCACCCCACCCCATTCTTTACTGCCCACCCCCATTCTGGGGAGCGGGTGGTAGGCTTGCACTCACTGTGCAGGTGTGCACCCCCATGGGGTGGGCTAGAACTGGGGGCGGGGCGGCACAGTTTTTGGGCCAACGCGGGAGCAGGAGTCCTGGCCTCTCAAGTGTGCAAGCCGCGGTGAGGCCCGGTCAGCGCTGGGAGCTTCACCAAACCTCTGCGGTGGGGTACCCAGCAGTGGGGCGCTCCTCCACTGAGGTGGCGCCGCCCCTCCACCCCCGCCTCAGGGCTGAGAGTCTGCGCCCCTCCGCCCGGGCGTCCTTCCAAGCCTGCAGTCATCGCCTCTTGTTTCCCCGCCTATTGGGGCCAATACAGAACCTCACTCTCTGCAGGCGAGGCAGAGCCCCCCCGCCAGCACCCTGCCCAGGCCTGAGCACCCTCCAGTGCACCCCACCTTGGGCCGCCTGCCTCCTTGGGCCGCTTGCCTCCTGGCCAGCCGCTTCCCCCGAAGCCATGGCACTTGCCCAGGATCGCCCATCAGGCGGAGGCCTGTCTGCACGCCTGCAGACCCCATGGCCGCGGCTCCTGGCAGCCGCTTTGCCAAAGGTTCCTTTACCTTCAGGCTCGCTCCTCAGACCCCAGGAGCTTGGCTCCCATGGCCCAGCCCTTCCATGGCTCCCTGCAGCCCCGCTCTACTCAGCTCTCCTGCCGCCCACCTGTCAGGAAGCTGCCAGGAGCCTTGATGCGGGCAGTGTGGTTCTGGGGCAGGAGCTGGAGTGTGGGGAGCAGCTCCAGTAAAGTTTAGTAAACTCCAGGCCCCCAGCCCCTCCCTGAGTAGAGCCCAGGGCAGGCTGGAGGCCTGGGTCCAAACACTGCAGCTGCGGAGGCCCCCCCACCCCCACCCTGGGCCCCACACTGGGGTCCCGGCTGGGGGCATGGTTTAGCCGGCTTGTGCATGCCACCAAGCCCCCTCTCCCCCTCCCCCCACCCAGAGTGCACACAGGGGGCTTGGCGGTCTGCTGGGGAAAGCGGGTCGGGCCTCCGCCTGCAGTCATGCCCCCAACCCACTCTACCCCGAGAGCGGGTTGGCGGCGTGAGTGCGGGCGGACTCTGCAGCCGCCCCACCAGCTCGCATCCGGGTCTGCTGGCAGGATCGGGTCTGGGCGACTGCTGGCACTCACACCCCCAACCCGCTCTGGGATGGCGCTGTACCATCCTGCCTGCAATATGCAAATTAGCGGCCATCTTTTTTGGCGGTTAACTGCCATCTTAGTTGGCAGTTAATTTGCATATCTCGCTGATTAGCCAATGAAAAGGGTATTGGTTGTACGCCAATTACCATTTTTCTCTATTATTAGTTTAGATAGGACTATTTTATTCACTTGTGTAATTAAAACAGTAGCCTGTGATGGAATACTATGCATGAATGTTTATTTAATCTATAGGAAGAAAATGAGAAAAGAATGCAACACAAGGATTATTCAGACAATGAATCTACATCTTCGGATATGTAAGTAACTTTAATTAAGTGTTCAGTCAATATTTCTGTGCAAAAAGCATGGAATTAATTTTAATGTTTATTTTTTTTAAGTTCTGGAAAGAGAAGGAAAGGACCTTTTAAAACCATAAAGTTTGGGACCAACATTGACCTTTCTGATGACAAAAAGTAAGTTTTCCAGTTCTGTTTATGTAAAGTAAAAATAGGATTGCAGAATTGGAAATTCCGTAGTAGTTAAGGTTTTTGTTTGTTTTTTATTCCTATATTTTTTTATGTTGACATTAGTTAAAAAACCAGCATTTTAAAACTTCTTTATTAGGTTTTGAATTTGACTTTTTTTTTACTTGAAGAATGCCAGAACATTAATTTTATAAATTTTAAAATAAAAATTATGTGTTTCATTTACATCAAGCATGTCAAACTCGTGGCCCACAACGAATATTTTTGTGGCCCAGCCATTATAACAGTATGTAAGAAATGTTTTAGTAAAAATTTTGCTACTTAATTTTTACAATATCCTGTTATACATAATTATTAATAACAAATACAAGATTTGCTAATAACTGATTACTATAATTCTGTTGCATTTATTTCCCTTAAGTGCAGGCGCACCATTTCTCTCCACTAAATACCAGCAGCAAATATTTTGGCAGCTGATTGCCAGATCATTAGTCTTGTACTGACTTGTTTGATGTGTACAACAGAAAATATTTCACTTTCAGAGAATAAGAAAAATAGGTTTATTTGTGTTACGCTTATTAATTTATGCAATTATTCAGTGTCTGGTAAGTTCATGTTCAAGAAAAAATGTTAATTTTTATTAAAATGTTCTATTATTTTAACGATTAGTCATTGTATTCAGCATGTAAACTTAAACATTGTTTATTTGGCCCATGTTAGCCTTTGAGTTTGACATGCTTGATTTATATGATTATAATTTTTTTGTTTTTGTACAATTATCACTCTGTGTTTGAACTTTTTAAAAAAAGTTAAACATTTTAGCACTTTTGACTTTAAAAGTATAATAGTTAGAAATGTAATGTTTTCTGGTCAGATCACAAGACTTTTAAGACAGTTAATTCTCATAAATATTTGTAGCGAAGTTAAACTTCTTTTTTCTTTATTGATTAAGGTATTACATATGTGTCCTTATCCCCCCATTGTCCCTATCCCCCTTACCTCCCCCCCAGCTCATGCCCTCACCCCCTGGTGTCTGTGTCTGTTGGTTATGCTTATATGCATGCATTCAAGTCCTTTGATTGATCTCTCCTCCTTACCCCCACCCTCCCCTACCTTCCCTCTGAGGTTTGAGCATCTGACTGATGCTTCTCTGTCTCTGGATGCAAAGTTAAACTTTTGATCTCTTATTTTATTTCAGGTGGAAGTTGCAGCTGCATGAGCTGACTAAACTTCCTGCTTTTGTGCGGGTGGTATCAGCAGGAAATCTTCTAAGCCACCTTGGTCATTCTATTCTGGGCATGAATACAGTTCAGCTATACATGAAAGTTCCAGGGAGTCGAACACCAGGTTATTTTTATGGGCTAACATATCTTTGTATTTCAAAAGAAAGTGATAGTTAAATGTGACACATTTACATAGTTTCTGTTTATAATTATTTTATTCAAAATATTTTTTAATTCTTTCTAATAGGTAAAAATATTTGTAATTATTCTTATAATTGATCTGAGAGTATTAATTTGTGTCTCTTATCTTTTTTATATGTAAACACCAAAACTGAAAAATATAACTTGGGAAAGAAGCAATAAATCACTCAGTGAGTGAACTATATTATGACATTACATAAAGATTTTGTCTTGATCTCATTGATTGCAAGCTGACAGTTTTCCAATTTTTTTTTCACTGTAGTTACATTAAGAACTATATCATATTATACGGACTTAACATTTATATAATAAACGTTTTTTGGTTTTGTTTTATAATACATATATATACTAGAGGCCCATTGCAGGAAGATTCCTGCAAGAATAGGGCTTTCTGCAGCCAGAGCAAAGCAGAGAAAGGAGCAAAACCCGCCCTCTGCTCCAGTGTCTGCTGCCTTTAGTCTGCTACCGTCTCCGCTGCCTCGGCTCCCTCCCTTCTCTGCTGCTTTGCTCCCTTCTGCAGCACTTGGCTTCCTTCTACACTGTCTTCGGTCTTTGCTCCACACCTACATATGCAAATTAACCGCCATCTTTATTGGGTTAATTTGCATACTCACTCTGATTGGCTGGTGGGCATAGCAGAGTGACACCAATTTTCATGTTTCTCTTTCATTGTAGATTTTTTTAAAAATATATTTTATTGATTTTTTTACAGAGAGGAAAGGAGAGGGATAGAGAGTCAGAAACATTGATAAGCAAGAAACATCGATCAGCTGCCTCCTGCACACCTCCTACTGGGGATGTGCCTGAAACCAAGGCACATGCCCTTGACCAGAATCGAACCTGGGACCCTTTGGTCTGCAGGCCGACGCTCTATCCACTGAGCCAAACCGGTCAGGGCTAGTGTAGATTTTTTATTGATTTCAGAGAGGAAAGGAGAGGTAGAGAGAGATAGAAACATCAATGATGAGAATCATTGGCTGCCTCCTGCACGTTCCCTACTAGATATCAAGCCTGCAACCCAGGCATGTGCCCTGACTGAGTATTGAACCTGGGACCCCCTGCTTCATAAATCAACACTTAACCGCTGAGACACTCTGGCTGGGCTATAATAAAAGTTTTTATTGAAAATACTTAAATATGTACTGATATATTCTCACTTCTCATTTTACGACATTTTTAAAAATTGCAAATGTACATCTTTTAAAGCTATTCTACAATGAGATAATACATATTTTATCTTTAAAAATAAAAATATGTCTTCACAAATAGGTATTACCAAATACTGCTATCAATGTATGGGCATATATTATTTAATATATTAATTGGTTGTAACGTATATAAAAAGTTCTGTTAGCCCTGACCAGAGTGGCACCAAAGGGTCAGGGGCACATACCTGGGTTGCAGGTTTGATTCCTGACTCCTGTTGGGACTTGTGCAAGAGGCAACCATTCAATGTGTCTCTCTCACATCAGTGTTTCTCTCTCCCTCCTCCTCTCCCTTCCACTCTAAACTATCAAAGGAAAAAATATTTCTGGGTGAGGATTAACTAAAAAAAGTTCTGTATTTTTCTACTTGATGTTTTCCTTTCACATTTCATTGCACAAATGGCTTTTGCAAAATGGAAATATTCTGTGCATTGCACTGAGGTTTGAAAAATGGTTCTAAAGCTGTAGTGCTGCAAATTGTTGAAGGGATGGACATCTAGACTTTTGTTTAATTTTTAATACCACACAGAGTGTTTTAAGCAGCTTAATAGTACTTGCAGTGCCAAAAACATTGTCTTTCATATGTCTTTACTGTGTAGTATTGTTTTGCAATATAAGATTGTGGGTTTTTTTAAAGAATCATCATAAAAATTGCAAAAAAAAGTTAATGACCAATGACAGCGGTTGATTGTTGTTCTCATTCAAAAAAATTTTCAGTCTCAACACTGAGTGCTAAGCCATAAGTGACCAGCTTCTCTTTCCAACAAGAATTCATGAAACTGATGTTCATTAAGTCTTTGAGAATGGCACACAATAAAGTATTTTGCATAAAGTATGTGCCAATGAATAATAACATAATTAACCATAGACATTAAGCACTTTACATTTTCATAAACTTTGTTAATTTATCCAAGTAAGGCTTTTCTCACTTCATTCATATTTTTCCCACCATTAGTTGTAATATATCTTAGCAGATGCCCCTTCAGTAGTATTTAACCCCTTCCCCGGCAGAAACGTGTATACACGTTTTCACAAAATGTTCTTTTTCAGTCGTCGACGAGTATACTAAGAAAATATGGTAAAAAAATCTGGTTTATAGGAAGACGAGTTACAAACTGTTTTCATAACCAGCATCAAAAATACTATATAGAACCAAAATAAAAAAATTAGTCTGAAAAAGAAACGTTTTTAACAAAAAAATTGTTGGGGAAGGGGTTAAAGTTTTTTCAGTTTCTTAGAAAATATTCTCTTATAATGGTCCTGTGGAGACAACTTACAGAGGTGAATTCTTGAGTCACTTCACATTTGGTATTGACTTCTCAAAGAAACCAATCCTATATAATAAAAGAGAAAAATGGTAATTGGCTTACGACGATACCCTTTTCATTGGCTAATCAGGGCTATATGCAAATTAACTGCCAACTCGGATGGCAGTTAACTGACAACAAAATGGCAGTTAATTTGCACATGTAGGCACAATGCAGGGAGGCGAAAGGGAAAGCAGGAAGAAGCCTCCTGCCACTGACAGTGATCTGAAACCGAGGGGGGCGCTAAGAGCCCCCAGGGCCGCCTTTACCCTGCCCCCAGCCATGATCAGAGAATCAGGCGCCTTTGCCACCCTGGCCAGTGATAGCAGGAAGTAGGGGTGGAGCCAGCAATGGGAGCTGGGCAGGGTCAAAGCTGGCAGTCCCGGGAGCTAGGGGTCACTTGCCTGGGCCTAAAGCGGAGCCCACAATCGCGGGGCCGCTGCCGCTGCCGCTGCCGGGGCAGGACGCCTCGGCCAGAGGCGTTAGGCCTGTGCAAGGGCAGAGTGGGAGATCGCGGGGAGCTGGTAGTCCCGCTGCCCAGGCCTAATGACTTGGCCAGAGGCGTTAGGCCTGGGCAGGGGCGTAGCCTGTAACCGCGGGGAGCTGGGGGTGCCCTGCCCAGGCCTGGCACCTCTGCCGGAGGCCTCAGGCCTGGGCAAGGGACCGATCCGGTGATCAGCGATCGGATGGTGATGAGGGTCAACTCCTCTGGCCGAGGCATCAGGCCTGGGTGGGGGGCGGAGCCAGGGATTGGGGGGATATGATGGTCCCCTTGCCCAGGCCTGAAGCCTGGGTCAGAGGCATCAGGCCTGGGCCAGGGGCAGAGCCAGCAATCAGAGGGGTCTGGGGGGTCCCCTGCCCATGCCTGACGCCTGGGCCAGAGGCATCAGGCCTGGGTGGGGGTCAGAGCCGGTGATGGGGGAGGAGGGGGTCCCCTGCCAGGCCTGAATCCTGGGCCAGAGGCATCAGGCCTGGGCCAGGGGCAGAACCAGCAATCAGAGGGGTCTGGGGGTCCCCTGCCCATGCCTGACGCCTGGGCCAGAGGTATCAGGCCTGGGCTGGGGCAGAACCAGTGATGGGGGAAATGAGGGTCCCCTGGGCAAGTGGCCGATCCTGCAGTTGGAGATTGATGGGGGTCAATGCCTGAGGGCTCCCAGTATGTGAGAGGGGGCAGACTGGGCTGAGGGACACTCCCCCTCACCCCCACCCAGTGCACGAATTTCGTGCACCAGGTCCCTAGTTATATAATATTAATTATCTGTTGACTTGTCAAGAGACAAAAAATCTGCTTGAAGTTATTCATTTTATTTTTGAGTTGTGTATTGATGCTTCCAACATTTTCATTGAGTTGTCTGTTCTCAACAAAAGGATAACAGTCTGGAACCATTTTATTTTCTCTAGAAGTACCCACTGCAACCAAACATGATTTAATTAACTCACAATTTATAAACTGTTTTTCTTGCCTTGCCAGAGATTTCATTTAGTCTTGCCTTAATTTTGTTTTAGTTTTTGTGAAGCAATTTAGCTTGGACGAAATTTTACATTTTACATTTTTAAAAATTTCTGTCTATATATATTGTTAATCCTCACCTGAGGATATACTTTCCATTAAGTTTTAGAAAGAGTGCAAGGGAAGGGTGGGAAGAGAGACAGACAGACAGAGACAGACAAACATTGATGTGAGAGTGACATATAAATCTGTTGCCTCCTGCATGAGCTCTGAGGGGAGCCAGGGACCCAACCCATGACTTTTTGCTGCACAAGCTAATGCAGAGCTGAGAGATATATTTTAATGAGCATTTTAAATGTTTGTTTGTTTTTTATTTCAGAGAGAATGGGAGAGAGAGATAGAAACATCAGTTATGAGAGAGAATCATCAATTAACTGCCGCCTGCATGCTCCTCACTGGGATTGGAACTCGCAACTCAGACATGTGCCCTGACCAGAGCATCAACCATGACCTCCTTGTTCATGGGTCAGTGCTCAACCACTGAGCCAAGCTGGCTGGGCTCCACATGCTTTTAAAGTGTTTCATTTTCTTTTTTCTTTTAAATCATCACTGATTACATGCTTATTGATTTTAAAGAGAGAGGAAAGAGGTGGGCATATGAATGCAAGAGAAACATTGATCAGTTACCTTTTGTAGGTGCCCTAACCAGGGATCAAAATTGCAACCCAGGTACATGACCTGATCGGGAATTGAACCCACAGCCTTTCAGTATACATGAAAATGCTCCAACCAACTGAGCCCCACAGGCCAGGACAAAAGTGCTACATTTGAAGTCTTTCTTATTTTGACATGATGGCTATACAGTAATAAAAGAAAAAAATGTTGAAGTATGGGTGATACGTGCAGCAGTTGAAATGGTTTTGCATTATAACTGTTTGCTGCATTTTATAGTTTGCCAGGCAGTACAAGGCGATTAAAATGTATATAGTCTCTGTCACTCTGCTTAGTTCTGCTGTGTTAACATAATAGCACTCATAGACAGAGCATATCTGTGTCTTGTATGATAGTCTTACTCATAAGAACAGGTGTTTGGCCTTTGAGCCATATTTGCCATGCCCTGATTTAAAATCTTAAAAGTTTCATTCAACCCAAATATCTTTGATAAATGAAAAGAAAACATATTCAAATATACTCCCCCTTTGATAACCTTTGCATTGACTTTGATATGTCATAAGTGATAGTTCATATATTTAGTCATTTGTAAGTTCCAGCCATTAGTCAATTAGGGCAAATGATAGTTAACAAACAACCAGTTAGGCTATATACTAATGTCTACACACACAATCATCCTCTTTTTGTTTTTGCTGCTTGCAGTTGTTATCTGCAGCAGCTATAGTTTGAAAATCCAGTTACTTCTTCAGTATATTCTCACTGTATACTGGCCAACTTATTAAGTTAGTTTTTGCATATTTGTGAATGAGTTAAGCTTCCAAAGTTTCCTATTGGAATTTCCTGTAAAAGTTTTTGGAAGAAATATTTAAAATCTCAGCATTTTTGGAACAAGAGAGAGAAACATCAATTTTATTATTCTACCCATTCCTGCTTTCATCAGTTGATTCTTGTATGTGCTGTTACCAGGAATCAATCCCAGAATCCTGGCATATCAGGGTATCATTCTAACCAACTGAGTTAGCTCCTCAGGGTTTTTGATGTACAGCTAGATATAGAATCCATTGATTAGAATTTTTACTTCTAGTCTATAGTTGGAAATTCACTTTGAATTGGCCATCATTGTAGTTACTATTCAGCAAGAATTTTTTCCTCTCAAGTTTTTTCTTCCTCCTATTACATACCATTAAACTGGATCTATTAAGATTTACTTTAATTATTTCATTCAATTTGAAAGACTTCTAAAAGAAAATACTTGAAAATGAAAGGAAATTTAAAAAGTCTTTTTGCTTTAAAATTTGGAAGGTATATCAAGCTTAATAGTATATGTCTTTGTCATTTGTGCCTAAAAATGCTTGAACTTTTTTATTTTTTTCATTTATGGATTTCACTTAACTCTAAAAGTATTGTTAGCATATTATACTATATTAGTTTTATGTGTTTCAGTGGCATAGTGTTTTGACATTTAAATGCCTTATGATCACCACTTACAGTCTATTAATTATCCGTTCAGTTGCCACATTCCCCTTCACTTTTTTTATCCATGCTCCCAACATTCTACCCTCTGGCAATCAAGATATTGAGCTCCTTTCTATGATGAATATACAATTAGTAATGTTAAAAAGTGAGTTTTTGTTTTTATCTTTGGGTGTTTTTTTAAATTTCACATATAACTGA
This sequence comes from Myotis pilosus, assembly GCA_036010255.1. Classification (NCBI taxonomy): domain Eukaryota; kingdom Metazoa; phylum Chordata; class Mammalia; order Chiroptera; family Vespertilionidae; genus Myotis; species Myotis pilosus. The sequence goes on from JASKON010000048.1 coordinate 446,681, forward strand.
AATCATAGCATTTGTCTTTTTTCTGTAGGTACATCCAAGTTGTCACAAATGGCAAGAGGTCCTTATTTATTGCTGAACTCTAATATGTGTGCAAATGCACACGTTTGCACATTATATTTTATCCATTTTTCTATGGATATCTGTATTACTTTAATCTTGGCTAACATATCTAGAGCTATTTTTAATTTTTTTGACAAAACTCCATACTGTCTTCTATAGTTATTGCACCAATTTACAATCCCACCAGCAGTGCATGGGGCTTACCTTCCTTCCACATTCCTGCCAACACTTGCTTTTTTTTCTTTTTCTTTTTTTAATAAGGTATTACATATGTACAATACTTGTTTTTCTTATCTACAGTAATAAAAGAGAAACATGGTAATTGGCGTGCGACCGCTACCCTTCCCATTGGCTAATCAGCGAGATATGGAAATTAACTGTCAGCCAAGATGGCCGCCGGCAGCCAGGCAGCTTGAAACTAACATGAGGCTTGCTTGATTCAGTGATGGAGGACTGCAACGTTCCCGCCTGCCTTGCCGGCCTCTGAGCCTGCAATTTCAAACATTGTAACAAATATAGAGCTAAACAAAACCCCAGAAACCAGCTTTCAGGGAGCTGGGATCTCAGAGCTGGAGTTGATACAGAGTTTTGATTAGAAACAAAACAAACCAGATACCTGCTTTCAGGAGCGGAGGCCTAAGAGCTGGAGCCTCAGAGCTAAAGCTGGCCCAGAATAAAAAAAAAAAAAAAAAAAAGGAAAAAGAAGCAGTTGGGAGCTTCAGTCCCAGCCTGTAAACAGCCCGCAGCCCCTCACGCAGACTGGCCAGGAACCCCAGTGGGGACTCCCACCCTGATCCAGGACACCCTTCAGGGCAAACCAGCCAGCCCCCACCCATGCACCAGGCCTCTGTCCTATATAGTAAAAGGTTAATATGCCTCCCAGCACTGGGATCAGCGGAGCTGAGAGACCTCCCGGCACCGGGATCAGTGTGACGGGGCAGCACCCAAACCCCCTGATCGCCCTGCGGCTCTGTGTGTGACAGGGTGCGGCGCCCCAACCCCACACCCCACGGGCCCTGCTCTGTGTGTGACGGGGTAGAGCCATAAGCTCCCCATCGGCCCTGCCCTGAGTGTGACAGTGGTGGTGCCCCAACCCCCTGATCGGCCCTGCTCTGTGCGTGACGGGGTGGTGCGCCAACTCCCCTATCGGCCCTACTCTGTGAGTGACGGGGGAGCTCCCCAACCCCCTGATGGGCCCTGCTTTGTGCGTGACAGGGGGGAGCTCCCCAACCCCCTGATGGGCCCTGCTCTGTGCGTGACAGGGGGCAGCGCCCCAACCCCCTGATTGGCCCTGCTCTGTGCATGACAGGAAGCGGCGCCCCAACTCCCCTATTGGCCCTGCTCTGAGCCCGACCAGGGGCTGCACCTAGGGATTGGGCCTGCCCTCTTCCATCAGGGAGCAGGCCTAAGCCAACAGGTTGTTATTTCCCAAGGGGTCCCAGACTTCGAGAGGGCACAGGCCCGCCTGAGGGAGCTCTCCCTTCCCCCTGAGTGCACAAATTTTTGTGCACGGGGCCTCTAGTTTTTTATAATAGTCATTGTGATAGGTATGTAGTCCTATTTTGTAGTTTTGATTTGTATTTCTCTGATGATAAGTGATAGTGAGCATCTTTTCATATATCTATTGGCCATCTGTATGTCTTCGTTTGAGAAATGTCTGTTCATGTCCTCCGCCAATATTTTGATGGGATTATTTATTTATTTTTGTTATTGAGTTGTATGAGTCTCTTGTATATTTTAGATATTAACCCCCGAAATTGGATATATCATTTGCAAATACATTTTCTGATTCAGTAGACTGTCCTTTTGTGGTATCCATCACTGTGCAGAGGCTTTGTACTTTTTATTTTTAAATTTATTTATTTGCATGTATCTGTCCAATTTTCCTAATACATTTATTGGAGACCGTCTTTACCCCACTGTATATTTTTGCCTTTGTCTTAAATCAATTGACCATATAAGTGAGGGTTTACTTGACTGCCTATTCTTTTCCATTGTTCTATGTCTGTATAATACTGTTTTATTATAACTTTGTAATGTAGTTTAGTCAGGATAAATATATCTCTTTGTTCTTTCTCAAGATCATTTTGGCTAGTAGTAGTCCTTTTGGTTTCATATAAATTTTAGAACTTTTCTAGTTCTGAAAAGAAGCCATTAGTATTTTGATAGGGATTGTTTCGAATATGTAGATTGCTTTGGGTAGTATGGGCAATTTAACAGTATTAATCCTTGCAATCAGTTAGCAAATTATATATTTTTCCTTTTCTTCCTTGTCTTATACTTTTCAGAGTACAGATCTTTTACCTCATTGGTTAAATTCCTAGATATCTTATTCTTTTGATACCATTGCAAATGGGATTGTTTTCTTAATTTTTCTTATTATTGTTTATTGTTAGTGTACAGAAATGTGGCAGGTTTCTGTATATTAATTTTGTATCCTGCTGGTTTATGAAATGCATTTCTTATTCCAAAGATAACTTTTTTTATATGTATCTATTGTGTGCAAATAATGACAATTATTTTCCAATTTACCTTTGTTTCTTTTTCTTGTCTTGTCTAATTACCTTGTCTAGGTAATGAGAGTAATTGAGTAATAAAGGGTGGGGCAAAAGTGGGTTTACAGTTGCTCATATGAAAAAAGTAATACAGTAATCCTATATTATAAAAGGCTAAAATGCAAATTGACCAAATGGCATAATGACTGGTTGCTGTGACACGTACTGACCACCAGGGGACAGACAGTGCAGGAGTTGCCCCCCAGTGGTCAGTGCACTCCCACAGGGTGAGTGCCACTGAGCCAGAAGCCTAGCTCACAGCTGGCAAGGGCAGCAGTGATGGTGTGAGCCTCTCCTGCTTCTGCAGCAGTCAGACAGACATCCCTTCAGGGCTCCTAGACTGCGAGAGGGCGCAGTGGCTTTCTTTAGTGTCTCTCCGCCGGGGCACAAATTCCGTACACCAGGTCTCTAGTCTATATACTAGTAATAAAAGCTAAAGCGACTGTTATGACGGAATGACCAGAACGACCGGTCACTATAGTGCACACTGACCATAGCGAGCAGATGCTCAACGTAGGTCAGTGCGCTCCCACAGGGAGAACACCGCTCAGCCAGAAACTGGGCTCACAGCTGGCAAGCACTAAAGGAGCAACACTAAGGAGCAGTGAGCCAAGCGGTAAGGCGCATCGAGCAGGTAAGGGGCGAGGAGTCCCGGACTGCAAGAGGGTACAAGCTGGGCTGAGGACCTCCACCCCCAGTGCATGGGCCACTAGTTAATAAATAATTACACAAGAATAAACTCTTATGTTTCACATATTCCTGACTATACACCGACTTTTGCCTAACCCTGCATTGTTGAGAGTGAGCATCCTTATCTTGTTCTGATCTTAGAGTAAAACTTTCATCTTTTCACAGTGGAATGTGTGCTGTTAACTATCTTATATAACTTTATTATTTTGAGGTAAGGTTCCTCTTACCCACGTTAGTGAGGGTTTTTAAAATCATAAATGGATGTTGAATTTTATCAAGGGCTTTATGTACATCTGTTGAGATCTAATTTTTATCTTGGTGTTGTTGATGTGATATATAATGTTAACTTTATTGCGTATATTGAGCCATCCTTGAATCTTTGGTATAAATCTTACTTGATCAAGGTCTATAATCTTTGTAATGTATTACTGAATTTGACTTGCCAGAATTTGTTGAGGATTTTGGCATATCTATATATCTATGTCTATATCTATATATCTATATATCTATATATATCTAAATCTATATCTATATCTATCTATATCTAAGCCTAAGTGACCGTTCAACCATTCAACCTATAGCTATGCACACTCATCACCAGGAGCCATATGCTCCGATCGGTAGGTTAGCTTGCTGCTGGGGTCCGTCTAATTAGGAATGGGCGAGATGGGCCAGACATGCCTTGGAGCCCTCTTGTGGTCCCTTCCCTGCTTGCCAACCTTCCACATCCCTCCCCGGCCCTGATTGTGCATCGGTGGGGTCCCTGATAGCGAGAGTGCATAGGCCAGGCTGAGGGACCCCACTAGTGTACAGGGCCTCTAGTATATTCATAAGGGATATTGGCATGTAAATCTTTTTTTGTAAGGCCTTTGTCTGTTTTGTCTTTAGGGTAATGCTGGCCTCATAGAATGAGTTTGAAAGTGTTCCTTCCTCTTAAATTTTTAGGAATTGTTTGAGAAGGACAGTTATTACTTTTTTTGATTAGTTGGTAGAATTAACTTGTCAAGCTATCTTTCCTGGACATTGCTATGAGGTGTTTTCTTTCTTTTTTTTTTTTATTACTGCTTCAGTTGTAATCAATCTGTTCAGTTTCTTTGTTTCATCTGTTTCAGTATTGGCAGCTCTATGTTTCCAGAAATTTATTTTTCCAGGTTATTCAATTTGTTGGCATGTATAAATTGTTCATATTATCCTTGGAAAGTCCTTTGTTTTTCTGTTGTATCAGTTGTAATCCTCTTACATTTCTGATAGTAGAGGCCCAGTGCACATCACAGCGAGCAGTTGAGCAGCCCTTAGCATATCATTCTTTGACTAGAGGCCCAGTGCACAAAAATTTGTGCACTCGAGGAGGGGGGGGGGCCCTCAGCCCGGCCTGTGCCCTCTCGCAGTCTGGGACCCCTCAGGAGATAACGACCTGCTGGCTTAGGCCTGCTCCCGGGTGGCAGAGGGCAGGCCCAATCCCTAGGTGCAGCCCCTGGTTGGGCTCAGAGCAGGGCTGATTGGGGAGTTGGGGCGCCGCCCCCTGTCATGCACAGAGCAGGGCAGATCAGGAGATTTTGATGCCACCCTCAGTCACGCTCAGGGTATGGCCGATTGGGGGGTTGGGGCACCGCCCCCTGTCACACTCAAGGCAGGGTCGATGGGGAGGTTGCGGTGCCACCCCATCACCCACAGAGCAGGGCCCATCAGGGGGTTGGGGCGCCGCCACTCTCACACTTAGGGCAGGGCCGATGGGGAGGTTATGGCTCTACCCCGTCACACACAGAGCAGGGCCCTTGCGGGGGGGAGGGGGGGTGCCGCACCCTGTCACAGAGCCACAGGGCGATCAGGGGGTTGGGGAGCTCCCCCCTATCAGGCACAAAGCAGGGCTGATTCGGGGTTGGGGCACCTTCCCCTGTCACGAACAGAGCAAGGCGGATAGGGAGGTTGTGGCCCCACCCCTTGTCACACACAAAGCCGCAGGGCCATCAGGGGGTTTGGGCGCTGCCCCCGTCACACTGATCCCGGTGCCGGGAGGCCTCACGGCTCCACTGATCCTGGTGCTGGGAGGCATATTACCCTTTTACTATATAGGTTAGAGGCCTGGTGCATGGGTGGGTGCCGGCTGGTTTGCCCTGAAGGGTGTCCTGGATCAGGGTGGGGGTCCCCACTGGGGTGCCTGGCCAGCCTGGGTGAGGGGATGATGGCTGTTTGCAGTTGGTCACACATCCTTCAGGGTGGGGATCCCCACTGGGGTGCCTGGCCAGTCTGGGTGAGGGACTGAGGGCTGTTTTCAGGCTGGGGGTGACTGAAGCTCCCAACTGCTCCTTTTTTTCTTTTTTTTTTTTTTTATTCTGGGCCAGCTTTAGCTTTGAGGCTTGGCTCCAGCCCTTAGGCCTCCGCTGCTGAAACCAGGTTTCTAGCCTTTGTTTACAGTGTTGCCATCCTGCTGGCTGAAGCCTCAGCAGACTAAAGCATGTTTCTGGGGTTTTGTTTAGCTTCTATATTTGTTACATAGTTGCTTAGAGTTGCAGCTCAGAGGCTTGTATTGGCAGGCGGGGAACGTTGGAGTCCTCCGTCACTGAAGCAAGCAAGCCTCATGTTAGTTTCAAGCTGCCTGGCTGCCTGCAGCCATCTTGGCTGTCAGTTAATTTGCATATCGCCCTGATTAGCCAATGGGAAGGGTAGTGGTCATACATCAATTACCATGTTTCTCTTTTATTAGATAGGATTGGTTGAATGGCTGACTGGACACTTAGCATATTAGGCTTGTATTTTATAGGATTATTTATTTGAGTTCTCTCTTTGTCTTGATGAGTCTGCCTAAACTATGTTGATAGTTTCATTTACTCTCCATTTTTGTTTTAGTCTCTGTTTCTGCTTTGGTCAATTATTTCCTTTATTCTCCTCATTTGGATTTTATTTGTTCTTTTTCTAGTTCCTTTTTGTGTTGTTTATTTTAGCTTTTTATTTTTTTATTTCTGAGAGAGAGAGGGAGACAGAGATAGAAACATCAGTGATGAGAGAGAACCTATGATTGGCTGCCTCTTGCATGCCTCCTATGGAGGATCAAGCCCACAACCCAGGCATGTGCCCTTGACCAGGCATTGAACTGTGAACTCCTGGTTCATAGGTTGACTCTCAACCACTGAACTGCACTGGTGGGGCTGAGCTTTTTCTTGTTTCTTAAGATAGATGTATATAGCTATGAAGTTTCCCCTTAGAACTACTTTTACTCATCTTTTAAATTTGGGAGAGTTGTGCTTTCCTTTTTGTTTGTACCTAGGTGTATTTTATTTTCTGTTTGATTTCTTCTTTGATCTATCAGTTGTTCAGCCACGTTGTTTAGTGTTTGTACATGTGTGTTTTCCAGTTTTTGTTTTATAGCTGATTTCTAGTTCCATTCCATTATGGTCAAAAAATATGCTTGATGTGATTTCAGTCTTCTTGAGTTTATTAAGACTTGTTTTGTGACCCAGTGTTTAAACAATTTTGAAGAATATTCCATGTGTACTTAAAAAAATGAGTATTCTGCACTTTTGGGGATGTAATATTCTAGTAATTTGATGTGATCTAACATGACAACTAAGGCCATTGTTTCTATATTAATTTTCTGACTGGATGATCTCCCCAATAATGTTAAAGTAGTAGAGTAGTAAATTAGTAGAATAGTAAAGTAGAGAGTAAAGTTCCCTCCAGTATTATTGCTGTTAATTTCTACCTTTGTGTTCATTAATATTTATTTTAGATACTTAGACACTATTATGTTAATTCATAGACATTTATAATTGTTACTAGTATATCCTCTTGGATTGACACCTTAAAAAATTGGGTAATGTCCTTTATCTGAGTATTGCTACCCCAACTTTCTTTTTGCATGAAATATCTCTTTTGATCTCTTCATTCAGTTATATGTGTATCTCTCCATCTAACATGAGTCCCTTGTACACAGGATAAAGATACTTCTTTTTTTTTTTTAATCTATTCTGCTACCCTATGTCTTTTTAATTTTTATTTTATGTTATTTTACTTTTAATTACAGTGAATGTTCAGCATTCTCTGTTATTTTCAGGGGTACAGCATAATATTTTTTTAAAGATGTTTTTATTGATTTCAGAAAGAGAAAGGGAGGTAGGGAAAATAGATACATCAATGAAGAGAGAGAATCATTGATCAGCTACCTCCTACATGCCCCCTACTGGGGATGGAGCCTGCAATTTAGGCGTGTGCCCTGACCAATCAAGAGCAATATCAGTCAGGCTGTTACAATATTATGGATTATATTCATTATGCTGTAATTTACATCCCTGTGACTATTCCATCTTTTGAATGGAACATTTAGTCTGTTTACATTTTAAGGTAATTATTCATAGGTATGTGGCTCAGTGCCGCCCCCCCCCCCCTCCTTTTTTTCTTTTGGTGGTGGAAGTGTGTTTTTTTTCTTGATCTCTTTACTTTTGATTTGTTGGCTTTCTTTAGTGTTTTGATTGGATTCCTTTTTCTTTGATTTGTATATTTTTTATTGTTGGTTAAAAGTTACCAGGAGGTTTATAAAATCCTTCTATATTTATAGCAGTGCATTGTAAGATGGTTGACATTTAAGTTTAAACATGTTCTTAAAAGCACACTTTTTATTACCCCTTTCCATACTTTGTGTTTTTGATGCTATATTTTATATCACGTTGTTTTATTTCCTGATTATTGGAGTTACAGTGACTTTGCTACTTTTGTCTTTATTTATATTAGCTTTTTAGCTACTTTACTATATTCTGTATTGCTTTTATCTATGAGACTTTTCTTTTTCATGTATTTTTCATTACTGGTTAGGGCAGCCGTGGGCAAACTACGGCCCGCGGGCCGGATGCGGCCAGTTTGAAATGAATAAAACTAAAAAAAAAAAAAAAGACCGTACCCTTTTATGTAATGATGTTTACTTTGAATTTATATTAGTTCACACAAACACTCCATCCATGCTTTTGTTCCGGCCCTCCAGTCCAGTTTAAGAACCCATTGTGGCCCTCGAGTCAAAAAGTTTGCCCACCCCTGGGTTAGGGTCTTTACTTTTCTGCATAAAGAAGACCCTCTAATGTTTTATGAAGTGCTGGTTTGGTGATGATGAACTTCTTTAGTTTTTGCTTGTTTGGGAAACTCATATTTTTTCCTTTAATTCTGAATGATCACCTTGCTGGGTATAATATTCTGCATTGTAGTTTCACACCGCACCTCCCCCCCCCCCCCACTCCCCCCCTCTGCCCCCAGCATTTCAATTGAAGATATTTCCTCCCACCCGCTTCTGGCCTGCAAAGTTGCTGCTCAGAAATCAGCTGATAACCTGATGGGAGCTCCCTTTTATGTGACTTGTTGATTGACTCTTAGTACTTTCAAGATTATCTCTTTATTTTTAACTTTTGCTATTTTAATTACAATTACCCACTTGGAATGAGTCTCTTTGGGTTCATCTTGTTTAGAACACACTGTTTGCTGGACCTGGATGTCTCTTTCCTCCCCCAGCTTAGGACAGTTGTCAGATATTATATCTTCAAAATACACTTTTTGCCCCTTTCTATCTTGTAGGATACGTATAAGGCAATATTAGCATGCATATTTGATGTACTGATTGCTCTCCTGCTATAATCTATTTTCATTAAAAAATATATTTTGTTGCTGCTTTGATTGGGTGATTTTTACTATTTGTTTTCAAGGTTGCTAATCCATGTAAATTAACTAGTCTGTTGTTTATTCTTTCTAGTATGTTTTCCATTTCAGTTATTGAATTCTTCAGCGCTGAATGTTTCATATATATATATAATTTTATTGATTTTTTACAGAGAAGAAGGGAGAGGGATAGTTAGAAACATTGATGAGAGAGAAACATTGATTAGCTGCCTCCTGCACACCCCCTACTGGGGATGTGCCCACAGCCAAGATACATGCTCTTGACCGGAATCAAACCTGGACCCTTCAGTCCACAGGTCGACGCTCTATCCATTGAGCAAAACCGGTTAGGGCTCTTGTAATTTTTAACTCTTTGTTGAAGTTCTCTGTTTCTCTATTTTAAAATTGTTGGGCATTCTTATGACTGTTTCTTTAATTCTTTATCAGGCAAATTACCAGTGCTACTTTCTTAGGAGTTTATTTTGTCTCCTTATTTTGCAAGAGTTTCTGTGTTTCTTTCTGTGAGTTAGGTGAAATGACTATCTCTCCCAATGTTGAAAATATTGCTTTGTATAGTAGTGAATTTATTAGACTGTGTGCTGGATGCTTTTAGGCTGGATGAAGTCAGATCAACCACCTGTAATAGTGGGTGCCACTGGCCAGGAGGAGCATTCATGGACAAGATGGTCTGATGACTATTTGATTAATTGTGCCCTTCTGGTCTAGGTGGTGAGTTCCTGTTGGTGACTTTATAGCACTCTCCCTGGATCAAGAGTAGACCCATTCCTTTTATTTGACTGCTGCTTGAGCTTAGTCTCTGTTGGGCCCCGCTGTGTGTGTGTGTGTGTGTGTGTGTGTGTGTGCGCGCGCGCACACTCTACTGTATCATGCTGGTTCCCTCTCATACAGCAGGGCTGCCCTGTGTATATGTAGCAGTGGGTTGGTCTGTGTGTATCTCAACGCCTTATTGGATCCATTGGACCTTGTTCACCTGCTGTAGTGCCATTTTGTTTCTTTTTGAGCTAGCTTCAGGAGAAACACTATTGCAGTCGTGCAGATTAATCAGAATCACTGGATAGAACTCACATCTGAGCTACCCAAGTTGAGGGAATGCAAAGAATGCCACACACTTGTTCCTTTAATTTTGATGGGTTCTCCAGTGGTCTCTCTCTCTCCTGTGTGTGTATGTTCAGTTGTCTCTCAGAGCTTTATATGTTCACATTGTTATGTGTGTTGGACCTACCTTCTTGGTTTTTTTATTTTTTGTATAGCATTATTTCTCCAACATTGTTATGTAGTATATTTTATTCCTCTCAATGTAATTTACAGAACCAGTTTTGAGTAGCCATTTATTGGTAAACGTTTTGTATCTGTTCTTACTTACATAAATAAAAATGTTCTTACCATCAGTGTTTACATGTGACATGATTTTTAAATATTCTGAAAACTTCTGATTGCTCTGAGGGCCTATTCTAAGGGATTGTTTGTTTTGTGTGTGTGTGTTTAAACTAAATCTATCATGCTGTACCAAATCTCTAATTTTAAAGCTTTGTGCCAGGGTAATAAGAAGAATTACAAGCATTTAAAGTATGTACCAATTTCAACTTGGGATGTTTATAGGAGTTAACAGGTGTAGGTTGTTAGGGGACGTTACATTTTTTAAAATAGACGTTTTTATTAATTTTTCTTATAATCTTTGTGAGAACTGGGAGTAATTTATAGAGGAACTAAAGGTAGTAGTAATGCAAATAGCTAATATTTATTGCTTGTCACTTGATATTGACTTATTTGCAAGCATTTGTGTTTTATACAGTTCTTGAAACCCAGTGACTTAAAGGCACTTTTGTTTCATTCAGTTTATAGTATAATAATGACCCTTTTTTTCCCATTAATTTTCAGGTCACCAAGAAAATAACAACTTCTGTTCTGTTAACATAAATATTGGTCCAGGTGATTGTGAATGGTTTGTCGTTCCTGAAGATTATTGGGGTGTTCTGAATGACTTCTGTGAAAAGTGGGTTTTTGAACTTTTAAAGTAATTTTGAAAAACATCTTTTATAAAGGACAAAAGCATGATGCTGAATTTCAATTTATAGTTTAGCAGAAATTTTATTTTAAAAATTATCCTATTTCAAATTGTTTATTTTATATTATTTGGAATGATATATGAAAGGCCATGAAACCAGAAGTAGTAATAGGCATGAATTCAGAAGACAAAGAGTGAATTATTTCTTATGTTAATTTTTTAAATTGTTACCTGAATCTACATTCATTTGGCAAGTGTGCTTTAAGAGAAATTTAGCTTCCTGTAACTGAATTTAAAAATTGTAAGAATTCTAAAATTAAGTGCTCTTTTACTTTGTTAATGTGTATCTTTTTGAATCAGCTAAAATTTTCACTTGTCCAACAGTAAGCAAATCATCTGCTATTTTCAGAGTGGATAATGATACTAGTATAATCATGTAAATTATTGGTATAACCATGTAAATTTTATATATATATGTATATATATGTATATATATATGTATATATATATACTTATAATGATAAAAAATTGGATGAAATTCTCATAATACACATCAGATTATTTTTAAATCAATACACATTAATTTTTTAACATTTTGGAGGGTTTTATCAATATATTTTATTTAGTAAAAAGTACATCATAGTGGCTAAAAAAATAATATTCCTTTACTGGCACTTTTTTTTTTTTTAATTACCACTCAAGGATATGTTTAGAGAGAGGGGAATGTGGCGGGGGAGAGAGAGAGAAATCCTTGTGAGAGAGAAATGTCGATCAGTTGTCTCCCATATGGGCCCTGACCAGGGTTTAAACCCACTGCTTGGGTGTGTGCCCTGCCCAGGAACCAAATCCACAACCTTTTTTGGTGTATGGTACCACACTCCAATCAGCTGAATTACGTGGCCAGGGCAAAATAGGATTACTTTTAAAATTTTGTTTTATGTATATGTTTTCCTCATGCTGAGGTGAAATTTAAAAGAATTTTTTAGGAAAATAATCTTATATCTGAAATTTATCAGCAAACTAGAAGCTAAAGCAAAGAAAAGAGAATTGAGTCTTCAAATTTAAAAAAATGTATATTGTAGTATTTGTTATACATTAAGTACACTGGTTCTTACTATATTGGGTGGGAACTATTTTCACACAGACAGGTGAACCAGGTCACAAATAGTTGGAAAAGTCAGGTGATGTCCCAGAAGTTTGAATTCAGAGTAATAAATAAATCAAGTTAGAATGATTCACTTGTCTATTGTAAAAATGACACTTTTCATCTCAGCTTTTGCCTGTAGTGTTATATTCCATAAGATAATTGCTTTCAATGTTTATAATTCCTATTTTAATTTTATGATGCTATGAAACATTTATCTTTCAATTATTTTCTCAACTTTAGAAAAAAAATGATCAATTGAACTTTGTTGGCTTTCCTTTCTTTAAATGGAAAGTTTTTTCCAACTTTATATTGGTAGTATTTGGGTAAATAGAACTAGCTTGTACTGTCATTTTTTAAGAGGAAAGATAGAAATAAAGTAAAAACATCTTAAATCGTCAGAAAGGTACAGTTCTATCATATGAATTTCCTCTCCTTGAGAATAGATAATTTGAAGTACCTAAAGTCTACATTATTAAATTCTTTTTAGAAAAAAATTGTTAATGTCATTACTTAATCTTGTGATGGAGAGTAGTAAATAATTAAAATTTAAAATAAAGCTTAATAATTTGTTCTGTTTGTGTTGGTGGTGCTGGTAGTGGGACCTTCTAGCAATTCATGGGAGAAAGTAGAAAATAGAAAAAGTGTGGATCCATTGATGAATTAAGGGAAGGTTCTTGTTATATCTACTACAGTGATTCTGATTAAGAAGTTTAATTGGCTTTATGTAGTCTTCAATCTCAATTTCCTTTTCAGGAATTTTAGATAATAAAGAAATTCTTCAGGAAGAAGGGATAAATCAGACTATTCTTTATTGAAAGCAAATTATAAACCAGAATAGCTAAGTATAATGTTGGACTGTAATTTTTGGATTTTGAGAAGTGTAAATGTAAGCATATTGTAAAGATCTTTGAATAAATCTCCTTGCTCTTGCCTGCTGTTAATTTTGTTTTAAAGCCCTCACTTTTGAAAAATGTAGTTCTTATTGCAATGCTGTTAAATTTTAATGAAGTATGCCCTGAAAGCTTTATAATATTTTGAAATTATTTCCACATGTTTGATGAAACATTGAAAAATTTATTACCTGTATTTTTCAGAAATAATTTGAATTTCCTAATGAGTTCTTGGTGGCCCAACCTTGAAGATCTTTATGAAGCAAATGTTCCTGTATACAGGTTTATTCAAAGACCTGGTGATTTGGTCTGGATAAATGCAGGCACTGTGCATTGGGTTCAGGCCATTGGCTGGTGTAACAATATTGCTTGGAATGTTGGTCCACTTACAGGTATTTTAAACAATTCTTTAACAGATTTTACATGTTGAAGGGTTTTTCTAACGTAGATACTGTTTTTCTACTAGCAAATAGCTCACTAAAAATTGAAAGGTTGTGTCTGCTAGAAAAAGTTGAAGAGTACAAAGAGTAAATTGAAGTTAAGAAATGGATATTCAAGAACAGATGTTCAAAATGTCTATTTTGTTTTTATAAAGGAAGGTTATTCTATAGACAAAACTGAAACAGAACTGTTATTTAGAATTTTTATTTCCTCTGGTATACCATATGCGCTGTCTTAAAACATCAAACTGTTAAATATGGATAACTTAAAGAATATGGCCTTTAGAGCTAAAAAGACCTTAATGATATCTTCTTGGTTCTACTTTTATTAAACCATGTAACTTCAGAAAATGTTTAGAATTTTCCAGAGCCTCATTTATTTCTTTTTTAATCTGCAAAATGAGAATTGTAAAGTCAATAAGGCTTTGAAATAGTGAAATGAGATAAAGTATAAAAAGCGTGGCACAGACGTGAACCTTAGTAAGTGCTCTTTACAGGATAATTTTTTAAAAACTATAATTATCATTTAAAAATCCTCTAATATTTTGAGTTTTCTAGAATCGGTATTAAAGTTATCACCTGAAAGGTGATAAATGATTATCTTTACATCTGTCATACTTTGGGTTACTTTATACCTTTGAAAAATTCTTTTTCTCCTAGCCTGCCAGTATAAATTGGCAGTAGAACGGTATGAATGGAACAAATTGCAAAGTGTGAAGTCAGTAGTACCCATGGTTCATCTTTCTTGGAATATGGCTCGAAATATCAAAGTCTCAAATGCAAAGCTTTTTGAAATGATTAAGTAAGTGCTTTTCAAAACTGCTATAGGGGTAAAGGGGTGGGTGTATAACTAATCAATTTTTCCCCCACACTGAAAAATGATAAAATAGTTGACAAATGCTAAAATAGTTCTGAAGTTTTGACCAGAAAATGTAATAATTCACATGTTAAAGATATTTTCTTCCATAAATGAAAATATTTATGCATAAATTTATTTTCTTTCCAAATAGACTATATTTATTATGGTATAGAGAGGAATTAAGGTATACATGATTCTATACTAAATTCATACATCTATGCTTTCTATTAACCTCTGACCAAACTGATTTCCAATGACCTTGATTTTGTTTTTTGTTTGTTTGTTAATCCTCACCCAAGGATATCTTTTCCATCACTTTTCAGAGACAGTGGAGGGGAGGGGGAGTGGGGAGAGAAAGAGAAACATATATAGGAGAGAAACATTATCTCCTACACTCAGGTGGGGAGCGAATCTGCATCCCAGAAATGCATCCTTAACGTCTGGTGCACAGGTTGCTGTCCTAACCACTGAGCACCACGGGCCAGGGCTGTTTTAATATTTGAAGTTTGCCTACACCAATTGAGAATGAGAATATAATACATATATTCCATAGTAAAATTGTCACTTAGAATACTGATTTTACTGAAATGGTAAAATTTTTTGGCTGCTCTAATTAAATAATCCCTTAGTTTCCTGATGCACTCATTACAAATTTAAAGATTATCAGTTTGAATTATATGTTTTCTAGTAGCTTCGCTTTTATTTGCCTAGTTTCTATTCCTTAATTTTTTTTAAGAATACAGTAGGTCCTTGAGTTACGTCAGAGATCCGTTCCTATGGCTTGTTGTAATGTGATTTTCACCGTAAGTCAGAACCCACCTACATAAGCACCTACGTCACTCACATGAAGCACATATCCAGCAGTAATGAAGTGAAACAGTAAAAAAAAAAAAATTAAAGATAATAATTCCTGACCTTTACTTGTGGAAAATAAATAATAAAAAACATAAAGCACATATGTCAAAATGAGGGAACTTTTTTTTTAATAAATAAACTAGAGGCCTGGTGCACGAAATTCGTGCGGGGGGCGGGGGTTCCCTCAGCCCAGCCTGCCCCCTTTGTGGGAGGCAACCAGGTAGGCAATCAGGGGATGGAACCAGCCTCCATCGCCCGCTGCCGCTGGTTGCCCCCCCCCCCCCCCCAGCCCACTCCATCGCCGTCCGCTCCCTCTGCCTGCTGGCATGCACCTTGCCTGGCCTGGTGACACCTGCTTGCTGCCGACCCCGCACCCCACTGACTAGTTATTCCCCTGTTTGGTCGATTGCATATTACACTTTTATTATATTCTCATTCTCAATTGGTGTAGGCAAACTTCAAATATTAAAACAGCCCTGGCCCATGGTGCTCAGTGGTTCGGACAGCAACCTGTGCACCTGTATTATTATATAGGATTGCTTTAGTTGGAGGGAGGTTTATCCACCAAAATGAGCTCTAGAAGGAGTGGTTTTCAAGGTGTGGCCCTACATTTTAACAGGCAACCCAGATGAGTGTTATGCATTCTATTATTTGAGCAAATCTCTTTTGAAGAGTGACACTTCAGTGAAGAGACATTGGCTCATTAAAATTATGCCTCTGGCATGACATTCAGTATCTGATTTTTATTAAAAATTGAGCACCCAATATCTCTTTATCAATCTATATAGGCTCATAATGTTTCCACATCTTGAAAGTCCCCATACTCACAGAGCATTGAGTAACTTCAGTAAGTATTTTTAAGAGATCATGCAGGAAAGCTAATTTAGGTGATAGGAATGTGTAGATAATATAGTTTAGGAGAAAAGATGGTATATTAGACTTACATAGTGGTGGCTGAAGGCAGAAAAAACAAACATTGCAGCAAAGAAAGAGCACTAAGTCTGTCTTCTGCCCTAGTTGTTTGGCTATTGCTGAACTAAGCAAGCTTCCTTCACTGTTCCTTTTCCTTGATACCTTCTCCCAGTTATTAGAATCACCCATTCAACCAAGTTGCCCAAACTGGAGAATCTGGGCCAATACCATTTGCTTTGTTTGCTTTCATCCCTGTGTAATCAGCCAAATAGTTCTGTCAGGTTTTCTCATAAATATGTCTCTGATCCACTGCCTCTGTCTAGTCCTAGTCCCCAACATCAGTCTCCCTTTTTCTTGGGCCCAAAAACACTGCAGCTGTCTAAATTGATCCTTCCCACAGCCAACAGAATGGTTAACCTAAAATGAAAGCAAGACCCAGGTGCTCCCATGCTTGACATTCTTTACTTTTCTTCCTCCTGTGTGGTCTGCCCTCTGCCTACTTCTCAGGCTGCCGCGGACCCAGGCCTGACTGCAGCCGTAGGCAGCCAGGACGGAGCCTGATTTCCGCCCCAGGAGCTCCCTGCTTCCGGGGCTGTGGAGCCTGGGCGGTGGCTCAGCCAACCCCAGGCTCCCTGTGCCCCCTAGCCCTGTGTCCGCTCTAGGGTTGCCCGAGCCAGCGCGGCAGCTCAGGCAGGCCTCCCTGTCTCTGTCTCTGTCTCTGTCTCTGTCTCTGTCTCTGCCTCTGCCTCTGCCTCTGTCTCTGTCTCTGTCTCTGTCTTGGCTCCAGGCCTCACCTGAGCGCACAGCCTCCTTTTGTGTCGTGATTGTTACCGCCGCCCGGCCTAATTTGCATATTACCGCTTTTATATATATGAGATGGCAATGTAACCACAAAAATGACTTATGTCAAGTCCGAGGTAACCCGAGGACTGCCTTAGTTTATTTTTGGCCCTAGCTGGTTTGACTCAGTGGATGGAGCGTTGGCTTGTGGACTGAAGGATTCCAGGCTGTATTCTAGTCAAGGGCTCATGCCCTGGTTGTGGGCTCCATCCCCAGTAGGGGATGTGCAGGAGGCAGCCGATCAATGATTCTTTCTCATCATAGATGTTTGATCTCTCCCTCTCCTTTCCCCTCTGAAATCAATATAAACATTTTTTAAAAAAATACTTCCTAAACCAGCAGTCAGAAATTCCTCTCACAATCCTTGACCATTGCCTCCTAATTACTCACCTACCTGCCTGCCTGGTTGCCCCCAACTGCCCCCCCCCCCCTTGCTGGCCAGGTCGCCCCCTACTGGGGATCAAACCCCCAACCTGGGCATTTGTCCTTGACTAGAATCGAATTGGGGACTGCAGTCCACAAGCCAACCAAAACTCTACCCACTGAGTGAAACCAACTGGGCTCACAAACTATTCTTATAGATGAGAAAAGATACTCCACTGTATAAAACAGAGACTCTGCCTTTGTGTGATGTAAATTCTAGTGAGCCAGATAGACAAACTCCCAGACACATAAACAAGTTACTGTTAAGTAATATGAGTGAAATAAAATAGGACAATTCTTATTTTCTGGTTTGAGAGGTAGGGAATGCTGCTTTGTTAATGTGTCTTCTGAGATCATCTTTTCTATGCTTGCATCTAAGTAGTGGAAAGGAGACAACCTTAGAAGACCCAAGAGTAAAATCATTGTAGACCTCCAAAATAAGTGAAAGGCTTTGGTGTATTTACAGGACAGAATGACCAATGTGACTGTAGCAGAATGACAGGAGGGAATAAACAGATGGGGTGATTTCACATAAATGTTCAGGTACCAAATTATAGATGGATTTATAGGCAATGGTAAGAACTTTGGATACTAATTCTGATTATTATAGACTTATTAAAGGATTTAAATAAGGAAAGGGCTAGATTCTTTTTTATATTTTAAAAATACAAAGCTATTATTTAATGGCAAATGGATTGCAAGATTGGAACTAGAGAAAATGCAATTGCAACACTCTAATTTGCATTGAGATTGTAGCAAAGGAAGTAGTAAGAAGGATCTCAGTGCAACCCTGACTGATATGACTCAGTTGGTTGGAGTGTTGTCCTATGCACCGAAAGATCACTGTTTCTTTTTTTTTTTAATTTTTATTTTTTTATATTTTATTAATTTTTCAGAGAGAGGAAGGGAGAGAGATAGAGAGTTAGAAACATCGATCAGCTGCCTCCTGCACACCCCCTACTGGAGATGTGCCTGCAACCAAGGTACATGCCCTTGACCGGAATCGAACCTGGGACCTTTCAGTTCGCAGGCCGATGCTCTATCCACTGAGCCAAACTGGCTACGGCAAGATCACTGTTTCTATCCCCAGTTAAGATGAGTGTGGGAGACAGGGAGGCCAATCAGTGTTTTTCTCTGTCCCTTTCCCTTCCTCACTTTCTAAAAAACAATTAAATATAAATATGGGGGAGGGGTAGACTGGAGGAAGTCAATGGGGGGAAAGAAAGGGGAAATATGTAATACTTTGAACAATAAGAAATTATTTTAAAAAAATAAAAAAAATTTTTTTTAAAAATAAAAGCTAAAAATTCTTTTTTTTATAAAAGAAAGGTTCATAGAGCAGACTGTTGTGAAGTTTAAGCCTTAGGGCTTATTCACAGATTGGATAGTGAGATAAGGAAAAATCAATCAAGAAAAGATGGTTATAATGTCTTGTTTTTACTTTTTTGGGTCAATTTAAAATATCTTTTAACTTCTGTCATTTTTTTCCTCTACACTACTCTCATCCTTAATATCCTTGTAGAACCTCTTCCAGTTTAGAAGGGTCGCTCTCAATATTTGAAACTCGGTATTTGAAACCTGGTGGCTAAGACTTGCCTTCCACGAACTAGAATGTTCCCATTTTTTTCTGTGGTGACAATTTAAATTGCATTGTCTTTGTTCTGGCAGTTGTCTTTGTGTTGAATTTGAATATACAAATTTAGCTTGTCTTCTACTTAAAATACTGGAAATATTTTCCTTACACATTTTTTTAAAAAACCTGACTCTGTGTATATTTCTGTGGTACATTTCTCCTTGAGTTAATTTGGTTTTTGTATATATATATATTTTAATTTTTACCTGAGGATAAGTTTTTGTTGACTTTTTTTAGAGAGATAGAGAGGAAAGGGGAAAGAGGGAGAAACAATAATGTGAGAGAGACAATCAGACTGGTTCCTTCCCACACACACCCCAACTGGGGCCAGGGATGAAGACTACAATTAAGGTACGACTGGGAATCAACCCAACCACCAGGAATGGAGCCGGCCTCTATTGGGGCGGGCTGGCTGGACCCCACCAGTGCACAAATTTGTGCACCGGGCTTCTAGTAGAACAATAAAATCAAAATTGATTAAAATTTAAATGTTGACTCAAAACCATAAAACTCCTATAAGAAAACAGGGTGTAAAATCTCAGACATTTCCTTTAGCAATACTTTTTCTGAAATGCCTCATTGGGTGAGGAAAACAAAAGGAAAAATAAATCTGAATAAAAGTTTTTGTACAGCAAAGGGAACAAACAAAATAAAAAGACAACCCACTGCCCTAGCCCTTTTGGCTCAGTGGTTAGAGTGTCGGCCTATGGACTAAAGGATCAAGGGGGAGTACTTCAGTTGCAGGCTCGATCCCCAGTCCCAGATGGTGTGCAAGCGGGAGGCAACCAGTTAATATATGTCTCACATCACTGTTTCTCTCTGTTTCTCTTTCTCCCTTCCATTTTCTCTTTAAAAAAAAAAAAAATCAATGGAGCCAAACCGGTTTGGCTCAGTGGATAGAGCATCGGCCTGCGGACTCAAGGGTCCCAGGTTCGTTTCCGGTCAAGGGCATGTACCTTAGTTGCAGGCACATCCCCAGTGGGAGGTGTGCAGGAGGCAGCTGGTTGGTGTTTCTCTCTCATCGATGTTTCTAACTCTATATCCCTCTCCCTTCCTCTCTGTAAAAAATCAATAAAACATATTTTTAAAAAAAATTAGTGGAAAGAAAATATATCCTAGGGTGAGTATTAACAACAGCAACAACAAAAATGACAACCATGTGAATGGAAGAATATATTTGCTAAAGGTATATCAGATAAAGAGTTAATATTCAAAATTTATATAAAATTTATAAAGATTATGTAAAGTGAAGTCGGTGAGAATAATAGAAAATGAAGAAAAGAAAGTATAGAGAAGATAGTGTCTTTATTATTCATACTTGTTTTAATAATTTTAATAAAATATATAATTTTAATAAGTTTGTATATCTTAAAATAAATTTATCCAGCTTCAAGACTTTGTTGGAACTTCTTCCTGTGCACTGAACTGGTTCCAGGTTCAATTCCAGTCGGGGCACATAACCTGGGTTTTAGGTTTGATCTCTGGTTGGCACAAATGGGATGCAACTGATCAGTCTTCCTTCCTTCCTTCCTTCCTTCCTTCCTTCCTTCCTTCCTTCCTTCCTTCCTTCCATCTCTCTCTCTCTCTCTCTCTCTCTCTCTCTCTCTCTCTCTCTCTCTCAATAAAAGCATATTCTCTGGTGAGGATTAAAACTAATAATTTTATCCTAGACATATTAATACGGTTTTGGTTTTTTGAAAAATAGTTAAACTTGACAAGTAAAAATAGCATAGAAATATATATTAAAAGAAGTTAATCCCTTTATTAGTGATTATATTATGAAGTTTATTTAGTAATCAAATATGTTAGTAACAATACAATGTATCAAAAAGCTCCAAGTTTTTTTTTTTAAGGCTCCAAGTTATAATGGGTCTGCTTACCTGAGATAATACTGGCCATAAACATTGTCATTTTTGTTAAACCACTTTCATGCTTTTTAGGATAACTTTAGAGCTGGTATGTGCCTTATAAATCAGCCTAGTGTAACTGCCTTCAAAGGAGAACTGCATGGGAGATTTATATATTCATAGAAACTTCAGGAGATGATTCTGAGCAATGAGAACAAATTATAGAAAATGAACACTTTGTGAAATTCACTATGTTGTTGGCATCAGAATTACTAATGTAAAGAAAGTATAAATTAGCCTGGGCTGGTTTGGCTCAGTGGAGAGAGCATTGGCCTGCGGACTGAAGGGTCCCAGGTTCGATTCCAGTCAAGGGCATGTACCTTGGTTGCGGGCACATCCCCAGTGGGGAGGGTGCAGGAGGCAGCTGATCGATGTTTCTAACTCTCTATCCCTCTCCCTTCCTCTCTGTAAAAAATCAATAAAATATATTTTTTAAAAAAGAAAGCATAAATTATAGAAAATTTATGGTAATATAAATGAATTCCATTACACTACCTTCAAATTAAAATTGAACCAATAATCTTTTTCCTTTGGTACTCTACTTAATTTCATGTCCTCAAATAACTTAAATCCATCAATAATTTTCTGGTTTGGTCTCAGAGTATTACAATTAATTATGTATGTGATATTGTTTGTGAGTGTCCCACTGGAAACATATGCTTTCTTACCTTACTATAGTAAAAACAGTTTCAACCTGGAATTCAGACTATATTTCAAAGATAAAGAGGTTCAACCTTAGAATAAATAGTTCTTTCAATTGCCAGATCAGAGCAACAATTGAGCAAAGCTTTAAATAAGCGTCAAGGTTTTGTAGACTAAGATTATTATATTTTTATATTCAAATACCAATTTTCAACTTAGTCCTTTAATATTATCATTATTAGGCCGTTATATATCAAAAATTGAGAAGGAAATTTTGATATCAATATACCATTGAACCAAGATTCTAAAAATTATTTCTTGTTGGTACATCATGTATGCTAAGAATCTTCAGCACTCACCTGTCTTGAAAATTTTTCTCCACAATAGGTATTGTCTTCTTAAAGTACTAAAGCAATGTCAGACATTGAGGGAAGCCCTTATTACAGCAGGAAAAGAGGTTATATGGCATGGGAGGACAAATGATGAGCCAGCCCATTACTGTAGCATTTGTGAGGTAAACATTCTTATTGACAGTTGTTTTATTGTGAATTCACTAGTTGGTTTTTACAAAATTATAAATTTACCTATACTTTTATGTAATGCATTTTATTGAAATTGACTATTATTTGATTGTATAATCACTTCATTATGTATTACCTTAGCAGTATTTCCTACAGAAGCATTCATGTAGTAGTACTTCCTTGCTAGGTGATAATGGTGATAATCATCTCTGATTTTCAACTAAGAATAATCCTATATAATAAAAGGCTAATATGAAAATTTCCCCCTTGACCAGGAGTTCAACCAGGGGGAAGGGCTGGCCAGCCAATCACCCAAGGCTCCTCGCCCTGGCTAGACCCCACCTGTGCACAAATTTGTGCATTGGGCCTCTAGTCCATAATAAGTATTCCAGTGCCAACAAATTAGATCTGTTTCACTATAAATTCAAACAAATCAGCATTAAATTATTTATATGTATGTTGATTTTTCTCTTGTGGCAATGGCTTACAAGAAGTACAGTAATAAAGATGTGGTACCTCCCATGGAGGAGCTTACATTTTATTTGGAGAAGACATATTATAAACAACCAATCATAATGCCCATAAGACTCTTGATAGAAAACTGTCATAGAAAACTTGAGGAGAAAATCTTTTTTCTAATATTGGCATAAGATGCCTGTGGACTTGTTAACATTTGAGTTTCTCCTTGAAGAATGAGTTTATTTCAACAGGCATTAAGTAGCTAGAATTGGAGGTTTATACATCATTAGGCTTTAGGAACAGAATAGTGATGGGGAAATTAATAGTGCATGTAATAAAGTCTGATACTGCAATGTGCCTAGAAAATTGTACTGCAAGGTTTTAGAAGAAGTCTTTAAGTGGAGTCTGTATGTAGCCAACAAAAGCATCTTAAATTCAGTTTAAGGAATTTGGTTTTTATCTCAGGATATTGATGCCATTAACATTTTTTGACCAAAGCACTAAGTCAAAATATGTTTGAGGGAGTGGTGATTCATGATTGGAAAGAATGGAGGTAGAAAGAAAGCTCATTTTGGAGGCTATTGAAGTAGTCTTATATTCCTTACACTACATAATGTTAGGAATATAAAAGAAAAGAACTTTATAAGTGTTTAGAAAATAAAATCCACAGGTTTATGATGAGATAGTGAAGTTGAAAAATCCATATTTACCAAGTTGAAAAATCAGAAAACTTTCAACTGAGTCACTAAGCTATTTTACTTCCTATAAGAAACCTTATGAACTCTGGAATTTTAGCAGAGCTATTCAAGGATGATTTAAGATAATGAATTTTTATTACTGACAAAATCAAGCAGAAGTCTGAGAACCACTTGACTAGAAAATCAGTTTTACACTAAACTTTTAAATTGTATACTTCTGAGATAAATTCATGAAATCCATCGGTTTCATTTAATGTATATCCTTACCAACATGTATTATAAGATTAAACAGATTATGTTTAGGTGTTAAACTTCAGGTAAATATTTATCTTTTTGGTATTTTAAAATAAATGATATACAGTATCTGTCAAACATTATTCAGGCTGAGCCTTTGCAACTCATTCTTTTTGTATGAGATTCTTTAATGTTTTTTGTATGTTAATGCTCATAATACTCTCTGTACTATTTTCTTTACTATGAGTCTTAGAACTGAACATTTGTTGTTTATATTCATTCAAGTGGTTTTCTTTTCTTGTTTTTGTTTGTTTTTAAGCACAATGATAGGCACTAGAGAGGGCCAAAAATGAATAATATATAGTCACTACCTTTGTGGAGCTTAGTATGGGAGGGAGACACATCCAAACACTGTGAATACTATTATAGAGAAGTTAAAAGAAAAAATAATGACTTGATTATTTGTGTATTATATTGAGGAAAATAAAAATAGACTGACTTTTATCAAACTTAAAATTAATCTAGAGTTAAACTAGTAGATGTAATGAGTATTTAATTCCCTTAGGTTAGTATTTAAATATGTAACATTAACTTCATTTTGCATGTGCTACAAAATAAACCTTGTGTTAAAACAAATAACCATGGGTTTTTAAGTAATTGCATTCAGTGAAATCACTATTCAGAGTTTTACATAAAGTAGAATTTCATAGTTACATAAAAGTGGTGCAATAAATTTAATAATCTCTATTCATTGTTTTTTTTTTCTCTTGTATAAAATAGGTGGAAGTTTTTGATCTGCTTTTTGTTACTAATGAAAGCAATTCTCAAAAGACCTACATAGTACATTGCCAGGACTGTGCACGAAAAACAAGCAGAAACCTGGACAATTTTGTGGTGCTAGAACAATATAAAATGGAGGACCTAATGCAAGTCTATGACCAGTTTACATTAGTAAGTGAAATCAACATATGAGTACATAGCTAGGTTGTGAGCAGCAGGGATGTTGTAATTAGGAAGGTATTTAAGTTTTCCCATTTCATTAAGAGAAAATATTTCTGTGTTCTCAAACTTATAAGCAGCTTATATATAATAAATTGATATGTATTACTATTTCTTAGGCCTAAGTAGTATGAAAAAAATAAACTTTAAATTTGTGAATACTTTTTTTTAACAATGTTTTTTTTAACTTCAGAGCTAGAAACATCAATAATGAGAGAGAATCATCAATAGGCTATCTCCTGTGCCATGACCAGGAATCAAATTATGACATCTTGGCTCAAGCACTGAGCCAAATTGGCTGAGCATTTTTTCTGAACTTTTAAATTATTATCATCGTCTTTATGCTCTTTGATTTAAATAATTAAACCAAAATAGATAACGGTAGGAATGATCCAAAAAGAAATCAGTATTTTTAAAAATATATTTGTGCTTTCAGCATTAATTGTATTTAGTTAAAACTTAGTCATTGCTGTTAAGTAGTAAACTTATAGGAATGTTTGATGATGGCTCATGTCTAGGTATGATATATGAGACGCATTAATTTTAACTATATTGTGAATTACACAATTTTATATTTCAAGGACAAGTTGCTTAGAATAGCATTTAGTACTTCTGGCTTTGAATAATAGCTTTATGAATGCAAACAGTCATTATACATGAGTTGTTAATACTGATCCAGTTCCATTGCTTTTGCTTCTAAATTTTGAAATTAAATTTCTGGTATTTTTTACTGGATGGCTCTCAGCATTGCTTCATAAAGAAAAAAATTTATGACATGCATGTCATATATAAGCCAGTTACTTACTAGTGAGATTTTATTTGAATTTTTAAAATTATTTTTCCATAAGACTCTGAGCATCTAAAAAATTTGTGATTTTAATGTTTCATAAGAATTTCTAACAAAGTGATGAAATATAAGAAAATGAGGGGGGGGGTAGTGATTAAGGAAACTTGGGGGACTAGTCATAATAGACTAGTCATAATAGGAGCACGTCACATAGCAAGTTCCTGAACTTTGGACATCAGTGTTTGTTTCTAACTCACTTTATAAGTAGGTGGTATATTGCTTATAGCCATGAGCTAGAGAATACTGGTAAGAATTAATATACCAACTAACATACCTTATTTTTAATTTTAGGTTCCTTCAGTATCATCCACTTCTTGATATTGCCCCATGATATTAAATGATGCCTTTTCTGCTCTTCAGGAGAGTTTGCACCAGTGATGTTTCATGAGACTGCTAACTAAAAGCTATTTCTATGCAACCTTCCAAATATAGAGTGTCAATCAACTTGGCATGAGAGCACTGCCTGTACTCTCAGCAGATCCAGTTGTACTTAATAATAAACATGTTTCATGGTATCTGACAAAACTGGCAATTTTCAACACTTGACACCTTTTTTTGTTTATTTCTGGATTAAGAAATTTATTTTTATTTATATTTTACGCTTTTAAGAATTCTTCTGAGGGGCAAAAACAGTTCTAGGTTGTCATTTGTTTGGTTAAGATACCAAATTTATATCTTTGATCAACTTTTTATTAATGTAAAAAATTAGATGAGAATGTTTCTCTACTGCTTTAGTGTATTGATTGGCGGCCAGTCACCAGGATGATTATACTTTTGGCTCCAAATTATTTTTTTTTAATTTAATAGCATAATAGGACACAAAGATAACGGCTTGCACATAGAATAAGAAATAAACTTCAGATTTGTGATTTTTCTTTTTAATTTCATACAGATTCATACTATTTATGAATATATATTTATTGCTTGAAAATACTTGTGAATGGAATGTTGTTGTTTTTTTATATTTACCTGCCATTAAATATTAAGGAGTTCTGTCATTTTACACACAACTCCTTTTACATTTTCTATGTATAAATAAAACTATTTAGCATTGTACATAAATGTCTATTAAAATTGTTTAATGTTTAAAGTGTTTTGCACTGTTGAGTTTTAGAAAGTCTTCTGTAAAGATCAAGTTTGTGTTTATTTTCAAATCTGATTACATATATTTTATGTATACATATAAAGACACATGTATAACAAAATATATATTGTATAAACATAAAGCTTTTAAACTTTCACATCTCTGGTAGTTTTTGAGGTGCCTCCTATAAAGTATCACTTACAAAGTTATGTTTATTTTTAAAGTACATCTTTCAATCTGGTTTAAGTTGCAATTATTGCAGTGATAGCCAGTAAATAATTACTGGCAAACGTATAGTAGAAAACTAGTGACTGAGGGAACATTATGCAGATTTCATAAATTTTGTTTATTCTGTGTTTATTATGAAAAAGAAATTTAGAATGATAGCCTTCATTTGAGGGAACAAATGTATTAAGTAATTACTTTGTTTTTTAAAATTAGGTCACTGAAATTTCATGCTTTATTTTTTTGTATAACATAGGGGAAGGAGGAATTACTCAAATTTTGTATCACAAATTCAGTAAATATTAACAAATTGTATGAAGACTGTTACTTCATATGAACAAATTACTTTAACCATAGTACCTCTCATTTTGTAACAGCTCTGCTTTCTGAGGTATTTGGCCTGTATTTTTGGTAGAGTTTTATAAATTAACTTGTGCAAGTGTTTAAAAGAATTTATAATTCTATCTAGTGAAGTGGCATGAGGATTTCACATATAATGAATTATCCTTTTCAATTTTGGAGTATTCTGGCTTCCTAGAAAAACATTTGAAGAAAAAAACTTGCATATACTTTATTAAATTAGATAATAACTTTTTAAAAACTCAAATCTCAACAGTAATTTTTATGTATAATAATTTAGAAGGAAATATTTGCAGATCTATTTTATTTTTAACATTTTTGATTTCAGAAGGGAAGGGAGAGGGAGAGAAAGATAGAAATGATAAGAGGGAATCATTGATTAGCTGCCTCCTGCATGGCACCTACTGGAGATCAAGCCTGGAACTCGGGCATGTGCCCTGGCCTGCAATCAAACCGTGACCTGGTTCATGGGTTATTGCTCAACCACTCAGCAACACCAGCTGGAACAGTATTTCAGACTATAAATACAATAGTGGTTCCATAGCTTTGTTTAGTATCTGCTAAAACAAGTGTGGAAAAGGTGTGACATTTACTTGGTATCTCTCATACACAAAAGGATTTACCACCAAATATGGGGAAATTGTGTAAGTATACCATATACGAGTATTTCTAGGGTTTGGGAGGTAACTAATTGTGACTTTGGAAAAGTAATGGGTTTTATTTTATTATTTAGGAAGAGACCCCAATCCACAGATTACATTTTAATGGGTTGAAAATTTCTATTGTAGAGTAACATCAGAGTTTTCATAATTTCACAGCACATTAATGTTTTGGTGATGCTGGTGTACAGTGTTTATAGTATACTGTCATTTTCTAGGCCTTCTAATTCATTCACCACTTACTCCCTGACTCACCCAGAGCCACTTCCAGCCCTTTAAGAACCTAAACAGGTGTATAATTTTTTTTACCATTTGTTCCCTATTTATACTAGTAAGCTGGGAAAATTCCTGGAGCAGTGGAATGAGAAAACTGAGACAAGATTATTAAACAAAGCCAAACAATTTGAATTTATAGCCAGCTACTGAATTGCAAGGCCTGATGTTCCCTAACCCAGGATACTTGAGAGCTAATGATTTATACCTCCTCTCCCAAACAGAGAACAGAGATCCAAGTAATGCCATTTGTGCCAGTCAAGTCCAGGGATGAATGAAGTCAGGAGAATGAATAATAAATCCTATCTAATAAAAGAGAAAAGTGGTAATTGGCGTATGAGCTACCCTTTTCATTGGCTAATCAGGGCTATATGCAAATTAACTGCCAACTAAGATTGGCAGTTAACTGCCAACAAGATGGCGGTTAATTTGCATATGTAGGCACAATGCAGGGAGGCAGGCGAAAGGGAAAGTAGGATGAAGCCCCCTGCCACTGACAGGGATCGGAAACCCAGGGCCGCCTTTGCCCTGCCCCCCAGCCATGATCCAAGAATCAGGCACCTTTGCTGCCCTGGCCAGTGATAGCAGGAAGTAGGGGTGGAGCCAGCAATGGGAGCTGGACACAGTTGAAGCTAGCAGTCCCGGGAGCTAGGGGGTCCCTTGCCTGGGCCTAAAGCGAAGCCCACGATCGCGGGGCCGCTGCAGCTGCGGGTCCCCGCTGCCCAGGGCGGATGCCTCAGCCAGAGGCGTCCTGCAGGGGCAGGGGCAGAGCCTGCGCAATCGCCCACCGCCCCCCCCACACACACACACACCCCGCTGCCACTGCAGGTCCCTGCTGTCCGGGCCAGACGCCTAGGCCAGAGGCCTCAAGCCTGGGCAAGGGGCGGATCCGGTGATTGGTGATTGGAGGGTGATGAGGGTCAACTCCTCTGGCCGAGGCATCAGGCCTGGGTGGGGGGCAGAGCCAGGTATTGGGGGAATATGATGGTCCCCTTGCCCAGGCCTGGGTCAGAGGCATCAGGCTTGGGTGGGGGGTGGAGCAAGTGATCAGAGGGAGATGGGGGTCCCCTGCCCAGGCATGATTCCTGGGCCAGAGGCCTCAGGCCTGGGCGGGGGTCAGAGCCAGTGATCAGGGGGAGATGGGGGTCCCCTGTCCAAGCTGGCAGAGGCATCAGGCCTGGGCAAGGAGCCGATCAGGCGATCGGAGGGTGATGGGGGTCTACGCCTCTGGCCGAGGCATCAGGCCTGGGCAAGGGGCAGAGCCAGCAATCAGAGGGGTCTGGGGGTCCCCTGCCCAAGCCTGATGCCTGGGCCAGAGGCATCAGGCCTGGGCTGGTGGCAGAACCAGTGATGGGGGGAAATGAGGGTCCCCTGCCCAGGCCTGACGCCTCTGTCAGAGGCGTCAGGCCTGGGCAAGGGGCTGATCCTGCGATTGGAGGGTGATGGGGGTCAACGCCTGAGGGCTCCCAGTATGTGAGAGGGGGCAGGCTGGGCTGAGGGACACTCCCCCCCCCCCACACACACACACCCAGTGCACGAATTTCGTGCACCGGGCCCCTAGTAATAAAATAAAAGATCCCTAACTCCTGTTTATGTTCATTTTGATGCATCAGGTTATTAAAAATGCACCTGTAAAGTATCTGCTGAAATATCCCCTAGAATTGCCACCAGAAGAAGCAAAATAAAAACCCTTAGACAGAAACCCAGTGTGGGCTCTAAAGCATACCTATGCCACTTTTCCTGGCATGAAGTTTAGTTCCTCCTAAACTCTTAAGGGTCCCCACAAGACTTGGAAGCAGGGAAACAGTGGACAGCTCATCCAGGGCTTACTGCCTGCTCTTGTCTCTAAAGACCCTTTTCTCTGACTTCTCAATGAGTTAAAAGCAGCCCTGCTTTGGCTCCCTTGTGTCTCATAACATTCCTAGACACTCAAAGCAGACTACCACCTATGCCCTCCTGTTGCTTCTAACCTGAGTCCTTCATTTGTTTCACTGCTCCAACTTTAATAAATGTATTCTCAAATCACCTGGACTCATAATGTGAAATCTTTCCATCAGAAACCATACTGCAGGCCAAT
This sequence comes from Myotis pilosus, assembly GCA_036010255.1. Classification (NCBI taxonomy): domain Eukaryota; kingdom Metazoa; phylum Chordata; class Mammalia; order Chiroptera; family Vespertilionidae; genus Myotis; species Myotis pilosus. The sequence continues at coordinate 476,630 of JASKON010000048.1, forward strand.
CCTGACCTGTCCCTGTCTGGTAACATAAGTACCCTCTGGTGTTCACGCAACAATAAAATTAACACATTTTCAGAACTTGGCTGGACTAAGTGCTGCACAGATCTCTTAACTGCTAATATTTTTGTGATTCTCTTTTAACAACTATTTAAATATTACTAATAAAAGTGGACAAACTTTTTCCAAACAAATTAACCACCATAGAACAAAGATGTCGTACTAGCACGACATCTGATTTTTTTCTTAACCACTTTTATTTTGTGTTACTTATAACACATCTATTGTCTCATTTCTATTTGAAATGATAATTGCCAAGATTAACATAAATTGAGTTTACTGTATTTACCTGGTCATGAAAATGGCTTGTCCTTTATTAGTAATACATATTTGAGTTATATGTCAACAAGTATATTTTGTAGAACCTTAAAGTCTTCATTTTATTTTATTTTTTAAATATATTTTATTGGAAGGGAGAAGGATAGAGAGCGAGAAACATCAATGAGAGAGAAACATCAATCAGCTGCCTCTTGCACACCCCCTAATGGGAATGTGCCCACAACCAAGGTACATGCCTTGACTGGAATCGAACCTGGGACCTTTCAGGCGGCAGGCCGATGCTTTACCCACTGAGCCAAACCGGTTAGGGCTTAAAGTCTTTAAATGAATAAAGAACAGGAAATAAAAAAAACAATTTTATGATATTATTTAGAAAGAGACTCCAAACCACAAATTACATAAAGTAGCAGATATTAACTGAGAATTTGGGAACTAAGTTATATTATCTGCTCTTTGTTACCAATGAAGTAGGGACTTTTCTTATGGCACGTAAATTACTACTAGTTTGCGTTTAATGAGTGTACAGTTCAACCTAATTAATCTGGGTTTTTTAAATTAACTTTTTAAAATATATTTTTATTGTTTTTAGAGGGGATGGTAGAGAGAGGGAGAGAATCGTCCATGATGAGAGTGAATCATTAATCAGCTGCCTCCTGCACTCCCCATAGTGGGGATCAAGTCTGCAACCCAGCATATGTCCTGACCTGACCCGGAATCAAACCATGTTAATCTGCTATTTACCAAAAAAGAATTTAGGCTTCTGCATTTTCAAATAAAACCCATTACCTTTCCAAAGTCACAATTGAAAATTCAGACCATCATGTATATCAAGAGGGAAGAAAGAAACATTGATGTGAGAGAGAAACATTGATCAGTTACCTCCCATATTTGCCCCTACTGGGGATCAAAGCAAACCCAGGTGTATGCCCTTACTGGAATCAAACTCACAACCTTTCACTATGTGGGACAACATTCCAATCAATTGAGCCACTCTGATTAGACAATGAGGTACATAATTTTTTAGAAAGTAAAATTAAATCTTCAGAACATATTTGGTTAACTAAAGTTTAATAATGTATCAATAATGAGTTTGTTCTGATTAGAGACTTTTTGTTTAATCTTTGAATTGTGCTATTTTCATTTATTTAAAGCTGCTTGTTAAGTTTCTGCTAAAAACCAAGTGTAGATAAGTTGTGACATTTACTTGATAACTATCATACACAAAAGGATTTTACCATCAAATAAAGGGTATTTGTGTAACTATACCATATAAGAGTATTTCTAGGGTTTGTGTTAGAGGTCTGTATTAAGTCATTTACTGTTCACATCTCAAAGAACATGAATGTTTGGGAACTTAAGGCTTTAGGGCAGTTAACAGAGAACTGAAAAAATTAAAAGAACCTGATGATAGGTAGACCTTTTAGATTTTGCCTGCAGTTAGTAAGTGGAACTCTTCTGGATTGGTTTTTAAACAAAGAATATTACATTTGCATTTGAAAAATTTTCCTGTTTTCAGTGATTCTGGCTATCTTGACTTCAGTCAGTTAAGTGCTACTCCCTCCCACACTGTTTATTCTATACACATTTCCCAGAGAGATTTTTCTTTAAAAAAAAAAAAAAAAAAAAAGCAAAAGAAACGCTTTGTGTTTGAAAGTTTACATTTTAATTTTTTTTTTCCCCATGGAGAGGGGCCTTTGAATAAGAACAAAAGGGATGGAACATAAGGTTATGTATCTGTAGAATATGGAAGTAATTTAAATTTGTTTAGTAAAGAACAGATGGGCATATAAGTCGGGAATTTAGGAGTGGCTTTGATTAAAGTTAGAGAAAAGGACAGTGTTGCTTGGAACATCAGAACAAGATAATGAGAGGAAAAAAAAGGGAGATGCCAAAAATAACAGGAAGGGATAATATGGGTCAAATCAGAATTTTTGTAAAAGATTTAAAAATCATATATTAGCATAAGTGACAGCCTGAGCAGCTTTAGTGAAGTAATGGGAGTAGGTGAAATCTTTCCACAGTAGGGGAAAGATTGGGAATATGAAACAGATCAGTTCTATCCAGAACACCCAATATGACATTATCTTGGTAGTTGGCCTATACTAAACATATTAACCAACTTCAAGTAACATTTTTGTGGCATTGACATAGAGTGCTTTATTTTGAAACACTAATTTTCTAGTGTTCCAAAATTTGAAGCAACTGAGATGTTTATCTTTGGAAATACTTTTTAATTTGCCTAAGTATGACAACTATATGTACCATTTTAAAAAAATATATTTTTACTAGAGGCCCAATGCACAAAATTCGTGCACTGGAGGGGGGATCACTCAACCAGGCCTGCGTCCTCTCACAGCCTGGGAGCCCTCAGAGGATGTAAAACTGATGGCTTAGGCCTGCTCCCTACGCCCCGTGGAGGTAAGAGAGGCTCCTGTCACTGCTACTGCACTTGACAGTTGTGAGACCAGCTTCTGGCTGAACAGCACTCCTCCTGTGGGAGCACCCTGACCACCAGGGGGCAGCTCCTGCATTGAGTGTCTGCCCCCTCGTGGTCAGTGCATGTCATAGCAACTGATTGTTTCACTGTCAGGCCAAAATTGGCTCTCTGACATCCCCCAAGGAATCCCAGATGCAAGAGGGAACAGACCAGCCAAGGAACCCCACTGGTGCACAATTGGGATCAGGGAGGGACGCAGGAGGTTGGCCAGCTGGAGAGGGACTGTGGGAGGGCTACAGCATGTGTCCATTCATCTTGCTCAGTTCTGATTGGCCGTACCCCAGCAGCATCTGCCCCCTGGTGGTCAATGCCCGTCATAGCAAGCAGTTGAATGGTCTTAGCATATCATTAGCATATTATGCTTTAATTGGTTGAACGACCTACTTGATGACTGGACACAGCATATTAGGTTTTTATTATATAGGATTGATTTCAGAGAGGAAGAGAGAGATAGAAACATCAATGATGAGAGGGAATCATTGATTGGCTGCCTACTGCACATCCCCACAGGCGACTGAACCTGAAACCCGGGAATTGAACCTGGGACCCTTGAGTCCGCAGGCTGACACTCTATATACTGAGCCAAACCAGCTAGGGCTATATGTACCATTTATTGTGCCCTTGTGAATAGCATATGCAAAGGACTTTTTATTTTTTTGGCTTAACCCACAGTGATCCCCTCTGATATTGACAATGTCTTATGTTTATTTTATAGCAAAGGGATTGAAGATCAGAGGTAAAAATTCAAATTCTGGCTATCTTGACTTCAGTCAGTAAGTGCTACTCCCTCCCACAATAAGAACATTAGCATTGCTAAATTATTTCAAGAACTTTGTGTTTCAAGAGTCTTTTCCGTGTGGTAACTTTGAATTTGATAACCTATAACTATAGTGACAATGTATATTTTGTTTCAATTAAGTTTTTACTTTTACACTAGAGGCCAGTGAATGAATTCGTACACCGGGGGGCCCAGCCCACCTGGCTGGGCCTGTTGGGAGGAGGAAATGGTGGGAGGTTGACTGGCCAGCCCGCCTGGATCAGGGCACCCCATCAGGGCCGGGCTACCTGGGGGAAAGGGACCACAGGTGATTGGCTGGTGGGCCCTGCCCTTGATTGAGGTTGGGGGGATAATTAGGGGTGGGGCTGGCCATGGGGAGGGGCTGTGGGCATGGGCTAGCCAGCCCCACCCCCAAATGGGGTGTGTGTGGGGGGGTGCCTATTGGGGCCAGTGGCCTGGGAGAGGGGCCATGGGTGTTTGGCTAGCCAGCCCTTCCCCTGATCGGGATGGAGGGGCTGATCTGGGGTGGAGCCTGGTGGGGGGAAGAGCTGCAGGAGATTGGCTGGCCAACCCCACTCCCTATTGGGGTGGAGGGAGTGATCAGGGGCAGGGCTAGTCTCGGGGAGTGGCTGTGGGCTGATCAGGATGGTGGGGACCCATTAGGAGTGTGACTGGCCTGAGGGAGGGGCTGCTGGAGGTTGGTCCCCCAGTCCCACCCCTATTGAGGTGGAGATGTGTGATCAGAAACAGGCCAGTCAGGTGGAGGGGCTTTGGGCCTATCATGGTGGGGTGGGCTGATGGGGTGGGGTGGTGGGGGAGGGCATTAGGCCAGCAGGCCTGGCTCTTGATTGGGGTGGGAGAGTCCCATCAGGGGCAGGGGGAAGGCCAGCAGGGGGAAGGGGCCCCATCCCCTGATTGGGTGTCATAGAGACCGATTGTTAGGTTGTTATGGCTGAGAAGTGTTCCACGCACCTCCTGGTGACCAGTCCTTTCATTGTCTTGGTTGTGACATCTCTTGGCCTTTTATTATGACTAGAGTCCTGGTGCACGAAATTCATGCATGAAGGGGGTGGTTTCCTCAGCTCAGCCCATACCTTCTCCAATTGGGGGCTCTTTGGGGGATGTCCAACTGCTGGTTTAGGCCTGATCCAGTGGTTGGACATCTCTCTCGCAATCTGGGACCACTGGCTCCTAACTGCTCACCTGCCTGCCTGACTGATTGCCCCTAATTGCCTCTGCCTGGCTACCTGATCACTCGTAACTGCCCTTCCCTGCCAGCCTGGTTGCCCCCAACTGCCCACCCCCACTGGCCTGATCTCACCCCAGTGGCTCTCCCCTGCGCCCTAATCTCATTCCCAACAGCCATCCCCTGAAGGCTGGATCTTGTCCCCAACTACCCTCCTCTGCTGGCCAATTTGGTTCTGATTGGTCAGTTTCTATGCCAATCAGTGTCAGAAGCTCTGCCTCCTAGGCAGCTATTGGCTCCTGGCACTTCACCCAGATTTGGTTCTGATTGGTTGGGTTCTATGCCAGTCCAGCATCTCTGGGCCTATCTCCAGGCCTGATCAGAAGGCAGAGCTGAGCAGCAGCCCCCCACAGAGGCCAGGAGAGAAAGAAATCCCTGGCTGCTGGCCAAGCCAGGAAAGAAAGAGGGAGAGAAAGAGAGAGGCAAGTACTGATCAACAGCTGCCATGCTGTTGCTCTCTCTGGGTCTCAGCCCCCTGGGCAGTCAGTGCCAGATGCCAGGCTGCAGCGGGGCAGTCATTCCTGTGTTGCCATGGCAACCCAGCACTGACTGAAGGACTTCCGGGTTGGTCAGTTTTCAGTCATGATTGGTCATTAGGAACCTGAGCTTTTATATATTAGGATAATTGGGGATTTACAATTATGAGAATCAAATAATCTTTTCTATCAAAGATGTAACCTAGACATGCTGACCCAATTTTGTAGGAGTGCCATTTTGTGATTTAATCTAAGATTTAGTTTAGTTTCTTTAAGCTGCATTTCTCTGAAAAACTGCAAAAGTCAACCCTGCCCCTTCATGCTGCCCCATTTGAATTAGCCACTCACATCAGATTATGAAACTATGCTATTACTAATCAGAGAATGATGCAGCAATGTATCAGGGGTAAAAGAACAGGCTTCCCGATCCAGGATTACTCATCAAGTTTTTGATTGGCTATACACCCTTCTGCAGAAGTAAAATTGCCTTGCTGAGCCATTTTTGAGCATCTCATTCCCGTGGCCATTTAAGAGCATTTCTGACAATTTGGGGATTCTTGTCTGGGATTCAACACCTGAGGGAGCCATTGCCCGCCTTCCACCCTCCCCTCCACCACCCCGCCCTTACCTACCTAGAGGAGGAGGCATAAACCTGCCGTCTCCTTATGGTGACCCTTGGGAGAAGGAGATCTGTGGTGGCCCATTGGGCAAGCAGACTCTGATTAAAGGTTGATGGGCAGTGCAGAGGAAGGGCCCAGACAAGCACTGCGGTGACCAGATAACTCCATGCACAGACCAATATATGAGAAACTTTGGGGGAAGTAACTAATACCTTGGTGATAGGTCATCCTGGAGGTTGTGTGCACATAACTAAGATGTGTCCCAGACACGAAGAAACCTATGGTTCTGTGAATATCCATCAGTGATCTCATATGGCATAAGGCAGTCCCAAAGACTCTTTAGTCTGGGTCAGGGGTTTATATCCACCTGCCAGTAGTTAAGAGGCACCCTAATTGGATATATTTCCACAAGGGACACTGTGAGAGATGGAGGAAGCAACTAGGGAGAGTGTAAGAAACCTCAAGAAAACGGGAGGGTTGAGCCTCTAATTGAGAACACAACCAGGTACTAAGGATGTAATAAGGATTCCTCCTCTTATAAGACCCAAGACCCAGTAAATGGGATTAAAGATAACAAGATTCCCCCAGATAGTTCACTGGTGGGGCATGCCCTGATATCAGGGAGATAATCCTAGAACTAAAGGGAAAAGAAAGCAACAAATGATAAAATGTTGTTTTATCTGGACACAGGAACCCATTCTAAAATCATCTGACTTTAGGCCCAAGTTTGGGTTTCATGAAGATTGGGTTTGTCAGTTTCTCATAGAAGAGTCCAGTGACTCAGGAGACTGACTATGCTCTCTGCTGGAGAACAGGACCAGTCATTCTTTCCCCTGTGAAGGCAGGGAAGCCTAAGCGAGAACAAGGGTCTACAGACAAATGGGACCCCTTGTCTTGCCTTCCTCTTCCTTATGCAACTGGGGAAAAATCTGAGGACTGCCAATCCCAGTCTCCCTCTTAGAAAGAATCCTGTCCTGATTGTAAGGTTGGAGTCGCTCCAGGATTTAGGTGGACTCAGTGAGTGAGAGGGAAGTTTATTAGAGGGAATAGGAGTGGAGCCCCAACCTGGGAAGTTTAGACTCATATCCACTGTCCTTGGCATTGAATTTTATGTGCAAAAACCGCAAGGGGAGGAGGCTGGGGGATGTACTAGTAAGTGTCCTAGATCAGTGGTCAGCAAACTCATTAGTCAACAGAGCCAAATATCAACAGTACAATGATTGAAATTTCTTTTGAGAGCCAATTTTTTAAAACTTAAACTGTATAGGTAGGTACATTATTATTAACATAATTAGGGTACTCCTAAGCTGGCCTTTGCTAAAAACGTCCTCAGTCTGATTGAGGTACGTTCACTGAGGTTGACCCCTTCCAACTCTCCCATCCACAGTCGTCCTGTATACTTGTTTTGTCTATCATCAGTGGTGGGCAAACCGCGGCTCAAAAGCCATATGCGGCTCTTTGGCCCCTTGACTGTGGCTCTTCCACAAAATACCATGTGCGGGCGCGCACGTACAGTGTGATTGAAACTTCGTGGCCCATGTGCAGAAGTCGGTATTTTGTGGAAGAGCCACACTCAAGGGGCCAAAGAGTTGCATGTTGTGCTTGAGCTGTAGTTTGCTGATCACTGTCCTGGTGTGAGATGGAGTTTATTGTCCTTCAGATCGATTAGTGCTGGCTGTTGAGGCTGTGAGCTGGTCACAGTCTTCGTTATCCTTGGTCTGCTGTCTCACCCTCTGGGATGACTGCTTCCCTTATGTTCATTTTTATCTCCCCTGGGGGATGTAATGTCTGAATAGGGTTGTTCCATGGTATTTAAAGGTTGATATTTCTATCTTTGGAGAAGAAGAACCTGGTTAATTTGTGTTTGAGTTGTGGTTTGGGTAGTTTTTTGGAGGAATTGTGTGAAGAGTTTAGAACCATAGGGTCTGAGGATAGAAACTGGAGTAGTATGAGAGATGTTAAGAAAGGCAGGATAAAGGTTATCCATGAGGAAGGTTGTAGTCAAGATTCAGCTGCTCATTGTCTAATTAAAGAGGCTTTATCAATTAATGTCTTGGCTCCATCTTTTACTATGTCAGATTGGTTGGGATAAAAACAACATTTTCCCCAAGGAATAAACCAAGTCCCCCTTTTACTGCTGTGTGGAGTTCAAGGCCTCTTTGATTTTGAAGGGTAACTTCTGCTAAGGAATCTATTTGGTCTTGTACCACTACAATTCTTTTGTTATTATCTTAGCTATCGGCAAGGTATTTGGATAGGATTTGATAGTAGGGAAGAGAAACTGCTATTCCTCCTAATCCAGTGCCTAGGCCTGCAGCTATCTCTAAGTTGGTAAGGAGAGGAAGAAGGACAATGCCTTTCTTGGTACAAGAATGAATGGTGAGAGGAACCTTAAAGGATTGATTATTAGGGACAATGGTTATTCAGGGGCAAGAAAAACTAGGGTGCAGGTTCCCGTCCAGTTGGTTGGGAGACTAAGAGAGGTCTTGGTTCTGCAGAGAAAGAAAATGCCTTGATTTTCTAAGCAGAAGGTATTTTTGATAGTAAAGAGGTGAGTAAGATTGTTGTTCTCATTTTCCCAAATAGAGAGAAATCCAGATAAGGTTTTTCCCATAAGGAGTTGAAAAGAAATAGGGGGATTGACCTATGTAGCCCCAGAGATGGTGTATTTAAAATATATGTACTTCTTTTTGGTCTCTACCCAAAAGTATGAAAATTTTACTTTGGACTTTACTAGATCCAGTTGCTCATAAAATATTGGCTTCTCATATGAATGAGTTTATATGAGACCTTAATTATATTGTGAAAGCTAACTTACCAAGTAATTAAAGTATGCTCCTTTATTGAAAAGCAAAGCAAGCAAACTTATACATTTGACCTATGAAGTACAGATGCCACCCCCCACGCCCCAGCCAATCTGAAGAGTAGGCTGGGTGGGGGTCTGAGGCATTATGTATACTCCTGTCTTAAAATTCTGCTGCTGAATATTCTGGTTTAGCTTAAGAAATATCCAGCAACCTTGTTTTTCAACATTTCTCTTTTTCTTCTCATCACATATGCAACCTTCACAAATTTCACACTTTCAAATTAGCCTTAAAACCTTCTTTCTATGTCCTTCAAAAATGATAACCATGCCTAAGACCTTACATTAAGTGTTCCTACTCTAATATTCTTTCTTTCTGTCATACCTTCAGCAACTTGTACAGACCTTTTCTTTTTTAAAAAATATATTAGAATTCTTCACTCTTAGAAACCTTAATTTTTCAATGATAACCAAAAAGTAAACAGCCAACATTTCTTAGATTGACATTTATCAACACTCTTTATGAACACTCTTACTCAAGAAAATATATATTCAACAAATTACAAGAGACCTTCTGTAATAAAAACTCAGAGCAGGTGGATTAAACTGTGTCTAGCAATCAATGTTTCGGTATTGTATGCTATTTTAAAATATTTAGATATTTATCATTTAACCCAGCAATGCTCCAAAGTCTTTAACTTAATAAAGACTTTGGAAAATTATGTATAGGTATATGAGGTTGGAGAAAAGGCAGGGGGAGGAGGGAGCAGGCCCCATAGCCTATTCCCAGGCCTCTAGCTGCTTGGATTCAAAACTGCAGGATTTTTGCTTGGAGATAACATGCTAAGATTTGGGAGATAATGAACTCAGCTTCTGGTGATAGCCAGACTATTAAGGTAAGTTGTTTTTTGGGAAGGGTAGGGTGGGGAGGGGGTGAGAAGGCACTGAGGTCAGAGCAGTTTTCAGAGCATTAAAGGGATGAGAATGTTGGCCTTGGGGTCTAAAGGCTCAGTGAGGGGTCCCTTAGCCACGTGATGTCATAGGGGAGCTTTGCAAGAAGACCTACAGTTGTGAACCTGGAGGTCAGAGTGCCCAGTGAGCCTGAGGAAGGAGAAAATTTCTTGTTCAGAAGAGGGGACACACATGAAGGAGATAAGGCATTTAGAGTCTTGTGGGGTGAGAGAGTAAAACTGAGGTAGGTGAATGTGGTTTGGGACAACTGGGTTTTATGAGAGGATGTATGGTAACCCTGCCCAGACACTGAGGTAGAATGAGAAAAGAGTGAATGGGGGAATTTAGTAAGATTCACTGTAGAGGTGAGGTGGCTACTGACTATGAGACTAATTCGTCAACCCCCATAATAGAGACTGAGGAGGGGACAAGCGTCCTAGCGAATTCGAAGAGGACCGAATAAGTGGCCCAGTGTCAATTAAAAAGGAGATCAGCTTACCTGCCACCACTGTCATTGCCTGATGTAATGACCTGGTGATGTAAGTCTCTGGGGCCTTGTCAGGGCCTGGGCAGCTTCTTCAGTGGCCAGTCCCAGGAAGCTCCAAACTGGATCCAGAGGGCAGCCTTGCTGAGGTCGACCTGCAGGGGCCAGACTACAGTTTGAATTCCCTTCCACACCTTGGAAGGTGTGGCTCTTAGAGGTGGGGCTCTCAGGTTTGGGCAGGATGTGGTTCAGTGTCCTCCTTGTTGCATTTCGAATGGTGTTCCTCAAAGTTTGCTCAACTCTATATTTTAAATACCGCTAAAGTGACAAGTAAAAGATTAGCAATGCCAGAAAACCAAGCTTGCTCAGAAAGACTCATGATCAACATCAACAACATCATACATGAAATAAACGAATTAACAAAATCATATGAGATACAATGAGGTAGAAAAGGAGTCCCAATCTGAAGCAGGTATTTCTCCCATAGAAGTAACAATGGCGATTAAATATGACTGTAATAGTGAACCGGGTAGATATAATTATCCCCATGTAACTGAGGTGCCATCATATCCAGAGATGAAGATGGAGAACCTCCTTTTGAAAGGGAATTGCTCATTCATTGTAAACCAGATTTCAATAATCTGAATGCCACTAAACTGAAACAAACCAGTATCCTGTTTCCTACATTAGATGCAATGACATATCCTATTCTTTTTCCACATGGTGAAAAAGGCTGGAGAACAGATATTGCATTAAGACTCAGAGATGACAGTGTAATCAACAATAATACTAGACAAAATGTAAGGACATGAGTCACACAAATGCAGTATTATGTATTTCATCTCTCTGTCCAGGACACATTCCAGGACACATTCAATCATATTTTAAATGCAGAAAAATTAACTCAACAGTTTATTATGGATTCATATGCAAAAATGGAGGCCAATCGGATAAATTTCATCAAAGCAAACCAATGTAAGTTGAAAGTTCAAAAATATAGTGGTTTGATGGATTATCTCACATCTAGATCAGAAAATGACAATGTGACAATTGGTAAAATGATAATACTTCTGTCATCTTTTGACATTTACCCAGAAATATGCAGCAGTGATATCAGGATGCTATGGTAATTTTAACAAAGTATGGCAAGTCTGGTTTATTCATAACCATGATGTGCTACCCCAAATGGGTAGATATTATAAACAATTTACCATGCTGGCTAAAAGTTGGAAACAGACCTGAATTGTTAGCCAGGGTTTTTAATATTAAGCTGGATGGTCTTTTAAATGATATATGTAAATTCAATTATTTTGCCAAGTTAAAGCTAAAATTCATGTCATTGAATTTTAGAAATGCAGACTGCCTCATGCTCACATATTTTTGATGTAAGATAGTGAATCCAGGTTATGAATGGAATATGACATTGATCATTATAGTTAAGGCAGAAATTCTGAATGAAGACCAGTGTCCTCGACTTTTTCAAATTGCAAAATCAAATATGGTACATGGACCATGTGAATATAAAATTCAAAAGGTCCATGTATGGAAAATGGAAAATGTTCAAAGGGATATCTGAAAGAATTTCAAAATGTGACCATTGGAAATATTAACGGATATCTAAAATACAAACGAAGATCTGCTAGCACAATGTCTATTGGAAATAAAGTTGTTTGTCCCTTATAACCAGTATTTGTGCCTTAAATATAACTGTCATGTAAATGTTTAAATCTGCACATTGGTTAAAAGTGTCAAATATTTATTTAAATATGTCTAAAAAGGGTATAATTGTGCAAATATTCAAATTTCTGAAAAAAATATCAATCATGATGAAGTACAGGACTTCATTGACTCCAGTTATGTGAGTGCTCCTGAGGCTGGAGACTTTTTGCAATGCGAATGCATGACCAATCTCATGCAATCACAAGATTAACTATTCATTTGCCAAATGATTAGAATTTGTATTTTCATACCAATGATTTTGCTGAAGGTATAGATAGGGCTAAAAGGCATAACTCGACTTTGATGGCTTGGTTCTTATTGAACAGAGAAGATTCTGATGCATAATAATAATAGTAATTGTTATTGGGAGATTCCACAGCATTATGTGTTTAGTAATTCTTATGGAGAAAACGTCAAAAGGGTGGGAATAAAGTATTAGGTAGACTGTTCACCGTGAGCTCTAGAGAACCAGAATATTACCTTAGACTTTTGCTTCTGCATGTAAAAGGTGCGATAAGTTTTGCTGATCTGCGAACTGTAGGAGGTGTAATTTATGATACATTTCATGAAGCTGCTAAACATAGAGGATTATTAATCGATGACACTATCTGGAAAGGTACGATTGATGAAGAATCATCCTTAATATGCCCAAACAATTATGGAAACTTTTTGCATATATCTGCATGTTTGGATGTCCTGATGCAGACAAATTATAGGATGAGAATAAATCTTATTTTATTGAAAATTTTTGTTGGAAATTACACCAAAGAGAAGGTGGCTTTATGAACTGTGAAATGCATGCCCTTAACAAAATTCAACAAGTATTCACATTGCATGGAATAAAATGTTTGCATTTCAAACTTCCAGACTATTCTTTATTAATGACACAAATACATGTGATGAATCATATGAGCAATAACAGGCAGAGGTTTTGATCAATTCTCTGAACAAGGAACAGTTGGCAGCCTTTCAGACTACAACTTCTGCCATCAAAGATTCAACTGTACACCCCAAATGATTTTTCTTGAATGGTCCAATTGGTAGTGGAAAAATATATCTTTATAAAGTTTTAATACATTATATTAGAGATCATGGAGGTACTGTTTTACCCACAGCGTCTACAGGAATTGCTGCAAATTTACTTCTCGGTGGAAGAACCTTTCATTCCCAATATAAATGATCAATTCCATTAAATGAAATTTCAATTTCTAGAATTGATATAAGAGTGAATTTGCTAAAAGCATTAAAAAGGCCCACCTTCTCATATTGATGAGTGCACCATGGCATCAGTCATGCTCTAAATGCCATGGATAGATTACTAAGAGGAATTATGAATTTGAAAGTTGCATTTGGTGGGATCTATTATTAAAGCTACCTTTGAAAATAGTACTATATATTTATAGATAATATTAAAAACATATGTAAATGTGCAATTCTCTGTCCTAAAATTGAGCATGTTCAAAACTTAAGTAAAGAAATTTTGGATATACTTGGAGATTTTCACAAATATTTGATGATTCCATCGATTCAAAGGATGATGCAGAAAAGAAAAAATTTCCCATCGAATTTCTTAATAGTATTTCTCCTTCAGGAATGCCGTGATCTTGCTACTGAGAAATCTTAATAGTAAATGGGGTCTTTGTAATGGTACTAGATTTATTATCAAAAGATTGTGACCTAACATTATCGAAGCTGAAGTATTAACAGGATCTACAGAAGGAAAGGTTGTTCTGATTCCAAGAATTAATTTGTCCCCATCTGACACTGGCCTCCCTTTAAATTGATTCAATGACGGTTTCCCATGATGCCAGAATTTGCAATGACTATTAATAAATCACAAGGACAAACTCTAGACAGAGTAGGAATATTCCTACCTGAACCCGTTTTTGCACATGGTTGGTTATATGTTGCTTTCTCTCGAGTTTGTAGAGCATGTGATGTTAAAGTTAAAGTTGTAAATTCTTCATCACAAGGGAAATCAGTCAAGCACTCTGAAAGTGTTTTTACTCTTAATGTGGTATACAGGGAGATAATAGAATAAGTTTAATCAATTTATCAGTCATTGTATCAATGTTGTTTTTATATCATGTTTTTGTTTTTATATCTTGTGTTTGTTGTTATAATATTGTTGTTAGGTTTAATGTAAGGTTTAACTGAGATGTGAGATTTAATCTGACAAAGCCAATAAATTGTCCAAGACAAGCAGGGTAAGAGTGAAATACCGTGTTTATTGGAAGCTCTCGGGTGAGGTCCCACCATCTGGAGGTGCAGGCCAGGGGAGTCACACCCGCCTATGCCTAGCAGAGATTTTTTATGCTGCTGTTGGACCAATCAGGTTTATCTGAGGTAGCTTGTGGTGGGTGATTGATGAGCGGAAATTTGGTGCGGCTGCACCCTGGCCATCTTGAGAAGTCTCTGGTGGTTATTTATTGGCCATCAGCACAACAGGATGCTCTGGTGGGTCCCAGGATGGCAGCTATTGTCCAGCAGGATGTGGCTTGGCAGTTCTGGGTTGTTTTGTCCAACTCAAGCTGGTGGGATCAGGAAAGACCCTATTTTCCCAGCCCCAGACCTTACAATTGTTATTATTTATTTGTTAATAAATTTATATATTACTTTCATATGCATTTTTCTAATTTTCTTTAGTCTCTGACACTTCTATTATAAAGGGCGAATAGCGATATTAAAATATTTCTTCTAATTAGTTTTCTTTAAATGTGCATGAATTCATGCACAGGGCCACTAGTCTATAATATATAAAAGCCTAAGTGACCATTACAACAGAATGATTAACCAATCAGCCACTATGACATGCACTGACCACCAGGGAGCAGATGCTCAAAGCGGGAGCTGGCCCCTGCTGGTCAGTGTGCTCCCACAGCCAACCTCCCGCAGCCCCTCTCCCAGGCCGGCCAACCTCCTGTGGCCCTCCCGACTGGGGCCAGCACTCTGGAAGCCCCAATTGTGGAAGAAGAGAGGAGTGGTGTGGCAGCTGGCCAGCCTCCCAGAGTCCCTCCACCTGGTCAGCCAGCTCTCCAATAGGCCTCAATTGCTGGGCAGGCTGAGGGCCCCCACCCATGCATGAATTTGTGCACCAGGCCTCTACTGAGATAATAATAATCTTGTACATAGAAATCATATGAAAGATCTAAGAGACTTAAATCTTCAAAGGAATCAGTCAGTCCCCCGCTCTCAAAATATGACATTCAACATGGGAAAGTTAAGGGGCCTGCTGACTTTTTGGGTAGACTAAGAGAACAAATAACTTTTTGGGTAGACTAAGGGAACTTAAGGTCAGCACAGTTTAGGAGTCTCTAAGACAAAGTTATAATTTGTAGAGAAAGAAGTATAATATTTAGAACACTTAAGTTAGGGAAAAAGATGATTTGGCCCAGAAAGAATCTATGGAATAACTAACATGCCACTCCCAGGCATTAAAAAAACACAATAAATTCTTAGGACTGATTGAGTACTGTCAGTTATAGATTGACTCTTATGCGCTTAAAACTAAGAGACTATACCTCAAACTTTTAGATGGAGAACAGGACCCCTTTCTTTGGAAATCTGAAGAGATGCAATTAATAGAAACTCTAAAACAGGCCCTAATCACTGCCCCAATGTTAATATTGCCCTCACTGGAGAATCCATTCCATCTGTATGTAAATGTAGACAAGGGAACCACCCTAGGGGTTTTAACTCAAGAATATGGGGGGAGGGGAAGAGAGCAACCAGCTGCATAATTATCTAAGCTACTAGACCATGTTACTAGACTAGAGGATGGCCTAAGTGCATTCAGTCATTAACAGCAACCACTTTATTGAGGAAAGTAGAAAACTAACTTTTGGAGGAACACTGATTGTTAGCACTCCACATCAAGTTAGAACCATTTCAATCAAAAGGAAGGCTGATGTCTAATTGACTCCCAAATATTGAAATATGAGACTATCTTATTAGAAAGGACAACCTACTACTTACTGCTGACAGCTGTCTAAACCCAACTCAATTTCTAACTGGAGGAGAGGCACGGGGAACTCCATTGAAGGGATCTCATTTACTATCAAACTAAAGTCAGACCTGACCTCAGGGAAACCCCTTTCTCTACAGGGCTCAAATTCTTTGTAGATAATTCCAAGTGCTTGAGGGGAAAAGGCACAATGGGCACTCCATTGTAGTGGAGAGCAATCCACAGTTGTGGAATCAGAGATAATGCCCAAATGGGTGGTCTGCCCAGATATATGAATTGTTTTCTCTCAACCAGGGGACCATCTACAGAGACTTGAAATATGCCTTTGCAACAGTGCACACTTTTGGGAAAAAATCTTATTAATAGCAAGGGATGAGATCTGGTACATAAGGAATTACTCTCCCAGGTATTAGAGAACCTAATGTTACCTGAAGAAATAACAGATT
Organism: Myotis pilosus; assembly: GCA_036010255.1. Taxonomy (NCBI): domain Eukaryota; kingdom Metazoa; phylum Chordata; class Mammalia; order Chiroptera; family Vespertilionidae; genus Myotis; species Myotis pilosus. Next base: position 492,947 of record JASKON010000048.1, read on the forward strand.
TTTTCATCTCACTCCTGCCTTTCCCCTCTTGTTACCCCAGTTTTCGATTCTCAGGAGGAAGAGCAGCTAGCCAAGATAGGAGCCTCTAAAACTTCAGAAGAGAAGTGGCTCTTACCTGATGGGAGCGAAATGCTTTCTAAACTCATTATGAGGGAATTACTAATCCAACTACATAGGGGAAGTCATTGGAGTCCACAAGCTATGTATGATGCTGCTCTAAGAGCCTTTGGGTGTGTGGGTATATATACTACTAGAGGGTGCATGAATTCATGCGTGGGTGGGGTCCCTCAGTTTGACAGTGATCAGGGCCAATCAGGGCCACCTGGCTCAGACCCAGGGGAGGGAACATGGGAGGTTAGCTGGATGCAAGAGGTTGGCTATGGGAGAGCACTAACCACCAGGGGGAAGCTCCTGCACTGATCATCTGACCCCTGGTGGGTAGTGTGTGTCATAGTGACTGGTCAACCAGTCGCTTGGTTGACTGGTAGTAATGGTAACTTAGGCTATTATCCTATACTAGAGGCCCGGTGCACAAAAATTTGTGCACAGCGGGGGGTGGGGGGGGTGTAGGAGGGGAGGTTCCTCAGCCCGGCCTGTGCTCTCTCGAAGACTGGGACCCCTCCAGCGATAATGACCTGCTGGCTTAGGCCTGCTCCTGGGTGGCAGAGGGCAGGCCCAATCCCTAGGTGCAACCCCTGGTTGGGCTCAGAGCAGGGCCGATTGGGGAGTTGGGGTGCTGCCCCCTGTCATGCACAGAGCAGGGTGGATCAGGAGGTTGCGATGCCACCCTCAGTCACGCTCAGGGTAGGGCCGATTGGGGGGTTGGGTCACCGCCCCCTGTCACACTCAAGGCAGGGTTGATGGAGAGGTTGTGGTGCCATCCCCTGTCATGCACAGAGCAGGGCCCATCAGGGGGGTTGGGGCTCCGTTCCCTGTCACACACAGCAGGGCCCATCTGGGGGTAGGGGAGATCCCCCCTGTCACCCACAGAGCAGGGCGGATCAGGGGGTTGGGGCACCACCCTCTATCACCCACAGAGCAGGGCCGATCAGGGGGTTGGGGTGCCGCCACTGTCACACTCAGGGCAGGGCTGATGGGGAGGTTATGGCTCTACCCCATCACACACAGAGCAGGGCCCGTGGGGCGGGGGAGGGGGGGCTGGGAGGGGGCGGTTGAGGCGCTGCACCCTGTCACACACAGAGCTGCAGGGCGATCAGGGGTTTGGGGAGCTCCCCGCTAAGAGGCACAGAGCAGGGCTGATCAGGGTGTTGAGGTGCCTTCCCCTGTCACAAACAGAGCAGGGTGGATAGGGAGGTTGTGGCCCCACCCCCTGTCACACACAGAGCCGCAGGGCGATCAGGGAGTTTGGGCACTGCCCCTGTCACTCTGATCCCAGTGCCGGGAGGCCTCTCGGCTCCGCTGATCCTGGTGCTGGGAGGCATATTACCCTTTTACTATATAGGATAGAGGCCTGGTGCATGGGTGGGGGCCAGCTGGTTTGCCCTGAAGGGTGTCCTGGATCAGGGTGGGGGTCCCGCTTGGGTGCCTGGCCAGTCTGGGTGAGGGGCTGAGGGCTGTTTTCAGGCTGGCGGTGACTGAAGCTCTCAACTGCTGATAGTACATTATTTGACTAATTGGGTTGAAGCTATTCCATTATCAAGTGCTACAACCAGTAAGGTAGCTAAGATATTCTTAGAAAATATAACCTGGCTGGTGTGGCTCAGTGGTTAAGTGTTGACCTGAAACCAGGAGGTCATGGTTCCATTCTTGATCAGGGTACATGCCTGGGTTGCAGGCTCAATTCCCAGTAGAGGGCATGCAGAGGACAGCCAATTGATGTTTATCTCTCATCATTGATGTTTCTATCTCTTTCTCTCCCTTCCTCTCTGAAATTATTAAAAATGTATTCTTTTAAAAAAAGGAAATATAATCCTTCACTTTGGATTGGTTCAGAACATAGATTTGGATAATAGAGGCCATTTTATGGCCACTATTATCAAGGAACTAATGAAATGATTGGGGAAAAAATGGGAATACCACACATTTTTGTACCCATCCTCCTCAGATAAAGTAGAAAGAATAAACCAAACTCTGAAAAGACATATCACCAAATTAATCCTAGAAATCAAGCTTCCCTGGACAAAATGTTTCCCAATTGTGCTTCTCAGAATTACAACAATGCACCCCACCCCTCCCCCGCCTTCCATAAAGACATTGGGATATCGCCTTATGAGATACTTTATGGATTACCTTATTTTTTAAAAATATACTTTATTGATTTTTTACAGAGAGGAAGGGAGAGGGACAGACAGTCAGAAACATCAATGAGAGAGAAACATTGTTAGCTGCCTCCTGCACACCCCCTATTGGGGATGCACCCACAACCAAGCTACATGCCCTTGACTTGAACCAAACCTGGGACCCTTCAGTCCCCAGGCTGACGCTCTATCCACTGAGCCAAACTGATCAGGGCATGGATTACTTTATTTAGGTCAAAATTCTGACCTGCCAACCATGGAAACAAAAGATCAATTTCTTACAAACTCTCCTCTACTTTATTCTCCCTCAGGTTATAAGAACTACTTGCCCAGACTCCACCTCTTGAATTCCCAGTGCATCCTTACCTACCCAGTGATCTCGTCATGATCAAGATCTGGAAAAAGACAAGCTCGAGCCAGCCTAGGAAGGATCTTACCAGGTGCTACTTAAAACTGAGACCGCCATTTGTACCTCAGAGAAAGGTTGGACCCATTATACCTGGGTTAAGGGAAACTAGTCCTCGGATGAGGAGAAGCAGCAACACCCAGATCCCTGCAAGCTAACAGTGAAAAGACTCTGATTACCCCTTATTTCTAATTCTACTGAGCCTCTAGGTAAAATTATTACAGGTAGCCCATGCCCAATCCTACTAGTTATTAATGTAACTATAGGTACAGATTTTCTAACTGTAAAATTTGATGCTTGCCAGGTCCTAACCTCTGTAGATCCTACCAATCAAAGGCAACTTTCTACCAAACATATACACCTCTGCCCTGAGCCAGTATGGGGAATGGGAGCAAACAACCCTCACTAACTTCCCTGTTCCAGCTGGGGTGAGGTCTGGTGGACTACCCAGTGTGGCAGTGGACAGCTCCATCATATAAGGCTGCTCCTACCCTCACAAAACTAAAAAACAGAGTAGCTGTAGTCAGAGGAGTTCCTCCTGATACTTGTGGGAATCTACAATGTAACCCACTCCTATTGACCCTTAAGCCAGGAGAAACTACCCTGTCTCTAGAGCGATGGTATAGTCTTGAGGTCAATACATCAGGAAAGGATCCTGTAGGAAAGTTTGCCATTTGATTAGTCAATAACTTGACTCTTTCCTTAAGCAGTGGTCCCTTGACTCTGAGTCCTAAGTAGGCCCAACCTTTTATTTCCAACAATGACCCTACCAAAAATTACTATAGTTGAGGTTAAGGATTTACACTAAACTATCAAAATTGAGATTAGATATGGGGAGACATATGCCTGGCTGGAATGAATTAAATATTCTATCCATGCTCTAAACCAGTGGTTTTCAATCTCAATGATGAGATTGCCACGACCCTTTAATACAGTTCCTCATATTGTGGTGACCCCCAACCATAAAATTATTTTTGTTGCTACTTCATAACTGTAATTTTGCTACTGTTATGAATCATAATGTAAATATCTGATATGCAGGATGTGTTTTCAGAGATCACGACCCACAGGTTGAGAACCGCTGCTAAACAAAAGTGACTGTTACACTTACTTGACAGGGAGGCTGGAAACTCAAGTAGTGCCATTTCCACTTGGATGGGCTCAGTTGCTGTGGGCATGGGATGCGTGATAGCCATCTTTCTGGACAGTCAGGCCTGGGGCAATGAGTCTTATGGGACCCTATCACGGCTATTCACAACCATGAAAGGTCCAAGGTAAGAGCCCCCAAAGACTATTAAACCCCCAGCCCTGAATATTAACTATACCTCCTGCCTCTTCAGGTGTGGGGAGCAGTCAGTGTTTTAGGACAATGTAACAGGTGCAGTGAAGGCTGGTCCTTTGAGGAGTTAAATAGTCTACACTGGCTGTAGCTAGAGCAGACATCTGGTCGTACTGTGGAGGGCCATTGCTTGAGACTTTATCAGCCAGTTGGAACCTGCACCCTCTCCATTAGCAATCCCCCAAAAGTCAACCCTGCCCCCCCACTTGAGTACCAATTACCCACTTCCCTGCAATAGTAACATCCTGCAAAACTATGATATAATACATATATTATACATTAGAGTCCCGATGCATGAAATATGTGCAAGAGTAGGCATTCCTTCCCTTGGCTGCTGGCACTCAGCACCAGCTTCCCTCTGGCACCTGGGACCTGTGCTTCCCTCTCAGCCCTGGCTTCATCCGGAAGGTCATCTGGAAGGACGCCCAGTCTGATTAGCATATTATGCTTTTATTATTATTGATATACTAGTAGCCCAGTGCACAAAATTTGTGCACAGTAAAAGGGAATTAATTGCCCTAATCGGTTTGGCTCAGTGGATAGAGAATCAGCATGCAGACTCAAGGGTCCCAGGTTCAATTCCAGTCAAGGGCATGTACCTTGGTTGCGGGCACATCCCCAGAAAGTGTGCAGGAGGCAGCTGATTGATGTTTCTCTCTCATCGATGTTTCTAACTCTCTATCCTTCTCCCTTCCTCTCTGTAAAAAAATCAATAAAATATATTTTTTTAAAAAGGGAATTAATTAGTGGAGATATTTTAATATTGCTATTTCCCCCTTTCTCTATAATAGAAGTTTGAGATGAAAGGAAATCAGTAAAATGTATATGAAAATAATATATAAATTTATTAATAAATAAACAGTAACAAAAGGGTATAACAACAGAGGCATGATATAAAAACAACAAAAACATGATATGAAAACAACAAAAACACATGAAAACAACAAAAACATGATATAAAAACAACAGTGATGCAAACAATGACTGATAAAGCGATTAAACTTATTCTAATATCTCCCTGTACACCACATTAAGAGTGAGAACACTTTCATAGTGCTTGACTAATTTCCCTTGTGATGAAGGACTTAGACTTTAACTGTAACATCACATGCTCTTCAAACTCGAGAGAAAGCAACATATAACTGACCATGTGCAAAAACGGGTTCAGGTAGGTATATGCCTACTTTCTCTAGAGTTTGTCCTTGTGATTTATCAATAGTCATCACAAATGCTGGCATCAGAGAAAACTGTCACCGAATCAATTTAAATGGGAGGTCAGTGTCAGATGGGGACAAATTAATTCTTGGAATCAGAACAACCTCTCCCTCTGCAGATCCTGTTAATACTTCAGCTTCAATAATGTTAGGTCATAATCTCTTGATAATAAATCTGGTACCATTACAAAGACTCTATTTACTATTGAGATTTCTCAATAGCATGATGATTGCACCCACTTTCATTTTAATTTACGACACAGCATTCCCGAAGGAGTAATCTATTAAGAAATTCGATGGGAAAATTTTCCTTTTGAGCATCATCTGTGGAATCAATGGAATCATCACTCAAATATGTGTGAAAATCTCCAAATTTTCTTCATTTAATGTTTGAACATGCTCATTTTTTGGACAAAGAATTGCACGGTTAGATATATTTTTAATATTATCTATAGCAGTGGTTATCAACCTTGCTGCACATTAGAATCCTTTGGGAATCTTTTTTAAATCCTGATTCCTGGGCCTCATCCTCCGGAAATTGTTTCTTTGTTATGGGGTGGGGCCACAACATTAGTAACAAAGAAACAGAATTAAAACTTTATTGTGGGGACCACTACAGTGTTTTGGACAGGTTCAAGCCTTGGACTGATGAGAGGGCACGGTCCTCTCATTGCCACGTACAAGTCCCAGCTTGGAGGGCAGGGTCCTCCCAGCACAATTATAGCCAACAACTGTAGTTGTAAGCTTGAACCTATGGTCTGAACACGTGGCCCCACATGTCTGAGTGATATAGGCTTGATAGAGTTCAGATGCATGTAGTTGAGTAAGATTGAAACCCAGGAGAATGTTGTAAACATCTTGGTCATGCCCTTACTTTGCCTCGTAGCATCTGCTATAAAATAAAGGCATGGCTGTGGGCATGGTTGCTGTCTCTCAGAGAAGCAGCATCCCACCGAGACCTGGATTTCATTCTCTTGTCTTTCTTTTCTAAGCTTTCAGCCACCCCCACTCAGGTTCACCCTTGGCCATGCTGGCGTGGCACACTTTCTAAAGATATGCCTCCATGCTTCCAGGGCAGGTTCCTGCCTCAAACCCGCCCTCACAGGAAACAGCTCAGGAGAGGGTGAAGCCATTTCCAAGACAACCCCTGAAGGATTCACTTCCTTTCGCTTGATTGCAGTGGTTCTGGTCGTGATGAACACCACCCAGGGTTTTTATATAAGTAGATACTAGAGGCCCGGTGCAAGAAATTCGTACACTCAAGGGCAGGGGGTGGGGGATGCCTCAGCCTGGCCTGCGCCCTCTTGCAGTCTGGAAGCCCTCAGGGGATAACTGACTGACAACAGTCAGAAATCATTAGTGCTGCCATGAAAGTGGGAGCGGCTTCTACCACTGCCACTGAGCTTGCCAGTTGTGAGCCTGACTCAGGATTTTTGGCTGAGTGGTGCTTCTCCTGTGGGAGATGCTCCTGCATTGAGCATCTGTCCCTGGTGGTCAGTGCATGTAATAGCGACCAGTCATTCTGCCATTTGGTTGATTTGTATATTAGCCTTTTATTATGTAGGATGATAGGAGAAAAAATAGAATGTTTGGGACCAGCTAGAATTGTAAGAAATATTAATCAAGCTCTATTAACTGTGATTGTTTTGTTCTGCTTAAAGAAAGCAGGCCTAAGCCAGCAGGTGGACTCCCCTGAGGGGTCCTAGACTGTGAGAGGGCACAGGCCAGGCTGAGGGACCTCCCAGAGTGCACAAATTTTTGTGCACTGGGCCTCTAGTCCTATACAGTGGGGCCTTGACTTACGAGTGTGCTGACTGAGTTTTTCGAGATATAAGCTGTCTCTCAGCCAATTTTTTGCTTTGAGTTGCGAGCTAAAATTTGGGTTAAGAGCCAGCTTCAGATACCCCACCACTAGTTGGTGCAGCGAACATCACAGTGAACGCCACAACATCAGCCCAGCATCATGTATCTCGTTCACTTTTTGATTTGACATATGAGTAATTTGAGTTATGAGCTCTGTCACAGAACGAATTAAACTTGTAAGTCAAGGCCCCACTGTATAATAGAGAGGTAATATGCAAATTAACTGTACCACCCTTGCACAAGATGGCCGCCCCCATGTCATCACGAGATGGCCATCACAAGATGGCCAGCAGGGGAGGGCAGTTGGTGAGGGGACCAGGAGTGTAGGGAAGGGCAGTTAGGGGCAACCTGATCAGCAGGGGAGGGCAGTTAGGAGTGACCCCCCTGCAGGGGAGGTAGTTGGGAAAAACTAGGCCTATATGGGGAGGCCAGTTAGGGGAGACAAGGCCAGGAGGGGAGGGCAGTTTGGGGTGAATGGATCAGCAGGGGAGTGTAGCCTGGCTGGGGAGGCAGTTTAGGATGACAAGACCTGCATGGGGAGAGAAGTTTGGACTGACCAGGCCGGTAGTGGAGGGCAGTAAGGGGCGACCAGGATGGCAGGGGAGGGCAGTTGAAGGAGGGGGGGAGATCAGGCCGGCAGGGGAGGGCAGTTGGGGAGGCAGCCAGTCTTGCAGGGGAGGGCAGTTGGGGATGACCAGGCCAGCAGGGAAGGGCATTTGGGGCAACTGGGCCTTCAGTGGAAGGCAGTTGGGGACGACCAGACCTACAGGAAGGGCGTTAGGAGTGACCCTGTGAAAGGGTCATTAGACCCCCAAAAGGGTCATGACCCACAGTTTTAGGAAGCAGGTAACCCCATAGTAGTTAGCCAATAAGGAACTGGAGGAGGGACTAAATAAATGGGCTATGTTCACTGTCTCAGATGTGCCTGAAAGAAAGGACACCTGGTTTATAGAATGCATTAAAAGTCTCATTTTTGCCATATTTCTGTTTCTGAATCCATCATTTGAATTCGGACAGGTAAGCATTTTTGCACAGTTCCCTCAAAAAATTAAAAATTGTTCTTTTGTTTTACCCAGTGATACAACTTCTGGGAATATATCCGTAAAACACCAAAACACCAATCAGAAAGGCTGTATGCACCTCTGTGTTCATAGCAGCACCATTTACAATAGCTAAAATTTGGAAACAGCTAAGTGCCCATTGGCAGATGAGTGGATAAAAAAAAGCATGGGACGTTTACACAATGGAATATTACACAGAAGTAAAAAAGAGGAAAAAATTACCTTTTGTGACTACATTGGTGGACCTGGGCATTAATATGCTCAGTAAAATAAGCCAGACAAAGAGACAGCAGGGAAGGGCAAGTTGGGGAAGACCAGGCCGGCAGGGGAGAGAAGTTAGGGGCAACCAGGCTTTTAGGGGAGAGCAGTTAGGGGTGATCAGGCTGGTTGGGGAGGAGACCAGGCATGTAGAGTAGGGCAGGCCAGGAGAGGAGGGCAGTTGGGGGCATACCAAGCTGGCAGGGGCAGGCAGTTGGAGGGACCAGGTCGTCAGGGGAGGGCAGTTAGGGGTGATCAGGCCAGCAGTGGAGGGTAGTTGGGGGGAGAAACAGGCATGTAGAGTAGGGCAGTTAAGGGAGACCAGGCCAGGAGACAAGGGCAGTTGAGAGCGACCAGGAGGGCAGTTGGAGGGACCAGGCCTGCATGGAAGTCAGTTTAGGGTGACCAAGATGGCAGGGGAGGGCTGTGGGGCAACCAGGCTGGCCGGGAGGGCAGTGTGGGGTGACAAGTCTGGCAGGAGAGGGCAATAGGGAGCGACCAGGAGAGCATGAAAGGGTAGTTAGGGGGAACTAGGCCTGCAGGGGAGGGCAGTTAGGAGTGACTGGGACAGCAGGGGAGGACATTGTGGGTGGGGCGCCAGGTAAGCACGGCAGGGCAGTTTGCGGCAACCAGGTCTGCAAGGGAGGGTAGTTGGGGGTGAACAGGCTTGCAGGGGAGGGCATTTAGGAGTGACTGGGCTGGCAGGTGAGGCAGTTGAGGATTACAAGGCCTGCATGTGGAGGGAAGTTAGGGGCTACTAGGCTGGTAGGGGAGGGCAGTTAGGGGCAACATGGCCAGCAGGGGAGGGCATTTTGGGGGGAGACCATACTGTCAGGGGAGGGAGGTTGTGGAGGGAACCAAGCGAGCAGGGGAGGACAGTTAAGAAAGACCAGAACAGGAGGGGAGGGCAGTTGGGGCAACCAGGCAGGCAGGGGAGAGCAGTTTGGGGGTGAGGGACCAAGCCTGCAGGGTCGGGCAATTGGGGGGGACCAGACTGGCAGGGGAGGGCAGCTGGGGGCAACCAGGCCTACATAAGGAGGGAAGTTAGGGGCAACCAGGCCTGTAGGTGATGGCAGTTAGGGGTGACGGGCCAGTAGTTGGGGAGGGGGGGAGGACCACGCCCGGAGGGGAGGGCAGTTGGGAAGTACCAAGCCTGCAGGGGCGGGAAGTGGGTTGATCAGGTCGGCTGGGGAGGCAGTTTGGGGGGACCAGGCCTGCAGGGGAGGCAGTTGGGATGACCAGGACTGCATTGGGAGGGAAGTTGGGGTGACCAGGCTGCAGGGGAGGGCAGTTGGGGGAGGACCAGACCTGCAGGGCAGGCACTTAGAAGAGACTGGGCCGGCAGGGGAGAGCAGTTAGGGGTGACCAGGCTGGCAGGGAAGGGCAGTTGGGGGCGGGGGCCCTCACCATTGTGAGAGAGAGCGGGGGTTGACCAGATGTCCCAGAATGTACTTGGTCTCTGGGCAGGGGCCCTCACCATCCAGAGAGAGAGCAGGGGTCAACCAGATGGCCGGGCCGGACTTGGTTCTCAACCTTCCTAATGCCACGATCCTTTAATACAGTTCCTCATGTTGTAGTGAGCCCCAACCATAAAATTATTTTCATTGTTAATTTATAACTTGTAATTTTGCTACTGTTATGAATCATAACGTAAATATCTGACATGCAATATGGTATTTTCATTGTTAAAATTGAACATAATTAAAGCATAGTGATTAATCACAAAAACAATATGTAATTATATATGTGTTTTCCGATGATCTTTTTACCAAAAGATTATATATCATCATTACTATTATGAAACAGTATTAGACTATTTATTCATTGAACATGACAAAGGATATTAAACTCAAACATAAGCTAGCAAAACTTCAGTTCCTACAATTAAGATAACTTTTTTTTAAAAAATATATTTTATTGATTTTTTTTTTACAGAGAGGAAGGGAGAGAGATAGAGAGCTAGAAACATCGATGAGAGAGAAACATCGATCAGCTGCCTCCCGCACATCTCCTACTGGGGATGTGCCCGCAACCCAGGTACATGCCCTTGACTGGAATCGAACCTGGGACCTTTCAGTCTGCAGGCCGACGCTCTATCCGCTGAGCCAAACCGGTTTTGGCAACTTTTTAAAAAATAAGTACCTAATTGATAGATCCTCCCTCCCGCAGCTTGTGGGCTGAGTATGACATAACCTGCAGCCTAGAAATACCTGACTAACCAGGTACCTTATCTGGACTATACATTGGACCACCAATCCACACCTGCCAAATACCCTAAGCCCTTGTCCTATATGGACAATGCAGTAAGCCACCAATCAGTGTGCGCCGAGTACACTAAGCCCTCCACCCTTCCCATTCTGCCCCTCAAAAGGCGTGCCCACCCCTGCACGTGCTGCTGTCCTCCCCTTGCGAGACAGCCTGGCAGGTGCTTCTCCTCTAATAAAGCCTGTAGTACTGGTTTTCGTCCTCTGTCTGATTTTTCACTAATTATAATAACACAATACATAATTATTTCAATACTTTATAGAACTTTTGCTTCCTACATAAATACAGGTAAAACTTTTTCCCTTTTGACAGAAAACATTTTCCCTGGAAAAGAACTAATTTTGTATTAGCTTACTTTGGATTCACTTATCAAAGAAAATTATTCAGATTACCTATAATTTTCTTTTAAAATCTCCATAAAACTTTTATAATTTTTACAAATCTTATTTAGCTTTAAAACAACTTAATTTCCTTTTTCTTTAAAAAAAAATGCATCTCTAGACTTGGGGGGCGGGGAAGGGGGGGCGAAAAAAAAATGCATCTCTATACCTCATGCCTTCTATTACCAAAACCATATCTTTTCTTTCTAATTAGAATTTTTAACTCTTAAACTTAGATGGCAAATTTAGTACTTAGCATTTCTCAGTTAGCAATATATTCACATTTTTAAGAGATATATTTCAAATAAAATACAATACATATTCATTAATAGATTCAAATCTATCTTCTAGATTCTCCATGATAAAAATCTAAAAGTAGGCAAATGCAGATTAATATTTCAGTATCCTGTTATTTCAAAATACCTAGATATTTAATAATTTTTACTATTTAATTCAGCAAACTCCAGTTTTAAGTTACCAAAGACTTTGTAAAACTATATTTAGGCATATATATGTATCACTGAAAAAAATCTTTATCATATACACTTTATTTTTGTTATATTTATTACAACTTTGAGATTTTAAAGCTAATTATTATTACGCAGGGCATTTTCTTGGCAATTTTGTAACAGAGATACCTCACCAGCCTTCAGTGGCTTTAATATGAAAGTACTATTTTATTGTCCTTTATAAAAACAGTATAAAGGACAAACAGTATTGTCCCACCTCTGCTCTGCAGGGACTTGGTACCCTCCCCCTCTCCCCTCCTCAACAGACACACTACTATTGCTACAACTTGCTGGAGGGCACTTCTGCAGATCTGCTCCATGATTGCCTTGTGTTGATTAGAGAAAGGGCATTCTGACTGGGTTGGGAGTTGCACACCAGCAGGACCTGGGAGTCAACATTGGAATGCTATCTATCCATTTGCATTCAAGAACTGCCCATTGTCATGGAAACATTAACATTGTTGCCCAAACAGTGTAGTCCCAACCCAGCCCACATTGCCTCCTTCCCCATGCCTATAATTTCTACTTCCCCATGTAATTCTTTGTCCTTCTACCCAATATAAGCAGCTAGTTTATGGTGGGGAGGAGGACAGAACAGATTTTTGTGGATGACCTGCTGCTCTCCCATATTGCTTACAATATTAGAATAAACACATATAGGATTCAACCCTGTCTCTGTTGAATTGGTTCAAGTAGTGACAGGCAGCATGAACCCATTGATTGTCTGGTTACAGTAGACTCTTATCTCACAACTAATCCAGCACAGCAAATGGCATTTAGTTCTAAGTGGTGTAAAGCCCAAACAGTGGAGATAGAGGAGTCCCTATGTTCATAAACCAGCAAAGACCAAACTAAGTCCCCAAAAGAAAGGTAAAATTGCATTACAAACACACAGACAAAAACTCTCACTAGCCCTAGCCAGTTTGCTCAGTGGATAGAGTGTTGGCCTGGGGACTGAAGGGTCCTGGGTTTGATTCTGATCAAGGGCACATGCCTGGTTTGTGGCCTCCATCCCCAGTAGGGAGTGTGAAAGAGGCAGCCAATCAATGATTCTCTCTCATCATTGATGTTTCTATCTCTCTATCCCTCTCCCTTCCTCTTTGAAGTCAATAAAAAAATATTTTTAAAAACCTCACAAAACTTTCATTAGCTAAGAGTTTTAGGTGGCTGACACCCTAAGAGGGAGAGCAGAAAGAGTCCCCAACATTAAGGATTCTTGGCAGCTGCTGGGATGTTACTGAAATCTCTGCCATGGCTTCAGCCTTCCACAAATAGCTGGGACCCCAAAGCAGGATGTGCCCTAACTTTAAACAAATTAAAACAACAAAGAGACACAAAACATCAACAGAAATACTCATATACAATCTTTATAGGCCCACACACCCCACAAATAAGAGCTTCACACCATGCTCTTTGTCTGTCCTGCCACAGAATCCACAGAATGCTCTGCATAAAAAAAACCACTGAAGCAGAGCAATGTCTCCTGTCCCTGGTTCAGCGACTGCCCCTTCCCTGAACCTCAGCATCCTCCCCAATGGACTATTAGGGGAAATATATTTTCTAGGCCTAGAATGTTTGTTTCCCATCCTCAGTGAGTACCCTGTGACTATGTGCTCAATTCCTTATACTAGAAATTTCTCGCACTCCTCAAAATCTATTTCACTCCTCTCTGCCACTTCCTCTTTGGAGAATGGATTTGCAGATTAGAACTCTGCACTCGCTTTTCCCCCAGACACATTTTAGTTACATATACTCAACCTTCAGGATACCCAACCACTAAGGCTGTACTTATATCCTAATTTCCCACCTTTGCCAATGCATGATGTTTGCCTGGTTGCCATGCGTGTACCCCTCCTTGTGTTATTTTCCCTATCTTCTGAAGAAAAACAGGCTTGGGCCTATTCTGTTGTCCGTGAAATGAGACTCAGGCAAAGAGGAGGCCACCCAAAATCAGGCAGGATGTGTTTCCCCTTAAACCAGCCCCTCCGTCTCCATGTGCACAGAAATTCAAGACGAGCTCCAAAATTGTGATAAAATGCTCACCTGTCTGGATTCAAATGACAGACTTGGAGACAAAAGTATGGCAAAAATGAGACTTTTAATATGGTCTTGAGAGCAGGTGTCATTTGTTTTAGGCACACCTTCAGAAGCAAACATAGCCTATTTATTTAGTTCCTCCTATGGTTCCTCATTGATGAGTACTATGTTTCCTCATGGGTCACTGAAGTCTTGCTGTCTCCCATTGGTGCTGGGGTCCAGCCCCAGCAGGTCCAGGGGTCCCCAAAGGTGTGGACGGAGTCAGCAAAGAAGGAATGACATGGAGACAGCGTTCATGTGATCAGCAGCCTTGCCAGGATCTCTAGCCACAATCTCCAGCCAAGTTCTGTGTCCATGTTCTCTTGCTAGGTTCTCCAGCCAGGTTCTCCAGGTTCTACAGCCAGGTTCTGTAGCCATGTTCTCTCGCTAGGTTCTCCAGCCAGGTTCGGTCACCAGGTTCTGTAGCCGGGTTCTTCAGCCAGGTTCTGTCTAGGTTCTCCAACCAAGTTCTGTAGCCAGGTTCTGTCCAGGATCTTTTGCCATGTTCTCTCCAGCGAAGTTCTTCTGTCTCTAGGTTCTGTCTTCTAAGTTCTATCTTCTAAGTTCTGTCTCCTAAGTTCTGTCTCTTGTTGTCTTGTTACATCTGTATTTATACCAGTTGATTCCAATCCTATCAATCTCTATTCCAAAGGTTAGGGCGTTTCTTATCTCCATTCCAGGGAGTAAAGATTATGTAGCTTAAGCGTGATTGTTCATAGTTAAAGAGATTAATTACCCGCCTGGCACTTAGTGAAGGGGTTTTATTCCCTCCCTAACTTCAGGGGAAAATCTCTACCTGGGGAAACAACCTTTCTCGGAGAGGTGACCTTGGTTAAAACACATAGCGCCAAGAAGGTGAGCAAACATATTAAGAACTGTATGCCATATATGCCAGGTCCCTTGAAACAGCAAGGATGGACTGGCTCCCGGCACATTGGGCCATTTAAAAAAGTTGGGTCTTCTAGCTACTTCCACCTCCCCTTGTCTAGCTGAGGCAGATACCTTAGGTGTTTCCACCATGATGTTCTTTGTTCCTCTTCCCTCCTCCCTATATTCTCTTTGCCCTGGGGGTATTCAGTAAATTCCATCAAAAGCTGACCATGCTGGAGATGGATTACAGAGGTCCATTTCCTATAAATCCTTATTGTTTTCTAGAATGGCAGCACCGATCAGCATTCCCACCAGCAGTGTACAAGGGTTCTCTTTTCTCCATATCTTGCCAGCACTTGTCATTTGTTGCTTTGTTGATGATGGCCATTCTAACAGATCATTTTAATTTGCATCTCTCTGATAGTAACTTTGAGCATTTTTTCATGTCTCTTGGCCATCTGTATGTCCACTTTGGAGAAATGTCTACTCAGGTCTTCTGTCCATTTTTTAATTGGATTATTTATCTTCCTTTTGTTGAGTTTTATGGGTACTTTATATATTTTGGAAATTAACCCCTTATCAAAAGTATCATTGACTAATATGTTCTCTCATACAGTGGGCTCTCTTTACTTTGTGGGTGGAAGTTTTTTAGGGTAAAGAGTGACCTCACGGAACTAACTTGGGGACATCCCTCACAGTTCCTAGCCCTTGCTCTATCAAGATCTTCCTCCTTCTCCATAGAGATTTAGTTGCTCAAGTCTCAGGAGGGTTGTAGTCCACTGAGTCTACAGTACCAATCTCAGCAGCACTTTATCTGAGGGTAACTAAAATTTCAATTAGCTAAATTGTTCCTATAAAACTCTTGTTAGTCCTCAAAGATTGGCATCATCTTAAGGGTTCATAAATTATATACAACTATCATCTCCTAGTATTTTGAGGATTATTGAATTCAAGTTTACCAGTTCTCAGATTTTAGCATTTGCTTCTTTATCTTTCTGAAGATCAAGCTAACATTTCTCTGTCTTCAGCTGATTACACTTTGATATTTTCTTTAAAAAGACAAAAAGAGGCCAAACCGGTTTGGCTCAGTGGATAGAGCGTCTGCCTGCAGACTGAAGGGTCCCGGGTTCGATTCCGGTCAAGGGCATGTACCTTGGTTGCGGGCACATCTCCAGTGGGAGGTGTGCAGGAGGCAGCTGGTCTATGTTTCTCTCTCATCGATATTTCTGACTCTCTCTCCCTGTCCCTTCCTCTCTGTAAAAAATCAATAAAATATATTTTTTTAAAAAAATAAAAAGACAAAAAGAGGTACTTTGATCTAAGCCCTGGATTGTAATCCATCGAGACCTATGAAGTAAAGTCCTGTGAATCAGCAAGGAATATACAAGTTGACCACGATGGGAAATAAAAGGATGCTTGGGTTAGCATTCTTCATACCAAAGATCAAGTAAAAACAACCAAATATGTGGCATCAGCAACAACCAATATGTGTTGACTGTTTAATATATACCTAGAAATGTTGAAGAACTAAAGTTATTATTAAATGTACTAGAGGCCTAGTACATTCATGCAGAGGGGGTCCCTCAGTCCGGCCTGCACCTTCTCACAATTTGGGACCCTTTGCTCTTAACTGCCCACCTGCTCACTCCTAACTGTCTGCCTGCTCGCTCCTTACCACTCGCCCACTCGCCCACTCGCTCCTTACTGCTTGGCTCACTGCTCCTTACCACCTGCCTGCTTGCTCCTTACTGCTCCTGAGCACTGCAGCAGAGGAGGGAGAGGGTTGTGCCACCACTACTGCACTCACCAGCTGTGAGCCTGACTTGTGGCTGAGTGGCGCTCCTACTGTGGGAGCACACTAACCACCAGGGGCAGCTCCTGTGTTGAATGTCTGCCCTCTGGTGGTCAGTGTGCATCATAAAGACCGGTCATTCTGGCCGTCCCACTGTAACAGTCGTTGGGCTTTTATTATATAGGCTAGGGGCCCGGTGCACGAAATTCATGCACAGGGTGTTTGTGTGGGGGGAAGTGTCCCTCAGCCCAGCCTGCTGCCTCTCACATACTGGGAGCCCTCAGGCATTGACCCCCGTAACCCTCCAATCGCAGGATCGGCCCCTTGCCCAGGCCTGACGCCTCTGACAGAGGCGTCAGGCCTAGGCAGGGAACCCTCATTTTCCCTCATCACTGGTTCTGCCCCCATCCCAGGCCAGATGCCTCTGACCCAGGCGTCAGGCCTGGGCAGGGGACCCCCAGGTCCCTCCAATTGCTGGCTCTGCCCCATGCCCAGGCCTGATGCCTTGGCCAGAGGCATAGACCCCCATCACCCTCTGATCGCCTGATTGGCCCATGCCCAGGCCTGACGCCTCCGCCAGAGGTGTCAGGCTTGGACAGGGGACCCCATCTCCCCCGATCACTGGCTCTGACCCCCGCCCAGGCCTGAGGCCTCTGGCCCAGGAATCATGCCTGGGTAGGGGACCCCCATCTCCCTCTGATCGTTTGCTCCACTCCCCGCCCAATCCTGATGCCTCTGACTCAGGCTTCAGGCCTGGGCAAGGGGTCCATCATATCCCCCCAATACCGGGCTCCACACCCAACCCTGATGCCCGGGCTGATGCCTCTGGCCCAGGCATCAGGCCTGGGCAGGGGACCCCCAGCCCCCCGCCCAGGCCTGATGCCTCAGCCAGAGAAGTTGACCCTCATCACCCTCCAATCACCAATCACCAGATCAGCCCCTTGCCCAGGCCTGAGGCCTCCGGCAGAGGTGTTAGGCCTGGGCAGGGGACCCCCAGCTCCCCGCAGTTGCAGGGTCCGCCCCTGCCCAGGCCTAACGCCTCTGGCCAAGACATTAGGCCTGGGCAGGGGACTCCCAGCTCCCCGCGATCTCCCGCTCTGCCCCTGCCAAGGCCTAACGCTCTGGCCGAGGCATTAGGCCTGGGCAGGGGACCCCCAGCTCCCCGCGGTTGCAGGCTCCGCCCCTGCCCAGGCCTAACGCCTCTGGCCTAGGCGTCCAGCCCGGGCAGTGGGGACCCACAGTGGCAGTGGGGGGTGGGCGGGGGGGTGCCGCGATCATGCGGGCTCCGCCCCTGCCCCTGCAGGACGCCTCTGGCTGAGGCATCTGGCCCAGGCAGCAGGGACCCGCAGCTGCAGCGGCCCCGCAATTGTGGGCTCCGCTTTAGGCCCAGGCAAGGGACCCCTAGCTCCTGGGACTGCCAGCTTCAACCGTGCCCGCTCCCATCGCTGGCTCCACCCCTACTTCCTGCTATCACTGGCCAGGGCAGCAAAAGCTCCTGATTCTCCGATCATGGCTGCCCCCAGCTCTTAGCTCCCCCCTGGGTTTCCGATCCCTGTCAGTGGCAGGGGGCTTCTTCCTGCTTTCCCTTTCACCTCCCTGCATTGTGCCTACATATGCAAATTAACTGCCGTCTTTGTTGTCAATTTGCATATCCCCCTGATTAGCCAAAGAAAAGGGTAGCGTCATACGCCAATTACCATTTTACTTTTTTATTAGTAGCCCAGTGCATAAAATTCATGCACGGTGGTGGGGAGGTTCCTCAGCCCAGCTTGCACTCTCTCAATCAGAGACATCCCTCTCGCAATCTGGGACTGCTGGCTCCTAACCACTAACCTGCCTGCCTGCCTGATTGCCCCCAACTACCCTCCCCTGCTGACCTGTTCTTGCCTCCAAATGCCCTCCCCTGCTACTCTGGTTGTCCCCAAATGCCCTCCCCTGACAGCTTGGTTGCTCCTAATTGCCTCTGCCTGCCTGATTGTCCCTAACTGCCCTCCCCTGCCGGCCTGATCTCGCCCCCAACTGCCCTCTCTGCCTTGGCCCCCACCACCATGGCTTTGTCCAGAAGGAAGTCAGACATCTGGAAGATGGCTGGTTGACCTGGCCTAATTAGCATATTACCCTTTTATTAGTATAGATAGATTATATAGGATAGGATTGCTTAAATGGGTGGGGGGAAGCCTTTTCAGCAGGAGAAGATGCTCTTGGCAGACAAAAATACACAATCCCTATATCTGAACTAGGCATGCAGAAGCAAAGAATTTTCAGTAACCACCAGAGGCTCACCCTGATGACAGCAACCAGTGACCTGCCTTGGTCTGGAGCCCCTACTCACCTGCTCCACCATCCTGCTATGGCCAACACCTGCCACATTCTGCACATGCCCCCTGTTGGTCAGCACATGTCATAGCGAACTGTTGTTATGTGGTTCTGGTTGTTCCACCATTAGATCTATTTGCATATTAACCTTTTATTATATAGTATAACATTTAATCAATGACAGAATGAATAAGGACATTAAAGAGCTTGAGCCTTAATCATTCCTGTCATGCATTATATGTCATATGTGAACTCCATAATTCAGGCATTTGAAAGTTATCATCACTCCTGGTTTAGTTTCACATACTCACCAATTTTGTGTTCACCACTGCTCTACATCCAGTTCCTTCATTCTGGGTCCAATTACTTTCTTACCAGAGCATCTCTTTGTAGGATCTTTATCTGAAAATGTGTTCACTTTGTCCTTGTTGTTTTTAAAAGTTATGTTTTTATTGATTTCAGAGAAAGGAAGGGTGAGAGAGGCAGAGAAACATCCCCTGACTGGGAATTGAGCCTGCAACAGAGGCATGTGCCTTGATGCTCAACCACTGAGCCACACTGGCCAGGGCCTTTGAGTTGTAACAGTATATACAGAATATGTTTGCCTACAGATTTCAGCATGTGAGCAAAGAAGAGACCAGCTTGCAGGAGAGCAGGAGAGAATATGAACTTCAGACACCCTCTGGAAAGCCAAGCCTGTTTTATTTGAAATGCCTGGATGGTTACAACACTATGAAGTGTACACAGGACATTTCTTCAGGAAAGCTCCTGCCAGCCATCGCAGAGAGCGAGCCCTCCATTCAGACCATTGGCATTGACAGTTTGGGTTTCTCCTCCTCCTCCTCTGTGGAGCAGCTGTCCATGGAGAAGATAATGGCACTTATGAGTGAGAAGATGCAGGCCAGGATGTCCAGCGGCAGCACGTAGGAGATGCACTTACTGTGGTTCATGTCTTTGTTCACAGGAAACTTAGGTGGAAACTCCAGGGTGGTTTGGCTGAAAAGGTCTATGATGAAGTTTCAGGTCATGGTGAGTGTGAGGCAGAAGTAGCTGAGGAAGAAATGGAGGGCAATGGTGTTGTAGCAGGTGTGGAAGAAGAGTAGGTACAGGGCACCGGTCTAGCTGGCCCAGATGGCCAGCGTGCTGAATACCAGGGACACTGGTGCTAGGAAGTTGGCCAGCAGCAGCAGGTCCTGGCCTTAGTAGATCTCATCCGGAATGCCCCAGCTCACGTTGACATTGGCAAACATGGTCACCTCCAGCTTCAGGCCTGACATGTTAAAGATTTCGACATAAGCAGTTTCCCAAAGTCCAATGTACATGACGTCAATGCTTTTGCTGTTGAACTCCCACACGTGCCAGTATTGGCTGTTGGCTATGCCCAGGCTGAAGGCCCAGGACTCATAACCCAGGAGGACAGCCAGGCTTTTGAAGTGCAAGGACTTCGCCCCAGGCTGCCTGAAGTTGAGGCAGCAGCAAAGAGAAAAAACAGACGCTGTGAGCCACGGGTAGCAGTGCTAGCTGTGTCCTCATGTTCTTCGTGTTTAAGCCATATATTTAAGAGGTCTATATACATATTGGCCTTCAATTAGTGTTCTAAATATTTGATGTAAGAGTAAAAGATGCTAAGAAATCAAAGACCCTGGTGAGAGTATTAATTTGGAAGGCATTTTTGAAACACAATTTGACAATATCTTTAAAAAGTTGAAATGTTGGTAGCTCAGTGGTTGAGCATCAACCTATGAACCAGGAGGTCATGGTTCGATTTCACAGCAGGCCACATATTCAGGTTTTGGGCTTGATCCCCAGTAGGGGGCATGCAGGAGGCAGCCAACCAATGATTCTGTCTCATCACTGATGTTTCTATCTCTCTATCCCTCTCCCTTCCTCTCTGAAATGAACAAAATATATACATATATTTTAAAAAGTTAAAATGATTACCCTGGTCGGTGTTCCTAAGTGGTTAGGCCAATGGCCCAAGCAAAAAGGGCTGTCAGATTCAATTCAAGGGCAAATACCTTGGTTGCACATTCGATCCCAGGCCATGGCGTCTCTCTGACATCAATATTTCTCTTTCTCTCTCTCACTTGCCCTCTCTTCTTCCCTCCCACTCTCCCTAAAAATCAATGGAAAAAATATTTTTGGGAGAGGATTAACAAAAATAAAAATATATCTAAAAAGTTGAAATATTTGTACCAACAGCTTTGATTCCAAGAATCCATGCTAAGGCATCTGTAAGAGTTGTGAAAATGTATGAATTGTTGGTTTCATCATCATTTATCAGAGAAAAATTGGAACAACATAAATGTTAATAGAAGAATGTTTAAGTCAGTTATGTTACATTCAGGATTAAAGTGGAATATCACATGACTAGTACCAAGACTGAACTGTCTGAAGAAATTTCTGTATTATACCAAAAAGCACAAGTGAATAATAATACATATGGTATGGCCATTTGTGTCAAAAGAAATATATAAAGATGTATTTTTTTTATATTTACAAATAGATATGTACATAGTTTTTTAAAAACTAGAAGGATGAACACAGATCAGTTGAGGGGGGAAGATTTTCATTTACATTTTTTTCTGTAATTTGCATGGATTTTAATGAAAGACATATGTACTTTTGTAATTAAAAATAAACATGGCCTTGAAGATTTATATGTTTCAAAGAACATGTCATACCTATTTACTTTTTTACCCATCCCTTTCTCAAAATCCCACCTTTACATGTTGACTTCTTGGGTGCAAGTTAAAAATATCCTTCATGTTTTTCATGAAGTGAATACATCCTGTGAAGCAATATCTAGATTGTGGGCCAACTTATTTGAATCTCTTTTTAACTTGAACCCTTGGAAATAGGTGCTGGGCTAACTAGAAAATGAGGTTCCCAAGGCTTCTCTCTGCTGATTAACATGAGGGAATGAGGCCCACTCAGAGTGAATTCCACAGGCAGTGACCCAGGCAGAAGCTGTTGGGCTCCTCCAAACCCTAGATCTTAACTGGGAAGCCTGATATTCCCAATAGAGTATTGACTTTCCAGGGGAATGTGCCATCTACATGTTATCCTTTGGGAAGTTCCTCAAGAGATGAGGTAGGTTGACGGCCAGTCTGATGACCTCCTCGAGATGAGGGAATGGACCCCAGGCCCAGTGAGTTTTGGTGGAGTGAGGGAATCAGGAAGGAGAAGGCTGCATTTGCAGAAAAATATGCCAGCTTGGGGAAGTTTGAGTGGGTCTGTGTCTGCACCTGGGGGAATGGACACAGGTCTTTCCTGAAGACCAAATTGGAAAGACTCCATATATCTTATTTAGACATTTTACCGGCAGTCCATGTGGAAGGGCGTGAGCATTCAGAAGATCAGGGAATGGCAGGTATACTTGGGAACCGCAGAAAATGTGGATGGGTGAGGAATGTCCAGCCAACAGGAAACGGTCCACCAGGAGAAATGAACCCCTACAGTGCAAAGGTGGGTCAGGTAGAGTGTGGGGCTCAGAACCATGCCCAACAAATCTTTGCCCCGCCCCAAAGGTTTCTTACATGTGTATGTTGTGCTCTATAGTCTATGCCCTACTTCAAACACATGAATATTAATGCATTCAGTCCTTATGATGACCCACTGATACATATGCAACTATGATCCCATTTCATAAATGAGGGACCTGAGCACAGAGAGGCTAAGTAACCTACTCAAGGTCACAGAGATATAAACAGCATACCCAGGCTCCAAAAGCCCTTGCTGTTGACACAGTACTTTCTGGCTGTCCTAATATGGGGTGACATTTATTCACATCCAAAGAGTAAATATTAGCCCTGGCCTGTGTTGCTCAGTGGGTAGAACATCAGCCCACTGAAGGGTCTCAGGTTCAATTCCTAGTCAAGGGCACATACCTGAGTTTCAGATTCAATCCCTTGTCCCAGTTATGGCACATGTAGGAGGCAGCCAATTGATGAGTCTCTCACATTAAGGTCTCTCTCTCTCTCTCTCTCTCTCTCTCTCTCTCTCTCTCTCTCTCTCTCTTCCTCTTTCCCTGTCCTCCCCTTTCTTCTACTTGTTCTAAAAACCAAGGGAAAAAAATATCCTCAGGTAAGGATTAACAACAATAAAAAAAAGTATAAATGAAAAGACAAATCCCATGTTAATTTTAATAATGGCCTTATATAGTCTTCTCTATGTCCCATAAAAAATGAAAGTGACCCTGGCTGGTGTGGCTCAGTTGGTCGAAAATTGTCTAACTCATAGTGACAGAAAACAACCATGGGTACCAGGGTCTAGGGAGAGGAGGGTCCAATAAAGACAGTTTCAGTTTGGGAAGGTAAAAAAGTTGTTGAGATGATGGTGTGATGATAGGAAAATAATGTTAATGTCCTAAATGTGGCTAAACTTTGCACTTAAAAGTGGTTAAAATGGTCAATTTTATATTGTGTATATCTATATATATAAGAGCCCAGTGTCCGGAATGACTGGAACGACTGGTGATATGATGCACACTGTGGCAGCCAACCAGCCTGATCTGGGCTCTGATTGACCCCCTGCACCCTGGCCATCCTGGCCCCAAATTGGCCCCAACACCGTGATTGCGAGTGGGGATGGCCAGCCAATTGCCCACGGCCCCTCCCTCCCACTGGCCTGGCTCAATAGCCCTCATTGTGGCACTGGGCCTCTAGTCTATAGCCTATCTAATAAAAGAGTAATATGCAAATTAACTGTCACTCCATGACAAAGATGGCGGCACCCATAGAGGCTGGGCAGGACGCTGGTGGCGTCACCCTGGCAACGTGAGCCCAGCAGGCAAGTGGGGCCACAGGCAGCACCCAGCAGGGCCTGCAGGGCAGTGGCAGTGGTGACCACAAGCAGGCAATTGGGCCCACAGGCAGCATCCAGCAGGGCCTGCTGGGCAGTTGAGGCAGCGACCCAGGGGCAGGCAAGCAAGGCCCACAGGAAGCACCCAGCAGGGCCTGCTTGGCTGTGGTGGCAGTGACATGCAGACAGCACCCAGCAGGGCCTGCTTGCTCATATTGGTGATGTGGAGCAGGAAGGTCCCACAGAGAGCAAAGAACCATGGGGAGTGGGCCCAAGCTGTCCGTAGCACATCCCCTGAGGACTCCTGAATTGGAGAGGGTGTAGGTTGGGTGGAGGGGCCTCCCCTCTCTCCTCTCCCCCTTCCCTTCCCCTGTGTACAAATTTTGTGCACCAGGCCTCTAGTCCTATCTAATAAAAGAGAAACATGGTAATTAGCCATACATCCACTACCCTTCTCTTTGGCTAATCAGGGCGATATGCAAATTAACTGCCAGCCAAGATGGCGGCCGGCAGCCAGGCAGCTTGAAGCTAACATGAGGCTTCTTGCTTCAGTGACGGAGGACTGCAACATTTCCGCCTGCCACTGCCGGCCTCTGAGCTTGCAGTTTAAAACATTGTTATAAATATAGAAGCTAAACAAAACCCCAGAAACCTGCTTTCAGCCATCCAGGATCTCAGAGCTGGAGTTGATACAGTGTTTCGATTATAGAACCCAAACAAACCAGATACCTGCTTTCAGCAGCGGAGGTCTCAGAGCTGGAGCCAAGCCTCAGAGCTAAAGCTGGCCCAGAATAAAAAAAGAACAAAGAAAAAAAGGAGCAGTTGGGAGCTTCAGTCACCCGCCAGCCTGAAAACAGCCTTCAGCCCCTCACCCAGACTGGCCAGGCACCCCAGTGGGGACCCCCACCCTGATCCAGGACACCCTTCAGGGCAAACCAGCTGGCCCCCACCCATGCACCAGGCCTCTATCCTATATAGTAAAAGGGTAATATGCCTCCCAGCACCGGGATCAGCGGAGCAGCGAGGCCTCCTGGCACTGGGATCAGAGTGACAGGGGGCAGCACCAAAACGCCTGATCACCCTGCGGCTTTGTGTGTGACAGGGAGCGGGGCCCCAACCTCCCTATCCTCCCTGATCTGTTTGTGACAGGGAAAGGCACCCAAACCCCCTGATCACCCTGCGGCTCTGTGTGTGACAGGCTGCAGTGCCCCAACCCCCCGATCGGCCCTGCTCTGTGTGTGACAGGGCGCGGCGCCCCAAACCCCCCCATGGGCCCTGCTCTGTGTGTGACAGGGTAGAGCCATACCCTCCCCATTAGCCCTGCCCTGAGTGTGAGAGTGGGGGCGCCCCAACCCACTGTTCTGCCCTGCTCCGTGTGTGACAAAGGACGGTGCCCCAACTCCCCTATCGGCCCTCCTCTGTGAGTGACGCGGGGAGCTCCTCAACCCCCTGATCGGCCTTTCTCTGTGCGTAACAGGGGGGAGCTCCCCAACCCCCTGATCGACCCTGCTCTGTGCATGACAGGGTATGGAACCCCAACCCCCCTGATGGGCCCTGCTCTGTGCATGACAAAGGGTTGCGCCGCAACCTCCCCATTGACCCTGTTTTGAGTGTGACAGGGGGCAGTGCCCCAAACCCCCAATCGGCCCTACCCTGAGCGTGACTGAGGGTGGCATCACAACCTCCCGATCCACCCTGCTCTGTGCATGACACAGGGTGGCGCCCCAACTACCCAATCAGCCCTCCTCTGAGCCCAACCAGGAGCTGCACCTAGGGATTGGGCCTGCCCTCCGCCACCCGGAAGAAGGCCTAAGCCAGCAGGTCGTTATCTCTAGAGGGGTCCCAGACTGCGAGAGGGCACAGGCCGGGCTGAGGGATCCTCCTCACCCCCCGAGTGCACAAATTTTTGTGCACCGGGCCTCTAGTATATATATAAAAGGCTAAGCAACCAGCCGATTGGCTGACCAGCTGGATGATAGGTATAACATGCACTCAAAGAGGGAGCTGACAAGTGAGAGCAACTTTGCAGAGTGCCCTCTTGCATTCCAGGACCCCTTGGGAGATGTCAGCCTGCCAGTTTTGACCTGATCCCCGCAGTCCAGGCCAAGGTACCCCACCTGCTGGAGGGATGCCATTCATTCTGCAGATGACCTTTGAGCCCTGGTGCTGCCCCAGGTGTAGCTGGCTCAAGAGGGACCTC
The DNA here is from genome assembly GCA_036010255.1 of Myotis pilosus. NCBI lineage: Eukaryota > Metazoa > Chordata > Mammalia > Chiroptera > Vespertilionidae > Myotis > Myotis pilosus. Next base: position 518,557 of record JASKON010000048.1, read on the forward strand.
GGGAAGTTGGCTCCAGAACATGTCCAGCCTGTCTCACTCAGTCCTGCCCTGCCAGCCACCTTCTAATTAATTTCCTTTCAATGTGCATGAATCCATGCACCAAGCTTGGAGTTGTATTATAACCTAAAAAGTACATTAAAAAGCTAATCCTTATAAAGAGAAAGATGTGTTTAATTTATGAAAGGTGTGAGACTCCATGGTTTGACAAAGCTGACAGTGAAGAGGCTTTTAGACCAGCCTGCAAATGTGTTGGTGATCATTTCTGTCTAATTAAGGTAGCCTTTCCTGGATGGTGTGACTCAGTGGTAGAGCCTTGCCCTATGAACTAGGGGTTCATAGTTCGATTCCCAGTCAGGGCACATGCCCAGGTTGTGAGCTGGATCTCCAGTAGGGGGTGTGCAGGAGGCAGCTGATCCATGAATCTCTCTCATCATTGATGTTTCTAACTCTCCCTCTTCCTTCTTCTCTCTCTAAAATAAATAAAAACATGTTTTTTTAAAAGACAATTCTTACATAAATGATAAACAAATAAAGGTGGCCTGTGTTCACCTCTCTATAGGACTGCTGATGACAACTTGATCACAGAGCAAATAGAAGGATTAAATAAAGTTATGCCCCACCCCGCAAGAATCTCAGGGCTCCTCTTAACCAGGGTGAAGAATAAAGTGCAATATTTACCCAACCAATACAAAAAGGCAGGAGGAGACGTCTCAGAGGTATAAATGGTAGCCACTGCCAAGCTGCAACAGAGATAAGGAAATCAAATATTCTTATGTTTCCCTGGCTCTCAGGGCTGATCTGCAGGCTTACGACAATAGTCTCTTTAAAGGGCCAGATTCACAGAACAGGTCTTCAAGAGTTTAAGTCTTGCCCTAGCGCATTTGGCTCAGTGGATAGAGCATTGGCCTGGGAACTGAAGGGTCCCGGTTTCTATTCTGGTCAAGGGCACATGCGCTGGTTGTGGGCTACATGCGCTGGTTGTGGGCTCCATCTCCGGTGTAGGGCTTGCAGGAAGCAGCCAATCCATGATTTTCTATCACCCTTGATGTTTCTCTCCCTCTTCCGTCCTCTCTGAAAACAATAAAAATATATTTTTTAAAAAAGAGTTGAGGTCTTTCTATAATAGAAATGTCCTTTTTGAAGTCTTAGACCAAATAGTCACTGTAATTCATCAGAGTCTTAAGTAGAAAGCCTGGAAGAAGGCCCGCGGTGATGGGAAGAAAGTGTCATGATAGGGAGCCAGGGCTAGGCCATGGGGTGGCCTCCCTGAAGTGTCCTTGGACCAGGACCTTGGGGTGAAACTGACTTTGGTCCTGGCTGTCACCCGACTCTGCTTCCAGTTGGACATTACTGTCTCCCTGGAAGAGTTCCTTCTAGGAACTCACATGGGACGCATGAGCTGGGGATGGAAGTGGGCCGGGAGGAGAAGAAAGGGCCAAAGGGAGGTAGCAAACAGTGAGAATGAGGGAAAAACTTGTGCTTTTATTTTCACTGTTTACTTCTTTTTGTTTTAGGTTTTAATTGAGGTATACTTTACAAAGAGTGTGACATACTACCATGAAGTGTGTAGCCCAAGTAATTTTCACATTGGTCTTTCATAACCTCCATTCAGACTAGGAGACAAAATATTCCTGTCTCCCCAAAATTCTTTCATGCCTTCCCCACTCCCCAATAGCCATGAGTGCCTCCCCTTCTGCCCTCATCCTGACCATGGGTTTTTGGGTTGTTTGCTCAGTATAAGGGTTTCTAGAGTCACTTGCGTTGTGGACCTTGTCATCCCTTTGTGTTGACTCTATAGTATTCCATGTATGAATATTCCCAGTCTGAATACTGTTCTCCCACTAATGGCCATTGGGATGTCCCAGTTTGGAGCTATTATGGGAGGAATTGGTTGCTATTCAGGAAGAAGGCAGATGTTTTCTCTGTACTGCATGTTCCCGCTGGAGCAGCAGTAAGAACTGTGTGCTTTGTACAGTTAGGTCTCTAACATGAGCTCCCCCAGATGGTAGAAGAGGGACTTTTCCCATTTCCCAGAGACCCACACACATGGTCACTGCTTCTCTGCTCTTCTCTGTTGGGGGAGCTTCCTTCTTAGAAAATGTCCCTAGGAAAGGCAACCCCAGGGAACCATCAGTACAGGCGTCCTGAGGAGAACATTCACAGAACGTTGTGATGATGTCCACACATCCAAGATGGTCTTTACACCTCCGTTCAGGCTCCTCAGTCTGGTGAACAATGCTTTTCAGGGGCAGGAAGTAGACTTGCAGCAGGTAACACTGTTATGGCGCTTTGACTATTATGACAGAGGACTGCGTCAGAAGACCCCAAATTTTGTCCCAGCGCCCCTCTAACCAGGAACAAGCCACTTAGACTCTCTCTGCAGTCACGCAAGTGGAAGCAGGAGCCACCTGCTCTGTCCACAGAGAGCCGCCACAGAACTCCATGCCCCCAGTGCTCAAGCCAATTCTGCACTTTCTCCATGGTGGCCCAGTGGCCAAGTGACTCATCACTCAGCTTGAAGCATCCATCTTATATCAAAACTGCTATTTGAAATTTTAACCCTGCTATTTCTGACTTCTGTAGATGCTTTCTGGTTTAAATAATAAGGAAAATAAGACTTCTCCCATTTCAGAGAGGCCATTAAACTTTCTCCAGACGAAGTTATCAGTGCTGGAGTCAGGCCAAGCCTTTGGCCGAGGTCTCAAAGAGCCAGCACATAGGGCCCTTTAAGAACTTGCAAAAGGAACCAGAAAAACCCCATATTTGGGAGACAAAGATGGTAAGATTGTATAAATATGAAAAACTTTGTGTGTGAAGGCACCCAGAATTTGAGAAACATTTTCCTCTGGGCCCCCATGTAATAAAATGTAACTCCATCTCTCTAAGCATTGCTTAGTTCTTCTCCGTTTTTTTCTGTAACATTATTGGTTCCCTGACCAAGAAAACCAACCATACGTGGCCTCTTGGCCTCCGGTGTGGACTGGGTTTGAGGACCAGGGTAGCTGGACAAGCTTCCAGGAGGCACCGCTCTGCTGATTTAGCAGAATTGAACCAGGGGACTCCAGGCACTCCTGGACCTCAGTCCAGGACCCGGCTGGCATCTGGAGAGAGTGGAAGGACATCTCTGGACCTGTCGACAGAATTGGTAAGGTAGGGGCCCCAATTAGTTTGGCCCACTCCAAGTGAGTGGAAGGGGAGCTTGATTACCTCCCAGGAAGCCATAGAACTCCTTTAGGCAATTAGTCAGGAATTGGTTGGATTGTTTAAACTCTGGGTAAATATCTGGTAGAAGTCAAAACTTAAACTAGTCTACTGAGAGAGTGTGAGTACGGATGTTTGTCTTGGCTGCTCATTAACTGGTCTGTGTGAAGCAAAAGCTACTTTGATTTATTCTGCATTTCTGTTGATTCTTCTGGCTAAACGTTTGGGCTGGACCCGTGATGGTCTGCAAAAGTCTCTAGCAGCTGCGAGATTTATTTTTCTGAGTCTTTTGCTCTCTGGTATGGAGGGAATCAGCCCACTTAACTAATAAAAACTTCTGTCTATCAGTTGCTCTTACCTGAGTTGTAAATTCACTGTATTAAATTAAAATTTTGAAGTTCTGGGGTAGATTTAAAGGCTAAAACAAAGGCTGGCTAGTTTCCAAGATTGCTTGATTCTGAGATTGCTTGTAAGAAAAGCAAGAGAGAAGTCTTTTTTTTTTTTTTATTGCTTAAAGTATTACAAAGGGTATTACATATGTGTCCATTCCCCCCCCCCCCTTGACAGTCCCTTAGCCTCCCCTATCCCCCAGTGTCTTATGTCCATTGGTTATGCTTATATGAATGCATACAAGTCCTTTGGTTGATCTCTTACCCTCCTCCCTCCTGCCACCAACCCTCCCTGCCTTCCCGCTGCAGTTTGAAAATCTGTTTGAGGCAGCTGTACCTCTGTATCTATCATTGTTCAAAAGTTTATAATGGCCTCTATTATCCATGAATGAGTGAGATCATGTGGTATTTTTCCTTCATTGACTGGCTTATTTCATTTAGCATAATGCTCTCCAGTTCCAACCATGCCGTTGCAAATGGTACGAGTTCCTTTTTACAGCAGCATAGTATTCCATTGTGTAGATGTACCACAGTTTTCTAATCCATTCATCTACTGATGGGCACTTAGGCTGTTTCCAGATCTTAGCTATGGTGAATTGTGCTGCTATGAACATAGGGGTGCATATATCCTTTCTTATTGGTGTTTCTGGTTTCTTGGGATATATTCCTAGAAGTGGGATCACAGGGTCAAATGGAAGTTCCATTTTTAGTTTTTTGAGGAAACTCCATACTGTCTTCCATAGTGGCTGCACCAGTCTTTTCAAATGAACTATTTGCTTAGGAAATTAACAAAGTAGTAAATTACAAAGAAAAAAAGAACTCGTTATTTGTGGTTTTCTTATCTCTTTTGGTGAAAGGAGATTCCAGGGGCAGAGCTTACAGCTCTGCAGGGTGGAGAGATTTACTGGCCCTGACCCTGCTTGTGACATCATAGTCCAACATGAGCCACCTGAGGTGGAATTAAGGCTGAAGTTATTATTAACTGTCTATGGACCCCATTAACCCTAATTGTGTGTCTTGTGCGGTCTGTTGTTTTCATGGTTGTGTGTTTTGTTTGACTTGCTGTTTTCAGTTATTTATTAGGATCCTCATAGAGGACATAACCTGGTATTTCCCTTTCTTCCTCATCTTGATTCTGACAGCATCTGTAACTGGATTAAAGATCTTTTCTTTCAGGAGGTCCCCCAGGCTTTCAGTCTGCAAGAAATCTCCCTATACTCCCTTATCCTCATTAGCTATCTTTCCAGGCCAACTAAGAGTCATTTTTCTCTACAGGTTGGACCCCAGCCTCCAGGAGGGAGGACTACTACAGCAGTAGTCTATGGTTTTCTCTGAAACTCCCACTGTTTAAAGGGAGACAAACAACTGGACTAGGGAATTGGTTGGAGAGATCAAGATAGTGAAGGAGGAGGATTTAAGATCCTCTAAGAATAAAAAGGAAAAATCTGTGAGGGAAAGCAATGGACCTTGGGCTGAGAGATGCGGGGGAGTGGAGGGGGAAGAGGTGTCGGCAGTTAATTGGTCCATAGTGGGTGCCTTATCAACTAACTTCAAGGTCGCAAGTTTTCTGTGAGCACAATTAATCTTTCTCTGCCCTGGTGATTTATAACTAGTTGCTGGGCAGACTCAGCCCCTGAGAGCCAGAACAAAGAAGGAGGCCTGGATGCCTGAGCTGCCTGAAGTGGCCCTGAAAGGAGCAGCAGCAGTGAGAAAAGCGGGGGAAAGCAGAAATTTACCTGACACTAGAGCTACCCTGCTGCTGCTCAATGAGTAATGAGTGTTTGACAACAAGCAATACAAGACTTGGCTTACTGGCTACAGCAGGTAAGCCAGAAGCCAGTGACTGCTACTAGCCTTCCTGCAGCCCCAGGGATAGAGCAGAGTGCCTGGGATCTATGAAAGCTTCAGATAGAGCTAGTGAAAGCTTCCTGTTTGCAAACATACTGAAAGGGCTCAGTACCTGTTGCTGCTGGAAGAGGAGGGGCTGATATCCCTTTCCAGTGCACTTCGATGGAAGAGGCCTGGTTGCTGCTCTTCCACAAAGGGGACTGGTGGAAAGACAAGGATAGCAGGGCCCTGTAACTAACAAACAGGGTTAAAAAAAGGGCACTCTCCCTGAACCTGGGAGTCATCAGGACTTTGAAATTCTCCAAGAGAGGAGAAGTCTGACTCAGAGACTGGCTGAAACCTTGTTGGGTTAGGAGGACTAGAGGTTGCATATTGAACTTATAGACTACAGTTTGCTAGGCAGAGGTCCAGGCCCAGTTGTATAGGAGTCAAGTTGCCTGTGTACAGAAAAAAAACTTTCTTCCATGCCAGAATACATTTTAGGAAAATTGGATAGACTGTGTTTGTGGCTAGAAAGAAAAACTGGCCACAATGCACAGCCCTGACAGTGCCCCGCAGAAAACTGTATAATAGACTTAGATGATGCCTGCATCTTTATAGTCATGGCTCCAGAGAGACAAGGACAATTTTGCCTTGTGTAAGAAGGTCATTTCCCTAAGATGTTTGTGTAGCCCTACCATGTGCCATGTATGGTAGCAGAAAATTTGGCTGCCTAAAGCAGCCACAATGCCCATATTGTACCTCATTATGTTGATATGTTACATTAACCTTAATTCTCTTACAGATTTGAATGCAGTTGTCAAAAGGGCAGGTGCCCAACTGGACAAAAAAGAATACCCATCAGGTTTTGGTTTCTATTGGGAAACAGTTGGCAGCCTGTATACTGTCTTTCAGGCCGTGTGACCATGCCCATGTCAGGGGTGGCACAAACCTCAATTGTAGGAAACTGGGGAAGGCCTGTTTGGAACAGAGGGAAGTAGTGAGGTGGTGAGTACTAGCCCTCTGTTACAGGAATTACAGACCCTGTGAGGTTCTGTGACACGTGAGACCCTATAAAGAAATAAAGCTCCTTTAGTCCATTCCGAGAGAACAAGTCAAGTAAGGGGATCCCTACTACAGGGACAGCTGTAACTATCAATTTGAATATAAACACATTGTAAATTTCTTCTTGCCATTTGAAGGCAGATGTATTACTCTGAAGAGTCTATGAAAAGGATTGACAAGAAAAATCAGAAAATCTTAAGCAGGTCAGTATATTTTTCTCCTTATATAATTCTTCCAAAATTTGGCAATGCTTAATAAATTTGGCAATACATTTCTTTGCATGGATTCAATAAGACTAGTTCCTAATAGTGGTTTTACTAACTGAAAACTTTGACTGAAGTATCATTTTTTAAAGAAGCCTGTCTGGACTCTCAAGGCTTGAAGCCAATAAGAGTGCCACGGGAAAAGCCTGGTATCCTGCTTGGGGTCCTTGAAAATGGCTGGTGCTGGAACATCAGGCCCATGCCCTACCATCACTGGTGGTTAGTCAGAGTAGAAGGAGAGCAATAAGGACGCCTCTGTGTCCCTGCAGAACCCCCACACACTCTGGGCTGCAATAAGTAGAAGGGCTACTGAAATGGGTCTTAAAGCCTAGGGCGTGGGCCCTGGGTAGAGAGCCACTGCAGGTGAGGGATTCACCTAACTCAGCAGATACTGCAGGCAGGCCTGATGGCAGCTGGATGGCTTGGCTTCCTGGCCCTACGGGGCACATTAACACATTGTGGGTAGTTTTTATTCCACGCTAACAGGTGGCGCGGGCTATTTTTGCTAACTTTTTTGCGCTAATGGCAACGTTCAGTAAAATTACGATAACTTTAGTTTACGTATTTATATGTTACCCACATTCTACCGCTAGTCTATAAAAAACGTATTAATACGGGTCCCCGGCTCTACTACCAGTCAACGTAAAACGTATAAGTAAAACATATAAATACGTTTCCCGCATACAATGTGTTAAGATTCAATCATGAAATTCCGGCAAAGATAGTTACCATTCTTGTTGTGTTTATGCAAACGATCAGGCAAAATTGAATACAATAGATAAATTGGTCTTGATTTGGCTTTTTTGATAAACAGAGGTAATTTTGAGGAGAAAAATTCTAAATTCTATTTCAATAGAGGTTATTAAAACTGATATGTTTTCCTTCTCTTCTACTGGACCATTTGTTGCAGTTTGTCTCTGCCAGGTCACAAGCTCACCTCCTTCTGTCCCCAGGCCTCATCATCCCTCTGACAGACAGCAAGGATCTCTTGGCTCTGAGAGAAAACTCCATCCCTCCTCAGCATGAAGCAGTTACAGAAGAAATTCAATGTCCATTTTCCCAAAAAGAATTCAGAGCCAGAATCCTTGAGATAATATATTAGGCAGCGAGACAGATATAAGCAGAGCAAGGGACGATGGGCCAACTAGCGCTACCAGATGTAACTAAGTATTTCCACCTCTAGGTATGTGAGACAGGGGCATGGCCAAAGAGATGCTGTTTACTGATGGAAATTTTGTCCAGGAAAGAATCAGGTATGTGGGGGCTTAGACTGAACCATCTGACCTCAGGCACTCACTCAGGACCTTGGCACAGGAGGCCAAGTTAATTGCCCTTATTCAGGCTCTCTGATGGGCAAAAGAAAAATCAGTAACAATTTGTACTGATAGCAGGTACGCATTTGCAAAGGCTCACGTACATAGTGCTATTTACAAGGTCAGAGGATTCCACAGAAGCAAGAGGAAACTGGGCCATAGATGAAGCTGCCTGGGAGGCTGCCCTAAAACCAATGGGGCCTCTATAGATTCTAGTGATTTTTCCAGACTCTGACCTATCCACCTCACCAGCTTATGTGGAAACCCAATCTAGAAAAGCTGAAATCCATAATGAATCTTTACTTGAGTTCTTACAGGTTTTAGAATCCACCCAGAAAGCAGTCCAGGAGCATGTCCGAGACGCTCTGCCTAAACCAACTTGTTCTGGTCTGTCCCTTCCAACCTGGTGACTCTGGGTAAAAAAATTTGCCACCTAAGGACTGACTCCTACCTGGAAAGGACCACCACTACAGCAGTCAACGTCAAAGGGATCCCAACATGTCTCCATCACACCTGGCTTAAGACAGCCAGGCAAAATAGTGAGTCCAGGACTCTTCGGACCCTCTAGAGATTATTCCTGGCCCCCATTCCGGGCCCTTATCTTATAAACAGGCCCACTGACTTTATTCGGCAGAGAATTAATTATAGTCCTCAGAGATCAATATAACTCCTCCCCAACAATGATCCAAAAGAGTCCATGATTTGACTCATGTACAGAAAATCCAGTGGGGAATGAAGCATCCATCATATATCAAAACTGCTATTTGAAATTTTAACCCTGCTATTTCTGGCTTCTGTAGATGCTTTCTGGCTTAAATAAAAAGAAAAATAAGACTTCTCCCATTTCAGAGAGGCCATTAAACCTCCAGACAAAGTTATCAGTGCTGGCGTCAGGCCAAGCCTTTGGTCGAGATCTTAAAGAGCCAGCACATAGGGCCCTTTAAGAACTTGCAAAAGGAACCGGAAAAACCCCATATTTGGGAGACAAAGATGGTAAGATTGTATAAATATGAAAAACTTCGTGTGTGAAGGCACCCAGAATTTGAGAAACATTTTCCTCTGGGCACGCACGTAATAAAATGTAACTCCATCTCTCTAAGTGCTTGGTTCTTCTCCGGTTTTTCTGTAACAAGCTCACCAGGCACCGGGACGGGCACCGTGACAGGCACCTGCTGCTGTCCAGCAGCGGATCTCCCTCCGCGAGTGCTGTCACCAGACTCCTCCCTGCCTGGAGCCCCTAGCAAAGGGCCCGGCACTGTCCAACGCTGGCCCTGAGCCAAAGGCCACATGACAGCCTCTGGCCCCTGGGCGCCCTGGGAGGATTCCCAGGGAGGAGAAGGAAAGAAATGCCACTGGCCTCAGGTGCCCTCGCTGTGCTGCACTCGCGGGGAATGTGCAGGACACCTTCTCTTGCCTTATTCCTGTGTAATATTAATAAAGTGAGTCTCTTAAACAGTCATTGCCAAAGAGCCCTTGACAGGGGCATGGAACTCTTTTCCCCGCTTCCCCAGAGCAGATGCCGCCTGGTGGCTGCCTCACCTTCTGCATCTGAACCTTATGAACTCTCCGCTTGCTCTCTATTGACACTGAAGGCCAAGAGGGGTCAAGAGACTGCTTTCCTCAGCCCCAGCGCTTCCATCATTCCCCTGCGTGACTAGCAGGAGGCAGTCGCGCCGCCCTCCGCAGGGTATCGGGTTCCAGAAACCAGCCCTCATCAGAAGCTTCTTTTTTCAAACAACCAAAGGTTTGTCTCACTTAAATAACACACATCCTCTTTCAAACTTATATGTACTGTCGTCTATTAATGAGGCCTACTTCAGAACAGATTTCATTGGGGGAAACGTGGTGTTTCTCTAGGAACCATTTCCCAGCCATCCCAGAGCTGCATGTAGAATGGATAAGACTCTGCCTAAGGCCAGCCCTGAACGCCCCACAGGAAGCAGGGGCTCCTTTCAAACCCCTGGGAGGGGAGCCAGGGTTGCTAACTCAATGCAGAGGCTGTGACTTCCTCCCAGGTCTAAGGACAGTGTGCAAAAAATGGCAGGCAGAAAAGGGACATTTCCTAAAGAATGCTTCCACCACTACACTCTTCCATCAGAAGGAAGAGGGAAGAATCCATGGCCCACAAATCGGATTCAAAGCCCAGAGGTAAAGGTTCCATTGAACATTCTAGGGTCCACAGGCAATGTGTTTGGAACACATATTTAAATACCTGATAGACTTATGCCCCAGGGGGGAATTTTCCCAACACTGTGCTCTCAGAGACTTAAATTCTCTTTGAGAAGAAAGTTATTTCCTGTCAGCCCTTGAATTTCTCTCCTGTAGCTCTAAATTAAAGCGAGTCTGTCTCAATTTTAACCTATTAATGATCTTCCCAAGTTATTTTTTTAGTGTTGAGTCCTTTTAAACTTCTGAGGAGCTGTGAGCAGTCGTGCAGAGGGTGTGGGTCAGATGTTCTTTATTGAATGTTTTTAGAGGCACTTCCCACATGAAAGACATCAAGTTAATATTAGCTGAGAGAAGCCATCAGTGAGTGAATGAGCTGAAGTTGTTGTCTCTCCTGACTTGCCTATAAGCATGATTTTGCAATGTAATGATTTAAGGGTGTTAGGGGGGGACTTACAACTTACCCAGGAAGGGAGTTGGACCACCCATAAAGCAAGGAAATATTTTTTTCACACAGGGCATACTTATCAGGTGCGGTTCTGAGAGCAGTTACCTAGATTTGTAGAAATAAGACCTATGATGACTCAGAATCTAATCAAACTTCAAGAGGTAGTTAGCAATTTTAAAAACAAGAAAATTGACTCATTTTCTTTAGCAAACCAAAATATATATTTTTTTCTTTTTACAAAAAGAAACAAAGAAGGTATGGGAGGGGGAGTCCTTTAAATCAAGACCTAAGAGGCAGAGTGAATATCTTAAGCAATCCTATCTAATAAAAGAGAAACATGGTAATTGGCATACGACCGCTACCCTTCCCATTGGCTAATCAGGGAGATATGCAAATTAACTGCCAGCCAAGATGGCAGCCGGCAGCCAGGCAGCTTGAAACTAACATGAGGCTTGCTTGCTTCAGTGACAGAGGACTCCAATGTTCCCGTCCGCCACTGCAGGCCTCTAAACTGCAACTCTAAGCAACTATGTAACAAATATAGAAGCTAAACAAAACCCCAGAAACCTGCTTTAAGCCAGCCAGGATCTCAGAGCTAAAGTTGAAACAGTGTTTCGATTATAGAACCCAAACAAACCAGATACCTGCTTTCAGCAGCGGAGGCCTAAGAGCTGGAGCCAAGCCTCAGAGTTAAAGCTGGCCCAGAATAAAAAAAAGAAAAAGAAAAAAAGGAGTGGTTGGGAGCTTCAGTCACCCGCCAGACTGAAAACAGCCCTCAGCCCCTCACCTAGACTGGCCAGGCACCCCAGTGGAGACCCCCACCCTGAAGGGTGTGTGACCAGCTACAAACAGCCATCATCCCCTCACCCAGGCTGGCCAGGCACACCAGTGGGGACCCCCACCCAGAAGAGTGTGTGACCAGCTACAAACAGCCATCATCCCCTCACCCAGGCTGGCCAGGTACACCAGTGGGGACCCCCACCCAGAAGGGTGTGTGACCAGCTGCAAACAGCCCTCAGTCCCTCACCCAGGCTGGCCAGGCACCCCAGTGGGGACCCCCACCCTGATCCAGGACAACCTTCAGGGCAAACCAGCCAGCCTCCACATGTGCACCAGGCTTCTATCCTATATAGTAAAAGGGGAATATGCCTCCTGGCACTGGGATAAGTGTGACAGGGGGCAGTGTTCAAACCCCCTGATCGCCCTGCGGCTCTGTGTGTTACAGGGTGGGGCACCCCAACCCCCTGATCAGCCCTGCTCTGTGTGTGACAGGGTGCGGTGCCCCAACTACCCCGCCCCATGGGCCCCCAACCCTCTGATGGGCCCTGCTCTGTGCATGATGGGGGAAACTCCCCAACCCCCTGATCAACCCTGCTCTGTGCATGACAGGGTAAGGAGCCCCAACCTTCCTGATTGGCCCTGCTCTGTGCATGACAGGGGGCAGAGCCCCAACCCCCGGATTGGCCCTGTTCTGTTCATGACAGGGGGTGGCGCTGCAACCTCCCAATCGACCCTGCCTTGAGTGTGACAGCGGGCAGTGCCCCAACCCCCCAATCGGCCCTACCCTGAGCATGACTGAGGGTGGCATTGCAACCTCCCGATCCGCCCTGCTCTGTGCATGACAGGGGGTGGTGCCCCAACTCCCCAATCAGTCCTGCTCTGAGCCCGACCAGGGGCTGCACCTAGGGTTGGGCCTGCCCTCTGCCACTCGGGAGCAGGCCTAAGCCAGCAGGGCGTTATGTCCCGAGGGGGCCTAGACTGCAAGAGGGCACAGGCCTGGCTGAGGAACCCCCTCTTGCCCCCAAATGCACAAATTTTTGTGCACCGGGCCTCTAGTAAAATAAATAAAATTGTACAATTATGTTTGAAGCATTTAAAAATTCTGGTATTTGATGATAACAACAAAAAGTTTTTAACTTTAAAAGTATACTATGATTATGCAAGGAAATGTCCTTTTTTTAGAGACTAATTTTGAAGTGTATAAGGATGAAGAAATGCAATGTCTGGAGTTTGCTTTAAAGTTCTCCAGAGAAAGAAAAATAGATGTAAAGAAGGGAAGAAAGAAGAGAGAAAATGGATATGGTAGAATCATGATAATTGTTGAGTCTGGTAATGGAAGGGGGGTTCCTTCCACTATTCTGTTTTTGCACATTTGGGGAAATTACATGTACATGTGGAGAGGTGTTAGGGCCATACCATAGAAGGTCAGGATGGTTGTTTTTAGTGGAAGTTTGAGAGACAGATGTGAGAATCCCAGCAACTCTCATTTCCACACAGTAGATGTATAGCATCAATTATTTACCCAATAATAATGAAGACAGGTGGACAATAGTCTTTTGGGATTTTTTTAATGAAAGTTAATTAACCAATCAATGAGTCCAATTTGGACATAAAGCAAATGGCCACTTTCTGCTCAAAATGGCCTTGCCATGGTTGTGAGTCCTTGGACTATTTCATAGAGCATCCTGACAATACTTCACCCCCATAAACTGCTCTCGTGGATTTGCAAAGCCATGCAGCCAGGAATTTCACACTTGTGAGACCTCGGGGTACACTTGGCTGTTGGGGGACCGCTGGAAAGAGATGGTAAGCAGCCCACTCAACAGCATGAGGAAGGCAGCCAGAACTGCCACTGGCACGGTGCTGCCGATCTCCTGCCGGTCTGGCTTGAAGGGGATGTGGAAGGATGGCGGGAAGGGTATGCCCTCTTCATTCATCACAGAGTGGTGGTTCCAGATTACAACAATGAAGATAAATGCACCCGCTGTGATGCTCAGGACACCGCAAGCGAATAACAGATTGCAGGTGTCATCCTGACGCTTTCCCACGTACACTCACAGCAGGCCCGTGACCGTGAGCACTTTCCCCAGGAACCTGAGCAGGCTGGTGGCCAGCAGAAGGTTCTGAGCGATGCGGATGTCCAGCGGCAGGTAGGTGTCACTGTAGGTGTAGCGGTGACACGAGATGGGTCTGCTGTGGAGGCTGGTGGGCTGGTAAGTGCAGACCTTCCACATCCCTATGCAGGCCAGCCCCAAGGAGGTGGAGCTTTTGCCACTGACTGGCATAGAAACTGACCAATCAGAACCAAGTTGGCTGGCAGCAGAGGGCAGTTGGTGGCAACCAGGCCCATAGGGGAGGGCAGTTCGGGGTGAGATCAGGCAGGCAAAGGCAGTTGGAGGCAAGATCAGACTGGCAGGGGAGGGCAGTTAGGGGCAATCAGGCAGACAGGCAGAGGCAGTTAGGGGTGATCAGGCAGGCAGGTAGAGGGGTTAGGGGCAATCAGGCAGGCAGGCAGAGGCAGTTAGGGGTGATCAGGCAGGCAAGCAGGTGAGCGGTTAGGAGCCAGCAATCCCAGATTGTGAGACGGATCGAGCTTAAGCCAGCAGTCGGACATCCCTCAAGGGGTTCCTGATTGGAGAGGGTGCAGGATGGGCTGAGGGAACCCCTCCTCTGTGCATGAATTTTGTCCACTGGGCCACTAGTCTAATGAATAAAATAAACTGATGAAGTGGATCCAGAGATATGGAAGCATGGAACAGTGCAGAGTCCTGGAAGGAAGGCAAAAGAGGGTGGGGGGTGTGGGAGTAATTAACTCAGGACCTTGTATGAATATTCAGAATCCATGAACATAGACTAGGGTGCTGAATCCCTGGGGTGTGGGACAGGATGGGCTGGAGGGGGTTGATGGGAGGAAAGGGGGGACATATGTAATCTTTCAACAATAAAGATTAAAAAAAACAACAACAACTGGTGGGCAAAATAGATCTAGAGACATGGAAGCATAGAACAGACTGACAAATCTCTGAGGGAAGGTGTGTGTATGTGTGTATGGTGGTGGGGGGGTGGGGGAATGGGATGAGATTAACCAAAGAATGTATATGAATAACTCATGGATATAGACAATAGTTCAGTGAAGGCCTGGGGAGGGTGCAGGGTAGAGGGAGTTAATGGGACTGGGAAAGAGGACATCTGTAATACTTTCAACCATAATGAGAAATTTTTTTAAAAAGTAATGTGACCAAAGGGAAGATGTCCACAATATACCAAGTACAAGTTACAAACTTGTACGGAAAATGGGATCAGAGGGATGGTGAGTTTTTAAAAGCTATAAGTATTGTGCAGAATCACATTCATATAGAAAAGTGCTCAAAATCTAAGTGTACAGCTCAATGAACTGTCAAGGGATAAATACCCCTGTCACCACCACTCCGCTTAAGAGCGATAATATCTCTGCTTTCTTGCTTGTCTTTAGTTTCCCACCTCAGCAGGAATCCCCAAACATCTTGGTTCCCTTCTGCCTGTTTTCCAAGACAGGAATTGTGCCCTCAGCATTCATGTGCTAATGGCTTCCTTTGCTCTATGACCTCAAACTATGCTTTCAGAGAGGGAGAGGGAGAGAGAGATAGAAACATCAGTGATGAGAGAAAATCATGGATCAGCTGCCTCCTGAATGCCCCATACTGGAGATTTAGCCCGCAATACAGGCATGTGCCCTGAGTGGGAATTGAACAAGGACCTCGTGGTTCATAGATCAATGCTCAGCCACTGAGCACACCAGCTGGGCTGATTTTTTAAATAATCTGTGGCTGTTCAAAACTTTCAGTTATTTGTCATGAGCAAAATTTTTTGAAATAAAAACAATAAAAAAAAACTTGAGAAGCAATGGAGGATTAATTCTGGTACACAAATATTCTGCAGTACCTAGTATTAAAGTAATTCATTCCCTATAGTACCCAGCAGACATTAGAGGAGAAGAGTATTCAGTACCATGGGAAGAGGTCCTAGTGGGTCGCATTTAAAATGAAAATAAGATCTCTGCTTATTGTGGTGTATCTCGGTGAGCGTTGTCCTGTGCACCAAAAAGTTGCTGGTATGATGTCTGGTCACAACACATATTTGAGGTGCCCGCATGATCCCTATTAGAGGGCATGCAGCAAGCAGTTGATAGATGATTGTCTATTCTCCCTCTCCCTTCTCTCTCTAAAAATCAATTAAAAATTAATAATACAAAATTAAAAATAAACAAAATGAGGATAAGAAAATTATATGTAGCAGGATCTTATTTTTGCCCATCCTGAAATACACTGGGAAGATAAAACGAGATGCATCTGTCAGGATTACCAGGAATATTTTTATATTTTAAGTTGGAGAGAAATGGGGGCTTGTACAGGTATACAAGCACAGAAGTGAATAAAGGGTGAATAGGAATGGACATTGAAGCCAGTGCATGGAGAGCTTTGAGGGGTTCAGACTTTATTCTGAGAAGCCCCCAGTGGGAGGGACAGGAAGAGAGATCTTCCAGACTGATACAAGCAATCCCTTCTCATGGCCAGATATACAGGGAAGATGCCTTATTTATAAAGATCATTCTTTGGGGCTAGATAACCCTGAAAAAATTATGTGGAAGGAACACTTTAAAAGGCATGTTGGGCCTGGTTGGTGTGTCTCAGTTGTTGATAGTCGACCTCTGAACCAGGAGGTCAAGGTTCGATTCCTGGTCAGGGCACATGCCCAAGTTGGAGGGGTGCAGTAGGCAATGGATCAGTGTTTCTCATCATTGATGTTTTTATCTCTGTCTCTCTGTTCTTTCCTCTCTTAAATTAATAAAATACTTTAAAAAATTAGATACATGGCATGTTTGCAGGTCATGGTTGGTTAAGCTCAGAGGTTCAGTTGTGGACTAAGTTGTGAGTTTGATTCCCAGTTAAGGGCACTTTTCTGGGTTGCAGGTTCCCATCTCCAATAGGGAAGCATGTGGGAGGCAACCAATCTATGTATTTCTCTCACCTTGATGTTTCTCTTTCCCACTTCTACCTCTCTACCTTCCACTCTCTCTCTAGAAGACAATAGTAAAAATAGCCTCAGTGAGAATTTAAAAAAAAATTAAATGGCCTGCTGGCTGGAATTAGATGGTCAGGCTGAGTAAGCTTCATGGGCTGAGTGTTTCTGAAATAATTGTAGGGACTGCCGGTGGGGGCTCAGTCCTGGGTCACGAGGGCTGGAGTAGAAGTTCAGGGTCATGGGATGTGTGGTTCAAGGGGAAGCTGAAGTGTGGGGAAGACATCATTCTGGCCCTGCTGGCACACACTAAGCAGCCACTCAGCCTTGTGCTGAGGTGCATGGGGCAAGTTCCCCACCTTTCGCACAGTATGCTCATGACAATAATACCGGGAAGAACATAAAACTTCATGAAGGTGTTAAAGTCATGGCCTCCCTCTGAATCCCAGGAGCACACTTGGTAGCACACACTCTAAGGCTGAGCAGTCCTGGGACATTAGCAAAGCCTGATGACACAAGTCATTGTGTCCTCAGCTCAGAGCATTCTTCACAACAGTTTGGTGCTCCAGCTCTGATCGCTTGCTGAGCAACCCAATGAAACAAGGATTTGCAGTGACACATGACTGGTGACTACTGGGTCAGGTGGTTTCCCCAGACAGGAAGAGTGGTAGGAGTGAAGACAGCTAGGTGGCGTGTGTGATGGTCCACACCCAGAATGTATACTGGAATAGAAGGAACAGAAGACCCGAAGTGACCATGCAAAGTGGTCATGTAAATTGTGACATCCACATTAAAAATGTTTTTTAACTATTTAAAACATTGCTCAGTGCCAATGACCTGTTAAATCAGAACTTCATACAAAGAACCCCCAGAGTGTGTATAACCCATGTCCCATCGTCATGAGGCACACAACTTCTTTCTGGCTCTCAAAGAAACTCTACTGAAAGGGTTAAAGAGAATAAAATGGGGTAGAGAAAATGTATTGTGCTTAAGAGATATCTTGCAGAAAGCTTGCAGCCTTGAGCACTGCATAGTGTAGATAACCAGAAGACACCTGGAATTGGGAGGAGCTAAGGACGGACCCAACCCTTACATTAGCAGAGCAGCTTGCAGCCATCAAGGATTAAGAAAAGTCTGCCTCCCCCTTCAGTCTCCACTGATTCCTTTATTGGACTCAGCCCACCTGCAACCAGGTACCTGAAATAAAAATCTCTTTTGATTCATTATGGCCTCACGTCATAGGTATGTGACTCCAGCCCACTCCAAACCTTTCATCTAAAAAGCTCCAAGACCCAACATGAGAAAGGTGGAGAAATTGACATATTTGTTTTAGGCTCCAGTAGAGATCAGTTCTAGCCCTCCTTCTGTGGTTATGCACTCCAGAAGCTTGCCATTCGTTTCACATATTGCCCATCTCAGTTGCCCACTTCTCAACACCTGACAAAAGCAATGCTACCTTAAAGGATACACCTGTGATGATCCAGAGCAGCAGTTGCCAACCTTTCAGACCTCATGGACCACCAGTGATCCTTGGACAACCAGTTGGTGAAAGCTTCTCCAAAGGTTTCCTCAAACCTGCGGTCGCCAACCTTTTGGACCTCACAGACCAACAGTGGTCTGCGGACCACCAGTTGACACCCACTGGTCTAGAGGTCACCTCATCACAGTTCTATGGGTTACTTGTGTACCATTGGAAAACTACATATGTACTTATTTAGCATCTTAAACCCTTTTAGAAAAGTTTGGAATAAGGCCATTGAAACATGGAGCAAAGTGGAAAGTAAAGCCATTCCGTGGGTTACATACGGATTCTCAAGTGAGGGACCACCTCAGAGAATCATGAAGAACAGAAGCTGCCAGGCAAGGGTTGTTTAGTGGTTGAGTGTCAACCTATGAATCAGGAGGTTACAGTTTGGATCAGGGCACACAACTTGAGCACTGAGAGGCCTTTATTCTGAGAGGCCCCCAGTGGGAGGGACAGGACAAGAGATCTCCCAGACTGATACAAGAAATCCCTTAGATCTTTAGATGAGTGCCCAGGTTGTAGGCTCAATCCCCAGTAGGAGCCAGCTGATCCATGATTCTTTCTCATCATTGATGTTTCTATCTCTCTCTCCCTCTCCCTTCCTCACTGAAAAAAAAAAAAAAAGAGCAGAAGCTGTATTCCTGGTGGGGCTTATGGGCACCCACCTCATGGCTTCCCTACATCCTGGGCACATTTCTACCATCGCTCCATATCTTTTGTTTTAAAAACAGCTTTATTGAGATGGAATTCACACACCATGAAATTCACCATTTTGAAATGTACAGATTCAGTGAGCATCAAAACGTAAAAAAGACACAGCCAATTAACCACTGACAGTGAGTGGAACAAACACTGAAGTAGCCAAGAAGTCAGTCAAAACATAGACAAGAAGGACTGAGAAAAGAGCATTCCTGTTTAGTTGATGAGGACATTCTGGAATTAGCAGTGGTGGTTGCATGATCTTGTGAATATAGAGAAACTTCCTGAATTGTACACTTCAAAATGGTGAATAGTGTGCGAATTATATCTCAGCATAGAGCCCAAACATTAAACATGAAATTACCTCAAGATTCAACAATCCCTCTTCTGGATTTATACTCCAAAGAAGGGAAAGCAGGGACTCAAGCAGATATCTACACACCATGTTTATAGCAGCATTATTCAAAACAGCCAAGGGCTAGAACCAACTCAAATGTTCACGTTGGATGAGTGCACAGACAACATGTGGTCCACCCATGCCATGGAATATTATGGTATTCAGCCTTGAAAACGAAGGATATTCTGACACCAACTACAGCATCAATGAACTATGAAGACATCCTACCAAATGGAACAAACCAGCAACACAGACAAGTACTGTATCATTTACCTCTATGAGGTCCCTAGGGTAGCCACACTCATAGTGACCGAAAGCAACTATGAGTGCGAGGGGCTAGGAAGTTGAGGTTTCGATGGGGACAGTTTCAGTTTTGAAGCATAGTAATCCCTGCTTTGGAAAACGGCTGTTTGAACTACTCTGTTATTCTTAGACAGTCCCTTGTTCTATAGGTCAACTGTTATTTTTAGATAATCCCTTATTTTGTAAAATAACTTTTAGTTTGAATAATACAAAAAGATAAAAACTTAACTGTCTGACCTTGCAAGCTAGCCATCTAACGAAATAGGCAAATGCTGATAATTCCCAATTTTCATACCAAGTGTGTGTTCATTATGTATTAAAGATTACAAGCTGTCTGCAAAAATAACCTATACAGAGCTTTTTGTAAAATCTGCAGACAGTGTGCTCAAAAGGTATAAATAGAGAAAACTTCCTCTAGATCTTTGCTCAGAGAATTAGGAGACACCTCCATCTGAGCCTGCGCATAATAAAGACTCCTAATTAATTGGATTGTTAAGACATCTTGTATCTAACTTGCTGATTTATGGTACAGCTCTGCTCAGCCACAAGCCAGGCTGATGGCTGCCAGTACAGCGGTGGTGGTGGGAGCCTCTCCTGCCTCCTCAGCAGCGCTAAGGATGTCTGACTACAGCTTAGGCCTGCTCCCCACTGGCAAGTGGACATCCCCCGGGGGCTGCCAGGCTGCCAGAGGGATGTCATTGCCATCTTAGGCCCAATCCCCTGGGGAGCAAGCCTAAGCCAGCAGGTGGTCATCCCCTGTGAGAGGGCACAGGCCGGGCTGAGGGACCCCCCACCCCCGAGTGCACAAATTTTTGTGCACCAGGCCTCTAGTATATATATATATAAAATATGTGATTATATAACCCTGTTTTTTTGTTTTTTGTTTTAAAAAGGTAGAGGGATGTGGGTCAAGCAATTGCTCAGAATATCCACTGTACCTTACTTACTATCGTGGTATGTAGTCACACAGGTGCTGAGGACAATCCCCTGCACATAACCATCACTGGGTCTCAGGACATGAGTTACACAGGTTCACAGCCAGATGTCCTAACTGATGATTTCAGAACCGTATGAAGAGGAACTCAGGTCTGGCTAAAGCCAAAATAGCACTAAGCTGTGAGGTATCTGTCCACTCTTTAAAATATATAATTTGTCCCCCATTTAAATTATTCCACCTTCGCCTAATTTACATGGCTCAGTGGTTGCATGTCAACCTATGAATCAGGAGGTCACGGTTCCATTCCCAGTCAGTGCACATGCCTGGGTTGTGGGCTCGATCCCCAGTGTGGTGCCTGTGGGAGGCAGCTGATCAATGATTCTCTCATTATTGATATTGCTACCTCTCTCAAATCAATAAAAAATATTTTTTAAAAAAATACTCAACCTTCTACCTAATTTTGAAATTTTTATTAAAGAATCCCTCCCTCACTTTCTAGTCCCACCACCTGCTCCATCACAGAAATATTCCTAATCTCACCCACCGAAAACATGCCCTTCTTCTGGGAGTTCTGAGGTGGGGAAGTTTCCCCCAGGTCCAGGCTACAGTGATGAAAATCGAGGGGCACCCTCACACTCTCTGAAGCAGGTCCCAAGCACAGGAACACATGTTAGCTAACCTGATCTCACAGCAGCTCTTCTCCAAGTACAAAGGAAGATACTGAGGCTGGTGGAGGCTAAGCCCCTGAGGTCTCAGGTGACTTTGCTCCAGGAATTTATCTCCTGGATTATGACACATGAGAGCCTCATGGCAGGAGTGGGCAGTGGGTGCGGGATGAAGCCTTGGGACAACTCTGTCTTCACATCTCCCTGTAGCCACTTGGCATGTACCTGGCTGGTTCCTCCCACTGCAGAGCAGCACATCCCATTGGATCTCGGGCTGGGCTGTGAGAAGAGCTTTGACTGTGGAAGCTTAGCAGGTGTGACAGGACCACAGGTGTCAACAGTATCTCTGTTGCTGGTCTTGTGCTGCCCACCTGCCATTGACACCCTCCCCTCACCCCACACACACAACTTCTGGTCCCAGGAGGAGTATGAGGGGCACATGGAACAGAGCCTGCTGATGTTCAAGTTAACAAGCTCAAGAAATACTTCTCACTGAACACACTGAGACATTACACCTGTTCATTATGCAGCATGACCGTGGCCACAGGTAAGCTGTATAAATCATGTCACCGACTTTTCCCGACTGCTCATTGATGGGCCATATCCAACTGGCATGAATAGTTACACATTAACCAATCCCCACAATTCATCAATGGTTTAGGAATCTTACATAGGGTGAAGACATTCTGATTCCTTTTTAAATTTTGTTTTATTGCTTAAAGTATTACAAAGAGTATTACATATGTCTCCTTTTATTTTCTCCCCTTGACCTTTTCCTGGCGTCCCCTATCCCCAGTGTCTTGTGTCCATTGGTTATGCTTATATTCATGCATACAAGTCCTTCAGTTGATCTCTTACCCCACCCCCCCAAACCTTCCCCAGCCTTCCTGCTGTAGTTTGACACTCTGTTTGATGTTGCTCTGCCTCGGTATCTATTTTTGTTCATCAGTTTACAATGGTCTTAATTATCCATAAATGAGTCAGATCATGTGGTATTTTTCTTTCTCTGACTGGCTTATTTCACTTAGCATAATGCTCTCCAGTTCCATCCATGCTGTTGCAAATGGTAAGAATTCCTTCTTTTTTACAGCAGCATAGTATTCCATTTTGTAGATGTACCACAGTTTTCTAATCCATTCATCTGCTGATGGGCACTTAGGCTGTTTCCAGAATTTAGCTATGGTAAATTGTGCTGCTATGAACATAGGGGTGCATATATCCTTTCTGACTGCTGTTTCTGTTTTCTTGGGATATATTCATAGAAGTGGGATCACTGGGTCAAATTTGGAGTTCCATTTTTAACTTTTTGAGGAAACTCCATACTGTCTTCCATAGTGGC
This sequence comes from Myotis pilosus, assembly GCA_036010255.1. Classification (NCBI taxonomy): domain Eukaryota; kingdom Metazoa; phylum Chordata; class Mammalia; order Chiroptera; family Vespertilionidae; genus Myotis; species Myotis pilosus. Next base: position 540,872 of record JASKON010000048.1, read on the forward strand.
TTCCCAAGTCTACATTCCCACCAGCAGTGCACGAGTGCACTGTTTCTCCACATCCTCTCCAGCACTTGTTGTTTATTGATTTGTTGATGATAGCCATTCTGACAGGTGTGAGATGGTACCTCATTGTTGCTTTGATTTGAATCTCTCAGATAATTAGTGACTTTGAGCATGTTTTCATCTGTCTCTTGGCTTTCTTAATGTCCTCTTTTGAAAAGTGTCTATTTTGGTCCTTTGCCCATTTTTTGATTGGATTGTTTATCCTCCTTTTGTTAAGTTGTATGAGTTCCCTATAAATGTTGAAGATTAAACCCTTATGGTGAAACATTTGCAAATATGTTCTCCCATGCAGTGGGCATTCTTGTTGTTTTGTTGATGGTTTCCTTTGCTTTGCAGAAGCTTTATATTTTGATGTAGTCCCATTTGTTTACTTTTTTCTTTAGTTTCCATTGCCCTAGGAGCTGTATCAGTGAAGAAACTGCTTCGACATATGTCTGAGATTTTGTTGTCTTTGGATTCCTCTAGTATTTTTATGGTTTCCTGTCTTACATTTAAGTCCTTTATCCATTTTGAGTTTATTTTTGTGTATTGTGTAAGTTGGTGGTCTAGTTTCATTTTTTTTTTGCATGTATCTGCCCAATTTTCCCAACACCATTTATTGAAGAGACTGTCTTGGCTCCATTTGTATGTTATTGCCTCCTTTGTCAAATATTATTTGAGCATATTGGTTCAGGTCGATTACTGGGTTTTCTTTTCTATTCCATTGATCTATGTCTGTTCTTGTGCCAGTACCAGGCAGTTTTGAAAACAGTGGATTTATAATACAGCTTGATATGTGGTATTGAGATCCCTCCAACTTTATTTTTTTTCTCAGGATCGCTGTGGCTATTTGGGGTATTTTTTTATTCCAGATGAATTTTTGGAGAGTTTTTTCTAGGTCTGTGAAATATGCTGTTGGTATTTTAATGGGGAGTGCATTGAATTTATAGATTGCTTTGGGTAGTGTAGACATTTTAATGATGTTGATCCTACCATTCCATGAACATGGTATGTTCTTCCATCTGTTTAAGTCTTCCTCTACCTCTTTTTTCAATATCTGGTAGTTTTCTGAGTAGAGGTCTTTCACCTCTTTAGTTAAGTTTATTCCTAGGTATCTTACTTTTTTTGGTGTGATGGTAAATAGGATTGCTTTTTTAGTCTCTCTTTCTGTAAGTTCACTATTGGTGTATAGAAATGCCATAGATTGCTTGGCATTAATTTGTATCCTGCTACATTGCAGAATTCATTTATTAAGTCTAATAGTTTTTTGATGGAGTTTCTAGGGTTTTTTATGTACAATAACATGTCATCTGTGAAAAAGGACAGTTTTACTTCTTTTCCAATTTGGATGCCTTTTATTTCTTCTTCTTGTCTAATTGCAATGGCTAGTACTTCCAGTACTATGTCAAAAGGAGTGGTGAGAGTGGGCATCCCTGTCCTGTTCCCATTCTTAGGGGAAATGGTTTTAGTTTTTGACCATTGAGTATGATGTTGGCTGTAGGGTTGTTAAATATAGCTTTTATTATGTTGAGGTATGATCCTTCTACTCCCACCTTGCTGAGATTTTTATAAAAAACGGGTGTTGGATTTTGTCAAATGCTTTTTCTGTATCAATTGATATGACTATGTGATTTTTTTCCTCTCAATTTGTTCATGTGACATATCACGTTTATTGATTTTCGGATATTGTACCATCCTTGCATCCCTGGGATAAATTGTACTTGGTCATGGTGTATGATCTTTCTAATGTACTGCTGGATCCGATTTGCTAAGATTTTGTTGAGGATTTTGGCATCTATGTTCATGAGGGATATTGGCCTGTAATTCTCTTTCATTGTGTTGTCTTTACCTGGTTTTGGTATTAGGGTGATGCTGGCTTCATAGAATGAGCTTGGAAGTGTTCCTTCCTCTTGAATTTTTTGTAGTAGTCTGAGGAGAATAGGTTTTAGTTCTTCCTTGAATGTTTGGTAAAACTCCCCTGTGAAGTCTGGTCCTGGGCTTTTGTTTGCTGGAAGCTTTTTGATGACTGCTTCAATTTCTTCCATAGTTATTAGCCTATTGAGATTTTTAGATTCTTCCTGATTGAGGTTTGGAAGATTGTATTTTTTCTAGGAATATGTCCATTTCCTTCAGGTTGTCTAGTTTGTTGGAGTAGAGTTGTTCATAGTATTTTTTAACAATCTTTTGTATTTTGTGGGGTCTGTTGTTATTTCTCCTCTATCATTTCTGATTTTGTTTATTTGGGTCCTCCCTCTTTGTTTTTGATGAGGCTGGCTAGAGGTTCATCAATCTTGTTTATCCTTTCAAAGAACCAGCTCTTGGTGTCATTTATCATTTGTATTGTTTTTTTGGTCTTTATGTCATTTTTTTCTTCTCTGATCTTTATTATATCCTTCCCTCTACTCACTCTGGGTTTTTCTTGTTGCTCTCTTTCTAATTCTTTGAGATGTAGAGTTAGATGATTTACTAACATTTTTTCTTGTTTTGTTTTTTTAAGGTAGGCCTGTAGAGCTATAAACTTCCCTCTCAGGACTGCTTTCAATGCGTCCCATAGGTTTTGGATTGTTGTGTTTTCATTGTCATTAGTTTCCAGGATGTTTTTAATTTCTTCTTTGATCTCATTGGTAACCCAATCAATATTTAATAGCATGCTATTCATCTTCCAAGTGTTTGAGGGTTTTGGATTGTTTTTATTGTAGTTTACTTCTACTATTATGCCTTTGTGGTCTGAGAAGACGCTTGGTATGATTTCAATCTTCTTGAATTTGAGGAGACTTTGCTTGTGACCCAATTTGTGGTCTATTTTTGAAATGTCCCATGTGCCCTTGAGAAGAACGTATATTCCATGGCTTTGGGGTGAAATGTTCTGAAGATGTCAATTAAGTCCATCTGATCTAGAGAGTCATTTAGGATTACTGTTTCTTTGCTGATTTTTTTTCTAGAGGATTTATCCAGTGATGTCAGTGGTGTATTAAAGTCCCCTGCTATGATTGTATTGTTGTTGATCTCTCCCTTAATATCTTCCAGGAATTTTTAAAATTTATTTATGTATTTGGGCATTCCTGCATTGGGTGCATATATGTTTATCAGGGTTATATCATCTTGTTGTATTGATCCCTTTAGTATTATGAAGTGGCCTTCCTTATCTCTTACACTTTGCATTCTATTTTGTCAGATATAGGTATTGCTACCCCAGCTATTTTTCATTTCCATTTGCCTGAAAGATAATTTTCCATCCCTTCACTTTCAGTTTGTGTGATTCCCTTGTTTTGAGGTGGTTTCTTGTAGACAACATATATATGGGTCATGTTTTTTTTATCCATTCAGCCACTCAGTGTCTTTTGATTGGAGCATTTAGTCCATTTACATTTAAAGTTATTACTGAAGAGGACTTGTTTGTAATCCTTTTCATTTTTTGTGCCTGTGTTCTTTCTTACCTTTTTATGTCTTCCTTTTAAACCAGTCCCTTTAACATTGCTTGAATTACTGGTTTGGAAGTGATAAACTCCCTTAGCCTTTTTTTGTCTGGGAAGCTCCTTATTTCCCCTTCAATTTTGAATGATAGCCTTGATGGATAGATTATTCTTGGATTTAGTCCCTTGCTTTACATTACTTTGTAAATTTCCTTCCATTCCTTTCTGACCTGATGTGTTTCTGTCGAGAAATAATTTGATAATAGAATTGGAGATCCCTTGTATGTAACTTTCTGTCTCTCTCTTGCAGCCTTTATGATTCTCTCTTTGTCCTGAACATTTCCCATGGTAATTATGATGTGTCTTATTGTGGGTCTTTTCGGGTTAATCTTCTTTGTGGGACTTTGTGCTTGTGTGACTTTATTTTCCCCCACATCAGGGAATTTTTCAGACTATATTTCTTCAAATAGGTTTTCTAAGCCTTGTTCCTCTTCCTGTAGTTCTGGCACCCCCATTATTCATATGTTCCTTTGCTTCATGTTGTCCCATAGCTCCCTTAGGCTCTCCTCCCATCTTTTAATTTTTTTCTCCAATTGAAGTTCAGTTTGGGTGTGTTTTGCTTCCCTATATTCTAATTCGCTAATTCAGTCCTCCTAGTCTGTTGTTGAAACTTTCCAGGGTGTTTTTTATTACAGCTATATCACTCTTCATTTCTTCTTGATTCTTAAATAAGTTGTTGATTTTTTTATCCGTCTCTTCTTGATTCTTGCTTCAGTTTTTGATTTTTTCCATCCGGTTTATGCACTCTAGGACCCTTAATGTGAATTTTTTTCTGTCATGTTGCATGCCTCTTTTTCACTTAGCTGCTTTTCTGGTGAGTCCTCCTTTCCTTTCTTTTGAGGGTTTCTTTGTCTACCCGTGTTTGATCTTACCGACATATCTAGATGTTGAGTCATTCAGGGACTGCTCCTTGGGTGGCAGTGGCTCCTCGTTCTGCGTTTGCTCCTCGGATATTTGTGGAAGCAGCAGCTCCTCAGTTGGCAGCAGCTCCTCTGGTGGGTGCTGTTCACAGCTGTGGTGGCTCCTCTGGCTGGTGGGGGGAGGCTTCTCACACAGCTGCTATTCCTCAGACAGTGGGGGTGCTGATCACAAGGCTGCTGTTCCTTGGATGGGGGGCAGCTATATGCTTTGGAATGGGGTGGACTGCTCACATGGCTGCTGTTCCTTGGACAGGGGCAGGCCACATGAGGCTGCTGCTCTTAAACCTGGGGCAGGCTGATGCTCCTTGGACAGGAGCAGGCTGCTCACATGGTTGCAGCGTCCTGGACTAAAGCATTGGGCCGGTCAGAGGGGAGCATGCTTCATAACTCACAGGAGCCTGCGCCCGGGGTGGCTGGAGAGTCGGTGACCATGGGACCACAGCTGAGGCAGCAGGTCCCTGGCAGGAGTGGCTGTACAGATCCAGGTGTTACCTGAGGGCACCCTGGGTGGAGGTGAGGCTGCCCTCTCAATTACATCAGCTTTTCCCTTTGAAAAGATGAGGCCTCTAAAGAAAAGCTGGCCTTCTGGTACTGTTTGCAATGGTAGCAGAGGCTACCTACTTAGGCTAGCCTGGTTAGCCTGGCCCGAAGGTCCTGAGGGGTCTAACTGTCACACACACACACACACACACACACACCCCACAACCACACACTCCTCTTTTGCTCCCTCACTGCCCCCTTCTTCCTGCCTCTGTAGCTAGGTCTAGAGTGTTTGACCCATGTGGATGAAGTTTCCTCTCCACATGTCTGGTTATGCCGCTCACTCTCTAGCACTTTAGCCAGACAGGATAAAATTCACCTTAACAAGACATGAACCAAAGGGAACAAAGCATGAATGTACTCACGACACTGATAACACCAATATAAGTGACCACCTGAGAAAGAGAATTAGGGGAGAAAAAACAGAGCATAAATGATATCTAAGAGGAAAAAACAAGATGAAAGAAAAAGGAGAATATATATATATCCTATCTAATAAAAGAAAAATGGTAATTGGCATACGACCGATACCCTTTTCATTGGCTAATCAGCGAGATATGCAAATTAACTGGCAGCCAAGATGGCGGCAGGCAGCCAGGCAGCTGATGCGAACAGGGAGGCTTGCTTGCTTCAGTGACTGAGGACTCCAACGTTCCCCGCCTGCCGCTCCGGCCTCTGAGCTCCTGAAGCAACAGCTCCAAAAGATACAATGTTTCAATTATAGAGCTAAACGATGGTGGTTAATTTGCATACACCAGTTGCGAGGGAAGACTGAGGACAAAATGGAGGCCGAGCGGTACAGACAGAGCCAGGGCTGCAGAGGTGGGAGGGGGAAGGTGGGAGGGAAAGCCCAGCCACAGCAGCTACGAGCTGGAGGGGCAGCGGCTGGGAGGGGAAGGGGCAGCTCCTGGGAGCGGGAGGGGAAACCCGCCACAGCGCCTGGGAGCAGGAGGGGAAACCCAGCAGGAGGGGCTGGGAGTGGGAGGGGAAACCCAGCAGGGGGGGCTGGGAGTGGGAGGGGAAACCCAGCAGGAGGGGCTGGGAGCGGGAGGGGAAACCCGCCACAGCACCTGGGAGCAGGAGAGGAATCCCGCCACAGAGCCTGGGAGAGGGAGGGGAAACCCAGCAGGAGCAGCTTGGAGTGGGAGCGAAGCCTGCCTCAGCTGGTTTCGCTCCCCTCTCTGCTTGGCTCCAGCCACTGGAAGCCCTATTCTTGCAGGAATCTTCCTGCAACGGGCCTCTAGTATATATATATTAAACACCACAGAACCAATAGATAAACCAAACACAAGCACCAAACACCCAGTAAAAAGGAAAAAAGGGTGGGGGCAGAATTTGTAGAGGCTGAGCTGATTTACAGAAAATAAGGTTAAGAATTGGATAAATATGGGGAGGACCTCAATTCAGTATAGAGGAGTAGAAAAGGGATGAGTGGATAAGAAGAGAAAGAAGGGGAACAAAATAATATATTTACAAAAAAAATTATTTAAAAAGTGGTATAAGCCCTGACCAGTTTGGCTCAGTGGATAGAGTGTTGACCTGCAGACTGAAGGGTCCCGAGTTCAATTCTGGTCAGGGGCATGTACCTTGCTTGTGGGCATATCCCCAGTGGGGAGTGTGCAGAAAGCAGCTGATTGATGTTTCTTTCATCGATGTTTATAACTCTCTATCCATCTCCCTCTCCCTTCCTCTCTGTGAAAAATCAATAAAATATATATATTTAAAAAATAAATAAATAAATAAATAAAAATGATATAAAAATAGAAAATAGCAAGTAAAATAAAATAAAATTGAATGATGGAAAAATAATGTGAAAAGAAATAGAAAATAAAGCAACAAACTAAAAAAAGGAAAACAAGGAAAAAGCAAAAAAAGAGCCAACAAAATAATAATAAAAAACAAAAATGAAAAATTGAAATGTCATTCCTTTGATTGGCTTAAGATCCCAGGTTTCTGGAATGTCTGAGGTTTTTTGTTTGTTTGTTTGTTTTCTGTTGCTGGAATTGAAGGCGTCTGTATAGGCCAGATCCTATTAACTCCCAGAAACTAATTCGAATTTTTTAATCCTTTGTACCATTCAGAGTGGAATCTGTGTTTGGCTATATTCCTTGCCTGGAGACTGGAGGGAGGGACTATATCTTCAGGAGAAAATGGCTGCCCAGGTTCTGGGCTCAGGCATGACTCAGCACTCAAATTTCTGCCACCTCTCCTGAACTCCAGCCTCTCCCCAGATTCCACTCGTCCACACCTTCTCCTGCACCTCAGTAAGGGTGTGTGTCTGTATCCAAAATGTCTTATGAACAGAGTTCAGTGGAAAAAAAAAATGCCAGACACAGAAAAAGGAAAGACTGAGTCTCTGTGAGCTCCTCTCTTACTGGCACTGCGTGGTCTGGTCAGCCCTTCAAGGCTGCCCCCTCTGGGTTCAGTCTTCAGTAATTATGGAACCCAGATCTCAAATCCCCCAGCACCAACAGTCCTGTGGATCTCCTTTCCCCAGTCAGAGGCTTGCCTGTCCCAAGGGACATGGCTGGGTGCCATGTGGTTTCCCTCTGACTTTGTGGGCTCAGAGATCTGGCAAACTTTCCTTCCAAGATCCCTGGTTTTTACCTTTCCAGGGGAACTCTGCCCTTCCTGACTGCAAACTGTCTCACCAGCTGAGTCTCCTTTGCCAATTCAAGGTGGATGTTGTTCATTTCAGCTGCTCATTCTATTTGCTCTGGGACAAGCCTTGGGACACGTCCACCATCTTGTCTCTCTGATTTGACCTTCTGATTCTTTATAAATGTTGTAATAGCCCTGACTTGTGTTTCTCAGTGGTTACAAAGCATTGGCCTGAAATCTGAAGGGTCGTGAGTTCAATTCCCAGTCCAGGTCACATACTTAGGTTACAGGCTCAATTCTCGGTCCCTGTTAGTCAGTGCATGTATGAAAGGTAACTAATCGATGTATCTCTCTTACATAGATGTTTCTCTTCCTCCCTTCCTCCCTTCCACTCTCTCCACAAATCAATGGAAAACAATATCCTTGGATGAGAATCACAAAGAATGAAAACAAAAATTGTGATAAAATAGGTAAATCAAAGACAGGCTCCATGCACTCAAAGACACTATTTACTTCATTAAAGTCAGGCAGGATGATCTGTTGTGAGGTAAATGGTCAGCTCTGAGCATGAATCTGTACACATTTCCACAGTTAACTGCAGGTGATGGCCTGGCTGAAACTTGTGATTCAGGGGATTCCATGGCTGAGCTCCACAGAGTGTCCGAACAGCCACCACCCATGTGCAGTGGGCAGAATGTTAGCACCAGACTGTTTTTATCTTCAACTTGAGGCCCGGTGTAGGAATTCATGCACTAGTGAGGTCCCTCAGCCTGGCCTGTGGGATTGGGCTGAAACTGGCTCTCCGACATCCTCCAAGTGGTCTTGGATTTCAAGGGGGTGCAGGCCAGGCCCAGGACCCAGTGGGACCAGGGAGGAACGTGGGAAGTTGGCCAGAAGGAGACAGACCGTGGGAGGGCTCCAGGGTGTGTCTGGCCCATCTCGCTCAGTCCCGATTGGCTGGACCACAGGAGCAAGCTAACCTACTGGTGGAGTGTCTGCACCCTGGTGGTCAGTGCACATCATACCAAGCAGTTGAGAGGCCTTAGCATATCACTAGCATATTACACTTTGATGGGTTGAATGGTTGACCTTACGACTGGACATTAGCACATTAGACTAGCCCAGCCATGGGCAAACTACCGCCCATGGGCCGGATCCGGGTGTTTGAAATGAATAAAACTATTGAAAAAAGAGACCATACCCTTTCATGTAATGACTAGAGGCCTGTTGCAGAAAGATTCCTGCAAGAATAGGGCTTCCAGTGGCTGGAGCCAAGCAGAGAGGGGAGCGAAACCAGCTGAGGCAGGCTGTGCTCCCACTCTGAGCTGCTCCTGCTGGGTTTCCCATCCCACTCCCAGGCAATGTGGCAGGTTTCCTCTCCAGCTCCAAGGCGCTAGGCGGGTTTCCTCTCCAGCTCCCAGGCAATGTGGCAGGTTTCCTCTCCAGCTCCAAGGCGCTAGGCGGGTTTCCACTCCCACTCCCAGGTGCTGTGGCGGGTTTCCCCTCCTGCTATGTTTCCCTTCCCACTCCAAGCCCCTCCTGCTGGGTTTCCACTCCCGCTCCCACCTCCTGATGCTGGGTTTCCCCTCCCGCTCTCAGCCCCTCCTGCTGGGTTTCCCCTCCCGCTCCCAGCCCCTCCTGCTGGGTTTCCCCTCCCACTCCGAGCCCCTCCTGCTGGGTTTCCACTCCCACTCCGAGCCCCTCCTACTGGGTTTCCCCTCCGACTTGACCCTCCTCCTGCTGGGTTTCCCCTCCCGCTCCCAGCCCCTCCTGCTGGGTTTCCCCTCCCACTCCCAAGTGCTGTGGCGGGTTACCTCTCCAGCTCCCAGGAGCTGTGGCGGGTTTCCTCTCCCACTCCCAGGTGCTGAGGCAGGTTTCCCCTCCTGCTATGTTTCCCCTCCCACTCCCAGCCCCTCCTGCTGGGTTTCCCGTCCTGCTCCCAGCACCTCCTGCTGGGTTTCCCCTCCCGCTCCCACCTCCTGATGCTGGGTTTCCCCTCCCGCTCCCAGCCCCTCCTGCTGGGTTTCCCCTCCCACTCCCAGCTCCTCCTGCTGGGTTTCCCCTCCAACACGCAGGTGCTGTGGCGGCTTACCTCTCCAGCTCCCAGGCGCTGTGGTGGGTTTCCTCTCCAGCAACCAGGCGCTGTAGCGGGTATCCTCCCTAGCTCCAAGGCGCTATGGCGGGTTTCCTCTCCCACTCCCAGGTGCTGTGGCGGGTTTCCCCTCCGGCTATGTTTCCCCTCCCACTCCCAGCACCTCCTGCTGGGTTTCCCCTCCCGCTCCCACCTCCTGATGCTGGGTTTCTCCTCCCCCTCCCAGCTCCTCCTACTGTGTTTCCCCTCCCGCTCCCAGCCACTCCTGCTGGGTTTCCCCTCCCACTACCAGCTCCTCCTGCTGGGTTTCCCCTCCAGGGCCCAGCCCCTACTGCTGCATTTCCCCTCCTGGGCCCAGCCCCTCCTGCTGGATTTCCCCTCCCACTCCCTGCCCCTCCTGCTCAGTTTTCCCTCCCACTCCCAGCCCCTCCTGCTGGGTTTCCCCTCCCACTCTCAGCTCCTGCTGCTGTGTTTCCCCTCCCGGGCGCATCCCCTCCTCCTGGGTTTCCCCTCTCACTCCCAGCTCCTCCTGTTGGGTTTTCCCTCCCACTCCCAGCCCCTCCGAATGGGTTTCCCCTCCCGCTCCCAGATCCTCCTGCTGTGCTTCCCCTCCCACTCCCAGCTCCTCCTGTTGGTTTCCCCCTCCCGGGCCCAGCCCCTCCTGCTGGGTTTCCCCTCCCACTCCCAGCCCCTCCTGCTGGGTTTCCCCTCCTGACCCCAGCTCCTCCTGCTGCATTTCTCCTACTGGGCCCAGCCCTTCCTGCTGCATTTCCCCTCCCACTCCCAGCCCATCCTGCTTGTTTCCCCTCCTGGGCCCAGGCACTCCTGCTGCCTTTCCCCCCTGGGCCTAGCCCATCCTGCTTCATTTCCACTCCTGGGGCCAGCCCCTCCTGCTGCATTTCCCCTCCGGCTCCCAGCCCCTCCTTCTGGGTTTTCCCTCCCAATCCCAGCCCCTCCTTCTGGGTTTCCCCTCCCGCTCCCAGCCCCCCCTGCTGGGTTTCCCCTCCCGTTTCCAGGCAGTTTGGCGAGTTTCCCCTCATGCTCCCAGGTGCTCTTCCTGCGTTTACCCTCCCGCTCCCAGGCGCATAGGCGTGTTTCCCCTCCAGTTACCAGGCGGATTGCTGGGTTTCCCCTCCAGCTCCCAGGCGCTGTGGCGGGTTTCCCCTCCCGTTCCCGGGCTCTGTGGCGGGTTTCCCCTCTCGTTCCCAAGCGCTATGGCGGGTTTCCCCTCCCATTTCCAAGCGCTGTGGCGGGTTTCCCCTCCAGCTCCCAGGCGGTTTGCTGGGTTTCCACTCTCGCTCCCAGGAGCTGAGGTGGGTTTCCCCTCCTGTTGCCAGGCAGTTTGGCGCTTTTCTCCTACCGCTCCCAGGTGCTCTTGCTGGGTTTACCCTCCCGCTCCCAGGCGATGTGGCGGGTTTCCCCTCCCTCTCCCAGGCGCTGTGGCGGGTTTTCCCTCCCGCTCCCAGGCGCTGTGGCGGGTTTCCTGTCTCACTCCCAGGCCCTCCTGCTGGGTTTCCCGTACCGCTCCCTGCCGCCCCTGCTGGGTTTCTCCTCCCACTCTATTGCTCTGTGGCGTGTTTCCCCTCCCGCTCCCAGGCGCTGTGGCGGGTTTCCCCTCCCGCTCCCAGGCGCTGTGGCGGGTTTCCTGTCTCACTCACAGGCCCTCCTGCTGGGTTTCCCGTACCGCTCCCTGCCGCCCCTGCTGGGTTTCCCCTCCCGCTCTATTGCTCTGTGGCGTGTTTCCCCTCCCTCTCTCAGGCACTGTGGCGGGTTTCCCCTCCCGCTCCGAGGCGCTGTGGCGGGTTTCTTGTCTCACTCCCAGGCCCCCTGCTGGGTTTCCTGTACTGCTCCCTGCCGCCCCTGCTGGGTTTCCCCTCACGATCCATTGCTCTGTGGCGTGTTTCCCCTCCCACTGCCAGGCGCTGTGGCGCGTTTCCCCTCCCGTTCCCAAGCGCTGTGGTGGGTTTCCCCTCTAGTTCCCAAGCGCTGTGGCAGGTTTTCCCTCCCGTTCCCAAGCGCTGTGGCGGATTACCCCGCCCGTTCCCAGGCTCAGTGGCGGGTTTCCCCTCCCGATCCCAGCCCCTCCTGCTGGGTTTCCCCTCCCGCTCCCTTGGTCTGTGGCGGGTTTCCCCTTCCACTCCCAGTCACTGTAGCGGTTTTCCCCTCTCGCTCCCAGGCGCTGTGGCGGGTGCACCATCCCTTCCCAGGCGCTGTGGTGGGTTTCCCCTCCTGCTCCCAGGTGCTGTGGCGGGTTTCCCCTCCCGCTCCCAGTCGCCGAGGCGGGCTTCCCCTCCTGTTCCCTGGCGCTGTGGCAGGTTTCCCCTCCCGCTCACAGGCGCTCTGGCGGGTTTCCCCACCCGCTCCCAGGCGCTGTGGCGGGTTTCCCCTCCTGTTCCCAGGCGCTGTGGCGGGTTTCCCCTCCAGCTCCCAGGCGGTTTGCTGGGTTTCCCCTCTCGCTCCCAGGAGCTGTGGTGGGTTTCCCCTCCTGTTGCCAGGCAGTTTGGCGCGTTTCTCCTACCACTCCCAGGTGCTCTTGCTGGGTTTACCCTCCCGCTCCCAGGCGATGTGGTGGGTTTCCCCTCCCTCTCCCAGGCCCTGTGGCGGGTTTCCCCTCCCGTTCCCTGGCGCTGTGGCAGGTTTCCCCTGCCGCTCACAGGCGCTCTGGCGGGTTTCCCCACCCGCTCCCAGGCGCTGTGGCGGGTTTCCCCTCCTGTTCCCAAGGGCTGTGGCGGGTTTCCCCTCCTGCTCCCTTGCTCTGTGGCGGGTTTCCCCTCCCGCTCCAAGCACTGTGGCGGGTTTCCCCTCCTGCTCCCAGGTGCTCTTGCTGGGTTTCCCCTCCCGCTCCCAAGCACTGTGGCGGGTTTCCCCTCCCACTCCCAGGTGCTCTTGCTGGGTTTACCCTCTCGCTCCCAGGCGCTGTGGCGGGTTTCCCCTCCCACTCCCAGGTGCTCTTGCTGGGTTTACCCTCCCGCTCCCAGGCGCTGTGGGGGGTTTCCCCTCCCGCTCCCAGGCGCTGTGGTGGGTTTCCCCTCCCGCTCCCAGGCGCTGTGGCGGGTTTCCCCTCCCATTCCCAGGCGCTGTGGCGGGTTTCCTGTCTCACTCACAGCCCCTCCTGTTGGGTGTCCCCTCCCACTCCCTGCCCCCCCTGCTGGGTTTCCCCTCCCGCTCCATTGCTCTGTGGCGGGTTTCCCCTTCCACTCCCAGTCACTGTAGCGGGTTTCCCCTCTCGCTCCCAGGCGCTGTGGCGGGTTTCCCATCGCTTCCCAGGCGCTGTGGCGGGCTTCCCCTCCCGTTCCCTGGCGCTGTGGCAGGTTTCCCCTGCCGCTCACAGGCGCTCTGGCGGGTTTCCCCACCCGCTCCCAGGCGCTGTGTCGGGTTTCCCCTCCTGTTCCCAAGGGCTGTGGCGGGTTTCCCCTCCTGCTCCCTTGCTCTGTGGCGGGTTTCCCCTCCCGCTCCAAGCACTGTGGCGGGTTTCCCCTCCCGCTCCCAGGTGCTCTTGCTGGGTTTCCCCTCCCGCTCCAAAGCACTGTGGCGGGTTTCCCCTCCCACTCCCAGGTGCTCTTGCTGGGTTTACCCTCCCGCTTCCAGGCGCTGTGGCGGGTTTCCCCTCCCGTTCCCAGGCGCTGTGGCGGGTTTCCTGTCTCACTCACAGCCCCTCCTGTTGGGTGTCCCCTCCCACTCCCTGTCCCCCCTGCTGGGTTTCCCCTCCCGCTCCATTGCTCTGTGGCGGGTTTCCCCTCTCGTTCCCAAGCGCTATGGCGGGTTTCCCCTCCCATTTCCAAGCGCTGTGGCGGGTTTCCCCTCCAGCTCCCAGGCGGTTTGCTGGGTTTCCCCTCTCGCTCCCAGGAGCTGTGGTGGGTTTCCCCTCCTGTTGCCAGGCAGTTTGGCGCGTTTCTCCTACCACTCCCAGGTGCTCTTGCTGGGTTTACCCTCCCGCTCCCAGGCGATGTGGTGGGTTTCCCCTCCCTCTCCCAGGCCCTGTGGCGGGTTTCCCCTCCCGTTCCCTGGCGCTGTGGCAGGTTTCCCCTGCCGCTCACAGGCGCTCTGGCGGGTTTCCCCACCCGCTCCCAGGCGCTGTGGCGGGTTTCCCCTCCTGTTCCCAAGGGCTGTGGCGGGTTTCCCCTCCTGCTCCCTTGCTCTGTGGCGGGTTTCCCCTCCCGCTCCAAGCACTGTGGCGGGTTTCCCCTCCTGCTCCCAGGTGCTCTTGCTGGGTTTCCCCTCCCGCTCCCAAGCACTGTGGCGGGTTTCCCCTCCCACTCCCAGGTGCTCTTGCTGGGTTTACCCTCTCGCTCCCAGGCGCTGTGGCGGGTTTCCCCTCCCACTCCCAGGTGCTCTTGCTGGGTTTACCCTCCCGCTCCCAGGCGCTGTGGGGGGTTTCCCCTCCCGCTCCCAGGCGCTGTGGTGGGTTTCCCCTCCCGCTCCCAGGCGCTGTGGCGGGTTTCCCCTCCCATTCCCAGGCGCTGTGGCGGGTTTCCTGTCTCACTCACAGCCCCTCCTGTTGGGTGTCCCCTCCCACTCCCTGCCCCCCCTGCTGGGTTTCCCCTCCCGCTCCATTGCTCTGTGGCGGGTTTCCCCTTCCACTCCCAGTCACTGTAGCGGGTTTCCCCTCTCGCTCCCAGGCGCTGTGGCGGGTTTCCCATCGCTTCCCAGGCGCTGTGGCGGGCTTCCCCTCCCGTTCCCTGGCGCTGTGGCAGGTTTCCCCTGCCGCTCACAGGCGCTCTGGCGGGTTTCCCCACCCGCTCCCAGGCGCTGTGTCGGGTTTCCCCTCCTGTTCCCAAGGGCTGTGGCGGGTTTCCCCTCCTGCTCCCTTGCTCTGTGGCGGGGTTCCCCTCCCGCTCCAAGCACTGTGGCGGGTTTCCCCTCCCGCTCCCAGGTGCTCTTGCTGGGTTTCCCCTCCCGCTCCAAAGCACTGTGGCGGGTTTCCCCTCCCACTCCCAGGTGCTCTTGCTGGGTTTACCCTCCCGCTTCCAGGCGCTGTGGCGGGTTTCCCCTCCCGTTCCCAGGCGCTGTGGCGGGTTTCCTGTCTCACTCACAGCCCCTCCTGTTGGGTGTCCCCTCCCACTCCCTGTCCCCCCTGCTGGGTTTCCCCTCCCGCTCCATTGCTCTGTGGCGGGTTTCCCCTCTCGTTCCCAAGCGCTATGGCGGGTTTCCCCTCCCATTTCCAAGCGCTGTGGCGGGTTTCCCCTCCAGCTCCCAGGCGGTTTGCTGGGTTTCCCCTCTCGCTCCCTGGAGCTGTGGTGGGTTTCCCCTCCTGTTGCCAGGCAGTTTGGCGCGTTTCTCCTACCGCTCCCAGGTGCTCTTGCTGGGTTTACCCTCCCGCTCCAAGGCGATGTGGCGGGTTTCCCCTCCCTCTCCAAGGCGCTGTGGCGGGTTTCCCCTCCCGCTCCCAGGTGCTCTTGCTGGGTTTACCCTCCCTCTCCCAGGCGCTGTGGCGGGTTTCCCCTCCCGCTCCCAGGCGCTGTGGTGGGTTTCCCTCCGGTTCCAAGGCTCTGTGGCGGGTTTCCCGTCTCACTCCCTGCCCCCTCTGCTGGGTTTCCCCTCCCGCTCCATTGCTCTGTGGCGTGTTTCCCCTCCCACTCCCAGGCGCTGTGGCGCGTTTCCCCTCCTGTTCCCAGGCGCTGTGGCGGGTTTCCCCTCCCGTTCCCAAGCGCTGTGGTGGGTTTCCCCTCTCGTTCCCAAGCGCTGTGGCAGGTTTCCACTACCTTTCCCAGGCGCTGTGGCGGGTTTCCTGTCTCACTCACAGCCCCTCCTGTTGGGTGTCCCCTCCCACTCCCTGCCCCCCCTGCTGGGTTTCCCCTCCCGCTCCATTGCTCTGTGGCGGGTTTGCCCTCCAGCTCCCTCCCCCCGCCCCGTTCTGGGTTTCCCCTCCTGCTCCCTTGATCTGTGGCGGGTTTCCCCTCCCGCTCCCAGGCGCTGTGGTGGGTTTCCCCTCACGCTCACAGGCGGTTTGGCCCGTTTCCTCTCCCGCTCCCAGGCACTATGGCGGGTTTCCCTCCCGCTCCCAGGCGCTGTGGCGGGTTTCCCCTCCCGCTCCCAGGTGCTGTGGCGGTTTCCCCTCCGGTTCCCAGGCGCTGTGGTGGGTTTCCTGTCTCACTCACAGCCCCTCCTGTTGGGTGTCCCCTCCCACTCCCTGCCCCCCCTGCTGGGTTTCCCCTCCCGCTCCCAGGACCCTCCTTCTGGGTTTTCCCTCCCGCTCCCAGCCCCTCCTTCTGGGTTTTCCCTCCCGCTCCCAGCCCCCCCTGCTGGGTTTCCCCTCCCGTTTCCAGGCAGTTTGGCGAGTTTCCCCTCATGCTCCCAGGTGCTTTTCCTGCGTTTACCCTCCTGCTCCCAGGCGCATAGGCGTGTTTCCCCTCCAGTTACCAGGCGGATTGTTGGGTTTCCCCTCCAGCTCCCAGGCGCTGTGACGGGTTTCCCCTCCCATTCCCGGGCTCTGTGGCGGGTTTCCCCTCTCGTTCCCAAGCGCTATGGCGGGTTTCCCCTCCCATTTCCAAGCGCTGTGGCGGGTTTCCCCTCCAGCTCCCAGGCGGTTTGCTGGGTTTCCCCTCTCGCTCCCAGGAGCTGTGGTGGGTTTCCCCTCCTGTTGCCAGGCAGTTTGGCGCGTTTCTCCTACCGCTCCCAGGTGCTCTTGCTGGGTTTACCCTCCCGCTCCAAGGCGATGTGGCGGGTTTCCCCTCCCTCTCCCAGGCGCTGTGGTGGGTTTCCCCTCCCGTTCCCAGGCGCTGTGGCGGGTTTCCCTCCGGTTCCAAGGCTCTGTGGCGGGTTTCCCGTCTCACTCCCTGCCCGCCCTGCTGGGTTTCCCCTCCCGCTCCATTGCTCTGTGGCGTGTTTCCCCTCCCACTCCCAGGCGCTGTGGCGCGTTTCCCCTCCTGTTCCCAGGCGCTGTGGCGGGTTTCCCCTCCCGTTCCCAAGCGCTGTGGAGGGTTTCCCCTCTCATTCCCAAGCGCTGTGGCAGGTTTCCACTCCCGTTCCCAAGCGCTGTGGCGGCTTAACCCGCCCGTTCCCAGGCTCTGTGGCGGGTTTTCCCTCCCTCTCCCAGGCTCTGTGGCGGGTTTCCCCTCCCGCTCCCAGCCCCTCCTGCTGTGTTTCCCCTCCCACTCCCAGCCTCCCCTGCTGGGTTTCCCATCCCTTCCCAGGCGCTGTGGTGGGTTTCCCCGCCTGCTCCCAGGCGCTGTGGCGGGCTTCCCCTCCCGTTCCCTGGCGCTGTGGCAGGTTTCCCCTGCCGCTCACAGGCGCTCTGGCGGGTTTCCCCTCCCGCTCCCAGGCGCTGTGGCGGGTTTCCCCTCCCACTCCCAGGTGCTCTTGCTGGGTTTACCCTCCCACTCTCAGGCGCTGTGGTGGGTTTCCCCTCCCGCTCCCAGGCACTGTGGCGGGTTTCCCCTCCCGCTCCCAGGTGCTGTGGTGGGTTTCCCCTCTCGCTCTCAGGCGCTGTGGCGGGTTTCTCCTCCCGCTCTCAGGCGCTGTGGCGGGTTTCCCCTCCCGCTCCCAGGTGCTGTGGTGGGTTTCCCCTCTCGCTCTCAGGCGCTGTGGCGGGTTTCCCCTCCCGCTCCCAGGCGCTGTGGCGGGTTTCCCCTCCCGTTCCCAAGCGCTGTGGTGGGTTTCCCCTCTCATTCCCAAGCGCTGTGGCAGGTTTCCACTCCCGTTCCCAGGCGCTGTGGCGGGTTTCCTGTCTCACTCACAGCCCCTCCTGTTGGGTGTCCCCTCCCACTCCCTGCCCCCCCTGCTGGGTTTCCCCTCCCGCTCCATTGCTCTGTGGCGGGTTTACCCTCCAGCTCCCTCCCCCCGCCCCCTTCTGGGTTTCCTCTCCTGCTCCCTTGCTCGGTGGCGGGTTTCCCCTCCCGCTCCCAGGCGCTGTGGACCGTTTCCTCTCCAGCTCACAGGCACTATGGCGGGTTTCCCTCCCGCTCCAAGGCGCTGTGGCGGGTTTCCCCTCCCGCTCCCAGGTGCTGTGGCGGTTTCCCCTCCGGTTCCCAGGAGCTGTGGTGGGGTTCCTGTCTCACTCACAGCCCCTCCTGTTGGGTGTCCCCTCCCACTCCCTGCCCCCCCTGCTGGGTTTCCCCTCCCGCTCCCAGGACCCTCCTTCTGGGTTTTCCCTCCCGCTCCCAGCCCCTCCTTCTGGGTGTTCCCTCCCGCTCCCAGCCCTCCCTGCTGGGTTTCCCCTCCCGTTTCCAGGCAGTTTGGCGAGTTTCCCCTCATGCTCCCAGGTGCTTTTCCTGCGTTTACCCTCCCGCTCCCAGGCGCATAGGCGTGTTTCCCCTCCAGTTACCAGGCGGATTGCTGGGTTTCCCCTCCAGCTCCCAGGCGCTGTGACGGGTTTCCCCTCCCGTTCCCGGGCTCTGTGGCGGGTTTCCCATCTCATTCCCAAGCGCTATGGCGGGTTTCCCGTCCCATTTCCAAGCGCTGTGGCGGGTTTCCCCTCCAGCTCCCAGGCGGTTTGCTGGGTTTCCCCTCTCGCTCCCAGGAGCTGTGGTGGGTTTCCCCTCCTGTTGCCAGGCAGTTTGGCGCGTTTCTCCTACCGCTCCCAGGTGCTCTTGCTGGGTTTACCCTCCCGCTCCAAGGCGATGTGGCGGGTTTCCGCTCCCTCTCCCAGGCGCTGTGGCGGGTTTCCCCTCCCGCTCCCAGGCACTGTGGCGGGTTTCCCTCCGGTTCCAAGGGTCTGTGGTGGGTTTCCCGTCTCACTCCCTGTCCCCCCTGCTGGGTTTCCCCTCCCGCTCCATTGCTTTGTGGCGTGTTTCCCCTCCCACTCCCAAGCGCTGTGGCGCGTTTCCCCTCCTGTTCCCAGGCGCTGTGGCGGGTTTCCCCTCCCGTTCCCAAGCGCTGTGGTGGGTTTCCCCACTCGTTCCCAAGCGCTGTGGCGGGTTTCCACTCCCGTTCCCAAGCGGTGTGGCGGCTTAACCCGCCCGTTCCCAGGCTCTGTGGCGGGTTTTCCCTCCCTCTCCCAGGCTCTGTGGCGAGTTTCCCCTCCCGCTCCCAGCCCCTCCTGCTGGGTTTCCCCTCCCACTCCCAGCCTCCCCTGCTGGGTTTCCCATCCCTTCCCAGGCGCTGTGGTGGGTTTCCCCTCCTGCTCCCAGGCGCTGTGGCGGGCTTCCCCTCCCGTTCCCTGGCGCTGTGGCAGGTTTCCCCTGCCGCTCACAGGCGGTCTGGCGGGTTTCCCCACCCGCTCCCAGGCGCTGTGGCGGGTTTCCCCTCCTGTTCCCAAGGGCTGTGGCGGGTTTCCCCTCCTGTTCCCAGGCGCTGTGGCGGGTTTCCCCTCCTGCTCCCTTGCTCTGTGGCGGGTTTTCCCTCCCGCTCCCAAGCATGTGGCGGGTTTCCCCTCCCGCTCCCAGGTGCTCTTGTTGGGTTTCCCCTCCCGCTCCCAGGCGCTGTGGCGTGTTTCCCCTCCCGCTCCCAGGCGCTGTGCCGGGTTTCCCCTCCCACTCCCAGGTGCTCTTGCTGGGTTTACCCTCCCACTCCCAGGCGCTGTGGTGGGTTTCCCCTCCCGCTCCCAGGCACTGTGGCGGGTTTCCCCTCCTGCTCCCAGGTGCTGTGGTGGGTTTCCCCTCCCGCTCTCAGGCGCTTTGGCGGGTTTCCCCTCCCACTCCCAGCCTCCCCTGCTGGGTTTCCCCTCCGCTCCCTTGGTCTGTGGCGGGTTTCCCCTTCCACTCCCAGTCACTGTAGCGGGTTTCCCCTCTCGCTCCCAGGCGCTGTGGCGGGTTTCCCATCCCTTCCCAGGCGCTGTGGCGGGCTTCCCCTCCTGTTCCCTGGCACTGTGGCAGGTTTCCCTTGCCGCTCACAGGCGCTCTGGTGGGTTTCCCCACCCGCTCCCAGGCGCTGTGGCGGGTTTCCCCTCCTGTTCCCAAGGGCTGTGGCGGGTTTCCCCTCTCGTTCCCAATCGCTGTGGCAGGTTTCCACTCCCGTTTCAAAGCGCTGTGGCGGCTTACCCCGCCCGTTCCCAGGCTCTGTGGCGTGTTTTCCCTCCCTCTCCCAGGCTCTGTGGCGGGTTTCCCCTCCCGCTCCCAGACCTTCCGGCTGGGTTTTCCCTCCCACTCCCAGCCTCCCCTGCTGGGTTTCCCCTCCCGCTCCCTTGGTCTGTGGCGGGTTTCCCCTTCCACTCCCAGTCACTGTAGCGGGTTTCCCCTCTCGCTCTCAGGCCCTGTGGCGGGTTTCCCATCCCTTCCCAGGCGCTGTGGCGGGCTTCCCCTCCCGTTCCCTGGTGCTGTGGCAGGTTTCCCCTGCCGCTCACAGGCGCTCTGGCGGGTTTCCCCACCCGCTCCCAGGCGCTGTGGCGGGTTTCCCCTCCTGTTCCCAAGGGCTGTGGCGGGTTTCTCCTCCTGCTCCCTTGCTCTGTGGCGGGTTTCCCCTCCCGCTCCAAGCACTGTGGCGGGTTTCCCCTCCCGCTCCCAGGTGCTCTTGCTGGGTTTCCCCTCCCGCTCCCAAGCACTGTGGCGGGTTTCCACTCCCACTCCCAGGTGCTCTTGCTGGGTTCACCCTCTCACTCCCAGGCGCTGTGGCGAGTTTCCCCTCCCACTCCCAGGTGCTCTTGCTGGGTTTACCCTCCCGCTCCCAGGCGCTGTGGCGGGTTTCCCCTCCCGCTCCCAGGCGCTGTGGCGGGTTTCCCCTCCCGCTCCCAGGCGCTGTGGCGGGTTTCCCCTCCCGCTCTCAGGCGCTGTGGCGGGTTTCCCCTCCCGTTCCCAGGCGCTGTGGCAGGTTTCCACTCCCGTTCCCAAGCGCTGTGGCGGCTTAACCCGCCCGTTCCCAGGCTCTGTGGCGGGTTTTCCCTCCCTCTCCCAGGCTCTGTGGCGGGTTTCCCCTCCCGTTCCCAGCCCCTCCTGCTGGGTTTCCCCTCCCACTCCCAGCCTCCCCTGCTGGGTTTCCCCTCCGCTCCCTTGGTCTGTGGCGGGTTTCCCCTTCCACTCCCAGTCACTGTAGCAGGTTTCCCCTCTCGCTCCCAGGCGCTGTGGCGGGTTTCCCATCCCTTCCCAGGCGCTTTGGCGGGCTTCCCCTCCTGTTCCCTGGCGCTGTGGCGGGTTTCCCCTCCTGTTCCCAAGGGCTGTGGCGGGTTTCCCCTCCTGCTCCCTTGCTCTGTGGCAGGTTTCCCCTCCTGTTCCGCAGGGCTGTGGCGGGTTTCCCCTCCTGTTCCCAGGCACTGTGGCGGGGTTCCCCTCCTGCTCCCTTGCTCTGTGGCGGGTTTTCCCTCCCGCTCCCAAGCACTGTGGCGGGTTTCCCCTCCCACTCCCAGGTGCTCTTGCTGGGTTTACCCTCCCGCTCCCAGGCGCTATGGCGGGTTTCCCCTCCCCTTCCCAGACACTGTGGCGGGTTTCCCCTCCTGCTCCCTTGCTCTGTGGCAGGTTTCCCCTCCCGCTCCCAAGCACTGTGGCGGGTTTTCCCTCCCGTTCCCAAGCACTGTGGCGGGTTTCCCCTCCCGCACCCAGGTGCTCTTGCTGGGTTTACCCTCCCGCTCCCAAGCACTGTGGCGGGTTTCCCCTCCCACTCCCAGGTGCTCTTGCTGGGTTTCCCCTCCCGCTCCATTGCTCTGTGGCGTGTTTCCCCTCCCACTCCCAGGCGCTGTGGCGCGTTTCCCCTCCTGTTCCCAGGCGCTGTGGCGGGTTTCCCCTCCCGTTCCCAAGCGCTGTGGTGGGTTTCCCCTCTCGTTCCCAAGCGCTGTGGCAGGTTTCCACTCCCGTTCCCAGGTGCTGTGGTGGGTTTCCCCTCCCGCTCTCAGGCGCTGTGGCGGGTTTCCCGTCCCGTTCCCAGGCGCTGTGGCGGGTTTCCTGTCTCACTCACAGCCCCTCCTGTTGGGTGTCCCCTCCCACTCCCTGCCCCCCCCGATGGGTTTCCCCTCCCGCTCCATTGCTCTGTGGCGGGTTTGCCCTCCAGCTCCCTCCCCCCGCCCCCTTCTGGGTTTCCCCTCCTGCTCCCTTGCTCTGTGGCGGGTTTCCCCTCCCGCTCCCAGGCGCTGTGGCAGGTTTCCACTCCCGTTCCCAAGCGCTGTGGCGGCTTACCCCGCCCGTTCCCAGGCTCTGTGGCGGGTTTTCCCTCCCTCTCCCAGGCTCTGTGGCTGGTTTCCCCTCCCGCTCCCAGACCTTCCTGCTGAGTTTCCCCTCCCACTCACAGCCTCCGCTGCTGGGTTTCCCCTCCCGCTCCCTTGGTCTGTGGCGGGTTTCCCCTTCCACTCCCAGTCACTGTAGCGGGTTTCCCCTCTCGCTCCCAGGCGCTGTGGCGGGTTTCCCATCCCTTCCCAGGCGCTGTGGCGGGCTTCCCCTCCCGTTCCCTGGCGCTGTGGCAGGTTTCCCCTCCCGCTCTCAGGCGCTGTGCCGGGTATCCCCTCCCGTTCCCAGGCGCTGTGGCAGGTTTCCACTCCCGTTCCCAAGCGCTGTGGCGGCTTAACCCGCCCGTTCCCAGGCTCTGTGGCGGGTTTTCCCTCCCTCTCCCAGGCTCTGTGGCGGGTTTCCCCTCCCGCTCCCAGCTCCTCCTGCTGGGTTTCCCCTCCCACTCCCAGCCTCCCCTGCTGGGTTTCCCATCCCTTCCCAGGCGCTGTGGTGGGTTTCCCCTCCTGCTCCCAGGCGCTGTGGCGCGCTTCCCCTCCCGTTCCCTGGCGCTGTGGCAGGTTTCCCCTGCCGCTCACAGGCGCTCTGGCGGGTTTCCCCACCCGCTCCCAGGCGCTGTGGCGGGTTTCCCCTCCTGTTCCCAAGGGCTGTGGCGGGTTTCCCCTCCTGCTCCCTTGCTCTGTGGCGGGTTTCCCCTCCTGTTCCGAAGGGCTGTGGCGGGTTTCCCCTCCTTTTCCCAGGCGCTGTGGCGGGTTTCCCCGCCTGCTCCCTTGCTCTGTGGCGGGTTTTCCCTCCCGCTCCCAGGTGGTCTTGCTGGGTTTCCCCTCCCCCTCCCAAGCAGTGTGGCGGGTTTCCCCTCCCACACCCAGGTCCTCTTGCTGGGTTTACCCTCTCGCTCCCAGGCGCTATGGCGGGTTTCCCCTCCCGTTCCCAGGCACTGTGGCGGGTTTCCCCTCCTGCTCTCTTGCTCTGTGGCAGGTTTCCCCTCCCGCTCCCAAGCACTGTGGCGGGTTTTCCCTCCCGTTCCCAAGCACTGTGGCGGGTTTCCCATCCCTTCCCAGGCGCTGTGGCGGGCTTCCCCTCCCGTTTCCTGGCGCTGTGGCAGGTTTCCCCTGCCGCTCACAGGCGCTCTGGCGGGTTTCCCCACCCGCTCCCAGGCGCTGTGGCGGGTTTCCCCTCCTGTTCCCAAGGGCTGTGGCGGGTTTCCCCTCTCGTTCCCAAGCGCTGTGGCAGGTTTCCCCTGCCGCTCACAGGCGCTCTGGCGGGTTTCCCCTCTCGTTCCCAATCGCTGTGGCGGCTTACCCCGCCCGTTCCCAGGCTCTGTGGCGGGTTTTCCCTCCCTCTCCCAGGCTCTGTGGCGGGTTTCCCCTCCCGCTCCCAGACCTTCCTGCTGGGTTTCCCCTCCCACTCCCAGCCTCCCCTGCTCGGTTTCCCCTCCCGCTCCCTTGGTCTGTGGCGGGTTTCCCCTTCCACTCCCAGTCACTGTAGCGGGTTTCCCCTCTCGCTCCCAGGCGCTGTGGCGGGCTTCCCCTCCCGTTCCCTGGCGCTGTGGCAGGTTTCCCCTGCCGCTCACAGGCGCTCTGGCGGATTTCCCCACCCGCTCCCAGGCGCTGTGGCGGGTTTCCCCTCCTGTTCCCAAGGGCTGTGGCGGGTTTCCCCTCCTGTTCCCAGGCGCTGTGGCGGGTTTCCCCTCCTGCTCCCTTGCTCTGTGGCGCGTTTTCCCTCCCGCTCCCAAGGTTGTGGCGGGTTTCCCCTCCGCTCCCAGGTGCTCTTGCTGGGTTTCCCCTCCCGCTCCCAGGCGCTGTGGCGTGTTTCCCCTCCCGCTCCCAGGCGCTGTGGCGGGTTTCCCCTCCTGCTCCCTTGCTCTGTGGCAGGTTTCCCCTCCCGCTCTCAAGCACTGTGGCGGGTTTTCCCTCCCGTTCCCAAGCACTGTGGCGGGTGTCCCATCCCTTCCCAGGCGCTGTGGCGGGTTTCCCCTCCTGTTCCCAGGCGCTGTGGTGGGTTTCCCCTCACGCTCACAGGCGGTTTGGCCCGTTTCCTCTCCCGCTCCCAGGCACTATGGCGGGTTTCCCTCCCGCTCCCAGGCGCTGTGGCGGGTTTCCCCTCCCGCTCCCAGGTGCTGTGGCGGTTTCCCCTCCGGTTCCCAGGCGCTGTGGTGGGTTTCCTGTCTCACTCACAGCCCCTCCTGTTGGGTGTCCCCTCCCACTCCCTGCTCCCCCTGCTGGGTTTCCCCTCCCGCTCCCAGGACCCTCCTTCTGGTTTTTCCCTCCCGCTCCCAGCCCCTCCTTCTGGGTTTTCCCTCCCGCTCCCAGCCCCCCCTGCTGGGTTTCCCCTCCCGTTTCCAGGCAGTTTGGCGAGTTTCCCCTCATGCTCCCAGGTGCTTTTCCTGCGTTTACCCTCCCGCTCCCAGGCGCATAGGCGTGTTTCCCCTCCAGTTACCAGGCGGATTGCTGGGTTTCCCCTCAAGCTCCCAGGCGCTCTGACGGGTTTCCCCTCCCGTTCCCGGGCTCTGTGGCGGGTTTCCCCTCTCGTTCCCAAGCGCTATGGCGGGTTTCCCCTCCCATTTCCAAGCGCTGTGGCGGGTTTCCCCTCCAGCTCCCAGGCGGTTTGCTGGGTTTCCCCTCCCCCTCCCAGGAGCTGAGGTGGGTTTCCCCTCCTGTTGCCAGGCAGTTTGGCGCGTTTCTCCTACCGCTCCCAGGTGCTCTTGCTGGGTTTACCCTCCCGCTCCAAGGCGATGTGGCGGGTTTCCCCTCCCTCTCCCAGGCGCTGTGGCGGGTTTCCCCTCCCGCTCCCAGGCGCTGTGGCGGGTTTCCCATCCATTCCCAGGCGCTGTGGCGGGCTTCCCCTCCCGTTCCCTGGCGCTGTGGCAGGTTTCCCCTGCCGCTCACAGGCGCTCTGGCGGGTTTCCCCACCCGCTCCCAGGCGCTGTGGCGGGTTTCCCCTCCCGCTCTCAGGCGCTGTGGCGGGTTTCCCCTCCCGTTCCCAGGCGCTGTGGCCGGTTTCCACTCCCGTTCCCAAGCGCTGTGGCGGCTTAACGCGCCCGTTCCCAGGCTCTGTGGCGGGTTTTCCCTCCCTCTCCCAGGCTCTGTGGCGGGTTTCCCCTCCCGCTCCCAGCCCCTCCTGCTGGGTTTCCCCTCCCACTCCCAGCCTCCCCTGCTGGGTTTCCCATCCCTTCCCAGGCGCTGTGGTGGGTTTCCCCTCCTGCTCCCAGGCGCTGTGGCGCGCTTCCCCTCCCGTTCCCTGGCGCTGTGGCAGGTTTCCCCTGCCGCTCACAGGCGCTCTGGCGGGTTTCCCGACCCGCTCCCAGGCGCTGTGGCCGGTTTCCCCTCCTGTTCCCAAGGGCTGTGGCGGGTTTCCCCTCCTGCTCCCTTGCTCTGTGGCGGGTTTCCCCTCCTGTTCCGAGGGGCTGTGGCGGGTTTCCCCTCCTTTTCCCAGGCGCTGTGGCGGGTTTCCCCTCCTGCTCCCTTGCTCTGTGGCGGGTTTTCCCTCCCGCTCCCAGGTGCTCTTGCTGGGTTTCCCCTCCCGCTCCCAGGCGTTGTGGCGGGTTTCCCTCTGGTTCCAAGGCTCTGTGGTGGGTTTCCTGTCTCACTCCCTGTCCCCCCTGCTGGGTTTCCCCTCCCGCTCCATTGCTTTGTGGCGTGTTTCCCCTCCCACTCCCAAGCGCTGTGGCGCATTTCCCCTCCTGTTCCCAGGCGCTGTGGCGGGTTTCCCCTCCCGTTCCCAAGCGCTGTGGTGGGTTTCCCCACTCGTTCCCAAGCGCTGTGGCGGGTTTCCACTCCCGTTCCCAAGCGCTGTGGCGGCTTAACCCGCCCGTTCCCAGGCTCTGTGGCAGGTTTTCCCTCCCTCTCCCAGGCTCTGTGGCGAGTTTCCCCTCCCGCTCCCAGCCCCTCCTGCTGGGTTTCCCCTCCCACTCCCAGCCTCCCCTGCTGGGTTTCCCATCCCTTC
Organism: Myotis pilosus; assembly: GCA_036010255.1. Classification (NCBI taxonomy): domain Eukaryota; kingdom Metazoa; phylum Chordata; class Mammalia; order Chiroptera; family Vespertilionidae; genus Myotis; species Myotis pilosus. The sequence goes on from JASKON010000048.1 coordinate 566,502, forward strand.
CCAGGCGCTGTGGTGGGTTTCCCCTCCTGCTCCCAGGCGCTTTGGCGGGTTTCCCCTCCCACTCCCAGCCTCCCCTGCTTGGTTTCCCCTCCGCTCCCTTGGTCTGTGGCGGGTTTCCCCTTCCACTCCCAGTCACTGTAGCGGGTTTCCCCTGTCGCTCCCAGGCGCTGTGGCGGGTTTCCCATCCCTTCCCAGGCGCTGTGGCGGGCTTCCCCTCCTGTTCCCTGGCACTGTGGCAGGTTTCCCCTGCCGCTCACAGGCGCTCTGGTGGGTTTCCCCACCCGCTCCCAGGCGCTGTGGCGGGTTTCCCCTCCCGTTCCCGGGCTCTGTGGCGGGTTTCCCCTCTCGTTCCCAAGCGCTATGGCGGGTTTCCCCTCCCATTTCCAAGCGCTGTGGCGGGTTTCCCCTCCAGCTCCCAGGCGGTTTGTTGGTTTCCCCTCTCGCTCCCAGGAGCTGTGGTGGGTTTCCCCTCCTGTTGCCAGGCAGTTTGGCGCGTTTCTCCTACCGCTCCCAGGTGCTCTTGCTGGGTTTACCCTCCCGCTCCAAGGCGATGTGGCGGGTTTCCCCTCCCTCTCCCAGGCGCTGTGGCGGGTTTCCCCTCCCGCTCCCAGGCGCTGTGGCGGGTTTCCCTCCGGTTCCAAGGCTCTGTGGCGGGTTTCCCGTCTCACTCCCTGCCCCCCCTGCTGGGTTTCCCCTCCCGCTCCATTGCTCTGTGGCGTGTTTCCCCTCCCACTCCCAGGCGCTGTGGCGCGTTTCCCCTCCTATTCCCAGGTGCGGTGGCGGGTTTCCCCTCCCGTTCCCAAGCGCTGTGGTGGGTTTCCCCACTCGTTCCCAAGCGCTGTGGCAGGTTTCCACTCCCGTTCCCAAGCGCTGTGGCGGTTTAAACCGCCCGTTCCCAGGCTCTGTGGCGGGTTTTCCCTCCCTCTCCCAGGCTCTGTGGCGGGTTTCCCCTCCCGCTCCCAGCCCCTCCTGCTGGGTTTCCCCTCCCACTCCCAGCCTCCCCTGCTGGGTTTCCCATCCCTTCCCAGGCGCTGTGGTGGGTTTCCCCTCCTGCTCCCAGGCGCTGTGGCGGGCTTCCCCTCCCGTTCCCTGGCGCTGTGGCAGGTTTCCCCTGCCGCTCACAGGCGCTCTGGCGGGTTTCCCCATCCGCTCCCAGGCGCTGTGGCGGGTTTCCCCTCCTGTTCCCAAGGGCTGTGGCGGGTTTCCCCTCCTGTTCCCAGGCGCTGTGGCGGGTTTCCCCTCCTGCTCCCTTGCTCTGTGGCGGGTTTTCCCTCCCGCTCCCAAGCACTGTGGCGGGTTTCCCCTCCCGCTCCCAGGTGCTCTTGCTGGGTTTCCGCTCCCGCTCCCAAGCACTGTGGCGGGTTTCCCCTCCCACTCCCAGGTGCTCTTGCTGGGTTTACCCTCTCGCTCCCAGGCGCTGTGGCGGGTTTCCCCTCCCGTTCCCAGGCACTGTGGCGGGTTTCCCCTCCTGCTCCCTTGCTCTGTGGCAGGTTTCCCCTCCCGCTCCCAAGCACTGTGGCGGGTTTTCCCTCCCGCACCCAGGTGCTCTTGCTGGGTTTACCCTCCCGCTCCCAAGCACTGTGGCGGGTTTCCCCTCCCACTCCCAGGTGCTCATGCTGGGTTTACCCTCCCGCTCCCAGGCGCTGTGGCGGGTTTCCCCTCCCGCTCCCAGGCGCTGTGGCGGGTTTCCCCTCCCGCTCCCAGGCGCTGTGGCGGGTTTCCCCTCCCACTCCCAGGTGCTCTTGCTGGGTTTACCCTCCCACTCCCAGGCGCTGTGGTGGGTTTCCCCTCCCGCTCCCAGGCACTGTGGCGGATTTCCCCTCCCGCTCCCAGGTTATGTGGTGGGTTTCCCCTCCCGCTCTCAGGCGCTGTGGCGGGTTTCCCCTCCTGTTCCCAGGCGCTGTGGCGGGTTTCCTGTCTCACTCACAGCCCCTCCTGTTGGGTGTCCCCTCCCACTCCCTGCCCCCACTGCTGGGTTTCCCCTCCCGCTCCATTGCTCTGTGGCGGGTTTGCCCTCCAGCTCCCTCCCCCCGCCCCCTTCTGTGTTTCCCCTCCTGCTCCCTTGCTCTGTGGCGGGTTTCCCCTCCCGCTCCCAGGCACTGTGGTGGGTTTCCCCTCACGCTCACAGGCGGTTTGGCCCGTTTCCTCTCCCGCTCCCAGGCACTATGGCGGGTTTCCCTCCCGCTCTCAGGCGCTGTGGCGGGTTTCACCTCCCGCTCCATTGCTCTGTGGCGTGTTTCCCCTCCCACTCCCAGGCGCTGTGGCGCGTTTCCCCTCCTGTTCCCAGGTGCTGTGGCGGGTTTCCCCTCCCGTTCACAAGCGCTGTGGTGGGTTTCCCCTCTCGTTCCCAGCGCTGTGGCAGGTTTCCACTCCAGTTCCCAAGCGCTGTGGCGGCTTACCCCGCCCGTTCCCAGGCTCTGTGGCGGGTTTTCCCTCCCTCTCCCAGGCTCTGTGGCGGGTTTCCCCTCCCGCTCCCAGCCCCTCCTGCTGGGTTTCCCCTCCCACTCCCAGCCTCCCCTGCTGGGTTTCCCCTCCGCTCCCTTGGTCTGTGGCGGGTTTCCCCTTCCACTCCCAGTCACTGTAGCGGGTTTCCCCTCTCGCTCCCAGGCGCTGTGGCGGGTTTCCCATCCCTTCCCAGGCGCTGTGGCGGGCTTCCCCTCCTGTTCCCTGGCGCTGTGGCAGGTTTCCCCTGCCGCTCACAGGCGCTCTGGCGGGTTTCCCCACCCGTCCCAGGCGCTGTGGCGGGTTTCCCCTCCTGTTCCCAAGGGCTGTGGCGGGTTTCCCCTCCCGTTCCCAAGCGCTGTGGCAGGTTTCCACTCCCGTTCCCAAGCGCTGTGGCGGCTTACCCCGCCCGTTCCCAGGCTCTGTGGCGGGTTTTCCCTCCCTCTCCCAGGCTCTGTGACGGGTTTCCCCTCCCGCTCCCAGACCTTCCTGCTGGGTTTCCCCTCCCACTCCCAGCCTCCCCTGCTGGGTTTCCCCTCCCGCTCCCTTGGTCTGTGGCGGGTTTCCCCTTCCACTCCCAGTCACTGTAGCGGGTTTCCCCTCTCGCTCCCAGGCGCTGTGGCAGGTTTCCCATCCCTTCCCAGGCGCTGTGGCGGGCTTCCCCTCCCGTTCCCTGGCGCTGTGGCAGGTTTCCCCTGCCGCTCACAGGCGCTCTGGCGGGATTCCCCACCCGCTCCCAGGCGCTGTGGCGGGTTTCCCCTCCTGTTCCCAAGGGCTGTGGCGGGTTTCCCCTCCTGCTCCCTTGCTCTGTGGCGGGTTTCCCCTCCCGCTCCAAGCACTGTGGCGGGTTTCCCCTCCCGCTCCCAGGTGCTCTTGCTGGGTTTCCCCTCCCGCTCCCAGGCGCTGTGGCGGGTTTCCCCTCCCACTCCCAGGTGCTCTTGCTGGGTTTACCCTCCCACTCCCAGGCGCTGTGGTGGGTTTCCCTCCCGCTCCCAGGCACTGTGGCGGGCTTCCCCTCCCACTCCCAGGTGCTGTGGTGGGTTTCCCCTCCCGCTCTCAGGCGCTGTGGCGGGTTTCCCCTCCCGTTCCCAGGCGCTGTGGCGGGTTTCCTGTCTCACTCACAGCCCCTTCTGTTGGGTGTCCCCTCCCACTCCCTGCCCCCCCTGCTGGGTTTCCCCTCCCGCTCCATTGCCCTGTGGCGGGTTTGCCCTCCAGCTCCCTCCCCCCGCCCCCTTCTGGGTTTCCCCTCCTGCTCCCTTGCTCTGTGGCGGGTTTCCCTTCCCGCTCCCGGCGCTGTGGTGGGTTTCCCCTCACGCTCACAGGCGGTTTGGCCCGTTTCCTGTCCCGCTCCCAGGCACTATGGCGGGTTTCCCTCTCGCTCCCAGGCGCTGTGGCGGGTTTCCCCTCCCGCTCCATTGCTCTGTGGCATGTTTCCCCTCCCACTCCCAGGCGCTGTGGCGCGTTTCCCCTCCTGTTCCCAGGCGCTGTGGCGGGTTTCCACTCCCGTTCCCAAGCGCTGTGGCAGGTTTCCACTCCCGTTCCCAAGCACTGTGGCGGCTTACCCCGCCCGTTCCCAGGCTCTGTGGCGGGTTTTCCCTCCCTTTCCCAGGCTCTGTGGCGGGTTTCCCCTCCCTCTCCCAGCCCCTCCTGCTGGGTTTCCCCTCCCACTCCCAGCCTCCCCTGCTGGGTTTCCCCTCCGCTCCCTTGGTCTGTGGCGGGTTTCCCCTTCCACTCCCAGTCACTGTAGCGGGTTTCCCCACTCGCTCCCAGGCACTGTGGCGGGTTTCCCATCCCTTCTCAGGCGCTGTGGCGGGCTTCCCCTCCCGTTCCCTGGCGCTGTGGCAGGTTTCCCCTGCCGCTCACAGGCGCTCTGGCGGGTTTCCCCTCTCGTTCCCAAGCGCTGTGGCGGCTTACCCCGCCCGTTCCCAGGCTCTGTGGCGGGCTTTCCCTCCCTCTCCCAGGCTCTGTGGCGGGTTTCCCCTCCCACTCCCAGACCTTCCTGCTGGGTTTCCCCTCCCACTCCCAGCCTCCCCTGCTCGGTTTCCCCTCCCGCTCCCTTGGTCTTTGGCGGGTTTTCCCTTCCACTCCCAGTCACTGTGGCTGGCTTCCCCTCCCGTTCCCTGGCGCTGTGGCAGGTTTCCCCTGCCGCTCACAGGCGCTCTGGCGGGTTTCCCCACCCGCTCCTAGGCGCTGTGGCGGGTTTCCCCTCCTGTTCCCAAGGGCTGTGGCGGGTTTCCCCTCCCCCTCCCAGGTGCTCTTGCTGGGTTTTCCCTCCCGCTCCCAGGCGCTGTGGCGGGTTTCTCCTCCCGCTCCCAGGCGCTGTGGCGGGTTTCCCCTCCCGCTCCCAGGCGCTGTGGCGGGTTTCCCCTCCCGCTCTCAGGTGCTGTGGCGGGTTTCCCCTCCCTTTCCCAGGCGCTGTGGCGGGTTTCCAGTCTCACTCACAGCCCCTCCTGTTGGGTGTCGCCTCCCACTCCCTGCCCCCCCTGCTGGGTTTCCCCTCCCGCTCCATTGCTCTGTGGCGGGTTTCCCCTCTCGTTCCCAAGCGCTATGGCGGGTTTCCCCTCCCATTTCCAAGCGCTGTGGCGGGTTTCCCCTCCAGCTCCCAGGCGGTTTGCTGGGTTTCCCCTCTCGCTCCCAGGAGCTGTGGTGGGTTTCCCCTCCTGTTGCCAGGCAGTTTGGCGCGTTTCTCCTACCGCTCCCAGGTGCTCTTGCTGGGTTTACCCTCCCGCTCCCAGGCGATGTGGCGGGTTTCCCGTCCCTCTCCCAGGCGCTGTGGCGGGTTTCCCCTCCCGTTCCCAGGCGCTGTGGTGGGTTTCCCTCCGGTTCCAAGGCTCTGTGGCGGGTTTCCCGTCTCACTCCCTGCTCCCCCTGCTGGGTTTCCCCTCCCGCTCCATTGCTCTGTGGCGGGTTTCCCCTCCCACTCCCAGGCGCTGTGGCGCGTTTCCCCTCCAGTTCCCAGGCACTGTGGCGGGTTTCCCCTCCCGTTCCCAAGCGCTGTGGTGGGTTTCCCCTCTCGTTCCCAAGCGCTGTGGCAGGTTTCCACTCCCGTTCCCCGGCGCTGTGGCGGGTTTCCTGTCTCACTCTCAGCCCCTCCTGTTGGGTGTCCCCTCCCACTCCCTGCCCCCCCTCCTGGGTTTCCCCTCCCGCTCCATTGCTCTGTGGCGGGTTTGCCCTCCAGCTCCCTCCCCCCGCCCCCCTCTGGGTTTCCCCTCCTGCTCCCTTGCTCTGTGGCGGGTTTCCCCTCCCGCTCCAAGGCGCTGTGTTGGGTTTCCCCTCACGCTCACAGGCTGTTTGGCCCGTTTCCTCACCCGCTCCCAGGCACTATGGCGGGTTTCCCTCCCGCTCCCAGGCGCTGTGGCGGGTTTCCCCTCCCGCTCCCAGGCGCTGTGGCGGTTTCCCCTCCGGTTCCCAGGCGCTGTGGTGGGTTTCCTGTCTCACTCACAGCCCCTCCTGTTGGGTTTCCCCTCCCACTCCCTGCCCCCCCTGCTGGGTTTCCCCTCCCGCTTCCAGGACCCTCCTTCTGGGTTTTCCCTCCCGCTCCCAGCCCCTCCTTCTGGGTTTTCCCTCCCGCTCCCAGCCCCCCCTGCTGGGTTTCCCCTCCCGTTTGCAGGCAGTTTGGCGAGTTTCCCCTCATGCTCCCAGGTGCTTTTCCTGCGTTTACCCTCCCGCTCCCAGGCGCATAGGCGTGTTTCCCCTCCAGTTACCAGGCGGATTGCTGGGTTTCCCCTCCAGCTCCCAGGCGCTGTGACGGATTTCCCCTCCCGTTCCCGGGGTCTGTGGCGGGTTTCCCCTCTCGTTCCCAAGCGCTATGGCGGGTTTCCCCTCCCATTTCCAAGCACTGTGGCGGGTTTCCCCTCCAGCTCCCAGGCGGTTTGCTGGGTTTCCCCTCTCGCTCCCAGGAGCTGTGGTGGGTTTCCCCTCCTGTTGCCAGGCAGTTTGGCGCGTTTCTCCTACCGCTCCCAGGTGCTCTTGCTGGGTTTACCCTCCCGCTCCAAGGCGATGTGGCGGGTATCCCCTCCCTCTCCCAGGCGCTGTGGCGGGTTTCCCCTCCTGCTCCCAGGCGCTGTGGCGGGTTTCCCTCCGGTTCCAAGGCTCTGTGGCGGGTTTCCCGTCTCACTCCCTGCCCCCCCTGCTGGGTTTCCCCTCCCGCTCCATTGCTCTGTGGCGTGTTTCCCCTCCCACTCCCAGGCACTGTGGCGCGTTTCCCCTCCTGTTCCCAGGTGCTGTGGCGGGTTTCCCCTCCCGTTCTGAAGCGCTGTGGTGGGTTTCCCCTCTCGTTCCCAAGCGCTGTGGCAGGTTTCCACTCCCGTTCCCAAGCGCTGTGGCGGCTTAACCCGCCCGTTCCCAGGCTCTGTGGCGGGTTTTCCCTCCCTCTCCCAGGCTCTGTGGCGGGTTTCCCCTCCCGCTCCCAGCCCCTCCTGCTGGGTTTACCCTCCCACTCCCAGCCTCCCCTGCTGGGTTTCCCATCCCTTCCCAGGCGCTGTGGTGGGTTTCCCCTCCTGCTCCCAGGGGCTGTGGCGGGCTTCCCCTTCCGTTCCCTGTCGCTGTGGCAGGTTTCCCCTGCCGCTCACAGGCGCTCTGGCGGGTTTCCCCACCCGCTCCCAGGCTCTGTGGCGGGTTTCCCCTCCTGTTCCCAAGGGCTGTGGCGGGTTTCCCCTCCTGTTCCCTGGCGCTGTTGCGGGTTTCCCCTCCTGCTCCCTTGCTCTGTGGCGGGTTTTCCCTCCCGCTCCCAAGCACTGTGGCGGGTTTCCCCTCCCACTCCCAGGTGCTCTTGCTGGGTTTACCCTCTCGCTCCCAGGCGCTGTGGCGGGTTTCCCCTCCCGTTCCCAGGCACCGTGGCGGGTTTCCCCTCCTGCTCCCTTGCTCTGTGGCAGGTTTCCCCTCCCGCTCCCAAGCACTGTGGCAGGTTTTCCCTCCCGTTCCCAAGCACTGTGGCGGGTTTCCCCTCCCGCACCCAGGTGCTCTTGCTGGGTTTACCCTCCCGCTCCCAAGCACTGTGGCGGGTTTCCCCTCCCACTCCCAGGTGCCTGCTGGGTTTACCCTCCCGCTCCCAAGCACTGTGGCGGGTTTCCCCTCCCACTCCCAGGTGCTCTTGCTGGGTTTCCCCTCCCACTCCCAGGCGCTGTGGTGGGTTTCCCCTCCCGCTCCCAGGCACTGTGGCAGGTTTCCCCTCCCGCTCCAAGGCGCTGTGGCGGGTTTCCCCTCCCGTTCCCAGGCGCTGTGGCGGGTTTCCTGTCTCACTCACAGCCCCTCCTGTTGGGTGTCCCCTCCCACTCCCTGCCCCCCCTGCTGGGTTTCCCCTCCCGCTCCATTGCTCTGTGGCGGGTTTGCCCTCCAGCTCCCTCCCCCCGCCCCCTTCTGGGTTTCCCCTCCTGCTCCCTTGCTCTGTGGCGGGTTTCCCCTCCCGCTCCCAGGCGCTGTGGTGGGTTTCCCCTCACGCTCACAGGCGGTTTGGCCCGTTTCCTCTCCCGCTCCCAGGCACTATGGCGGGTTTCCCTCCCGCTCCCAGGCGCTGTGGCGGGTTTCCCCTCCCGCTCCATTGCTCTGTGGCGTGTTTCCCCTCCCACTCCCAGGCGCTGTGGCGCGTTTCCCCTCCTGTTCCCAGGCGCTGTGGCGGGTTTTCCCTCCCTCTCCCAGGCTCTGTGGCGGGTTTCCCCTCCCGCTCCCAGACCTTCCTGCTGGGTTTCCCCTCCCACTCCCAGCCTCCCCTGCTGGGTTTCCCCACCCGCTCCCTTGGTCTGTGGCGGGTTTCCCCTTCCACTCCCAGTCACTGTAGCGGGTTTCCCCTCCCGCTCCCAAGCACTGTGGCGGGTTTCCCCTCCCACTCCCAGGTGCTCTTGCTGGGTTTACCCTCTCGCTCCCAGGCGCTCAGGCGGGTTTCCCCACCCGCTCCCAGGCGCTGTGGCGGGTTTCCCCTCCTGTTCCCAAGGGCTGTGGCGGGTTTCCCCTCCTGCTCCCTTGCTCTGTGGCGGGTTTCCCCTCCCGCTCCAAGCACTGTGGCGGGTTTCCCCTCCCGCTCCCAGGTGCTCTTGCTGGGTTTCCCCTCCCGCTCCCAAGCACTGTGGCGGGTTTTCCCTCCCACTCCCAGGTGCTCTTGCTGGGTTTACCCTCTCGCTCCCAGGCGCTATGGCGGGTTTCCCCTCCCACTCCCAGGTGCTCTTGCTGGGTTTACCCTCCCACTCCCAGGCGCTGTGGCGGGTTTCCCGTCCCGTTCCCAGGCGCTGTGGCGGGTTTCCTGTCTCACTCACAGCCCCTCCTGTTGGGTGTCCCCTCCCACTCCCTGCCCCCCCTGCTGGGTTTCCCCTCCCGCTCCATTGCTCTGTGGCGGGTTTGCCCTCCCCCTCCCTCCCCCCGCCCCCTTCTGGGTTCCCCTCCTGCTCCCTTGCTCTGTGGCGGGTTTCCCCTCACGCTCACAGGCGGTTTGGCCCGTTTCCTCTCCCGCTCCCAGGCACTATGGCGGGTTTCCCTCCCGCTCCCAGGCGCTGTGGTGGGTTTCCTGTCTCACTCACAGCCCCTCCTTGGGTGTCCCCTCCCACTCCCTGCCCCCCCTGCTGGGTTTCCCCTCCCGCTCCCAGGACCCTCCTTCTGGGTTTTCCCTCCCGCTCCCAGCCCCCCCTGCTGGGTTTCCCCTCCCGTTTCCAGGCAGTTTGGCGAGTTTCCCCTCTTGCTCCCAGGTGCTTTTCCTGTGTTTACCCTCCCGCTCCCAGGCGCATAGGCGTGTTTCCCCTCCAGTTACCAGGCGGATTGCTGGGTTTCCCCTCCAGCTCCCAGGCGCTGTGACGGGTTTCCCCTCCCGTTCCCGGGCTCTGTGGCGGGTTTCCCCTCTCGTTCCCAAGCGCTATGGCGGGTTTCCCCTCCCATTTCCAAGCGCTGTGGCGGGTTTCCCCTCCAGCTCCCAGGCGGTTTGCTGGGTTTCCCCTCTCGCTCCCAGGAGCTGTGGTGGGTTTCCCCTCCTGTTGCCAGGCAGTTTGGCGCGTTTCTCCTACCGCTCCCAGGTGCTCTTGCTGGGTTTACCCTCCCGCTCCAAAGCGATGTGGCGGGTTTCCCCTCCCTCTCCAAGGCGCTGTGGCGGGTTTCCCTCCGGTTCCAAGGCTCTGTGGCGGGTTTCCCGTCTCACTCCCTGCCCCCCCTGCTGGGTTTCCCCTCCCGCTCCATTGCTCTGTGGCGGGTTTGCCCTCCCGCTCCCTCCCCCCGCCCCCTTCTGGGTTCCCCTCCTGCTCCCTTGCTCTGTGGCGGGTTTCCCCTCCCGCTCCCAGGTGCTGTGGTGGGTTTCCCCTCACGCTCACAGGCGGTTTGGCCCGTTTACTCTCCCGCTCCCAGGCACTATGGCGGGTTTCCCTCCCGCTCCCAGGCGGTGTGGCGGGTTTCCCATCCCTCTCCCAGGTGCTGTGGCGGGTTTCCCCTCCCGCTCTCAGGTGCTGTTGCGGGTTTCCCCTCCCGTTCCCAGGCGCTGTGGCGGGTTTCCTGTCTCACTCACAGCCCCTCCTGTTGGGTGTCCCCTCCCACTCCCTGCCCCCCTGCTGGGTTTCCCCTCCCGCTCCATTGCTCTGTGGTGGGTTTGCCCTCCCGCTCCCTCCCCGCCCCTTCTGGGTTTCCCCTCCTGCTCCCTTGCTCTGTGGCGGGTTTCCCCTCCCGCTCCCAGGTGCTGTGGTGGTTTCCCCTCCGGTTCCCAGGCGCTGTGGTGGGTTTCCTGTCTCACTCACAGCCCCCCCTGTTGGGTGTCCCCTCCCACTCCCTGCCCCCCCTGCTGGGTTTCCCCTCCCGCTCCCAGGACCCTCCTTCTGGGTTTTCCCTCCCGCTCCCAGCCCCTCCTTCTGGGTTTTCCCTCCCGCACCCAGCCCCCCCTGCTGGGTTTCCCCTCCCGTTTCCAGGCAGTTTGGCGAGTTTCCCCTCATGCTCCCAGGTGCTTTTCCTGCGTTTACCCTCCCGCTCCCATGCGCATAGGCGTGTTTCCCCTCCAGTTACCAGGCGGATTGCTGGGTTTCCCCTCCAGCTCCCAGGCGCTGTGACGGGTTTCCCCTTCCGTTCCCGGGCTCTGTGGCGGGTTTCCCCTCTCGTTCCCAAGCGCTATGGCGGGTTTCCCCTCCCGCTCCCAGGTGCTCTTGCTGGGTTTCCCCTCCCGCTGCCAAACACTGTGGCGGGTTTCCCCTCCCACTCCCAGGTGCTCTTGCTGGGTTTACCCTCTCGCTCCCAGGCGCTGTGGCGGGTTTCCCCTCCCACTCCCAGGTGCTCTTGCTGGGTTTACCCTCCCACTCCCAGGCGCTGTGGCGGGTTTCCCCTCCCGCTCCCAGGCGCTGTGGCGGGTTTCCCCTCCCGCTCCCAGGCGCTGTGGCGGGTTTCCCCTCCCGCTCTCAGGCGCTGTGGCGGGTTTCCCGTCCCGTTCCCAGGCGCTGTGGCGGGTTTCCTGTCTCACTCACAGCCCCTCCTGTTGGGTGTCCCCTCCCACTCCCTGCCCCCCCTGCTGGGTTTCCCCTCCCGCTCCATTGCTCTGTGGCGGGTTTGCCCTCCCGCTCCCTCCCCCCGCCCCCTTCTGGGTTCCCCTCCTGCTCCCTTGCTCTGTGGCGGGTTTCCCCTCCCGCTCCCAGGCGCTGTGGTGGGTTTCCCCTCACACTCACAGGCGGTTTGGCCCGTTTCCTCTCCGGCTCCCAGGCACTATGGCGGGTTTCCCTCCCGCTCCCAGGCGCTGTGGTGGGTTTCCTGTCTCACTCACAGCCCCTCCTTGGGTGTCCCCTCCCACTCCCTGCCCCCCCTGCTGGGTTTCCCCTCCCGCTCCCAGGACCCTCCTTCTGGGTTTTCCCTCCCGCTCCCAGCCCCCCCTGCTGGGTATCCCCTCCCGTTTCCAGGCAGTTTGGCGAGTTTCCCCTCTTGCTCCCAGGTGCTTTTCCTGTGTTTACCCTCCCGCTCCCAGGCGCATAGGTGTGTTTCCCCTCCAGTTACCAGGCGGATTGCTGGGTTTCCCCTCCAGCTCCCAGGCGCTGTGACGGGTTTCCCCTCCCGTTCCCGGGCTCTGTGGCGGGTTTCCCCTCTCGTTCCCAAGCGCTATGGCGGGTTTCCCCTCCCATTTCCAAGCGCTGTGGCGGGTTTCCCCTCCAGCTCCCAGGCGGTTTGCTGGGTTTCCCCTCTCGCTCCCAGGAGCTGTGGTGGGTTTCCCCTCCTGTTGCCAGGCAGTTTGGCGCGTTTCTCCTACCGCTCCCAGGTGCTCTTGCTGGGTTTACCCTCCCGCTCCAAAGCGATGTGGCGGGTTTCCCCTCCCTCTCCAAGGCGCTGTGGCGGGTTTCCCTCCGGTTCCAAGGCTCTGTGGCGGGTTTCCCGTCTCACTCCCTGCCCCCCCTGCTGGGTTTCCCCTCCCGCTCCATTACTCTGTGGCGGGTTTGCCCTCCCGCTCCCTCCCCCCGCCCCCTTCGGGGTTCCCCTCCTGCTCCCTTGCTCTGTGGCGGGTTTCCCCTCCCGCTCCCAGGTGCTGTGGTGGGTTTCCCCTCACGCTCACAGGCGGTTTGGCCCGTTTCCTCTCCCGCTCCCAGGCACTATTGCGGGTTTCCCTCCCGCTCCCAGGCGGTGTGGCGGGTTTCCCATCCCTCTCCCAGGTGCTGTGGCGGGTTTCCCCTCCCGCTCTCAGGTGCTGTGGCGGGTTTCCCCTCCCGTTCCCAGGCGCTGTGGCGGGTTTCCTGTCTCACTCACAGCCCCTCCTGTTGGGTGTCCCCTCCCACTCCCTGCCCCCCTGCTGGGTTTCCCCTCCCGCTCCATTGCTCTGTGGTGGGTTTGCCCTCCCGCTCCCTCCCCGCCCCTTCTGGGTTTCCCCTCCTGCTCCCTTGCTCTGTGGCGGGTTTCCCCTCCCGCTCCCAGGTGCTGTGGCGGTTTCCCCTCCGGTTCCCAGGCGCTGTGGCGGGTTTCCTGTCTCACTCACAGCCCCCCCTGTTGGGTGTCCCCTCCCACTCCCTGCCCCCCCTGCTGGGTTTCCCCTCCCGCTCCCAGGACCCTCCTTCTGGGTTTTCCCTCCCGCTCCCAGCCCCTCCTTCTGTGTTTTCCCTCCCGCTCCCAGCCCCCCCTGCTGGGTTTCCCCTCCCGTTTCCAGGCAGTTTGGCGAGTTTCCCCTCATGCTCCCAGGTGCTTTTCCTGCGTTTACCCTCCCGCTCCCATGCGCATAGGCGTGTTTCCCCTCCAGTTACCAGGCGGATTGCTGGGTTTCCCCTCCAGCTCCCAGGCGCTGTGACGGGTTTCCCCTTCCGTTCCCGGGCTCTGTGGCGGGTTTCCCCTCTCGTTCCCAAGCGCTATGGCGGGTTTCCCCTCCCGCTCCCAGGTGCTCTTGCTGGGTTTCCCCTCCCGCTGCCAAACACTGTGGCGGGTTTCCCCTCCCACTCCCAGGTGCTCTTGCTGGGTTTACCCTCTCGCTCCCAGGCGCTGTGGCGGGTTTCCCCTCCCACTCCCAGGTGCTCTTGCTGGGTTTACCCTCTCGCTCCCAGGCGCTGTGGCGGGTTTCCCCTCCCACTCCCAGGTGCTCTTGCTGGGTTTCCCCTCCCGCTCCCAGGCGCTGTGGCGGGTTTCCCCTCCCGCTCCCAGGCGCTGTGGCGGGTTTCCCCTCCCGCTCTCAGGCGCTGTGGCGGGTTTCCCGTCCCGTTCCCAGGCGCTGTGGCGGGTTTCCTGTCTCACTCACAGCCCCTCCTGTTGGGTGTCCCCTCCCACTCCCTGCCCCCCCTGCTGGGTTTCCCCTCCCGCTCCATTGCTCTGTGGCGGGTTTGCCCTCCCGCTCCCTCCCCCCGCCCCCTTCTGGGTTCCCCTCCTGCTCCCTTGCTCTGTGGCGGGTTTCCCCTCCCGCTCCCAGGCGCTGTGGTGGGTTTCCCCTCACACTCACAGGCGGTTTGGCCCGTTTCCTCTCCGGCTCCCAGGCACTATGGCGGGTTTCCCTCCCGCTCCCAGGCGCTGTGGTGGGTTTCCTGTCTCACTCACAGCCCCTCCTTGGGTGTCCCCTCCCACTCCCTGCCCCCCCTGCTGGGTTTCCCCTCCCGCTCCCAGGACCCTCCTTCTGGGTTTTCCCTCCCGCTCCCAGCCCCCCCTGCTGGGTATCCCCTCCCGTTTCCAGGCAGTTTGGCGAGTTTCCCCTCTTGCTCCCAGGTGCTTTTCCTGTGTTTACCCTCCCGCTCCCAGGCGCATAGGTGTGTTTCCCCTCCAGTTACCAGGCGGATTGCTGGGTTTCCCCTCCAGCTCCCAGGCGCTGTGACGGGTTTCCCCTCCCGTTCCCGGGCTCTGTGGCGGGTTTCCCCTCGTTCCCAAGCGCCATGGCGGGTATCCCCTCCCATTTCCAAGCGCTGTGGCGGGTTTCCCCTCCAGCTCCCAGGCGGTTTGCTGGGTTTCCCCTCTCGCTCCCAGGAGCTGTGGTGGGTTTCCCCTCCTGTTGCCAGGCAGTTTGGCGCGTTTCTCCTACCGCTCCCAGGTGCTCTTGCTGGGTTTACCCTCCCGCTCCAAAGCGATGTGGCGGGTTTCCCTCCCTCTCCAAGGCGCTGTGGCGGGTTTCCTCCGGTTCCAAGGCTCTGTGGCGGGTTTCCTGCCTCACTCCCTGCCCCCTGCTGGGTTTCCCCTCCCGCTCCATTGCTCTGTGGCGGGTTTGCCCTCCCGCTCCCTCCCCGCCCCTTCGGGTTCCCTCCTGCTCCCTTGCTCTGTGGCGGGTTTCCTCCCGCTCCCAGGTGCTGTGGTGGGTTTCCCCTCACGCTCACAGGCGGTTTGGCCCGTTTCCTCTCCCGCTCCCAGGCACTATTGCGGGTTTCTCCCGCTCCCAGGCGGTGTGGCGGGTTTCCCATCCCTCTCCCAGGTGCTGTGGCGGGTTTCCCCTCCCGCTCTCAGGTGCTGTGGCGGGTTTCCTCCCGTTCCCAGGCGCTGTGGCGGGTTTCCTGTCTCACTCACAGCCCCTCCTGTTGGGTGTCCCTCCCACTCCCTGCCCCCCTGCTGGGTTTCCCCTCCCGCTCCATTGCTCTGTGGTGGGTTTGCCCTCCCGCTCCCTCCCGCCCCTTCTGGGTTTCCCCTCCTGCTCCCTTGCTCTGTGGCGGGTTTCCCCTCCCGCTCCCAGGTGCTGTGGCGGTTTCCCCTCCGGTTCCCAGGCGCTGTGGTGGGTTTCCTGTCTCACTCACAGCCCCCCCTGTTGGGTGTCCCCTCCCACTCCCTGCCCCCCCTGCTGGGTTTCCCCTCCCGCTCCCAGGACCCTCCTTCTGGGTTTTCCCTCCCGCTCCCAGCCCCTCCTTCTGGGTTTTCCCTCCCGCTCCCAGCCCCCCCTGCTGGGTTTCCCCTCCCGTTTCTAGGCAGTTTGGCGAGTTTCCCCGTATGCTCCCAGGTGCTTTTCCTGCGTTTACCCTCCCGCTCCCATGCGCATAGGCGTGTTTCCCCTCCAGTTACCAGGCGGATTGCTGGGTTTCCCCTCCAGCTCCCAGGCGCTGTGACGGGTTTCCCCTTCCGTTCCCGGGCTCTGTGGCGGGTTTCCCCTCTCGTTCCCAAGCGCTATGGCGGGTTTCCCCTCCCACTCCCAGGTGCTCTTGCTGGGTTTACCCTCTCGCTCCCAGGCGCAGTGGCGGGTTTCCCCTCCCGTTCCCAGGCACTGTGGCGGGTTTCCCCTCCTGCTCCCTTGCTCTGTGGCGGGTTTTCCCTCCCGCTCCCAAGCACTGTGGCGGGTTTTCCCTCCCGTTCCCAAGCACTGTGGCGGGTTTTCCCTCCCGTTCCCAAGCACTGTGGCGGGTTTCCCCTCCCGCACCCAGGTGCTCTTGCTGGGTTTACCCTCCCGCTCCCAAGCACTGTGGCGGGTTTCCCCTCCCACTCCAAGGTGCTCTTGCTGGGTTTCCCCTCCCGCTCCCAGGCGCTGTGGCGGGTTTCCCCTCCCGCTCCCAGGCGCTGTGGCCGGTTTCCCCTCCCGCTCCCAGGCACTGTGGCGGGTTTCCCCTCCCACTCCCAGGTGCTCTTGCTGGGTTTACCCTCCCACTCCCAGGCGCTGTGGTGGGTTTCCCTCCCGCTCCCAGGCGCTGTGGCGGGTTTCCCCTCCCGCTCCCAGGTGCTGTGGTGGGTTTCCCCTCCCGCTCTCAGGCGCTGTGGCGGGTTTCCCGTCCCGTTCCCAGGCGCTGTGGCGGGTTTCCTGTCTCACTCACAGCCCCTCCTGTTGGGTGTCCCCTCCCACTCCCTGCCCCCCCTGCTGGGTTTCTCCTCCCGCTCCATTGCTCTGTGGCAGTTTTGCCCTCCAGCTTCCTCCCCCCGCCCCCTTCTGGGTTTCCCCTCCTGCTCCCTTGCTCTGTGGCGGGTTTCCCCTCACGCTCCCAGGCGCTGTGGTGGGTTTCCCCTCACGCTCACAGGCGGTTTGGCCCGTTTCCTCTCCCGCTCCCAGGCACTATGGCGGGTTTCCCTCCCGCTCCCAGGCGCTGTGGCGGGTTTCCCCTCCCGCTCCCAGGTGCTGTGGCGGTTTACCCTCCGGTTCCCAGGCGCTGTGGTGCGTTTCCTGTCTCACTCACAGCCCCTCCTGTTGGGTGTCCCCTCCCACTCCCTGCCCCCCCTGCTGGGTTTCCCCTCCCGCTCCCAGGACCCTCCTTCTGGGTTTTCCCTCCCGCTCCCAGCCCCTCCTTCTGGGTTTTCCCTCCCGCTCCCAGCCCCCCCCTGCTGGGTTTCCCCTCCCGTTTCCAGGCAGTTTGGCGAGTTTCCCCTCATGCTCCCAGGTGCTTTTCCTGCGTTTACCCTCCCGCTCCCAGGCGCATAGGCGTGTTTCCCCTCCAGTTACCAGGCGGATTGCTGGGTTTCCCCTCCAGCTCCCAGGCGCTGTGATGGATTTCCCCTCCCGTTCCCGGGCTCTGTGGCGGGTTTCCCATCTCGTTCCCAAGCGCTATGGCGGGTTTCCCCTCCCATTTCCCAGCGCTGTGGCGGGTTTCCCCTTCAGCTCCCAGGCGGTTTGCTGGGTTTCCCCTCTCGCTCCCAGGAGCTGTGGTGGGTTTCCCCTCCTGTTGCCAGGCAGTTTGGCGCGTTTCTCCTACCGCTCCCAGGTGCTCTTGCTGGGTTTACCCTCCCGCTCCAAGGCGATGTGGCGGGTTTCCCCTCCCTCTCCCAGGCGCTGTGGCGGGTTTCCCCTCCCGCTCCCAGGCGCTGTGGCGGGTTTCCCTCCGGTTCCAAGGCTCTGTGGCGGGTTTCCCGTCTCACTCCCTGCCCCCCCTGCTGGGTTTCCCCTCCCGCTCCATTGCTCTGTGGCGTGTTTCCCCTCCCACTCCCAGGCGCTGTGGCGCGTTTCCCCTCCTGTTCCCAGGTGCTGTGGCGGGTTTCCCCTCCCGTTCTGAAGCGCTGTGGTGGGTTTCCCCTCTCGTTCCCAAGCGCTGTGGCAGGTTTCCACTCCCGTTCCCAAGCGCTGTGGCGGCTTAACCCGCCCGTTCCCAGGCTCTGTGGCGGGTTTTCCCTCCCTCTCCCAGGCTCTGTGGCGGGTTTCCCCTCCCGCTCCCAGCCCCTCCTGCTGGGTTTCCCCTCCCACTCCCAGCCTCCCCTGCTGGGTTTCCCATCCCTTCCCAGGCGCTGTGGCGGGCTTCCCCTCCCGTTCCCTGGCGCTGTGGCAGGTTTCCCCTGCCGCTCACAGGCGCTCTGGCGGGTTTCCCCACCCACTCCCAGGCTCTGTGGCGGGTTTCCTCTCCTGTTCCCAAGGGCTGTGGCGGGTTTCCCCTCCTGTTCCCAGGCGCTGTGGCGGGTTTCCCCTCCTGCTCCCTTGCTCTGTGGCGGGTTTTCCCTCCCGCTCCCAAGCACTGTGGCGGGTTTCCCCTCCCGCTCCCAGGTGCTCTTGCTGGGTTTCCCCTCCCGCTCCCAAGCACTGTGGCGGGTTTCCCCTCCCACTCCCAGGTGCTCTTGCTGGGTTTACCCTCTCGCTCCCAGGCGCTGTGGCGGGTTTCCCCTCCCGTTCCCAGGCACTGTGGCGGGTTTCCCCTCCTGCTCCCTTGCTCTGTGGCAGGTTTCCCCTCCCGCTCCCAAGCACTGTGGCGGGTTTTCCCTCCCGTTCCCAAGCACTGTGGCGGGTTTCCCCTCCCGCACCCAGGTGCTCTTGCTGGGTTTACCCTCCCGCTCCCAAGCACTGTGGCGGGTTTCCCCTCCCACTCCCAGGTGCTTGCTGGGTTAACCCTCCCGCTCCCAAGCACTGTGGCGGGTTTCCCCTCCCACTCCCAGGTGCTCTTGCTGGGTTTCCCCGCCCACTCCCAGGCGCTGTGGTGGGTTTCCCCTCCCGCTCCCAGGCACTGTGGCAGGTTTCCCCTCCCGCTCCCAGGTGCTGTGGTGGGTTTCCCCTCCCGCTCTCAGGCGCTGTGGCGGGTTTCCCCTCCCGTTCCCAGGCGCTGTTGCGGGTTTCCTGTCTCACTCACAGCCCCTCCTGTTGGGTGTCCCCTCCCACTCCCTGCCCCCCCTGCTGGGTTTCCCCTCCCGCTCCATTGCTCTGTGGCGGGTTTGCCCTCCAGCTCCCTCCCCCCGCCCCCTTCTGGGTTTCCCCTCCTGCTCCCTTGCTCTGTGGCGGGTTTCCCCTCCCGCTCCCAGGCGCTGTGGTGGGTTTCCCCTCACGCTCACAGGCGGTTTGGCCCGTTTCCTCTCCCACTCCCCGGCACTATGGCGGGTTTCCCTCCCGCTCCCAGGCGCTGTGGCGGGTTTCCCCTCCCGCTCCATTGCTCTGTGGCGTGTTTCCCCTCCCACTCCCAGGCGCTGTGGCGCGTTTCCCCTCCTGTTCCCAGGCGCTGTGGCGGGTTTCCCCTCCCGTTCCCAAGCGCTGTGGTGGGTTTCCCCTCTCATTCCCAAGCGCTGTGGCAGGTTTCCACTCCCGTTCCCAAGCGCTGTGGAGGCTTACCCCGCCCGTTCCCAGGCTCTGTGGCGGGTTTCCCCTTCCACTCCCAGTCACTGTAGCGGGTTTCCCCTCTCGCTCCCTGGCGCTGTGGCGGGTTTCCCATCCCTTCCCAGGCGCTGTGGCGGGTTTCCCCTCCTGTTCCCAAGGGCTGTGGCGGGTTTCCCCTCTCGTTCCCAAGCGCTGTGGCAGGTTTCCACTCCCGTTCCCAAGCGCTGTGGCGGCTTACCCCGCCCGTTCCCAGGCTCTGTAGTGGGTTTTCCCTCCCTCTCCCAGGCTCTGTGGCGGGTTTCCCCTCCAGCTCCCAGACCTTCCTGCTGGGTTTCCCCTCCCACTCCCAGCCTCCCCTGCTGGGTTTCCCCACCCGCTCCCTTGGTCTGTGGCGGGTTTCCCCTTCCACTCCCAGTCACTGTAGCGGGTTTTCCCTCTCGCTCCCAGGCGCTGTGGCAGGTTTCCCATCCCTTCCCAGGCGCTGTGGCGGGCTTCCCCTCCCGTTCCCTGGCGCTGTGGCAGGTTTCCCCTGCCGCTCACAGACGCTCAGGCGGGTTTCCCCACCCGCTCCCAGGCGCTGTGGCGGGTTTCCCCTCCTGTTCCCAAGGGCTGTGGCGGGTTTCCCCTCCTGCTCCCTTGCTCTGTGGCGGGTTTCCCCTCCCGCTCCAAGCACTGTGGCGGGTTTCCCCTCCCGCTCCCAGGTGCTCTTGCTGGGTTTCCCCTCCCGCTCCCAAGCACTGTGGCGGGTTTCCCCTCCCAGTCCCAGGTGCTCTTGCTGGGTTTACCCTCTCGCTCCCAGGCACTGTGGCGGGTTTCCCCTCCCACTCCCAGGTGCTCTTGCTGGGTTTACCCTCCCGCTCCCAGGCGCTGTGGCGGGTTTCCCCTCCCACTCCCAGGTGCTCTTGCTGGGTTTACCCTCCCACTCCCAGGCGCTGTGGCGGGTTTCCCCTCCCGCTCCCAGGCGCTGTGGCGGGTTTCCCCTCCCGCTCCCAGGCGCTGTGGCGGGTTTCCCCTCCCGCTCTCAGGCGCTGTGGCGGGTTTCCCCTCACGCTCACAGGCGGTTTGGCCCGTTTCCTCTCCCGCTCCCAGGCACTATGGCGGGTTTCCCCCCCGCTCCCAGGCGCTGTGGTGGGTTTCCTGTCTCACTCACAGCCCCTCCTTGGGTGTCCCCTCCCACTCCCTGCCCCCCCTGCTGGGTTTCCCCTCCCGCTCCCAGGACCCTCCTTCTGGGTTTTCCCTCCCGCTCCCAGCCCCCACTGCTGGGTTTCCCCTCCCGTTTCCAGGCAGTTTGGCGAGTTTCCCCTCTTGCTCCCAGGTGCTTTTCCTGTGTTTACCCTCCCGCTCCCAGGCGCATAGGCGTGTTTCCCCTCCAGTTACCAGGCGGATTGCTGGGTTTCTCCAGCTCCCAGGCGCTGTGACGGGTTTCCCCTCCCGTTCCCGGGCTCTGTGGCGGGTTTCCCTCTCGTTCCTGCCGCTATGGCGGGTTTCCCCTCTCATTTCCAAGCGCTGTGGCGGGTTTCCCCTCCAGCTCCCAGGCGGTTTGCTGGGTTTCCCCTCTCGCTCCCAGGAGCTGTGGTGGGTTTCCCCTCCTGTTGCCAGGCAGTTTGGCGCGTTTCTCCTACCGCTCCCAGGTGCTCTTGCTGGGTTTACCCTCCCGCTCCAAAGCGATGTGGCGGGTTTCCCCTCCCTCTCCAAGGCGCTGTGGCGGGTTTCCCCTCCCGCTCCCAGGCGCTGTGGCGGGTTTCCCTCCGGTTCCAAGGCTCTGTGGCGGGTTTCCTGTCTCACTCCCTGCCCCCCCTGCTGGGTTTCCCCTCCCGCTCCATTGCTCTGTGGCGGGTTTGCCCTCCCGCTCCCTCCCCCCGCCCCCTTCTGGGTTCCCCTCCTGCTCCCTTGCTCTGTGGCGGGTTTCCCCTCCCGCTCCCAGGTGCTGTGGTGGGTTTCCGCTCACGCTCACAGGCGGTTTGGCCCGTTTCCTCTCCCGCTCCCAGGCACTATGGCGGGTTTCCCTCCCGCTCCCAGGCGGTGTGGCGGGTTTCCCATCCCTCTCCCAGGTGCTGTGGCGGGTTTCCCCTCCGCTCTCAGGTGCTGTGGCGGGTTTCCCCTCCCGTTCCCAGGCGCTGTGGCGGGTTTCCTGTCTCACTCACAGCCCCTCCTGTTGGGTGTCCCCTCCCACTCCCTGCCCCCCTGCTGGGTTTCCCCTCCCGCTCCATTGCTCTGTGGTGGGTTTGCCCTCCCGCTCCCTCCCCGCCCCTTCTGGGTTTCCCCTCCTGCTCCCTTGCTCTGTGGCGGGTTTCCCCTCCCGCTCCCAGGTGCTGTGGCGGTTTCCCCTCCGGTTCCCAGGCGCTGTGGTGGGTTTCCTGTCTCACTCACAGCCCCCCCTGTTGGGTGTCCCCTCCCACTCCCTGCCCCCCCTGCTGGGTTTCCCCTCCCGCTCCCAGGACCCTCCTTCTGGGTTTTCCCTCCCGCTCCCAGCCCCTCCTTATGGGTTTTCCCTCCCGCTCCCAGCCCCCCCTGCTGGGTTTCCCCTCCCGTTTCCAGGCAGTTTGGCGAGTTTCCCCTCATGCTCCCAGGTGCTTTTCCTGCGTTTACCCTCCCGCTCCCATGCGCATAGGCGTGTTTCCCCTCCAGTTACCAGGCGGATTGCTGGGTTTCCCCTCCAGCTCCCAGGCGCTGTGACGGGTTTCCCCTCCCGTTCCCGGGCTCTGTGGCGGGTTTCCCCTCTCGTTCCCAAGCGCTATGGCGGGTTTCCCCTCCCACTCCCAGGTGCTCTTGCTGGGTTTACCCTCTCGCTCCCAGGCGCTGTGGCGGGTTTCCCCTCCCGTTCCCAGGCACTGTGGCGGGTTTCCCCTCCCGCTCCCTTGCTCTGTGGCGGGTTTTCCCTCCCGCTCCCAAGCACTGTGGCGGGTTTTCCCTCCCGTTCCCAAGCACTGTGGCGGGTTTTCCCTCCCGTTCCCAAGCACTGTGGCGGGTTTCCCCTCCCACTCCAAGGTGCTCTTGCTGGGTTTCCCCTCCCGCTCCCAGGCGCTGTGGCGGGTTTCCCCTCCCGCTCCCAGGCGCTGTGGCCGGTTTCCCCTCCCGCTCCCAGGCACTGTGGTGGGTTTCCCCTCCCGCTCCCAGGTGCTGTGTCGGGTTTCCCCTCCCACTCCCAGGTGCTCTTGCTGGGTTTACCCTCCCACTCCCAGGCGCTGTGGTGGGTTTCCCCTCCCGCTCCCAGGCGCTGTGGCGGGTTTCCCCTCCCGCTCCCAGGTGCTGTGGTGGGTTTCCCCTCCCGCTCTCAGGCGCTGTGGCAGGTTTCCCGTCCCGTTCCCAGGCGCTGTGGCGGGTTTCCTGTCTCACTCACAGCCCCTCCTGTTGGGTGTCCCCTCCCACTCCCTGCCCCCCCTGCTGGGTTTCCCCTCCCGCTCCATTGCTCTGTGGCAGTTTTGCCCTCCAGCTCCCTCTCCCCGCCCCCTTCTGGGTTTCCCCTCCTGCTCCCTTGCTCTGTGGCGGGTTTCCCCTCCCGCTCCCAGGCGCTGTGGTGGGTTTCCCCTCACGCTCACAGGCGGTTTGGCCCGTTTCCTCTCCCGCTCCCAGGCACTATGGCGGGTTTCCCTCCCGCTCCCAGGCGCTGTGGCGGGTTTCCCCTCCCGCTCCCAGGTGCTGTGGCAGTTTACCCTCCGGTTCCCAGGCGCTGTGGTGCGTTTCCTGTCTCACTCACAGCCCCTCCTGTTGGGTGTCCCCTCCCACTCCCTGCCCCCCCTGCTGGGTTTCCCCTCCCGCTCCCAGGACCCTCCTTCTGGGTTTTCCCTCCCGCTCCCAGCCCCTCCTTCTGGGTTTTCCCTCCCGCTCCCAGCCCCCCCTGCTGGGTTTCCCCTCCCGTTTCCAGGCAGTTTGGCGAGTTTCCCCTCATGCTCCCAGGTGCTTTTCCTGCGTTTACCCTCCCGCTCCCAGGCGCATAGGCGTGTTTCCCCTCCAGTTACCAGGCGGATTGCTGGGTTTCCCCTCCAGCTCCCAGGCGCTGTGACGGGTTTCCCCTCCCGTTCCCGGGCTCTGTGGCGGGTTTCCCCTCTCGTTCCCAATCGCTATGGCGGGTTTCCCCTCCCACTCCCAGGTGCTCTTGCTGGGTTTACCCTCTCGCTCCCAGGCGCTGTGGCGGGTTTCCCCTCCCGTTCCCAGGCACTGTGGCGGGTATCCCCTCCTGCTCCCTTGCTCTGTGGCAGGTTTCCCCTCCCGCTCCCAAGCACTGTGGCGGGTTTTCCCTCCCGTTCCCAAGCACTGTGGCGGGTTTCTCCTCCCACTCCCAGGTGCTCTTGCTGGGTTTACCCTCCCGCTCCCAAGCACTGTGGCGGGTTTCCCCTCCCACTCCCAGGTGCTCTTGCTGGGTTTACCCTCCCACTCCCAGGCGCTGTGGTGGGTTTCCCCTCCCGCTCCCAGGCGCTGTGGCGGGTTTCCCCTCCCGCTTCCAGGTGCTGTGGTGGGTTTCCCCTCCCTCTCCCAGGCGCTGTGGCGGGTTTCCCCTCCCACTCCCAGGCGCTGTGGCGGGTTTCCCTCCGGTTCCAAGGCTCTGTGGCGGGTTTCCCATCTCACTCCCTGCCCCCCCTGCTGGGTTTCCCCTCCCGCTCCATTGCTCTGTGGCGGGTTTGCCCTCCCGCTCCCTCCCCCCGCCCCCTTCTGGGTTCCCCTCCTGCTCCCTTGCTCTGTGGTGGGTTTCCCCTCACGCTCACAGGCGGTTTGGCCCGTTTCCTCTCCCGCTCCCAGGCACTATGGCGGGTTTCCCTCCCGCTCCCAGGCGGTGTGGCGGGTTTCCCCTCCCTCTCCCAGGTGCTGTGGCGGGTTTCCCCTCCCGCTCTCAGGTGCTGTGGCGGGTTTCCCCTTCCGTTCTCAGGCGCTGTGGCGGGTTTCCTGTCTCACTCACAGCCGCTCCTGTTGGGTGTCCCCTCCCACTCCCTGCCCCCCTGCTGGGTTTCCCCTCCCCCTCCATTGCTCTGTGGTGGGTTTGCCCTCCCGCTCCCTCCCCGCCCCTTCTGGGTTTCCCCTCCTGCTCCCTTGCTCTGTGGCGGGTTTCCCCTCCCGCTCCCAGGCAGTGTGGCGGGTTTCCCCTCCCGCTCCCAGGCACTGTGGTGGGTTTCCCCTTACGCTCACATGTGGTTTGGCCCGTTTCCTCTCCCGTCCCAGGCACTATGTCGGGTTTCCCCTCCCGCTCCCAGGTGCTCTTGCTGGGTTTCCCCTCCCGCTCCCAGGCGCTGTCGCGGGTTTCCCCTCCCGCTCCCAGGTGCTGTGGCGGGTTTCCCCTCCTGCTCCCAGGAACTGCCCCTTCCCTTCCCAACTGCTGCCCTCCAGCTCGCAGCCGCTGTGCCTGGGCTTGCCCTCCCACCTTCCCCCTCCCACCTCCGCAGCCCTGGCTCCGTCTGTACTGCTCGACCTCCATTTTGTCCTCAGTCTTCCCTCGCAACTGGTGTATGCAAATTAACCACCATCTTTTAGCTCTATAATTTAAACATTGTATCTTTTGGCCTGTTGCTTCAGGAGCTCAGAGGCCAGAGCGGCAGGCCGGGAACGTTGGAGTCCTCAGTCACTGAAGCAAGCAAGCCTCCCTGTTCGCATCAGCTGCCTGGTTGCCTGCTGCCATCTTGGCTGCCAGTTAATTTGCATATCTCGCTGATTAGCCAATGAAAAGGGTATCGGTCGTTTGCCAATTACCATTTTGTCTTCTATTAGATAGGATGTTTACTTTGAATTTATATTAGTTCACAGAAACACTCCATCCATGCTTTTGTTGCAGCCCTCCGGTCCAGTTTAAGAACCCATTGTGGCCCTTGAGTCAAAAAGTTTGCCCACCCCTGGACTAGCCTATATAATAAAGCCTAGTTGGTGTTATGCCCTTGCACAATGTCACACAAGATGGCTGTGCACACAGCAGAGGCTGCTCCACACAGTGAGGCCGGGGGTCCTATGGCTCTGTGAGGTGCAGAAGAGTCTGGTCCAGGCAACTCTGCCAGCTCACACAGAGGAGGCAGGGTATGACAGGGACGGGAGCAGTTAGGGGCAATCAGGCTGGCAGGGGATGTCAGTTGTGGGTGATTAAGCTGACAGGGGGAGGGCAGTTGGGGGCCATCAGGTTGGCTGGGGATGGCAGTTGTGGGAGATCTGGCTGGCAGGGGAGGGTAATTGTAGGTGATCAGGCCAGCAGGGGAGGGCAGTTGTGAGAGATCAGGCCAGCAGGGGAGTGCATGGGGGGTGATTAAGCCAGCCAGGAAGCAGTTAGGCATCAATCAGGCCATCAGGGGAGTGGTTAGGGGCAATCAGGCAGGCGATTAGGAGCCAGTGGTCCTGGACTATGAGAGGGATGCCAGTTTAGGCAGGAATTGTGTCTAAATTGGCAGTTGGACAACCCCTGAGGGGTCCCAGATTGGAGAGGGTGCAGGCTGTTTGAGGGTTAACCCTCATGCATAAATTTTGTGCACTGGCCTCTAGTTTTATTATATAGGACTAGAGGCCCTATGCATAAAATTTGTGCAAGGGGCTTGGCCCTCGCAACCACAGCAGCTTGCCTCAGCTCTCTTAGATTCAGCTTTGTCTAGAACATCGGTTCTCAACTTTCCTAATGCCGTGACTCTTAAATTCAATTCCTCATGTAGTGGTGACCCCCAACCATAATATTATTTTTGTTGCTACTTTATAACTGTAATTTTGCTACTGATATGAATCGTAATGTAAATATCTGATATGCAGGCTGTACTTTCATTGTTACAAATTGAACATAATTAAAGCAAAATGATTGATCACAAAAACAGTATCTAATCTAATAAGAGAAACATGCAAATTAACTGCACCTCCACTACACCCAAGCCATGCCCACCAGCCAGTCAAAAGCAACTATATGCAAATTAAACCAACCAAGATGGATGCCAGCAACCATTGAGCTGCAGCAAGCAGGAGGCTTGGTTGCCCTGACAATGGAGGAAGCCAAGCATCCTGCCTGGCCTGGCTGGCTATGGTCTCCTCATGGCAACAAAGTTTCAATTATAAAAGATAAATAAATCCCAGATACCTGCTTCCAGCCAGCCTCCACTGGGAGTTTGTGTGGCTTGGGGCTGTGGCCAGCCTGCAGCCATCAGCCCTTCACCCAGGCTGGCCAGGCACCCCAATGGAGACCCCCACCCTGAAGGGGCTATGGGCAGCCTGCAAACAGCCATAAGCCCCTCAAACAGGCAGGCCAGACACCCCTGAGGGGACCCCCACCCTGAAGGGGTTGTGGCCAACCTGCAAACAGCCATCAGCCACTCAGATAGGCTGGCCAGGCACCCCAGCAGGACCCTCCACTCTGAAGTGGTGGTGGCCAGTCTGAAAATGGCCTTCAGCCCGTAACCCAGGCTGGACAGGTACCTCAGCAGGACCCCCACCCTTATCCAGGACACCCTTCAAGGCAAACCGGCCAGCCCCCACCCGTGCACTAGGCCTCTATCCTATATAATAAAAGGATAATATGCAAATTGACCCTAACAGAAGAACGACTGGGAATGACTGGTCACTATGACACACACTGACCACCAGGGGCCAGATGCTCAATGCAGGAGCTGATAAGCCACTAACCAGGCTGACAGCTGCCTGTACTGTGGTGGTGGTGGGAGCCTCTCCTCCCACCTCAGCAGTACTAAGGATATGTGAATGAAGCTTAGGCCTGCTCCCTGCTGGCAAGTGGACATCCCCTGAGGGCTCCCGGGCTGCCAGAGGTATGTCTGACTGCCAGCTTAGGCCCAACCCCCTGGGGAGTGGGCCTAAGCCAGCAGGTGATCATCCCCTGAGAGGTCCCAGACGGCGAGAAGACACAGGCTGGGTAGAGGAATCCCCCCGAGTGCAAAAATTTTGGTGCACCAGGTCTCTAGTGTAATTATATATTGTGAAATATTTATTTGTAATTAGAAATAAATGAAATTTTGTCTTGAAGCATGGTGTAGCATGGATAACAGTCATAATATAACAACAGTAAACTATATTGCTACATTTTGTGACAGTATGTGTAAAAAGCCAACATCAGTGAGAAGGTTGAGATTGCTTCATTCTCACCGGATCAGAAATTCTTGGGGCCATAACCAGTGTGGCTTGGCAGATGGAGTGTCGGCTTGTGGACTCAGGGGTCCCGGGCTCGATTCTGGTCAAGGGCATGTACCTTGGTTGCGGGCACATCCCCAGTGGGGAGTGTGCAGGAGGAAGCTGATCAATGTTTCTCTCTCATCGATGTTTCTGGCTCTCCACCCCTCTCCCTTCCTCTCTGTAAAAAATCAATAAAATATATTAGAAAAAAAAGAAATTCTTGGGGCAGTCTTTGCAAGAGCACAACAAAGATCATCTTCCACAACAAGTCTACTTCTGTATTTAGATTTGGTAACCAACAAGCTGGAAAACCCTGTTTCACGAAGCTATGTTGTTGGAAATGGAAGAAAAAGGCACAACAGAGTCTCAGACAGAACAGGATATTGCTGCAAACACTTGATCCAGAATTTTGTAACTGGCATTGTAGAGAAATCAGTTCTTGCTGCATCGTTGTTAATAAGTTCAATGAACTTCTCTTGTGCTGTCTCAGGGACATCAACTTTGACTGTGAATGGGCTTCTGGAAAGTGCAAATGGGGTGGCAGGTAGATTTGGAAAGTACAATGAAATTTCGACTGCAAGCATGTGCAAGTGTTCTTTCACAGAAATTATCATCATAATCCTTTTGTCTGGTTCAATGTCATGTTCCTCAAAGAAAGCAGATAAGGTAGGCAACATGTAAATTTTATTTTCATCTAATTTTTTTTTTTGCCAAAGCTAAAGTTTCATTTGGAATGATCAGATTTTTTCAGACAAATCGAGGCATGTTGCATTTGGTCCCTGCAGTGATAAATTTAACTCATTCAAGATGGCAAAGATGTGAACCAAGTAAGCTATTTTCTGCAGTTCACTTTTATTGCTGAAAAGTGCTTCGAACTGCGGTCTTGCTTTCTGATTAAAAAACGTTTTGAGTTCATCATGAAGGTCAAAAACACTTAAAATTATTCCTCTCAACAACCATCTCACTTCAGTGTGAAATAGCAGAGCATTGTTTGGCACATCCAACTCGTTGCACAGTTCCAAAACCAATCAACTGTTTAAAGTGCTTGCCTTTACAAAATTGACACAACTTATGACGCTTTTCATTACTTCTTGTAACTCTTGTGGCAGCGTCTTCTTTGCTAATATTTGCCGATGAATCATACAGTGAGTTCTGATGACCTTTGGTGACTCATACAGTACCAAACATTGAAATCCAGATCGACATCCTAGCATAGCTGGAGCACCATCTGTGCAAACACCAGAAATATTTTCCCAAGAGATCTTATGCTCTTTCAGAAATGAATTGTGTCAAATATATCATGTGCAGTAATTGTCATTTCAAGAAGTTTGTAAAAAAGAAACTCTTCTTTAAAGTCGCCATCATTAATATACCTCACGTAAATCAGTAACTGTGAACAGTTTTCAATGTCTGTAGATTGATCAAGCTGGGTACTAAATATTGGAAGTGGAGTAGATTTAATTTCCTGGATTACCTGATCAAGAATATCAGCAGACATGTCATCTATTCTTCTGCAGACAGTGTTGTTAGATAAGGAAATTGCACACAATTTCGTAACAAATTCGTCTCTGATCATAACTTGAACAATGTCTTTGGCTACTGTCATTTCAACTGGACTGTTGGTTTTCTTGCGGTTGAGTTGTATAGAGTTTTTTATATATTCTGGAGATGATTCCTTTGTTACATACGTGATTTACAAATCATTTCTCCCAGCCTGACTTGTCAACTGCAAATTGATACCGTGCCAGTCTTGTTGTTTTTTAAGTGAATAGACTCTTCAGAATCTTGCAATGTCAACCAATAAAAAGGGCCTGGAGTCAGTCAACTCTGTGGCAAAGTTCTAGAGAGAGCCCCAGAAATCAGAGGCAGGCTCTTAGGAAACCAAATGGGCCTTCAGGTCATGCTGACAGGTTGAAAGAGGTAAAAAGAGAAAAGTGGCCAATTACCACTGACCATATGCACATGACACAAATGGTCTGGGGAGAAAGTAATTTAAGAACCATCCATTGGTCTCGGGAAACACCTAGCAAGCACAGGACTACCGCACACACCTTTTACATCTAATTGTGTCAAATACATCATGTGCAGTAGTTGTCATTTAACTCATGTCAACTTTGTACAGGCATTTCATTTTGCAGAAATTCGCCTGACCCACGCTGCTGGGTGAGACAGACTGAAACTGTCCACTTGGTGTGTGGGTTTGAAGGCATGCACATGACTCCAGTGGCACTTTTAGGATGACAACACACAGGCTATGCATTTCACAGTTGGTTTCTAACCACTTGGAAACTACTATGTTAATAAATTATCACCACCGCCATCATCATCACAGGTTTGTGCTGGGTCAGAGAGCACATTATATGAGACAGTGAACACTAACAGCATTGGATGGACATGGATAAAACATGGCAGGACACCCATCGTGGATCACAAGAGAAGCTGTGAGCCAGGTGCCCCTCCCATGCACCCTGGGAACTCACTGTGCTCTGCCTGAGTGGCTAGGTCAGCAGCAGCAGAAGATGCAGGAAGCCAGAGCAACCGCTGCCAAGGGGCCCTTGCATGCTGGGTGCAGGGCAAGGCAGAGGCAGTTAGGGGAAATCAAGGCCGGTAGTGGAGTAGTGGTCTCTGAGGAAGAAGCTCACCAGCAACCAGAGCCCGTGCTACGTGGGACCCCACAGAGAGCCACTCTGCTCAGCATCCAAAGGAAAACTAAATACCCAATGCATCACCCCAAACACTAGTTATCGCTTTTCTAACAGCCATGTCTATGAGAGGGTTCTCACTACTGGACATCCATCCAGTCTGGGGTCCGCTGCCCAAGGTGGTATGCAGGCCCGGCTCTGCCCCCAGGAGACCACTCATTTGCTCCTCTTGGGCTGCAGGTTGTTCACCAGGCACTGGAGCTGCTCCTCACCCAGATGGATCTTGTCCTCCAGCTCCCGCTGCTCAATAATGAGGGCCAACTTCATTTTGACAAAGTACTCATAGTCGGCCAGGCTCTCGTCACTCAGGTAGCTGGCCAGGATGTCGAACACCACGTGCTCCTGGTGGTCCAGGTTCTCCTTGAGCTCCTTGGCGTCCTCGTGCTGCTGAATGAGGACCCACTGCTTCTCAAGCAGTGATTGCTGTGGAGAAAGAGACAGAATTCTGGGATACTCAAAAGATGCCAAGGCCCAGTCAGCATGGCTTAGTGGTTGAGCGTTGATCCCATGAACCAGGAGTTCATGGTTAGATTCCCAGTCAGGGCACATGTCCGGGTTGTGGGCTCGATCCCAAGTAAGAGGCATGCAGGAGGCAGCGGATCCATGATTCTCTCTCATCATGGATGTTCTTCTCCCTCTCTCCCTCTTCCTTTCTGAAATCAATAACATACACACACACACACACACACACACACACACACACACACACACACGCTATAGGCCAGGTGCACAAAATTCGTGCATGGGAGGAGGGATTCCCTCAGCCTGGCCTGCACCCTCTCCAATCCAGGACCCCTTGGGGTATGTGGACTGTCACAATCTGGGACTCCTGGCTCCTAACCGCTCGCCTGCCTGCCTGCCTGATCACCCCTAACCATCTCTGCCTGCTTGATTTCCTCTAACCACCTCTGTCTGCCTGCCTAATCACCCCTAACTGCTCCACTACTGGCCTTGATTTCCCCTAACTGCCTCTGCCTTGCCCTACACCCAGAACTCAGGATTCCCTCCCCCAGCTAGTTGCAGACACCTGAGACCCTGTTTCCTTCCCTCTGGCTGGCCACAGGCACCAAGGACCTGGGCCATCTTCGCCTGGGCTGGCCACAGCCACAGGGGACCATGAGTGGGTGGCTTTGCCTGGGCTGCAGCTGCAGGCACTGGCACCTGGGACCATGGGGTGGGTGGCTTGTCCCTCTCCCGGGCCGCAGGAGCCCAGGACTATGAGGCAAATAGCTTGTCCCTCTCCTGGGCCACAGCCTGCTGATCCCCATTCCTCTCATGAGCTAATTTGTGCCTGGCTGGTCCCCATTCCTCTCTCCCAGTGTTGAGTGTCTGAGCCATTACAGCATGATGGCGTGATGACCATTTGCATATTAGCTCTTTTTTATATAGGATATGTATATGTACATTTACATATACACACACACACACAAACAAAAAACCCAAAACCCTTGTTTCTTGAAGCTATCCATTGTTTACAATATCATGAAAGTGCAAACAGGGAACTCGGAAGGCTGATGGACCTAGAGCTTTAGCAAGGGCTAAAAGCTATGCACGGATTGTTCTGTCAAGACAATGGTGGCTCAAGCAGTTTCCTGACCTAATGGTCTCAAAGTAAATCTTCACTAATATTTACTGACCTTTAAGATAGTCTGTTGCCCTAACCGGTTTTGCTCAGTGGATAAAGCATCAGCCTGCAGACTCAAGGGTCCCAGGTTCGATTCCGGTCGAGGGCATATACCTTGGTTGTGGGCACATACTCAGTAGGGAGTGGGAGTGTGCAGGAGGCAGCTGGTTGATGTTTCTCTCTCATCAATGTTTGTAACTCTCTATCCCTCTCCCACCCTCTCTGTAAAAAATCAGTAAAATATATTTAAAAAAAAAAAGATAGTCAGTCTGCTACCAGACTGTCTGCCTGACTAAGGGCAAGATGTGTATTCTAAAATTGAATAAAAGCTAACAGGGCCTGGGCCCCAGTGAAGCCTTCTCTCTAGAGAAGGGTGTTCTGCCTAGCCCTCTGTGATTTCCAAATTCCTATTTCTTGTCTAGTGCCTTCATTTGTGCATGGCCCTTCTCCAGATCCTGAACCCTAGCCATGCTGGTTGCAGCTTTCACAACTTGTCTGTTGCTTTCCTAATATATGAGCAATTAAAAAAAAAGGTGCCAAAGACTGAGTCATCCTATTTGTGTTAGCATCATTCCCATGACAACATTGTGGCAAAGGGAATACATTCTAACGAAATTCAGGGCAGGATTTTAAACCCTCCTGGCAGAAGGGCACGGAGCCCATAGTGGTTGTAGACAAAGATGCAGGGAGGTAAGAGATACATGCAGTGCTGTGCAGAGGTTCCTTCCCCCCTTACAAGACCACCAACTGCCAGACATGGCTCTCACTCTCGCCCTCTGTGTCTGCAGAGCATGCAATTGTGTCCTATACCCTACCAGTGTAAGGATTAGAAGAAAGGAGGAGACAAATGCATCATGTTCCTGTTGGCTGAGGGTGCAAGGAACCCCTTCTTTCTGTGGGACTTTTGGACACAGGTTCTCTGCCATCTTGCTGCTTGGCAGGGCTACATGGTGGCATCCAGAGTGAGGCTGCACTTTGCAAAAATGCTGACACAGAGAAGAGCTCAGGGAAGGAGAGCTGACATTCAACGTGGCTGCAAACAGCCACCTCCTGGCTTGTGGCCAGCTTGGGGTCAGTATATGCCACCCACCTTGCTGGGACACCATGGCCCCAGGCGCTTGCGAAACAAAGGACCATGCACTTAGGTGGAAAGAGGTGAAGCAAGGCCAGTGGGTTCCAAAAAGAAAGGGTAGTGGATTGTAACCAATTCTACAAATTTGGTTCATACTCAAAGCAGTTGGGCTCAAAGCTGCTGAGATCGGGGCAGGACACCCCCACCTTCCCCATCTCTGTTCACATGTTCATTTTCTACCTGAAAATATGAAGGCACATTCTACAACTTGATGCCATGCTTTTTACTGCATTAGCACATCTGAAAGCCTGGGCTTCCCCATGCCTGACACAAGGTTCTCATCTACCACCAGCTATACTGACACCTGGACACTGAGTGGCACCAAATGAGGCGGTGAAATGAGATGGGGAGTTGTCTCAGCCCTGCACAGCTGAGGGGATAATGGCTGGCCCACCCACTCTGCATCTCTGCAATGGGCCTTCGGTTGCTGGGCAGGCAGTGCAGCCTAATACCCGGAGGATCACACCATCACTGCATTATACCAGGAGAGCACAATAGCGTCTTGCACCACGAGACATTCACTCAATTCCCCAAGGAGAACCTCCCTGTAGATCCTCCCCCAGCCCCCCACAGCCCCCAGTACTCCCAATTTCCAGGTCCCATGGGTCATATATACCCGATCACCAGGAGAACTGATGTCGTCCAAGTTGTTGAGGGCATTTTCCACATGGGCCAAGCGCCCTGACAGGGACAGCAGGAGGTTCACCACCTTGTCCAGGTCCCCGATGAACATGCAGAACTTGTCGAATTCATTCAGCTTACAGACGCCCTTGACAATGGCCTCCACCTCATCCCCAAGGGCACTGTTGGCCTGTGTGTCCTCTAACAGGCTCTCCCATGCTCCCCGCAGCACCTGCAGCTTTCGGCCAATGCTGTTGACGAGCCCCTGCTGCGGGGCACAGGGCAGCATGAAAATGGGGTCAGGTGTGCGCAACTTGGGCCACCGGTTGCTACAGGGGCACTACGGGACCTCAGCACATGGAAGTCCCCCCACTGGGTGCAAGTTCATTTTGCATCATCAAATAATAGAGCAGCCCTGGCCGGTAGTTCAGTGGTTAGAACATTGGCCTATACTCCAAAGGTCTCAGGTTGAATTCCTGGTCAAGGGCACGTAATGGATAGCAGTTTGCTCACCACACCCAGTCGGGGTGCATGTGGGAAGTAACTTATCGATGTCTCTCTCTCTCACATCAATGTTTCTCTCTCTCTCTCCCCATTCCACTGTCTTTTTGAAAAGCAATGGGAAAAATAACCTTATGTGAGGGTTAACAAACAAACAAAAAATATAGAGTATTTACAAGCCCATAATGAAGGATAATGACTGCTGGTTAAATCACTGACAATTTAGAAATAAAAGAAACCTATGCTCATCCTCTTAAGTCCTATTGGGTTATGCAGGAGGGGGTCCCTTCAGGCTACATATGGTAAACCTCATTTCAACCTGAATCTTTGCAAGAATTCTCAGAGTCTATGTGAATCTTTATATTTCCTACTTTGGAAGTTCCCAATTTCAAGGCTTACATGTACTGAGGGAATTGAGTCTCACAACCAGTACTCAATTCCATGGTTAAAAAGTATTCTTGACCTGGCCAGTGTGGCTCAGTGGTTGAGCATTGTTCTATGAACCAGGAAGTCATGGTTTTGATTCCTGGTCAGAGCACATGCCCAGGTTGCAGTCTCCATTCCCAGTAAGGGGCGTGCAGGAGGCAGCTGATCCATGATTCTCTCTCCTCATTGACGTTTCTATCTCTATTTCCCTCTCCCTTCCTCTCTGAAATCAGTAAAAGTATATTTTTAAAAAAATATTTTAAAAAATGTACTCTGCATAGCAATGAAAAGACAAATAAAGGGATATCAATGAACTTAAAAGTCTGTTGATTTCAACTTGACCAAAATGCAAATCTAATGTAAACTAGATATAACATAAAATTTACTGTCTTACCCACTGTTAATAGGTGGCATTAAGCCCTAGGTGGTTTGGCTCAATGGATAGAGCATTGTTGGCCTGTGGATCAAAGGGTCCCAGGTTTGATTCCCATCAAGGTCGTGTGAGCTGGCCTCATGTAGTATGTTTCTTTGTCTATCTGCTGGTTGCCACCCCACCTGTCCTGTGAGAACCCCCAAAGAAGGTGCTCTATTTGGTTCTGTCCATGGCCATGCCCTCAAGTGCAGGGGGTGAGGGAGGGAATTGATGGGGCAGGGGGGAGGGTCTTGAAGTTGATCCAACAATGCTATTTGCTTAAGCAAGCACTTTCCAGCCCATTGCTGGAGTTGGAATCATCTGCTTATAGACATGTGAACTTGATATTCTGAAGGGCAGGCAATTATTTCCCCAGATTTTAAACAGGATAAAGAGACATATCAGCTGAATTTAAAATGTGCCCAGCTGCTGTAGCTCAGGGGTTGAGCCTTGACCCATGAACCAAGAGGTCATGGGTTCAATTCCTGGTTAAGGCACATGCCCCAGTTTCAGGCTTGATCCCCAGAAGGCAGCTGATCAGTGTTTCTATCTCTCTATCCCTCTCCTTTCCTCTTTCTCTAAAATCAATAAAAACATTAAAAAGGAAAAGAAAGAGAATGGTGTCCATTAGCTAGTTTTAAAATGGATCTCATTAC
The DNA here is from genome assembly GCA_036010255.1 of Myotis pilosus. Lineage (NCBI taxonomy): Eukaryota > Metazoa > Chordata > Mammalia > Chiroptera > Vespertilionidae > Myotis > Myotis pilosus. The sequence goes on from JASKON010000048.1 coordinate 600,896, forward strand.
AAAAAGGTGGCAAACATTCTGGTGGAAAGGCCCCATCTTAGAACAGGACGTTTAACCACAGGGCTTAATACCACTGCCCCAAACGCCACTGCCCTGCATAGAAGCCAAGCACAAATGTCCCACATTTGGTGCAGGGCTCCTGGGGGGTGCAGATGGGTGAGCCCCCAGCTGCCTCTGCGGGTACTTCCATGGGGAACGCAGGCTGTCCTACCTTCTTCACAGACAGTTCATGGTCCAGGTCACTCCCCAAGTCCTCCTCGGGCTCCTGCTGCTCCTGCAGGTCCTTCATCTTAATCAGCAGCTCCGCCTTGGGGGCTGATGTGCTGTAGTATGCAGAATTGGTGGCCAGGGACATGGCTGAAGGCACACTCGGCTCCTCTCCCCTGTAAAAATGCCAGAACCTCAATTATGGGCACCAACCCATGATCACCCAGCATCCAGGACTACAACAAAGGATGGCACCCTCAGAAGGATACTAGCCAGGGAGACAGGCAGCTAAAGGAAAAGGTAGGTGACGAGGTCAGGACTTGCCAGATGGACTTTCATCAAGGCTAAGGAATTGGGTTTCTAAAAGGGGAGAACTGCAATAGTAAGGATGTTTAAAGACTCTGCCTGGGATAGTTGAGTGCAGACACATGGTTTCCTCTGGCGACATCCAAGGTATATGAGGATGACGTGAGTGCCACTGTCTAGGAGAGAGGCACCCTTACACTGGCTGGGTGCTCAGTTAGTTACAGTGTCATCCCCATACACCAAGGGTGTGGGTTCCATCCCCAGTGAGAGCACATACAAGAGTCCACCAATGAATCCATATGTAAGCAGAACAACAAGTTTCTCTCTCTCTCTCCCTCCCTCTCCTTCCTCTCTGAAATCAATACAAATATATTAAAAACAAAAACAAAAAAGCTGTGTGTTAATACTGCTAACTGTCTCTTGGGGAGACAGTGGTCCTGCTGACAGCTGGTGTGCTCGGAGCAAAACCACACTGTCCTCACTTGGAGAAGGCCCAGCCAATGCAGGATTTTCATATCTCTGGGAGGCCTGACAGGTACCATCCCCATTAACACAGTCTAAAATGCTTTAGCCTCTTTCAAGAGGGTTATAAATAGCCAAAGAGTATTAAGCATTAGGGTAGTCCATATGAAAACCCAGCCCCTCAAAAGCACTCAAAAAAATACCACCCCCTGACCTGGCCAGAGGGTGTGTTTCAATGGTTAGGTCATTCGCCCATGAACCAAAGAGTCTTGGGTATGATTCTCAGTCAAAGACACTTACCTGGATTGAAAGTTCCATCCCTGGCCCCACTGGGATGCGTGCAAGAGGCAACCAATCAATGTGTCTCTCTCACATCAGCAATGTTTCTCTATCCCTCCCTAAAAGTCAATGGGAAAAAAACTTTCCTCAGGTGAGGATTAATTTATATACATACACAGATGACCCTGGTCCTGTGCAGCCCACAAGACCCCACAGACACACAGAGGGCACTCACTTGTCCTCTGCCGCCCTGGGAGAGAGGACCTTGGGCACTGGCTTCCGGCGCTGCTGTGCTTCCTCCAGGAGCTGCTGGTCCTGGGGAAGATAACCTTCATCAGATCCATGGTAGTCCTGACCTTCACGCTGGGGTCTAGGATGTCCGCCAGGGACCTGTCCTTGCACACGATCTCCCGCAGCAGCTCCTCTGACTTCAGGTCCCCGGCTGCCCTCTCTCTGGCCTTCCCATAGCTAAGCGCAGGCAGGGAGGCCTGGCTGTTGGGGGTGGCAGGGGCTGGGCCAGGGGCTGGGGCTCAATGCCCAGGTGGCTGTACAGACAGAAGCGGGAGTAGGACTGCTCCGATGAGCTCAGCGTCTTGATCTGGTTGGTTTCTCTCCAGCCCGCTGGGCATTGCTAGCAGCTCGGCAGTGTGGGCCAGGCCCTGGTGGCTCTCCTTCTCGGGCTGGCTCTCTGAGTACACAATCTTGATGGGCACCATCTTCACTGTGGTGTTGTAGGTCACCTGCTTGATTCTGCAAACAGAAGAGCCAGAGGCTGAAAGGCAAGGCACACCCGGGCGGCTGGTGCCACTCCGTGCCTGCCTGCCGCCACCCAGCACTTGAAGCCACCCTTTGTCCAGCTGGCATACCAGGGAGCCAAGGGCCTGGCACCAAACGGGTGCATTGTTCCCCTGTTATCTGGACTGAGTCACTAAGCACACACTTCCCTTTAAAAAAGTTTCTTGGTACAAGAAGCGGGACGGTACCTGGAACCTCCACAGGAAAGAGATAGAAAACAGTAAAAACAGCCTGGTCAACAGAACAGGGCTGCATCCCAGATACCTGGAAGCTGGAGCCCTCTTCCACATCTTGCAGGACCACACCCAGGAGACCCTGCTAGGGAGGCCAGCAGGACAAATGTGTTCCAAGTCTCCTCACAGGATCTATCGGAGACAGAGAGCCACCTACTGGCACCCAGGAAAGAGGAAAGGTCAAGCCCAAGTCACAACCTACACTCCAAACTGACTTTTAACTTGGTGGCTTAATGCCACTTCTGTCATGTGAGCCCAACAGAGCGTTGGCCCTTGGACTGAAAGGTCTTAGGTTAGATTCTGGGTCAAGGGCACATTTCTCCATTGCAGAGCCCCCTGGACAGAGGTATGTGTGGGAGGCAACTAGTTGATGTGTCTCTTTTATATAAGCTTTCCTCTCTCTAATCTCTGTCCTCCTATACTCTTTCTAAAAAGCAATGGGGAAAATGTCCCTGGGTGATGATTTACAAAAATAATAATCCTATATAATAAAAGCCTAATTGCTTTTGACTGTTCGATCAGTTGCTATGACACACCTGACCACCAGGGGCAGACGGTCCAACCGTTAGGGTTCCGGTCCAGCAGATTGGGACTGGGCAAGAGGGCCAGACACTCCTTAGTGCTCTTCTGCGGTCCCTTCCTGGCCCAGTCGTGCATGACTCACTCAGAAGAGACTCACACTTGATTTTCATCTGTCCAAAAAACCTAGGGCAACCAAACCGAAAAACAGGCTTCAGGAAGTCACCCAGGGAGGCTGCTGAGGGCAATTGAACCTCTAACTTGCCTGACAATGGCTGAGGTGTTGCTTGCCACTGTCTATACTTCCTAGGCAAAAACCAAACCTCAGAGAATCTGAAAAGATGTGAAAGTAAGCTTTCTAGTTTGGGGACAAGAGTGGAGGCCTTTTGACTCAGGATGAATGGCTACTCTGAAATCCCCACAGGGGGGCACTTGACATTCTCTGCCTTCTGTGTCCCTGCTGCCAGCTGGAGGACTGGCACACAGGATGTACCTGGCATCTGCTCACTGAACTCATAGACATACTGCCCGTGGACACAAGATGCTGCTCTACACCCTGGCCAGCTCCCCAGCAGGCAGTGAGTAGGTACACACTTGTGATCCACATGTAAAGGAACAGGGATATGAGATGGGTGGCTAATGCTCAAGAAAAGAAAGCCACCAGAAGTCAGGACAAGAGAGTGTATGTGAGCTGTACCCAAACAACAAGCAGCTTAGGAGGCTCATGCTGGGTGGGCTTCAATGCTGGCTGGTCTGTAGTAGACCGAGGGAACAGGGCAGGGCCGAAGCTCCTGCTAAGTTCCAGCTTCTCATTGGTCTTATATGTCATTGGGATTCCACATGTACCCATAACTTGTGCCCTGGTATGAGAGACTTCCTTGGTGGCTACTTCCATGGGTGGCATGGCCACCTTCTGCCATACTGTACTCCTGGACAAGGGCAGAGATGACACTGACCAGGATTCTGCCCTGTACAGGGGTGTTTAGAGCAAGGTCATTGATTCAAACATGGCCTCTTTGTCCAGAAAACTGCTGGAGGAAGCTCTTCACGTGAATGCCTGAAGACCCCTATAGCACGATTCTGTCACTGCTTGTGAAAATCCCTCTCACACGCACAGCAAAGACCCAGTGAGAAAACCTACGCCCACTTCAGGTGAGAAAAAATGGCAACCGATGCCCACCTCCCAAAGCCAACTCCAGTCATGAGCACTGTGCCACAATGTGTCCTGTTTGTCCAGGCAGCCCTCACTGCTGCGACTAGCACCTGAGAACTACTGAGAAAGGATATAGAAAGACTAGCAGTCTGAATCTGTTAACCAGTACATTCTTGGTAACCTATGATTAAGCCTCTGCCCTTTCTTAATAATCTGGTCTTGCAATGAAGCATAGTAACCTCCATCTTGTATAAAAACTGCTGTTTGAAATTTTAACACTGCTATTTTAGCTTCTGTAAATGCTTGCTTGCTTAAGTAATAGGAAAAATAAGACTACTCCCATTCCAGAGAGACCATGAACTATGCCCCAGTAAGAGTTGTCAGTGCTGGTGCCAGGCCAGGCCTTGAGATATTCTCACGGCCCCTTCTCTGCATACAGGCCTTCTTTCTCAGAAGGTCTGGAAGTTTCATTCCAAATTTGGAAGACAAAGGACTGAAAAAGGTATATATAAGAAGGGCTTCCTCTAGGCTGGCTGCTTAGACTTTGCATACAATATTCCTGTAAGCCCACTGGTGTTTTAAAGGACTCCAAAGTTGGCTTTTTAAGGCATCTCATGTTGGTTAGCTGATTTCCAATACAACAATAAGACCTATATTCCTAATTACTCACAATTTACAATGGGCCTTAAACAAAAGAATGTAACAGCTTAACTAGAGGCACTAACCAGAACAGGCATTTAGATACAATCAAACTTCCCCTTTTAACTGACTCAGGAGGGGCTGTGAAGCCCATCACAAGAGCCTGGTAAGTAGGAAACAGAAAGAAAACAAAGAAAACTAGGAATATCCTATCTAATAAGACGGAATATGCAAATTGACCATCGCATCGTCACAAAGATGTGGTGCCCATAGCCACAAGATGGCAGCACCCAGTCCCCTCAGCCCTGCCAGAGTCCCCCAGTCCTTTCAGCCCTAACTGCTTATTATGTCAAGTGGACCGAGAAGGTTTTCAGCAAGTATGAGTAGCAAGCCCTGGCGGGACCAAGGGAGAGCCGGCGGGCTCAGGGCTGCTGCCTCCTGTGGAGGCCCTCAGAGTTTGGTTCTGAAACTGCAGGAACCCACTCTAGTATGGGCTGGGAAGGAAATGCCACTGCCACTTGCCCAGAGCCAGGCCTCTGGTTAAGGAAGCGGGTCCAAGTTGCAGCCATGGAGTCTGGCGGGGCTCTCTCACCCCAGACCATTGTGGTTGAGCTCTAGCAGGGTGTCAAGCATCTCCAGGATCACTGTCTGCCCCAGGCCGCCTGTGGTGGAGCAGGCATGGGTTGACCATTTTAATGAAATGTGACACCTGTGCCCCACACCACCATTCCCTGGTCCCTTGCAAGGAGAGGGCAGTGGGATCGGGGGCACAGCCTCAGGACCCTGTTAAGAGGCACCAGAGCTTAGGAGGGGCTGGGAGCAGAGGGCCCCGGTCACCAAGCTGACAGCAGGATGGACCTGAGGTGTCTCCAGCCACCGTCACCTGCCCAGCGCTGGGCCGTGGACCCTCACTCCAGAGCTCAGCCATTGGAGGCACCGTCCTGGAATATTTTTCCTGTTATCTGGCTGGAAGTACAGGAGGCAGGAAGTTGAATTAGAGTCATGATTGTAATTTAATTTCTCCAAAATCAGAGCTATTTTATTTTCAAATACATCAGGGGCCAGGAAATGTTCAAAGGACTGGGGAACCATTCCCAAATCAGGAAGGGAAGTCACAGGGTATATACTATTGCTACAAATACAGTATTTCCTACTACTTACAACATTTACAATGTAATGTATTAGATGCCCTCCTATCACATGAAGTATGTATTCTCAGAGAGTAATATTGGTAGATATGTTATAGTTATGGCGGTATGTCATATCCTATCGATACTAATAAAAGGGTAATATGTTAATTAGACCAAGAGACCTTCCGGAAGACCTTCCAAATGTCCTTCTGGACAAAGCCATGTTGGTGGCGCCAAGGCAGAGGTGGTTAGGAGTGATCAGTCCAGGAGAGGAGGGCAGTTGGAGGTGATCAGGCTGATGGTGGGAGGCAGTTGGGGGTGATCAGGCCAGCAGGGGAGGGCAGTTGGGAGCAAGCAGGCAGGCAGGTGAGTGGTTTAGAGCCAGTGGTCCTGGATTGCGAGATGGATGTCTGACTGCTGGTTTAGTCCCGACCCCTAAACCAGCAGTCAGACATCCCCAGATTGGAGAGAGTGCAGGCTCAGCTGAGGGACCTTCCCCCCACCCCCGTACACAAATTTCACGCACCAAGCCACTACTGTGTGTGTGTGTGTGTGTGTGTGTGTGTGTGTGTGTGTGTGTGTATTAATCTCATTGTATCACTTATTCAGGCTTTGGATCTTTGTATCCCCTGAGCCAGCCATGCTGCTTGATTAAAGGTGTTTCCGGAAACCTCTGAGTGCTTGACTGTTGCTTTTTTTCACCAATTCCATGACATAAGAGGCCATGTATGTAGGCCTGTTTCCATATCTTACACCTTAGTCACCTTATTGCCTGCTTTCCTGCTTCTCCTTCCTGTCCCCGACATCTACAGCTCCTCTTCTCAGCCACTTTACCTTTGTAAAAATGTGTGTTTGAGTTTCTAGGCATGTAGCTATGGATCTAGCAGGTATTCACATGACCTAAGATTTTCACCTTGATTCCTCCCCATGCCCCACCACACGGTATCATTTACCATAAAGACCAGATGTGTGGTGGGCTGTCTGATGAGTTTTTTGATGGGGGTGTGGGAGAGGAAAGGTTTCTCCTCTGTCAAAAGGTCCAGGAAAAGAAAAGATCCAAGATGTTTAAGAACAGGAATAGTGTCCATGTGATGGATTCTGGAATGTGAATCAAATCTGAGATATGGAAACTGCAAGGCATGGATGGAAAGGAAGGCCTTTAGCCAAAATGTTTGGTGCAGAATAGGGGTCACTGAGGGCACAGGTCATTAAATGAAAATAGAACAGGTGAGTTAAGTGCAGTCTGGGGACAGAAAGGGAGAGGAGAAAAGAGGAAGTGAAGAAGGCTAGCAAGCTGATTCCCTTGGGCCTTCTGATGTGCCAATATCGCAGTCACATATATACATTATGTTCTGGAATGAATATTTGTTTATCCCTCAAATTCATATGTTAAATCCTACCTGCCCCCCGTCTCCTAATGTGATGGTATCAGGGGTGAGGCCTTTGGGAGATCGTTGGGTCACGAGGGTGGAGCCCTCATGAATGGGATTAGGGTTCTTATAAAAGAGACCCCATAGCCCTGGCCAGTGGTTAGAGTGATGGCCCACGAACAGAAGGGTCTCTGGTTCAATTTTCCCATCAAGAACACATACCTGGGTTGCAGGCTCAATCCCTGGCCCCAGTTGGGGCACACAAGGAAGGCAGCCAATCGATGTGTCTTTCTCAAATTGATGTTTCTCTCTCCCCTCCTCCCTCCCTTCCATTCTGTCTAAAAATCAATGGAAAAAATATCCCCAGTAAGGATTTTTTTAAAAAAATAGATCCCACAGAGTTTGCTCCCTCTCTCTGTACCCCACCATGTGAGGACATGGCAACAAATTGCCCTCTGCTATCCAGGAAATGGGTCCTTGACCTTGGACTGCCAAACTCCACAAGTGAGAGATACATGCCTGTTGTTGAAGCGCCTAACCTATGCCATTAGCTATACAGTGTTTTCCCTAATAGAAGGGTAAGTGCCTCCAACGGAGCTTATCTGTGCCTGGTGTGACTTTGTAGGGTCCATGGTACCCAACAACACAAACAGGTCCGTATCCAGTGAGATAATAAACTGACATCACCCTAGACTGGCCACTGAGAATGTAGTTCTTCTGATTCCATGCTAATTGAAACACAGAGGCCACCAAAGAAACAAAGGCCCTTCGAAGGTCCGTGTGCTGGACCTGAAGGTCTGGCAGTGACCTTCGTCTAACAGCCCATCGCTACTCCCACATCCCTTCTTCCAATTTAGCACCACACCGTCATGACTGCAGCACCATACCCAACCATAGATTCAATTAGCTTTATCTATCCATTAAAGGCAATTGGAAGTAACTCATTTTTTCCCCAAAACAATGTCCATCCTATATAATAAAAGGCTAATCTGCAAATAGATCGGACAGCGGAACAGGAACAATGGGTTGCTATGATGTGTGCTGACCACCAGGGGGCGTGTGCAGAACATGGCGGGCATTGGCAGCAGCGGGATGGTGGAGCAGGTGAGCCAGGGCACCCGACCAAGGTGGGGTGCCGGTCGCTGTCACTGGGGTGAGCCTCTGGTGGTTACTGAAAATTCTTTGCTCCTGTGCGCTGCCTGGTGCTCGCACCTGCTGCTGGTGCTGGCCCTGCTTGCACATGCTTTCCGCACTGGAGCCTCCACTTACACCCACTGCCAGTGCTGGCCCCACTCTCACCTGCTGCTGGTGCCCTGCCTGGCGCTGGTCCCAATCACTCAGCACCATCAGCAGGTGTAAGCAGTGGCTGCCGGCCCTGATTGCCTCTGAGGGCTTCTTCACCCCCCCCCTGTTCCTGAGTGGTGGTCGGGGCAGCAGCCACCACTTGCACCTGCTGATGGTGCTGGCCCCGCTTGCACTCACTGCTAGCACTGGCCCCAATCACTCTGAGCTGTCAGCCGGTGTGAGGGGGGCAGGCGCCATCAGAGCATGGGAGCAGCGGCAGGGGAATGGTACCATACTGGCAGTTGGGGGTGAGGGGGAGTGAGGCTGTGGCTGGAGGGGCTGGGCGGGGATGCAGAGGATGGGCTGAGACCCGCCCCTGTGGCTACTGTAAACTCAGACTTGTGACCCACACTTCCTTTCAAGGTGCACATATTCATGCACTGGGCCCCTAGTCTAATAATAAGTGGTTTGCCCAGCTGGTGTGGCTCAATAATTGAGCATCAACCTATGAACCAAGAGGCTATTGATTTGATTCTGGTCAAGGGCACATACCTTGGATGCAGGTTCGATCCCAGCCTTAGTTGAGCCGTGTGTGGGAGGCAACCAATTGATGTGTCTTCTCACTTTGATGTTTTTTGTGTTTTTTTTTCTCTCTCTGTCTCTCCCCATCCCTTCCACTCTCTCTAAAAATCAATGGAAAAATATCCTCATGTGAGGATTAACAACAACAACAAAAAGAACTTTTGAAGTAGATCCACATCAGCCTTCCACAGTAGTCTCTCTGGATGTTGAGGCTTATTTCTTTAAATTGTTGATATTATTGCAGATGTCTCCCATTTCCAACCCCCCACTCCTCCTTTGTCAGTGGGATTTGCATATATGTTCTTTAGCTATTCCCTCCACTTCTCTATCCAGTCTCCCCTCCCTATTCCCATCTGACAACTGTCAGTCTGTTCCATGCATCCATGCCACTGGTTCTATTCTGTTCTCCAGTTTATTTTGTGCATTAGATTCTATCTATGAGTAAGATACATATCTTTCTCTGACTGGCTTATTTCACATAGCACAATACGCTCCAGGTCCCTCCATACCGTCTCAAGGGTAAGATTTCCTTTTCTGTCACAGCTGCATAGTATTTCCTTATGTAATGTAGTGAGGTCAGTCTTTAATATCTTCATTCTATTTTCCAAAATTTCTACATATTTTTTTAACACAAATGTCTTAATTAGTAAAACAGATTTTAAAAAAAGAAAGAAATGTTTTTGAAAACTGTCTATGACAGCCTAGGAACCTGTAACCAATATCTGTATAAATCCTGGCTCTCAGAAACATACAGCAAACTTATGAAGTGAGGAACCATTTTGAATTGTGGGCATTCCTTGATAAAGGCATTTAAATGTAGTTAGAACATCACATCATCTCTATAAATTAAGGAAAAAAGTCATTGGCTTCAGGAGTTCTCTCTTTTATCAAAATTCATGTGACCCCAAGTTCTGAAAATCATACATCTGGTCTGATTACTGCTACTCAGGTGAATCATTCTTGGAGATGGATTATTTGTCCAATAGGCTTTAGGTATCTATTGTACATGAAAATTTACTTATATGCATTATTACTACATAAAATGTCTATGACACATATCTGTGTGATGTGTATGTGTACACAATTGCATATGCATACATATGCATACCTGTATGTGTAGAAATGTTAAATATCTTATGGGAATTTCTAGTTATTCCATCTTTAATGGCCTCCAAGCATGGTGAAGGGCCCACTGGCTAGATTTTTACAAACAAAATCATTAGGTAAGAAGTGTCGTGTAAATGATACCCAAGAGTATGCAAACTGTTAAGCGGCTGACTGTATGAGATGTTAGCCCAGAGCTCCATGGAAAGGTTACTGTCAAAGTCACAGCTGCTGCCTCCCCACATGCTGCAGGCAGAAAAGGAGCTTGGTGATAGGAGCTCATGTTATTTGTAAATGGATTTCAGAGACATTATGTGTGTAACTGACATATATTTATGTCTTTGTTCACCTGAATGTTGACAGCAAATGAGTCAAACAGCATAGCCCCTGGGATCTGATGTGTGATTTATAAGAGGAATTCAAGCCCTGGCTTCTCTCCCTCAGAATAAAAAAAAAACATTACATCTGAAAGGGATCTTAGGAATCATTTAATCCAAACTGCATATTTTATAGATGAAGAAGTGGAGGGCTTATAACCTAAGCCCCAGCCTTTTAGTCCTTCAAGGGAATTCTGTACTGCAGGTTCCAACCCCCCACTTCTCACTTTGTTGTTGGTGCACTGGATGGGAGGCTGGAGAGTTAAGCTCAGGGTTGGCACTTGGGGCTTCAGCCATTGTGCGCACTTGCAGCATCTGCCAGCACCCACGGTGGGACGCACAGGAAGCAGCAGATGAAGCCAGCCACACAGCTGCAGGGTGCTCCATCACTGGCCATGAGAATCCACGTGCCAAGGCCAGTCCACTCATTGTGAAGTGAACCTGGGACTGGGTTGGGAGGGTAGAGACACATGTGAAAAGGTTGTGTGAACTCTGAGGAATTGACACAAAGGATTCTGCAAATATTACTTAGTGGTGGAAAACTAAATAACTGCAACCTCTGTTCAGACACCCCGGGATAGCAACAAGCCTCCCAGAAATGACCTGACTACCCACTGCTGCAGGAAAGTCAGCTGCAAAATGCAAGCATCTATAGCCAGTGCCTGGGAAAGATGGGCTAAACTCTAGCTTGGTTCCTACCACTGAGGTAAAGATGTAGACGTGGTGAAAGGAAAGCAAATGCATTCTGAAGGCCAAATAAGACACTGGCTTCTCCCAAATTCAGAGCTGAGCCCTGGGGAACAGGTGGCCTGCACTGCACAAATCCAGTTAGCACATTGGCCAAGGGTCCTCTGTCACTCCAGCTGGGCAGCAGGAGCCTATGCAACCCATATGGTTGACACCAATATGTATGCTTACCACTCTCTTTAAATATTGCTGTGTTTTGTTCATATATATATATATATATATATATATATATATATATATATTGCTGTGTTTTGTGTGTATATATATAAAAGGCTAAGCGACCTTCTGGCCATTTGACTGGTAGCTATGATGCACACTGACCACCAGGGGACAGACACTCAACGCAGGAGCTGCCCAGTGACAGCAACTTTGCAGAGTGCCCTCTCGTACTCTGGGACCGCTTGGGAGATGTCAGAGAACTGGGTTCAGCCTGATTCCCACAGGCCAGGCTGAAGGACCCCACTCACTCCACAGACACCTTGGGCCGCAGCACCGCCTCAGGTGTGGCTGGCTGGAGAGGGACCATGGGAGGTTGGCTCCAGGGTGTGTCTGGCCTGTCTTGCCCAGTCCCACCCCGCCCTACCAGCCACCTTCTAATTAATTTCCTTCCAATGTGCATGAATATGTGCACCAGGCCACTAGTATACCTATAAAGGAGAATAACTCTAAAGATATTTTTCCTTACATGTGTGTGTGTTTGTATATGTGTGTGTGTGTGTGTGTGTGTGTGTGTGTGAGAGAGAGAGAGAGAGAGAGAGAGAAGAGAGAAAGTAGGGGAGAGAGAGAAAGGGACAGGTAAGAGAGAAAGTGTAGTCCTAGCCAGTTTGGCTCAGTGGATACAGCATCAACCTGCAGACCAAAGGGTCCCAAGTTCGATTCCTGTCAAAGACACATACCTCAATTGCAGGCTCCTTCCTGGCTCTGGCCCTGGTTGGATACATGCAGGAGGCAATCAATCAATGCGTTTCTCTCACAGTGGTCTCTCTCTCTGTCTTTCCCTCTCTCTTCCACTCTCTCTAAAAATCAATTGACAAATTGATTTTTAAAGAGGATTAAAAACAAAACAAAACAAAACACATAAAAAAGAAAGGGTATAAATGGGAGATATCTGTAATACTATCAACAATAAAACATATTTTAAAAAGAGATAGTGTAAAACTTTTCCACTATGCATGACAAAAGCATAGAGCTGTCCCTTTTCCTACCACCCCTAAAACACTTTTCTGCAACATAATCATAAAGAAAGTAGAATATGCCCTCAAAGATCCTGCTTTGCAAATAAAAGAAATGTGTCAACCAGGAAATCTGTACCAAATGTTTTGTTATTTTACATAAACTGAAAATCTTACTTTTCACCCATTCATCCTGTCAGCTGGCAGTGTGTGAGGCAGCAGGCTGCTTAGTTACAAATGCTGCCCGGTGGGTTTCTGGGCCCGTCTGCAAGCTCCTTCTCTCTCCCCACTTGCATCCCACAGCCCTCTACCAAGCAGGCCTGCGCACGCAGCCGCAGAGTGCCCGCCTGTGTGCACACAGGTCTCCGCAGCAATTTTCCGAGACACAGCACCCTCCCCGCACACAAACAAAAGCATCTGGGAGCAGCGCCAAGACATTTCCATCTTTAAGACACATGGCCAAAATTGGTAAAGATGTTTCTTTTATCGGGTTTCAGCAGGCAACACACACACACACACACACACACACACACACACACACACACACACACCACACGTCAGTAAAGCCTGCAAAGAAATGCACGCCTCTAAAGTGTCACCAAGCACACCAAGGAGGGCAAAACCCGGGGACTGGAGAAGGCTCAGCTCCCAGAGTTCCTTTTCCCCACGCACATTTTTCACGCAGTGAGCAGGCTGCGTGTGAGTTTACCCACAGAGCGTTTTTTCATGACTAAACATGCACATCTGATTTCATCGCTTTTTCTTTCTTTCTTTCTTTCTTTCTTTCTTTCTTTCTTTCTTTCTTTCTTTCTTTCTTTCTTTCTTTCTTTCTTTCTTTCTTTCTCTCTCTCTCTCTCTCTCTCTCCCTCCCTCCCTCCCTCCCTCCCTCCCTCCCTCTCTCTCTCTCTCTCTCTCTCTCTCTCTCTCTCTCTCTCTCTCTCTCTCTCTCTCTCTCTCTCTTTCTTTCTTTCTTTCTTTCTTTTTCATTTGGATGCAGCTGACTCACCATTTCCGTCAGTATCCACATTCAATGCCTCCGTCGTCAAACGGTTATTTCTCAGGGCTATGGAAAAGGAAAAGACAAAAAGCAAGCAAGACCGGTCCGCACGCCCTGCTGGCGCCCTGAACCCGCTCCTGGTGACTGTCCGCAGGGAAGGCGGGTCCGCAGAGCCCCCATTAGCAAGGCCCCAGTCACACGCACGCCCCAGAATCTGCACCCGATGTGCGGGGTTTTACGTCTTCAGGCGGAACAATAAGCAAGGAGAATGTGTGCAGATCTCCCGCACAAGCCTTTCCTACAGCCAGAGAACAAAAGAGGCACTGGGAACTCATGTCTCTCGTAAAACAGACGGCAGGAAACCAGGCCGGTCGGCAGGGAACGCCTAAGGACACAGGACTCTTACCCAGGCTTCCTTCTGCTGCACCCGGCGCTGTGTCGCCTTCAGGGGCCGCTGTAGTCACCAGCCTAGCAGCGTGCAGCCTGGAGTCTGGAAGCCAAGCTCCCCCTGGCGGCCTATCTGCCCCCCACGGCGACCTGCCTGTGCTTGCTGCCTCCTGACCGGCAAGTCCATGCAGGCTCTTTGTTTCGCACCTCCGTGACTCAGGCGCCCTTTCACTTCAGTTACTACACTGGCAACTCCTGACCGCAGGGGGCGTTCCCACGGCTCCTACGCTTCAACCCCAAAGCTTGGGTGGCGTCCTTTTTTATAATTTAGAAGAGGGAAATACAGAAAAGCTGACTGCATGAATTTTGCATGCTTTCTCTGTTAACAAGGCAAGATAATCACATAACGAATGAGATACACGGTGCAACTCCACAACTCTAGTCAAGTCCGATGGCACCATGATGTTTAAAACATTCAAACGCGATTCACAGCTACGTGTTTTCTCGGGGTTATTACACACTCTTTAGGAATGGAATCCACCCAACAACTAGTCAAGTGCTTCCGGAGTTTCACTGTGGCCCAGGCATTGAGGGAAGTAGACAAAGAGGTGGCAGGCTGACGCGGCTGGCCCATCTGTCGCCTCACAATGATCTGGATTGAAAGGCCCCCTGCCCCTCCCTGCCCCTCATCCCCGAGCAGCTGAGATCCCAGGGCCTCGCGCCCCGCCCCCCCCCCCAATTCCTAACAGCCCTTTCCCACAGAGGGACCCCACCCTCCCCGGGTCCTGCACTTAATCCTCAGGGTGGACTTTCTCTTTTCAACCTGCTGTCAACCTCTTCTAAGCTCACAGCCATTACTTCTGACTCTTCCTCACATAACCAAATAAGACTCGCTACTTTGTGGTGTCTACTGTATGCCTGTAGACATACTTGATCTTTAGCAGTGTGCAGATGCATTAATATTATACCCATGAACATTTAAATAAGTCTGCAAAGAAGGTTGCTATGGACATCCCACCATCCAGGGATGTGAGTTATTAGCAAGCTTAGGCCTGATACTATCGTGTTGAGAAAGAATGATGATTCAACCTGTGTCTTTGACACCAAGCCCACATACTTTCCACTATTTTCTCTGCCTCCCCTCTTCCCTCCTTTCTTTCCTTCCTTCCAGATCAGGTCAGCACTTCCTCGCTTTTTGGCACTACTACATATCCCAGACTCCTTCTGTATGTTCCCTGCCTCTGCCCTAACACTCAACCATCCTCCTACTTCCTTCTGCTGCAGAGGGATGTTGTTAGAGGTCTGATTGAACAACTGAATGGACTCCCATCCCTGGGGACTTCCCAGTCACTGACCTTTAGACCACTTCGCAACTGACATTCCCTTTTGCTGAGTGCTGGCTAAGACCACTCTCCACTTGCTAACACCATTATCTGTCCCCTCTGGACCTGCCCAGAGAATTCTCTGCCCAGAGAAAGCCCTAGAGTCCTTTAAAATCTCTGATTCTCTGTCCCTGGGTGCTGGTACCATTTTGGGGCTCAGCCCATCTGATATCCAGATGACATAATAAATTAATAATTATTTACCCCTTTTGGCCTCATGTGTTCCTACTTTGGGGAACTTAACAATATGAGAATCCAAGTTCTGGGTGCTGGTGGTGCTTTAGGAATCCACTGTTAAAGAAGGCCCTCACTGAAGTCTTGCTAAAGACAAACCACTTTTATGGTCCTTAGAGTGAGGCATAATCACCAGGGTCTATAAGACGCTCAAACGTTTTCATAGCTTGTGCTTTTCAGTGCTTAAGACTTTACATCAGATATGCTTCTAATAAATTGCATACCAATTTGCCTTTAATTGGCACAGGATATTTGTGCCCATGAAAATTTCCACAAATGAGGGAACAAAATAGCACACACACTCCTGGAGAACCCTTCCTCCCAGCCTCTCAGGTGGCCTCGAGGAAACCTCAAACCTTCCCCAAGTCAGTTAGTTTGAATTGAGCACCATGCCCACTCTCAGGTTCCTAGGCACGCTGTCCACCCTGCACTCTCACAGCATCCTGCACCCTTCACCTTTACCTTTACCTTCACCTTCACCTTCACCTTCATCTTCACCCTCATGTCCTGAGCAAGCCACAGCTACTTGGGTGGACAATACAAGCTCCCAAAGTCAAAAAACCAAAGGAGACAAGTAACATCCAGATCACAAGAGAAATGGATTTCATGTTGCAAGAGAATCACAAAAAGCCTCTTTGAACAGACTGCAGAACCTCAGAGGGAAGACAGGGAAGGTGAGTGGGTGGTAATCAACCAAAGACTTGTTTGATATGTGCATAAGCCATGGACACAGACAGTAGGGTGCTGAAGGCCTGGGCCAGGGGTCTGGGGTGGGCTAGAAGAGGTCAATAGGGAGAGAAAAGGAACATATGTAATACTTTCAACAAGAAAAGCTTTACTTTTTAAAAAAGTGAATAAAAGAAGGCTTTTTGAAAATATCTGGACAGACTGCCATTGGG
Source organism: Myotis pilosus (assembly GCA_036010255.1). Taxonomy (NCBI): domain Eukaryota; kingdom Metazoa; phylum Chordata; class Mammalia; order Chiroptera; family Vespertilionidae; genus Myotis; species Myotis pilosus. The sequence continues at coordinate 617,154 of JASKON010000048.1, forward strand.
GCCGCATTCCCAGTGCAGGGAACATTCACTGCAGACCATACTGACTGCTCTGGACCAAACACCAGGGTGGCAAACTTGTTCAGTCAGGTTTTACTGGGCACAGCCTGCTGGATGAACAGGCTATGGCTGTGTCCATGCTACAGCCACACAACCGAGGATCCAGAATAAGAACAGTGCTCCCCAAAGGCAAAATATGGACCACCCTTTACAAAATTTGTTGGCCTCTGAGCTAGAGCTGCATTTCTCAGATTTGAGTGATGCACAGTCTCATTTAAAATAAAACAAAACATTAAACACACACACACACACACACACACACACACACACACACACACACACACACAGCCAAAGCTAGCCCTGGCTGCTGTGGCTCAGTTAGTTGAGTGGCATCCCATGCACCAAAAGGTCACTAGTTTGATTTCTATTCAGGGCACACGCATGGGTTGTGAGTTCAGTCCCTAGTGTAAGAAATGAACCTCTGTGATCAATCTCCAGCATGGTTGGCTTCTGATGGAATTTGCTAAGTTTTCCCAGGGCAAACAGAATGGAGGGAGGGGGAAAGAGGATGTGGGAACAAAGAACTGCAAAAGAGGGCCAACATGGTGGAAAATCCCGAGGTGTCTGCTTGAGCTAGACAGGGGAGGTGGAGACAGCTAGAAAGGATTCAGCCCAATATTTTAAACTAGAGGCCTGGTGCACAAAATTTGTGCACTTGGAGAGGAGGAGTTCCTCAGCCTGGATTGTGAGAGGTTGCAGGCCAGGCCAAGGGACCCCAGTGATGCACGATCGGGACCAGGGAGGGATGTGGGAGGTTGGCCAGTTGGGGAGGGCTCCAGGGCATGTCCTGCCTATCTCACTCAGTCCCAATTGACTGGACACCAGCAGCAAGCTAACCTACTGGTCAGAGCGTCTGGCCCTGGTGGTCAGTGCATGTCATCATGAGCAGTTGAGCAGACTTAGAATATCATTAGGATATTAAACTTTGATTGGTTGAATGGATGACCAGACACTTAGCATATTAGGCTTTTGTTATATAGGATGGCCCAATGGGAGACAGCAAGACCTAGGCAATGTATTAGGAAGCAGGTGACCAAATACTACTCAGCCAATGAGGAACCGGAGGAGGGACTAAATAAATAGGCTATGCTCCCTGACCCACGTGTGTTCCTGTACAATGGATGCCCGCTCTTGAGAGTGTTATCAAAAGTCTCATGTTCACCATTCTTCTGTTTCCCAGTCCGTCATTTGAAATTCAAACAAGTGAGCCATTTCTCACAATTTGGGGGCTCATCTGGGATTTCTGTGCCCTAAATAGGGAGGTACCCCAGTTGAAGGGTAGGTGCATCCCACCCAATTTTGAGTGGCCCTTTGCCTGGGCCCCATCTCTTTGTGGGGGCCATAGATAATCCCAAGACTTTTTCTTCAGAAGATGGCAAAAGGATACAAAGGGGCACACGCACAGCAATCAGGCAAGTCTCATATATGGGCCAAGGTGGAAAATTGGCCTAAATACCATATTGGTGGTTGGACATCCTTGGAGTCCGAGTATATGTGAGTGGGAAAGATCTGGATCATAAAGCGAATGTAGAGTTCTAATCTTCGCTTCTGTTCTCCTGCAAGGGAAATGACCAGAGAAGGATGAAGCAGATCTTGGGGACTGCGAGACATCGCCAGTATGGGGGATTGAGCATGAACAGAGTCACAAGGTGAAAGATCAGTCAGAGGCCAAAAACCAGGACTAAGGCTTTATTAGAGGAGAAGGACCTGCCGGGCTGTCTCGAAAGGGGAGGACAGCAGCACGTGCAGGGGTGGGCATGCCTTTTGAGGGGCGGAATGGGAAGGGGTGGGGGCTTAGTGTACTCGGCGCACACTGATTGGTGGCTTACTGCATTGTCCATATAGGACAAGAGCTTAGGGTATTTGGCAGGTGTGGATTGGTGGTCCAATGTATAGTCCATATAAGGTACATGGTTAGTCACTCAGGTATTTCTGGGCTGCAGGTTATGTCATATTCCACCCGCCAGTTGGGGAAAGGGAGGATCTATCATTCCAGGCTTTTGGTAATAGTAAAAATATTGAGAGTCAGGGCAAGGTCAGGGGGCAAGGATCTGTCTTCCATTACTACTTCCTGCTGAGAGGGGATGTCATCAGGGGCATCTGCCCGGGGTCTCAAAGATTCCAGTGACATAGGTGTCTCTAGGTTCTGAATTCAAGGCCAGATAGATTTCTTCCATCTTATAGTTGGCGAACACCTGCATTCTGTTCTGCAAAAAATTAGTGAATCAGCGCATGAGACAGGGGCCAAAGAGCAAGATTAAAAGAATAAATACCAGTGGACCTAATAGTGGGAGGAGCCATATAGTAAGTGAGCCAAAGATGGCATAACCCACTTCTAGATGGTTATGTCATCTTTGGTCAATTCTGTCCTGGTGGGATTTAATGTGATCTTTGACAATTCCTGATTCATTTACAAAGTAGAAGCATTCTTCCCCAAGAAAGACACAGGTAGCTCCTTTTTCTGCTGTCAAGATACCTAAAGCACGCTGGTTCTGTAGGGCTACCTCTGCTAAGTAGTCTAACTGCCTTTGAAGGGATTGAAGGGAATTGCTAATGATGGAGATATCTTCTGAAAATTCAGCAGACAATTTGTGGTAGAAATGAACAGAGGAGGAAATGCCTCCTATGCCTGTCCCTACTGCAGTGAGAATTCCTGTACCCACTAAGAGGGGAACAAGGGCTGCCCTTTTGTGGTGAGACCTGAGAAGACCAATAGAGGATTTGAGTTCTCCCTCTGTTCTGATAGAAAGATTGGGGTTAGGAAGACATAGAGGCAGAGTGAGTGTGACAGGTGCTGGGGGACACAGGTGTAGGCTGTAGTCCCACAGAGGAGAAAAATACCCAGTGGAGGGCAGGCTAAGGGAGGGGGAAAATGTATAGATTGTGCACAGTAGTAAGGTGTAGGAGTAGTTGAGGTAGTGGTTTGAGAGGTATTTGTTAAACAGGTAGTGTTTTCTGTATTAAATAGAGAGATATTGTATAGGGTGTGTTGAAGTCTGGTATAGGTAAGAGTTAAATTAGTGGTCCAATAGGTTGTGATTGGAGTGGCTATGATGAGGGTTTGAGCCAGTGACAGACAAATCCAACAGGATTTACAGAAGGAGGGCTTGATGTTAGAGAGTAGATGGAAAGTTGTGTTGACGAGGGTGTGCAAAGGAGTAGTTTTGGGGTCTGCAGGGCGAGAGAGAATGTCCTTTAGTGGGGGAAGGATAGGTCGGGGAATAATATAGGTTTTGATAAAGACAATTATACCCCTGGGGTCCCTATCTCTCCCATCTATTCTAATTCCTGCTGGCTGAGGCTGGCTCCAGAGTGGGTCTGCTGGGTTTAATATGGTAAAGCTGACAGGATTACACGTAAGGGGGCCACAGTCCAAGGGGGGTGGGGGTGGGGTTAGGGGTTTACTAGCGGACTATGTAAAGCACCAGAGTGGTAGTGAGAACACTGTCAATATGAACAGTAGAACTCCCCTACATTGTCACAACCCCCTTTCTGGCGATATTGCAGGCATAGATATTTGTGGTCAGTGGCATAGGCCTGATACTACCCACTGCAGATAGACCTCCCTGGGGCCATGGCCACGCAGGCATCGAAATAGAGAGTGACACTAGAGGATTTCCCATTCCAGACAGTAGAATTGATGACTCCCTCATCATCCCAAGTCCGTTTCACCTGAAAAGACCAAAAACCTTCATTGGTGCACTCATTGCTAGCTGCCTGTAGGAGGATTATGGTGAGGAGACGAGACATATAAAAAGGAATTTGAAAACCTGAGCTTCTTCTGGAGTGAAAAATTGGAGGGTCCCTTGCCAGGTAAGAGCCTGTGAGGAATGATGGGACATCAGGTCCTGGATGGTGCTGCTGAGTCTTCTTCGGGGATGGTGGGAGGCATTTGGTGAGCCTGAGAGAGGTGGGTATTACAGTGAGCGTGGGAGGGGATGTTAGAATGGGCTGTATCCAAGGGAAAAGAAAATAGGAAGGAAAGGAGCAGTGGAAGCCGGGGACCTGGGTGGTTGGATAAGAAGCCAGACTCTGTGCTGGCTTAACTTCTTATTTTTACTGAACCCTAATTAATCCTTGCTGTTTTTCTGAATATTCTGGTTTAGCTTAAGAAGTGTCCAGCAACCTTGTCCTGCCAGGCTTGGAGACCGAAACCTCACTTTCTTGCTCAGAATAAAATGGCCCTTTTACAATTCTTGTAAATAGTTAATTTAGATCCCTTTCTTTCTTTCTTTCTTTCTTTCTTTCTTTCTTTCTTTCTTTCTTTCTTTCTTTCTCTCTTCCTCCCTCCCTCCCTCCCTCCCTCCCTCCCTCCCTCCCTCCTTCCCTCTTTCTTTCTTTCTTTCTTTCTTTCTTTCTTTCTTTCTTTCTTTCTTTCTTTCTTTCTTTCTTTCTTCCTTTCTTTCTCTCTCTTTCTTTCTCTCTCTCTCCTCCCTCCCTCCCTCCCTCCCTCCCTCCCTCCCTCCCTCCCTCCCTCCTCTTTCTTTCTTTCTTTCTTTCTTTCTTTCTTTCTTTCTTTCTTTCTTTCTTTCTTTCTTTCTTTCTTTCTCTTTCAACATTTCTCTTTTCCTTCTCATCACATACACAACCTTCACAAATTTCACACTTTTAAATTAACCTTCAAACCTTCTTTCTATGTCTTCCAAAAATGCATAGCCATGCCTCAGACCTTCCATTAAGGATTTCTCACTTTCAAGAAAGTATACATACTAAGAGCTGGTGAATTAAGACATATATAGCAATCAATGTTTCAGTATTGTATGCTATTTTAAAGTATTTGGATGTTTATCATTTAACACAGCACTGCTCCAAAGTCTTTAAGTTAATCAGGGCTTTGGAAAATTATGTATAGGTACATGAGGCTGGAGAAAATGCAGGGGGAGAAGGGAGTAGGCCCTGCAGTCTGTTCCCAGGCCTCTAGCCACTTGGATTTTAAAACTGCCACATTTTTCCTAGAGATAATGATCTCAGTTTCTGATAATAGCTGGACTGTTTTGTGGTTTTTTTTTAAAATTGTTTTATTGCTTAAAGTATTACAAAGAGTATTACATATGTCTCCCATTTGACCCCGTAATCCCACTTCTAGGAATATATCCCAAGAAAACAGAAACATCAATCAGAAAGGATATATGCACCCCTATGTTCATAGCAGCACAATTCACCATAGTTAAGATCTGGAAACAGCCTAAGTGCCCATCAGCAGATGAATGGATTAGAAAACTGTGTTACATCTACATGATGGAATACTATGCTGCTTTAAAAAAGAAGGAATTCTTGCCATTTGCAACAGCATGGATGGAACTGGCGAGCATTATGCTGAGTGAAATAAGCCAGTCAATGAAGGAAAAATACCACATGATCTCACTCATTTATGGATAATAAAGACCATCATAAACTGATGAACAAAAATAGATACAGAGGCAGAGCAGCCTCGAACAGACTATCAAACTACAGTGGGAAGGCCAGGCAGGGTTGGGGGGTAAGAGGGGGGATGGTAAGAGATCACCTGAAGGACTTGTATGCATGCATATAAGCATAACCAATGTACATAAGACGTTGGGGTGTAGGAGAGGCCTGGGGATTGTCAAGGGCGGGGGAAAAAATGGCCGGGCTGTTGAGTAAACCTGTGCAGTCAAGGAAGTTGATTTTTGGGAAAGGTAGAGTGGGTGAGGGGAGCGGGGTGAGAAGACGCTGAGGTCAGAGCAGTTTTCAGAGCATTAAAAGGGTGAGAATGTTGGCCTTGGGCTCTAAAGACTCAATGAGGGGTCCCTTCGCCATGTCATGTCATAGGGGAGCTTTGCAGGAAGACTACAGTTGTGGACTCGGAGGTGAGAGTACCCAGTGAGCCTGAGGAAGGAGAACATTTCTTGTTCAGAGGAGGGGACAATCACAGAGTAGATAAGGCATTTACAGACCCGGGAATGGCTTGGCCTTGTGGGGTGAGAGAGTGAAACTGAGGTAGATGACTGTGGTTTTGGACAACTGGGCTTTATGAGGGGATACATGGTATCCCTGGCCAGGCACCGAGGTAGAATAAGAAAACAGTGAATGGGGAAATTTGGTAAGATGCTGTATAGAGGTGAGGTGGCTAATGACTGTGAGACTAATAATCCATCAACCCCCATAATAGAGACTGAGGAGTGGACAAGGTCCCAGTGAATTTGAAGAGGGCAGAATAAATGGCCCAGTGTCAATTAAAAAGGAGATCAGCTTACCTGCCACCACAGTCTTTACCCGAGGCTCTGTCCTGGTGGTGTACGTCAGTGGGGCACTGTTGGGGCCTGGGCAGTTTCTTGGGTGGCCAGTCCCAGGAGGTCTGGGAGCTCCAAACTGGATCCAGAAGGCAGTCATGCTGGACTGGCTGAGGCCTGACCCAGAGGGCCAGACTACAGTCTGCTTTCCAGTGGCCTTTTCCTTCCTCACCTTGGGCAGGGGCTAGGCGGGGGTCTCGGCTTTGAGCAGGACTTGGCTCAGTGTCTTTCCCTGATGCATTTGAAGCATGGACCCAGAGGAGGCTTAGCCCCTGACTTACCCGCAGTTTGAAGACTGGCACGTTGTTTGGGTTTGTGAGAGCAGTGGCTAGGAGCTGGAAGGCCTCCTACTGGGCCTCAGCCTTGGTCTGATCTTGCCTTTGTTTTTGGATTTGGGTCTCCTTGTCTCTATTATTAAAGACCTTAAAGGTTAGGTTAACAAGGTCTTTTTGAGGGGTTTGTGGAAGTTTGCTGTGCATATTGGGGGGAGTAAAGGTGGTGAGGTCAGTGGAAAAAGAAACCTGAGATGCCTTTCAAGCTGTGAGGCTGGACATAGAGAATGGGGCATGGGCTCAGACTATGCCATCAGTTCCTGCTGCCTCCCTCAGGGGTAAAATGGATGCAGAAATAGAAGAGGCTGTTGAGGAAGGCAGTCTTTGGAAGGTCTGAGAATGTTAGTGGAAAAGCTGTTTTAGAGTTCATGTTCTCAGGATTTGGGCTTTCAGGGATTGGGGAGAAGGGGGCTTCTGGTTAAGAGGGTCTGAAGAGAGAGAGCCAAGGCATTTTTTGATTTGATAAAGATCAGAGAGTGAGAAGGGAATGGCTACCCAGATAATACCCTCCTCCGCTGCAACCTTGTGCAAAGGGAACTGGCCAGCCACCTGAATTTGGTTTCTGGCAATCACAGGGGCGGAGATTCAGTGGAGAGCACACAGGGGAAGGTGGGCAGTTAGAGATCTCAGAGAGTAGAAAGTGGGATTCAGGTTTCTACGGCAGGGTTGTAAGGGTCAGAAGACAGAGAAAAGAGCTGAGAATCAGTTTGAAAGGGCAAAAAGGACTTTGCGAGGAGGATCTGATGAGTGGAACATAAGGAGCAAATCTAGGGGTGAGAGCGGAGGGGAAATAAATCCTGTTCATAGGGATTTCAAAAGCTTTCCCTGTCTGGTGGCAAAAATTACCTAGATCTTAGAGGATATTGGAATCGAAAGTGCCATTTTCTGGCCACTGACAGCCATTGTCAAGTTTATATTGTGGCCAGGCAGTGTTACAGAAAAAAAAAATGAGCTTCTTTGGTTTGATGTAGCCAGAAAGACCAAGGGTCAAGAGATTGGCAAGGAGACACCCTAAGGGTGTGTTTCAAGGGGGTTTGGACTGAGAGGTCCCCATGACCGGAGGAAAGGGCGAGCGGAAGTTGGGGAAGGAACAAGGAGCATCCTCCTTTTCCCTCAGCCAACCTGTAGTGAGAGAGAGAAACGAGGAAAGGTTCCAAGGTCGTCACCCTTAGACCTTTCCCGCGGAGTAGAGAGAATTCCCAGCCAGGTACCTGGGCTTTCATAGAACGCACGAAACGTGTAGCCAAGGAGATGGGAAACTCTGTAGGCTCTAATGCCCCTCCAGGTCACAGGGAGAAAGAGAAAAAAAGAGAGAGTGTTGGGAAAGTTCCTGAAGCCTACTGGTGGAAGGGAAGTGACGAGATCCCCATGTGTCCTGGTGTGGCAGGGTTTGAGAGGTGTCCAGAGCAGGCCAATCAACTCAGAACTGTTGTACCACTGGTAGAGCCAGAGCAGGAGTCAGAAGCTCAGGCCTAGGTTCGAGGATCGTCCATGCTCCCGTTCACCTCTTCCAGGTTTTGGCACCAAAAATGAAAGATCAGACAGAGGCCGAAAACCAGGACTACAGGCTTTATTAGAGGAGAAGGACCTGCTGGGCTGCCTCGCAAGGGGAGGACAGCAGCACGTGCAGGGGTGGGCATGCCTTTTGAGGGGCAGAATGGGAAGGGGTGGGGGCATAGAGTACTTGGTGCACACTGATTGGTGGCTTACTGCATTGTCCATATAGGACTAGAGAATTTGGCAGGTGCGGATTGGTGGCCCAATGTATAGTCCATATAAGGTACATGGTTAGTCACTTGGGTATTTCTGGGCTTCAGGTTATGTCACACTCTGCCCACCAGTTGGGGGAAGAGAGGATCTATGACAAGGCACTTTCTGAGCATGGGAAATAAAAATTATAGGCCTATGGATTACATTTCCCCAAATAGTGTAATGGGGATAATGCTGATCTTCTGGAGAGGGGCAGTCCCCAAACCAGGGACAGGAAACATTGCTCTGCTTCAGTGTTGTGTTTTTTTTGGTCTTTTTCTTCTTAAAAAATGCAGGAGATTTGTGGTTTCTATGGGTTGTGCACACCTGTATAAGAGTGTTTCTGTTGATATTTTATGTCCCTTTCTTGTTTGGTTTAATTTGATTAAAGATGGGGCATGTCCCACTTTGGGGAAGTCCAGTTATGTGTGGCAAGGCTGAACATGTGACAGAGATTGTAGGAACGTACCCTCTTGCTTTCCCTCTATTGGCATCAGTCTCCAGAAATTCTTAGTGAGATTTCTATCTGTGTGTTTGTAATGTAATTTTGACTTTCTATCATTTGGAGACTTGAATTTGCTCTTCCCTTGTTTATAAATATAGGAACAGATTACATGGAGAAGTAGGGAATATAGGCATGGGGAAGTAAGCAATGCAGGCTGGATTGGGACTCCATTGTTTGGGCAACAAGGTTAATGTTTTCATGACAATGGGCAGTTCTTGAATGTGAATGGATTGCATTCCAAGGTTGACTCCCAGGTCCTGGGGGTGTACAACTCCCAACCAGGTTGGTATGTCCTTTCTGTGACTAGAAAGGGCAATCTTGGTATTTCCCATAACTAAAACTAGTCCCCAATGTTCTATTTTTGCCCTTAACACTGGGAGGAACATAACTGCAGAAGCATACTCCAGCAAGTTGCAGAAATAGCAGTGGGAGGTGGAAGGGACACTCTCATTTTGAAAAGAAGTGATAAGCCCATGAGTTATCCCTGTTACAAAATTTGCCAAGAAAATGCTTTGGGTAATAATAATTAGCTTTAAAATCTCAAAGTTGTTATAAATATAACAAAAGTAAAGGTTTTATGATAAAGCTTTTTCAGTGATAGATATATATGCCTAAACATAGTTTTCCAAAGTTTTTGGTAACTTAAAACTTTTGAGTTTGCTGGGTTAAATAGTAAAATAATACTAATAAAAAAGTTAATATCTTGGTATTTTGAAATAACAGGATACTGAAACATTAATTAATCTGAGTTTACTTACTTTTGGATTTTTATCCTGAAGAATCTACAGGGTAGATTTGAATCTGTTAATGATATGCCTTATATTTTATTTGAAATATGAAAGGGCGAGGATTATACCCTCCATTTTACCCTAGATCTGAGCAGCCATGTGCTCGGCAAGGTTTCTTCCCGGAAGCCCAAGCCTCTGCTAGCCACACCCAGGATTTCTCTAAAGCAACCAATGACAGTCAAGGGAAGTGCACGCCATAGATATGACCACATGCTGTATAACGAGACACCGACTTGCACCTGGCCAATCGGCAGGGCCCACAGTCCCCTCTCCTCCCCTTACTCCACCCCCCCATAAAACTCCTCTTCCCACCAGGCTAGCCCTCTCTTTGCCACTTGCCGCTGTGTTGGTAAGGAGGGTAGGGGAGCCAAACCTGGGTTTGAATAAAAGACTCTCTGCTTTTGCATCGGACTTGGCTGGCTCCCTGGTGTGGTCTCTTGGGGATCCTGAAATCTGGGTATAACAAAATATATCTATTAAAATGCTCCCATCTGAGAAATTGCTAAGTACTTAACTTGCCATGTAAAATTTAAGTTTTCTAAGAGTTAAAAATTTTAGCTAGTTGGAACAAAATTACATGGTTTTGGCAAGAGAATGCATTTTGGAAGGGAAAAGGAAATAAAGTTGTTCTAAAGTAAAATGAGTAATAAGGTTTGTAAAGTTATAGGAGGATTGTGAAAAGATATCTTAAAAGGAAATTACAGGTAATCTGAATAATAAATTTAATTATATAAATGAATCTAAAGTAAGCTAATGCAGAATTTCTTAGTCTTTTTTCCAGGGAAAAAGTTTTCTGTTAAAAGGGAAAATGTATTTCCTGTATTTGCCTAGGAAGCAAAAATTCTATAAATTATTGAAATCAAATATTGTGTTATTTTAATTACTTTAAAAAAGTGATATAGTCTAATACTTTCATAATAATAATGATGATGATATATAATCTTATGGTAAAATAAGTTTGACAACCTTCCTAGGGTTTGAATTTTAAGAAAATTGCTTTGACCTAGAGTGGGTTGTAGGTCATTCCATTAGGCCCTGGAATGCCTCAAGAGTTTGTTTTTATGAAGGAAAATGTTATACTGAAGGTACATGGAAGCTTTGTCAAATAAAGAAATAATAACTATATTCCATTTATATATGCATACTAGTGTCCCAGTGCACAAATTCGTGCACATTGAAAGGAAATTAATTAGCAGAAATATTTTAATGTCACTATTCACCCTTTCTCTATAATAGAAGTGTCAACTAAATTCACGATCAAGAATGACAGATTGAAACACAGATTTGTGATTGGCACCAGTAAGAGCTTTACTAGTATATGTATTGTGCCTGTGAGAGTCAACTTAGCTTTTTATATCTATAGAATAAACTTTCTTAATTAGACCTGCTTTCTGATTTAGCTAAATTTTTTCCAGTCTAGTGAAGCACCCCAACTTCTCTTTCAGGTAATTGTCAGCAACACAGCAGTAAATATCAACATGAAGCAGATTATTATTGTAGATCATGCAGGGAGACAAGGCCCACCATTTCTTACTATTTTCAGTCTGGTCAAGTTTTCAAGCTTTCTAAATCTGTTTCTGGCTAATGAAAAGAAAATAGGATTCTACTGAGTCTCCTTTCTATCTACTCCAGGACTTCTGTGAGGATCAAATAAGATAAGGCACGGGAAAACGCTTCACAGATATTTGGTTAAACTGTAAAATGTTTCCGCCTGGCTATAAAGAAAGTTGTGTTCCTGGTCTGAAGAAAATCCAAGGCTAGCTGATAGAAAGAGGAAGCCAGGCACTGCTATGTGAGGCAATCACCTGGTGCCCACAGCCACCGTTTCTGTGCTGTGCTGAGCCGTGGTCCACATTTGCACCATGGGGTCTTGGCTGCATCGGCTGTGATTTGCTGGGGGTCACTCTAGAGTATTGGGGGGCCTGTGTCCCACTTGGGGGAAGCCAAGTGTTGCTTTGTGGGTGCCAGGTCTGCAGTACCGTTTCTCTGTAAATGGCCAGTGCACGTCATGACAGCTCCTGCACTGAGCATCTGCCCTCTTGTGGTCAGTGTGTGTCACAGTGACCGGTAGGACAGTTGGACAGTTAGCATATTAGCCTTTTACATATATACTAGAGGCCTGGTGCACAAAAATTTGTGCACTCGGGGGGCAGGGGGGTCCCTCAGCCCAGCCTGTGCCCTCTTGCACTCTGGGAACCCTCGGGAGATAATGACCTGCTGGCTTAGGCTGCTCCCTGGTGGCAGAGGGCAGGCCTAATCCCTAGGTGCAGCCCCTGGTCGGGCTCAGGACAGGGCCGATTGGGGAGTAGGGGCACCGCCCCCTGTCATGCAAAGAGTAGGGCGGATCGGGAGGTTGCGATGCCACCCTCAGTCATGCTCAGGGTAGGGCCGATTGGGGGGTTGGGGCACCGTACCCTGTCACACTCAAGGCAGGGTTGATGGGGAGGTTGCGGCACCACCCCCTGTCATGCACAGAGCAGGGCCCATCAGGGGATTGGGGCACTACCCCCATCACACACAAAGCAGGGCCCATCAGGGGGTTGGGGCGCCGCCACTCTCACACTCAGGGCAGGGAGAATGGGGAGGTTATGGCTCTACCCCGTCACACACAGAGCAGGGCCAGTGGGGGTGGGGGGCGTTGGGGAGCTCCCCCCTATCAGGCACAGAGCAGGGCTGATCAGGGGGTTGGGGCGCCTTCCCCTGTCACAAACAGAGCAGGGTGGATAGGGAGGTTGTGGCCCTGTCCCCTGTCACACACAGAGCCGCAGGGTGATCAGGGGGTTTGGGCACTGTCCCCTGTCACGCTGATCCCGGTGCTGGGAGGCATATTATCCTTTTACTATATAGGGTAGAGGCCTGGTGCATGGGTGGGGCCGGCTGGTTTGCCCTAGAGGGTGTCCTGGATCAGGGTGGGGGTCCCCACTGGGGTGCCTGGCCAGCTTGGATGAGGGGATGATGGCTGTTTGCAGCTGGTCCCACACCATTCAGGGTAGGGGTCCCCATTGGGGTGCCTGGCCAGTCTGTTGAGGGGCTGAGGGCTGTTTTCAGGCTGGGGGTAACGGAAGCTCCCAACTGCTCCTTTTTTTCTTTTTTTCTTTTTTTATTCTGGGCCAGCTTTAGCTTTGATGCTTGGCTCCAGCTCTTAGGCCTCTGCTGCTGAAAGTAAGTCCTGGCCTTTGCTTACAATGTTGCGAATCTGCTGGCTGAAGTCTGGAGGTATTTGTTACAGAGTTTCTGAAACTGATGGCTCAGAGGCCTGAAGCGCAGGTGGGGAACGTTGGTTTCCTCCATCACTGAGGCAAGCAAGCTTCATGTTAGTTTCAAGCTGCCTGGCTGCCGGCCATCATCTTGGCTGACAGTTAATTTGCGTATCTCGCTGATTAGCCAATAAAAAGGGTAGCAGTCGTACACCAATTACCATGTTTCTCTTTTATTAGTGTAGATGTAGATTATTAAACTATATTCTGATATGCTTTCAGTTGTAACAAATTGTTATTAGTTATAACATTGTATTTTACAGAAAGGACAAGATTCCATGTCATTTGCATTATAATAAAATCCATAATCCTATCATTTTAAATTTCATCATGTCATTTGGAGACAGTTACTGTTTTGTTATAATGCATTTGGAAAAATGTTACATCTTCTCAGGAATACACGGAAAGGACTGGCAAGGAAAATCAAAGAGGATTTAAAGCAATTTGGTGTATTTTCCTCCCCAAATGATCCCTCTAAAATTTGGCAATTCTTTTTTTTTTTTAAATATATTTTATTGATTTTTTTACAGAGAGGAAGGGAGAGGGATAGAGAGTTAAAAACATAGATGAGAGAGAAACATTGATCAGCTGCCTCCTGCACACACCCTAACTAGGGATGTGCCTGCAATCAAGGTACATGCCCTTGACCAGAACAAAACCTGGGACCCTTCAGTCTTCAGGCTGATACTCTATCCACTAAACCAAACTGGTTAGGGCTAACATTTGGCAATTCTTAATGAATAAATCATGGCAATGCATTTCTTTTTTTTGTTTGTGGCCTTTCTTTTTAAATTAAATCTTTATTGCGCAGATTATTACAGTTGTTCCTCTTTTCCCCCATAGCTCCCCTCCACCTGGTTCCCACCCCACTCTCTGCCCTTACCCCCACCCCACTGTCCTCATCCATAGGTGTATGTTTTTGTCCAGTCTCTTCCCGCACCCCCCCCCACTCCTTCCCCCCACCCGAGAATAGTCAGTCCACTCCCTTTCTATGCCCCTGATTCTATTAAATTCATCAGTTTATTCTGTTCATCAGATTATTTATTCACTTGATTTTAAGATTCACTTGTTGATAGATGTGCATTTGTTGTTCATAATTTGTATCTTTACCTTTTTTTTCTTCTTCCTCTTTGTAAAGGATACCTTTCAGCATTTCATATAATACTGGTTTGGTGGTGATGAACTCCTTTACCTTTTTCTCATCAGTGAAGCTCTTTATCTGACCTTCAATTCTGAATGATAGCTTTGCTGGATAAAGTATCTTGGTTGTAGGTTCTTGGCATTCATCACTTTGAATATTTCTTGCCACTCCCTTCTGGCCTGCAAAGTTTCTGTTTAGAAATCAGCTGACAGTCGTATGGGTACTCCCTTGTAGGTAACTGAGTTCTTTCTCTTGCTGCTCTTAGGAGTCTCTTTGTCTTTTGCTCTTGGCATTTTAATTATGATGTGTCTTGGTGTGGTCCTCTTTGGATTCCTTTTGTTTGGGGTTCTCTGTGCTTCCTGGACTTGTAAGTCTATTTCTTTCACCAGATAGGGGAAGTTTTCTGCCATTATTTCTTCAAATAGGTTTTCAATATCTTGCTCTCTCTCTTCTTCTGGCACCCCTATAATTCAGATGTTGTAACGCTTGAAGTAGCCCCAGAGGCTCCTTACATTATCTTCATATTTTTGGATTCTTTTTTCTTTTTGTTTTTTTGGTTGGGTGTTTTTTGTTTCTTCATATTTCAAATCTTTGACGTGATTCTTGCGATCCTCTATTCTACTGTTGGAACTCTATATAATATTCTTTATTTCAGTCAGTGCATGCTTAATTTCTAGTTGGTCCTTTTTCATAACCTCTAGTGTTTCACTAGATTTCTTGAGGGTCTCATTAAACTTATCCGTGGTTTCTAGAAAATTCTTGAAAAACCTTATAACCGTGGTTTTGAACTCTATATCCAGTAGTTTGCTTTCCTCCATTTCTGTCATTTGTGACCTTTTTCTTTGTCTCCACATTTCGGCTGCTTCCCTGTGTTGATAGAGTGGCTTTCTGTGCTAGGTGTCCTAGAGGGCCCAGTGGCTCAGCTCCCCAATTACCTGAGGTGGACACTCTTGGTGCACCCCTTTGTGGGCTGTGTGCACAGTCTTGTTGTAGTTAAGCCTTGATTGCTGTAGGTATCACTGGGAGGAATTGACCTCCAGGCCAATTGGATGTGAGATGCATCTGTGTCTATGGTGGGAGAACTTCTGTACTGGAGACACCTTTCTGGGTCAAGACTTGCTTCAGTGAGGCTTTGGTGCTCACTAAATCTGCTCCCTGAGTGTGTCCCTCATGGGTCTGTTGAATTGTAATCTGGAAAGTCCCACTCTGACCACTGAGTACACTGGCTGTTGGGTCTCTAAGGAGGGCTAATTTAGCTTCTTCCTGAGGCTACCCAGCAGGAGCTATGGAGAGATCTTCAGATTTCTCTTCTTTGTTTGAGGTTTGGAGGTGCCCAGATGAGGCCCAGCTGTGAAGCAATGCAAGCTGCTGTTGGGCCTTGGGCCTTGTTGTAGAAGTTCTGGGTCTCTCTGAAACAGCTGCAATTTGTTAGGTAATTTTCAGATTGCAAAGGGCCAAGCCTTTCATATGCAAAAGCCTCTGCACACAACTTGGGTGGAGTGGGGCCTCAGGGAATCAACATGGCGGAGCAAACAGCTATGGCTGCTCCACAGTCCTACCCTAAGAGGCCCGCATCTCAGTGTCCCAGTAATCGCTGTAAGCATCTCTGAGAAAGCTGCCCTCGAGTTCCACCCACTGCCAGACATTCCAGTTTCTTCCCAAATGAGTCTGGGTCCTCAGACACTTGGTCCCGAACTGGAGTTCAGAGCAGTCAGGACCTCTAGACTCCCTCCTGATTGAACAAGACAACCATGTCCTCAGTTGCCAGCCTTTCCACGTGGGCCTCTGTACCTCTGCACTTTACTTCCACACCTCCTCTAAGTCTCAGTGTGCTTTTCTCTTTCCTTCTCATTGTAAAATTTCCAATCAGCTAGCCTTCCTGTAGTTCTGGATGATGTCTGTTTTGCTCTTAGTTGTATTTTTGAAGTGGCTGTGAGAGGCAGCAATTTCTGGTGTTTACCTATGCTGCCATCTTGGTTTTTCGGCAATGCGTTTCTTTGCATAAATTCAATAAGAGTGGTTTCCAGCCAGAAAAAGTTTGGCTCAGTGGATAGAGCATCGGCCTGCAGACTCAAGGGTCCTGGGTTCGATTCCGGTCAAGGGCATATACCTTGGTTGTGGGCACATCCACAGTGGGGCGCATGCAGGAAGCAGCTGATCGATGTTTCTCTCTCATCGATGTCTCTGGCTCTCTCTCCCTCTCCCTTCCTCTCTGTAAAAATCAATAAAATATATATATTTTTTTAAAAAGAGACTGGTTTTCAATGGTGGTTTTGTTGACCAAAATTTTTGACTGGACTTTTATGTTTAAAGAGTCATGTCTGCCCAAACCGGTTTGGCTCAGTGAATAGAGCATCAGCCTGCGGACTGTAGGGTCCCGGGTTTGATTCCGGTCAAGGGCATGTACCTGGGTTATGGGCACATCCCCAGTAGAGGATGTGCAGGAGGCAGCTGATCGATGTTTCTCTCCCATCGATGTTTCTAACTCTCTATCCCTCTCCCTTCCTATCTGTAAAAACTCAATAAAATATATATATTTTTTAAAAAGAGTCATGTCTGACTGGTGATTTGAAGCCAGAAAGAGTGCCATGGATGCCGGAAGCCAGTCCATTCTTGCGGCTTGACACAGTCACTGCAGGGAAGAAACATCTGCACATGTTTGCTCCCTGTTTTAGCGCTATGTGTTTAACCAAGGTCACCTCTCTGAGAAAGGTTGTTTCCCCAGTTGAGGATTTTTACCTGGAGTTAAGGATTAACAGCACTAAGGAAGAGAAAAATCAGTAAAGCCCCTTAACTAAGTGCCAGGCGGGTAGTTAATCACTTTAACTATGAACAATAACGCTTAAGCTACATAATCTTTACTTAGGATAATCTCCTTCAGTTACTTCCTTGTAGCTTAACAGAACAATAGAGTAGTGACCTTGGAATGGAGATAACAAATGCCCTAATCTTTGGAATAGAATGGATAGGATTAAAAGTCAACTGGTATAAAAACAGATGTAACAAGAGAATAAAGGTACAACTTGGCTAGAGAACCTGGCTAGAACCTGGCTATAGAACCTGGCTAGGCTGCTGATTAACTAAACGCTGTCTCCATGTCATTCCTTCTTCGCCAACTCTGTCTACATTTTTGGGCACCCCTGGACCTGCTGGGGCTGGACCCCAACACATGGAGAAAGCCTGGTATCTTTGTTGGTAGCCCTGAAAATGGATGGCACTGGAGCATTGGGCTGATACCCTGCCATCGCTGGCATTTGGTTGGAGTGGGAGGGCAGCAGTAAGGGCATCTCTGTGTCCCTGCCAAACCCCCCATGCAGGCTATGCCATGACGAGTAGGAGGGCTGCTGAAGTGGCCCTTGAAGCCTAGGGCATGGGCCCTGGTGGACCTGCTACAGGTACAGATCTTGGTAAGGAATTGACCTAACCCAGCAGATATTGCAGGCAGCTGGATGCCTTGCCTTCTCTGCCCTGAGGGGTACACTGAGACTTAATCATGAAATTCCAGCATAGGCAGTCAATTGCTAGTCTTGTGCTTATGCAAACAATCAGGACATACTGAAACTAGACTTAATGCAATAAGTAAATTGGTCTTAATTTGTCTAGAATAAAAATAAGGGTGATTTTAGGGAGAAAATTTATATTTCAACTAGAGACCTGGTGCACGAATTCAGGCATGGGTGAGGTCTGACCGGCCCACCCTGATGGGGGTCTATCAAGGGAAAGGGACCGCAGGTGGTTGGCTGGACAGCCCCGCCCCTGATCAGAATGTTGAGGGTTGATTGGGGGTGGGGTTGGCCAGGGGGAGGGGCTGTGGGTGGTTGGCAGGCTGACCCTGCTCCTGATCAGGGTATTTGGGGCTGATTGGGGGCAGGGCTGGTTGAGGCCCAGATGAGGCTGGTTGGCTGTCGCATTGCACATCATAGTCACTGGTTGTTCTGGTTTTTCTGCCATTTTGGTTGATGGGCTTTTATATAGATGGATAGGGAATTATTAAAACTGAAATGATTTTCCTTCTCCAGACCATTTATTGCAATTCTTGCTGTTTTAATTTTTTCCCAATAATACTAAATTTTATAAAACCATTTATCTCTATCAGGCTTCAAGCCCATGTCCAGGCCTCATTATCCCTTTGACAGAGAGCAAGGATCTCTTGGCTCAGAGAGAAACCCTCATCCCTCCTCAGCATGAAGCAATTTCAGAAGAGTCTCTGTGCCTCCTTTCCCTGAAATATTTTAGAGCCAAGACCTTTGAGGGGATGTGATAGGCAGTTAGATAGACATGAGCAGGGCAAGGAGGATGGCAGAACTGGTGGAGAATTGGTTGGGGCCCTGAAATGTGCTTGTCACCACTCCAGCGGCTCTAAAGGCAGCAGTGGAGAAACCTGTGTAGACCCTCTCCTTCTCTCTTCCTCTAAGAAAGCCAGCAGGTTTTAGAACAGCTAATGAAGATAGGATCAATTAGTGTAAAAAAAAGAGGAGGGAATTTGTAAGAAATGGGCTTCTGCAATCCATGATCAGCATAGTTGGGTTTTGAAGGAAATGGTTACTGAATTCTCCAGGGCAAACAGAATGTAGGGAGGAGGGAAGAGGATGTAGGAATAAAGAACTGTGCACGTGGCCAGCATCCTGTTGGAAACCCTGACATGTCTGCTTTAGCTAGACAGGGGGAGGTGGAGATAGCTAGAAAGGACTCAGCCCAATTTTAAACATTATTAAGTCTCTTCAGAATGTTATTAAGTCTCATGTTTGCAGTTTTTCTGTTTCCCAGTCTGTCATTTTAAATTCAGACAGGCAAGTCATTTCTCACACTGGTCAAGATGCATAGAATGTTTCTCTTTGTCTCTGTCTCTCTCTCTCTTTCTTTTTCTCTCATCAATAGAAACCTATTTTTAAAAAAGTAAAATAAACAAAAAAACAAGAAAAATAATTTTCCTTGGGGATTCCCAGTATCGACGGGAAATTTTTAACTGACATAAAGTTTACACACACTTATCCACAGGGGTATGTGTTCCAAGACCCCCCAGTGGATTCCTGAAACCATGGGTAGTACCAAACTTTATATATACACTATGTTTTTTCCTATACATACACACTTTTCCACTTAAAGGAATTATTTATGGTTCCTCTCTGGCATGGTGGAACTGTCAGCATTTCTACTCCTTCACTGGAGGCTAGGAGGGGTAGGTAGCGGAAAGCGCTGTTAAGTAAAACAAGGGTGACTTCAACTCAGGCACTGCAATGCCATGGCAGTCAACCTGATAACCATTGGCTAACCAAGATAGCTACTGAGTGAGTGTTGGGTGGGGAGTGTATACAGTGTAGACAAACAGGACAAAGAGAGGAGTCTCATCCTGGGTGGGACTGAGCTGGACTATTCTAGATCCCATAACACTCTCAGAATGGCACACAATTTAAAACATATCAACTATTGATGCTTGCAATTTTCCATTTGATATTTTTGGACAGCAGGTAACCACAAGTAACTAAAACCATAGTAAGGATGGGACTATCTATCCTATCTAATAAAAGAGAAACATGGTAATAAGCGTACAACTGCAACCCTTCCCATTGGCTAATCAGGGCATTATGCAAATTAACTGCCAGCCAACATGGTGGCCGGCAGCCAGGCAGCTTAAAGTGACCATGAGCCTTGCTTGCTTCAGTGATGGAGGACTCTAATGTTCCCCGCCTGCAGCTACAGGCCTCTGAGCTGCAACTCTAAGCAACTATGTTACAAATATAGAAGCTAAACAAAACCCCAGAAAACTACTTTAGTCCGTGGGGCTTCAGCCAGCAGGATCGCAACATTGTTTCAAATACAGAAGGTAAACAAAGGCCAGAAACCTGCTTTCAACAGTGGAGGCCTAAGAGCTGGAGCCAAGCCTCAAAGCTAAAGCTGGCCCAGAATAAAAAAAAAAAAAGAAAAAAAGGTGCGGTTGGGAGCTTCAGTCACCCCCAGCCTGAAAACAGCCCTCAGCCCCTCACCCAGACTGGGCAGGCACCCCAGTGGGGACCCCCACCCTGAAGGGTGTGTGACCAGCTGCAAACAGCCCTCAGCCCCTCACCCAGGCTGGCCAGGCACCCCAGTGGGGACCCCCACCCTGATCCAGGACACCCTTCAGGGCAAACCAGCCAGCCCCACCCATGCACCAGGCCTCTACCCTATATAGTAAAAGGGTAATATGCCTCCCAGCACTGGGATCAGCGGAGCCGAGAGGCCCCCTGGCACTGGATCAGTGTGACAGGGGGAAGCGCCCAAACCCCCTGATCACCTTGCGGCTCTGTGTGTGACAGGGGCGAGGCCACAACCTCCCTATCCACCCTGCTCTGTTTGTGACAGGGTGCGGCACCCAAACCCCCTGATCAGCCCTGCTCTGTATATGATGGGGTAGAGCCATAACCTCCCAATTGGCCCTGCCCTGAGTGTGACAGTGGTGCTGCCCCAACCCCCTGATCGGCCCTGCTCTGTGGGTGATAGAGGGTGGCGCCCCAAGCTGTTGATCCACCCTGCTCAGTTGTGAAAGAGGGTGGTACCCCAACTCCCCTATCGGCCCTACTCTGTGAGTAACAGGCAGGAGCTTCTCAACCCCCTGATCGGCCCTGCTCTGTGGGTGAGAGGGCGGACCTCCCCAACCCCCTGTTGGGGCCTGCTCTGTGCATGACAGGGTACGGAGCTCCAACCACCCTGATGGGCCCTGCTCTGTGAGTGACAGGGGGTTGCACCACAACCTCTCCATCGACCCTGCCTTGAGTGTGACAGGGGGCAGTGCCCCAACACCCCAATCGGCCCTAGCCTGAGCATGACTGAGTGTGGCATCGCAACCTCCTGATCCGCCCTGCTCTGTGCATGATAGGGGGCAGCGCCCCAACTCCCCAATTGACCCTGCTCTGTGCCCGACCAGGGGCTGCACCTAGGGATTGGGCTTGCCCTCTGCCACCTGGGAGCAGGCCTATGCCAGCAGGTCGTTACCTTCTGAGGGGTCCCAGACTGCAAGATGTCATGGGCCGGCTGAGGGCCCCTCCTCCCCACCGAGTGCACAAATTTTTGTGCACCGGGCCTCTAGTCTACTAATAAAAGAGAAACATGCAAATTGGTGTCACTCCACTACACCCACCAGCCAATCAGAGTGACTATGCAAATTAACCTAACAAAAATTTGTATATGCAGGCATAGAGCAAAGACTGAAGGCTCCGGCCATAGTGAAGACTGAAGACTGAAGAGGTTTGTCTTCTCTGCTGCTGCTCCAGCTAAGAAGCCAAGCCTCACTGTGGCTGGATCAAAGGCCTGGGTTCCAGATGCCAAAGGAATACCGGTGCTAGCAGCCAGGGGAAAGAAGGCCTATTGTGCAAATCTTCGTGCAACGGGCTTCTTTTATATATATAAAAGCATAATATGCAAATTGACTGGAAGGCAGAATAATGGTCGCTATGATACACACTGACCACCAGCGGACAGATGCTCAATGCAGGAGCTGCCCCCAGTCCGCAGGCCCTGATTGCCTGATGGGGAATGGGGAAACAGGGGTGCATGGCAGCAGGCATGGGTGGTGCCAGGCCAACGTGGGTACAAGTGAAAAGGGCCCCAATCAACCACTGGTTGCCCCATACACAGAGGGAGACCTATGTCAGTGACAGAGGGTGGGACTGGCCTCTGGAAGCCGGAGAAGATCAGCCCCGATCACAGGCTAGGCCTAGGGCCCCTATGGATGAACAAATTTTGTGCACTGGGCCTCTAGTTGTCCCATAAACTTCATCCTTTGAAAATGTATCATTCAATAGTTTTAATATATTTACAGACTGCACAACCATCACTAGGTAATTCCAGAACATTTTCATCATCCCCAAGGACACTTCATGCTCATGGCAACCATTTCCATATATCCCTTCATTCCTGCTAACCACTAATCTGCTTTCTGTCTCTCTGGATTTGCCTCTTCTGGGTATTATAAATATATGGAATTATGCAATGCATGGCTTAAATTATTTCTTATTATATTATTGTCTAAATAGAAAATATTTTTCTTATTTTACAATTATGAAAACACAAAACAATTTGCAAGTTATATGAGAGCGAAGTTAATCTTACTTTAAGTGATGGGTAGGTTGCAGGATGCCCAGAGGCCCAAGCCCCAGGCTGCTGCCGCAAGGACTGCCATCCTCAGCTTTCAGTAAAGCTGTTGGTCTATCTCACAAATAAAAAATAAAGGGATACGTTATGTGGCCTTGCTGAGAGTAAACTGTTACTCATAGCCCCAGACACTGCAGTGGGAGTTCTTTTGGGCTCAGATGAAAAAGAGCCTGGAGCCACAAGCAGACTCATCACTTGTGTTTTGACTGACAGGACACAGAACTCTGTTGCTTTGCCACCTTGAGGTCTTGAGCGAGACCTTGGCTTACATATGAGAACATGAACTCTTTCCTTCCACCAGGCACAATTTTGACCTGCCACTTCATATACACAAAGGTGTGGTCATGCACAACACCGAGAATAGTCTGATAGATTTTAAGATTAGCAAGGACATGAAGACACAAAAAATTAAAGTTGAAAGGAGAGCAAGCTGCAGTGCAGTGTTAAAGAAAAGCTGAAGATGGTGTACTTCTCAAGGTACTGCTCTGTCACTCTGCATGCTCCTACCTTCTCTTCCACATTCCCTCCTCTGAGTCCTGCTGCTGGTGCAGGATGGTGAGCTCCGTGGTGGGCAAGGTAAGAGAGTGCTGCTTGGGGTCCTCCAAGGAGGGTACAGACACAAAGTACTCCTTTGAATTCTTGGAGTACATGGAAGTTTTACCCATGTTTAGGATATGTGGATGCCCTTCCTTCCTTCCTTTCTCTATCTTTATGGTTCAAAATATTACATATGTCTCCCCCCACCCCCATTGATGCTCTCCATCCAGCACACACCACTACCCCAAGCCTTTATTACCCCATTGTCTGTGTCCATGGGTGATGCATATATGCATACAAGTTCACTGGTTGAACTCTTCCCTCCCACATACACTCCCCCACCTCTGAGGTTCCAAAGTCTGTTCTATACTTCCATGTCTCCGGATCCACTCCATTCTTCAGTTTATTTTGTTAAATAGATTCCCCATATAAGTGAGATCATGTGCTACTTGTCTTTCTCAGATTGGCTTATTTCACTTAGTATGATACTCTCAAGGTTCCTCTATGCTGTCTCAAAGGGTAATAGATTCTTCTTTTTTACTGCTGCATAGTATTTCACGATATAAATGTATCATAACTTTTTAGTCCAATCATCTGCTGATAGGTACTTGGGTTGTTTCCAGAGCTTATAAATTCAATTATAAATTGTGCTGCATACATTCTTTCTGATTGGTATTTCAGGATTCTTGGGATAGAATCCTAGAAATGGGATCACTAATTTTTAGAGGAAACTCCATACTGTTTTTTCATAATGGTTGTACCAGTCTGCATTACTATCAGCAGTGCATGAGGGTTCCCTTTTCTCCACATCCTCACCAACACTTGCCATTTCTTGATTTGTTGATAGTAAGCCATTCTGACAGATGTAAGGTGATATCTCATTGTTGTTTTAATTTGTATCTTTCTGATGATCAGTGACAGCATTTTTTCATATGTCTCTTGGTCATTTGTATGTTCACTTTGGAAAAGTATCTATTTAGGTCCTTTGCCCATTTTTTAATTGGATTGTTTGTCTTTCTTTTGTTAAGTTGTTTGAGGTGTGTTTTTTTTTTTTGTACATATTTTGGATATTAACCCTTTATTTGATGTATCATTGCCAAATATGTACTCTCATATAGTGGACTCCCTGTGCAGAAGCTTTTTATTTGATGTAGTCCCATTTGTTTATTTTCTCCTTAGCTTCCTTTGCCCTATGACAGTGATGGCGAACCTATGACACATGTGTCAGAGGTGACACGCGAACTCATTTTTTTGGTTGATTTTTCTTTGTTAAATGGCATTAAATATATAAAATAAATATAAAAAATATAAATCTTTGTTTTACTATGGTTGCAAATATAAAAAAACAAATTCTATATGTGACATGGCACCATAGTTAAGTTAGGGTTTTTCAAAATGCTGACACCCCAAGCTCAAAAGGTTCGCCATCACTTCCCTAGGAGATGGATCTGTAACATATTGCTATGAGAGATGTTTGAGATTTTGGTGCCTAGGGATTTTTTTAGGATTTTTATAGTTTCAACATTTTATATTTAAGTCTTTTATCCATTCTGAGTTTATTTTTGTGTGTGGTGTAAGTTGATGGTCTGGTTTCATTTTTTTACATGTATCTGTCCAATTTCCCCCACACCATTTATTGAAGATACTGCCTTGACTCCATTGTATGTTCTTACTTCCTTTGTCAAATACTAATTGAGCATAATGACTTGGGTCAATTTATGAAGTCTCTGTTCTATTCCATTGATCTATATGCCTGTTATTGTGCCAGTACCAGGTTGTTTTGATTACAGTGGCTTTGTAGTATAACTTGAAATCTGATATTGTGATTACTTCAACTTTGTTCTTTCTCAAGATTGCTGCAGCTATTCGTGATCTCTATAAATTTTTGGAGTATTTGTTCTGGATCTGTGAAATATGCTATTGGTATTTTAATAGGGATTGCATTGAATCTATAGATTGCCTTGGATAGTATGGACATTTTAATGATGGTGATTCTACTACTTCATGAATATATACTCTTCCACTTGTTTATATCTCCTTTTTCAACATACTGTAGTTTTCTGAGTGCAAGTCTTTTACCTCCTTGAGTAAGTTTATTCCTCAGTATTTTATTTTTGTTGTTGCAATGAAAAATAAAATTGTTTAGTTTCTCTTTCTGAGAATTTATTATTGGTGTATAAAAAAGCCCCTGATTTTTGGGTGTTGATTTTGTATCCTGCTACATTGACAAATGCATTTATTAAATCTAGTCATTTTTCGGTGGAGTCTTTAAATGTTTTTTAAAAATTGATTTTTAAAATATATTTTTATTGATTTCAGAGAGGAAGGGAGACAGAGAGATAGAAACATCAATGATGAGACTCAATGGTCATCTGTCTCCTGCATGCTCCCTACTGGTGGATTGAGCCTGCAACACTCACATGTGCCCTTGACTGGAATCGAACCCAAGACCCTCCAGGCCACAGCTGATGTTCTTGCCACTGAGCCAAACCAGCTCTGGCCTTTAAAAAATACATGTTTTTTTTTAAATTGATTTTTAAAATATATGTTTTTTTATTTCAGAGAGGAAGTGGGAGAGAGATAGAATGAGGTTTTCTATGTACAATATTATCTCATTTGCAAAAAATGAGAATTTTACTTCCTCCTTTCCAATTTGTATGCCTTTAATTTCTTCTTGTATGATCACTGTGGCTAGGATTTCCAGTATATATCTATACTAATAAAAGGGCAATATGCTAATTAGACTGGGAGACCTTCCATGAGACCTTCCGGACATCCTTCTGGACAAAGCCATGATTGCAGGGCCAAAGCAGAGGCGGTTAGGGGCAATCAGGCTGACAGGGGATGGCAGTTTGGGATGAGCAGGCTGGCAGTGGGGGCAATTTGGGGTGAGCAGGCTGGCAGGGAGGAGGGCAGTTCAGGGTAAGCAGGCTGGTGTCGGGGGGAAGTTAGGGATGATCAGGCCAGAAGGGGGGAAGTTGGGGGCGATCAAGCCAGTAGGAAGAGTGGTTAGGGGTGATCAGGCAGGTAGGCAGGTGAGCGGTTAGGAGCCACCAATCCCTGATTTCGAGAGGGATATCCGACTGTCAGTTTAGGCCTGATCCCTGTGAGGTCCAAGATTGGAGAGGGTGCAGGCTGGGCTGAGGGACACCCCTGTCTCCCCTGTGCACGAATTTCATGTCCTGGGTCACTAGTCTATACATAAAAAGCCAAGTGACTGGAACACTGGAACAACTGGAACAACTAGTTGCTATGATGTTCACTGTGGCCAGCCAACCAGCCCAATTGGGGGTGAGGCTGGCCAGCCAACCTCCAGTGGCCCCTTCCCCTGATGACCTGGTCTGATTGGCCCCCATTTGGGGTGGGCCAATCAGACTTCACACGTGCATGAATTTGTGCATCTGGCAGCTAGTGCTGAATAAGTGTAGTGAAAGTGGTCATCCCTGTCTTGTTCCTGTTCTTAGAGGAAATGATTTTAGGGTTTTGCCCATTGAGTATGATGTTGGCTGTAGGTTTTTCATATATGGGTTTTATCATGTTGAGATATGCTCCCTCTATTCCCACTTTGCTGAGTTTTTATAAAAAAACTAGAGGCCCGGTGCACAAAAATTTGTGCACTCAGGGGGCAGGAGGGGTCCCTCAGCTGGGCCTGTGCCCTCTCGCAGTCTGGGACCCCTCGGGAGATAACGACCTGCTGGCTTAGGCCTGCTCCCGGGTGACAGAGAGCAGGCCCAATCCCTAGGTGCAGCCTCTGGTTGGGCTCAGAGCAGGGCCAATTGGGGAGTTGGGGTGCCACCCTGTCATGCACAAAGCAGGGCAAACTGGGAGGTTTTGATGCCACCCTCAGTCACCCTCAGGGTGGGGCCAATTGGGGGGTTGGGGCACCGACCCCTGTCACACTCAAGGCAGGGTCGATGGGGAGGTTGCGGTGCCAACCCTGTCATGCACTGAGCAGGGCCCATCAGGGGGGTTGGGGCTCCGTACCCTGTCATGCACAGAGCAGGGCCCATCAGGGGGTTGGGGAGCTCCCCCCTGTCACACACAGAGCAGGGCCCATCAGGGGGTTGGGGAGCTCCCCCCTGTCACACACAGAGCAGGGCCCATCAGGGGGTTGGGGAGCTCCCCCCTGTCACTCACAGAGTATGGCCAATAGGGGAGTTGGTGCACCGTCCCGTCACACACAGAGTAGGGCGGATCAGCAGGTTGGGGCGCTGCCCTCTATCACCCACAGAGCAGGGCCAATCAGGGGGTTGGGGCGCTGCACCCTGTCACACACAGAGCAAGGCTGATCAGGGGGTTTGGGTGCTGCCCCCTGTCACGCTGATCCCAGTGCCAGGAGGCCTCGCGGCTCCGCTGATCCCCGTTCTGAGAAGCATATTACCCTTTTACTATATAGCATAGAGGCCTGGTGCATGGGTGGGGGCCAGCTGGTTTGCCATGAAGGGTGTCCTGGATCAGGATCGTGGTCGCCACTGGGGTGCCTGGCCAGCCTGGGTGAGGGGCTGAGGGCTGTTTGCAGCTGGTCACACACCCTTCAGGGTGGGGGTCCCCACTGGGGTGCCTGGCCAGTCTGGGTGAGGGGCTGAGGGCTTTTTTCAGGCTGTTGGGTGACTGAAGCTCTCAACTGCTCCTTTTTTTCTTTTTTTATTCTGGGCCAGCTTTAGCTGTGACTCCAGCTCTGTGGCCTCTGCTGCTGGGAAAAGAGAAACCCTCGGGCTCAGACTTGTGTTCTATAATCAAAACTCTGTATCAACTCCAGCTCTGAGATCCTGGCTCGCTGAAAGCACGTTTCTGGAGTTTTTTTTTTAGCTTCTATATGTTATTATGTTTCAAACTGCCCGCTCAGAGGCCTGCAGTGGCAGGTGGGGAACGTTGGAGTCCACCATCACTGAAGCAAGCAAGCCTCATGTTTAGTTTAAGCTGCCTGGCTGCCGGCCGCCATCTTGGCTGTCAGTTAATTTGCATTTCTTGCTAATTAGCCAATGGGAAGTGTAGCGGTCGTATGCCAATTACCATGTTTCTCTTTTATTAGTGTAGATGGGTGTTGGATTTTAACAAATGCCTTTTCTGCATCTATTGATATGGTCATGTGATTTCTGTCTTTCAATTTATTTATGTGATGTAACACATTTATTGATTTGCAAGTATTGTACCTGTCTTGGGTACAATATCCTTGGAAGAATTTCCACTTGGTCATGGTGTATAATTTTTTTAATGTAATGCTGGATCCTATTTGCTCATATGTTGTTGAGGAGTTTAGAATCTATATTCATCAGGTATATTGGCCTGTAATTCTCTTTCTTTGTGGTGTCTTTATCTGGTTTTGGACTTAGGATAATGCTGGCGTCATAATGAGAGTTTGAAAGTGTTCCTTCCTTTGGATTTTTTGGAACAGTTTGAGGAGGATAGGTGGTAGTCCTTCTTTAATGTTTGGAAAAACTCCTCTATGAAGCTGTCCTGGCTGGGCCTTTTGTTTGCTGGGAAATTTTTATTACTACTTCTATTTCATCAGTTGTTATAAGCCTATTCAGGTTATTTATTCTTTCTGATTCAGTTTAGGGAGATTGTATTTTCCTAGGAATTTGTCCATTTCATCCACATTGTCCAGCTTGTTGGCATTTAGTTGTTCATAGTATTTTTTTTACAATCCTTTGTATTTCTGTAGGACAGTGGTTACTTCACTACTTTCACTGCTGATTTTATTTATTTGAGTCTTCTCTTTATTTCTTGATGAGTCCAGCTATCAGTTTATCAGTCTTGTTTATCCTTACAATGGTTTTACTTTTTTTTTTTTAATCGCTATGTCATTTATTTCTGCTCTAAACTTTATTTCCTTCCTTCTACTTACTCTGGGATTTTCTTGTCCTCTTTCTAGTATATTAAGTTGTAGGGTTAAATAGTTTATTATTAATTTTTCTTTTTTTGAGGTAGGCCTATAATGCTTTAAACTTTCCTCTCAGGATTGCTTTTGCTGTGTCTCAGAGATTTTGGGTTGTGTATTCATTTTAGTTTTTTTCCAGGAAGTTTTAAATTTCTTTCTTGATCACATTGGTAACCCATTCATTGTTTAATGACATGCTATTTAGCCTGTGGAGTCACTGTTTCCTCATTATTTTTTTGTCTGGAAGACCTGTCCAGTGAAACCAGTGGGGTATTAAAGTCTCCTACTATGATTATATTGTTGTCAATCTCTTCCTTAAAGTCCTCTAGAAGATTTTTTATATACTTAGGTGCTCTTATATTGGTAGCATATATGTTTATCAGGGTTATATCCTCTTGTTGGATCAATCCCTTAAGAATTTAGTACTATGTATTTAATATCATTGTCTCTTGTGATGACCTTCAGTTTGACGTCTATTTTGTCAGATATGAGTATTGCTACTCCAACTTTCTTTTTCTTTTCTATTTGCATGGAAACAATTTTTCTGTCCCTTCCCTCTCATTTTGTGTGAATCTTTTGTTCTGAATTGGGTCTCTTATAGACAGCTTAT
Organism: Myotis pilosus; assembly: GCA_036010255.1. Classification (NCBI taxonomy): domain Eukaryota; kingdom Metazoa; phylum Chordata; class Mammalia; order Chiroptera; family Vespertilionidae; genus Myotis; species Myotis pilosus. The sequence goes on from JASKON010000048.1 coordinate 646,389, forward strand.
ACTACTAGTTTGATCATGTTTTGGTAACAATTCAGCTACCCTATGGCTTTTGATTCAAGAATTTAATCCATTTACATTTAAGGATATTATTGATAGGTACTTATTTATAACCTTTTAAATTCTGTATGTCTATGTTTCTCTTTCTTCTCATTATGGCAGTCTATTTAGCATTTCTTGTAATGCTCTCTTGGTGGTGATGAACTCCTTTAGTCTTCCTATTTTATTTTTATTTTTTTGCCTGGGAAGCTTTTTATTTAACTGTCTATTTTGAATGATAGCCTTGCTGGATATAATAATCTTGGTTTTAGATCCTTGTTTTCCATGAACTTGAGTACTTCATGTCAACCACTTGTGGCTTGTAGAGTTTCTGATGAGAGATCAGGAGTCAGCCTTATGGGAACTCCTTTGTACGTAACAGTTTTCTTTTCTCTTGCTACTTTTAAGATTCTCTCTTTATCTTTAATTTTTGGCATTTTAATTATGATGTGTCTGGGCGTGGGTCTGTTTGGCTTCTTCTTGTTTGGGGTTGTCTGTGCCTCCTGAACTTGTATGATGTTTTCCTTTACCAGTTAGGAAAGTTTTCTCCCATTATTTCTTCAAACATGTTATCTATCCTTTCTCCCTTTCTGCCTCTTCTGGCAAACCCACTATTCAAATATTGTTACTTTTCATGTTGTCCCACAGCTCCCTTAAGCTGTCCTCCTATTTTTATTGTTGTTTTTTAATCCACACCCAAGGATATTTTCTGATTGATTTTTAGAGAGAATGGAAGCAAGAGGGAAAGACAGCAATGTGAGAGAGACACATCTCTTGGTTGCCTCCTGCATGAGCCCCAACCAAGGTCCAGGCTGGGGTGGAGCCTGAAACTGAGGTACATGCCCTTGACCAGAATTGAACCTGAGACCTTTAGGTCCACAGGCTGATGCTCTATCGACTAAGCCAAACTGGTAAGGCTGTCCTTCTGTTTTTTAATTATTTTTTCTTTTTGGTTCTCCGATTGAGTAATTTTTTCTACCCTGTCTTCTAATTCACGGATCTGATCCTCAGCTTCCCCTAATCTACTGTGCATTCCTTCCAGTCTATTCTTTATTGGTGCTATGTCATTCTTTGTTTCTGTTTTTACAAATACTATATCTTTTCTCATGCTGTTGAGCATCTTTATTATCATTACTCTGAACTCTGTAAGAGATAAATTTCTGGCAGGTATGGCTCACTTGTTGAGGGTGATCCAATGAACCATAAAGTCCAGATTCATTCCTGGTCAGGGCACATGTCCAGATTATGGACTTGACCCCCACTGTGGGGCATGCAGGAAGCAGCCAATCAATGATTTTCCTTTAGCACTGATGTTTCTATCTCTCTTTTTCTCCCTTCCTCTCTGAAATTAATAAAATAATAATATGTAGAAAGCAAAACTTGTTTGTATCACCAAAAATATTTTAGGAAAAACCCAAGATGGCGGCATAGGTTAATGCCGGAGATTGCTGCCTCGAACAAACACTTCAAAAATACAAGTAAAAGACAGAACGGACATCATCCAGAACCATAGGAAGGCTGGCTGATTGGAAGTTCTACAACTAGGAGGAAAGAGAATATTATACCCAGACTCAGAGGAGGAGCAGTGCTGAAGTGAAATACTAAGGTGTGGAGTGCACGCAGAGCGGGCTGGCAACAGAGGGCGCGGAGTTTCAGATCCGGGCGAGTCTCTAGGGACCCAGACTCAAATGGGAGAAGTGGGACTGTCTGGATTCGGTCAAAACTCGCAGGCAGCTTTCTCTTTGAGGTTTGCAGCAGTTGCTGGTACTCTGTGAGGCAGAGCCCCTAGGGACAGAACTGAGAGCAGCCATAACTGCTCGCTCCACCCACCCTGTAGATTCCCATGGACCCACCCTGCCCAAGCCCTGTGCAGAGCCATTTGCCAGATAGCCTCAGGCAAATGCTAGATTAGCACCGACCTAGAAATCCACTGCAGATACAGCTGACTCTCATAGCCAGTTAGCCTGGAGGTCAAATCACCCCCGGTATTGCCAACAACAATCAAGGCTTATCTACAACAAGACTGCACACAAAGATCACTAGGGGGTGCACCAAGAAAAGATAAAAAAAAATGTTGAGACAAAGAAACTGGACGCAAATGTCAGAAATGGAAGATATAGAGCTCAAAACCACACTTTTAAGGTCTCTCAAGAACTGTCTAGAAGCTGCTGATAAATTTAGTAAGGCCCTCGAAAAGACTGGTGAGACCGCCGATAAATGTAGTGAGATCCTCAAGAAATCTAATGAGACCCTCGATGTTGTGGTAAAGAACCAACTAGAAATTAAGCATACACTGACTGAAATAAAGAATATTATACAGACACCCAACAGCAGGCCAGAGGAGCGCAAGAATCAAGTCAAAGATTCGAAATGTGAAGAAGCAAAAAACACCCAACTGGAAAAGCAAAATGAAAAAAGAATCCAAAAATAGGAAGATAGTGTAAGGAGCCTCTGGGACAGCTTCAAGCGTACCAACATCAGAATTATAGGGGTGCCAGAAGAAGGGAGAGAGCAAGATATTGAAAACCTATTTGAAGAAATAATGACAGAAAACTTCCCCCACCTGGTGAAAGAAATAGACTTACAGGTCCAGGAAGTGCAGAGAACCCCAAACAAAAGGAATCCAAAGAGGACCACACCAAGACACATCATAATTAAAATGCCAAGAGCAAAAGACAAAGAGAGAATCCTAAAAGCAGGAAGAGAAAGTCAGTTACCTACAAGGGAGTACCCACATGACTATCAGCTGATTTCTCAACAGAAACTTTGCAGGCCAGAAGGGAATGACAAGAAATATTCAAAGTGTTGAATGCCAAGAACCTACAACCAAGATTACTTTATCCAGCAAAGCTATCATTCAGAACTGAAGGTCAGATAAAGAGCTTCACAGATAAGGAAAAGCTAAACGAGTTCATCACCACCAAACCAGTATTATATGAAATGCTGAAAAGTATCCTTTAAGAAGAGGAAGAAGAAGAAAATGGTAAAGATACAAATTATGAACAACAAACATGCATCTATCAACAAATGAATCTAAGAATCAAGTGAATAAATAATCTGGTGGTCATAATAGAATCAGGGACATAGAAAGGGAATGGACTGACTATTCTTGGGCGGGGGGAAAAGGGTGTGGGAGATGCGGGAAGAGACTGGACAAAAATTGTGCACCTATGGATGAGGACAGTGGGTGAGGAGTGAGGGTGGAGAGTGGGATGGGAACTGGGAGGAGGGGAGTTATGGGGGGAAAAAAGAGGAACAAATGTAATAATCTGAAAAATAAAGATTTAATTTTAAAAAAAGAAATGGAAACAAAAAAATAATTTAAAGATATAAAAATAAACAATAAAATCTTCAACAACCCATGTCCAAAAGAAAAAAAATCAAGTTATTTAAAAATGAAAGCAACTCATTTACATAACCTGAGATCAATTCAGCCCATGTGGAGGCCAGTCCCAAGGAAAGAGGTAAAAGTGAGAACCACATGGGGCATCCAGTCTTCACAGTGGTCTCATGAGGGAGCTTGGCCTCCCTGAAACTGAGATCCTCAAAGGCTTTCTGTACATATAATGGTTTCAGAGTTCTCACAAAAATGGCAGCAGAGAAAAGGAACCAAGGAAAATGTTGATGTGATTATGCTGCCTTGTTCGCCACTTTCAAGGAGATCACCTGCATTTGGTCCTGCCTTCTACTGTTTCTGGAAATGAATGATGATGAAGGGGATTTTGGGAACAGGAAGGAGGGGTGTGTCAACATGGCCAGGATGCTCACAGTGAGCAGAGATGACCTCCGAATCTCCACGAGGCAAATTCCCGCCCTTTCGGTTTGTGAAATCTGCTTCTACAACAATGCTTAGCCATTTCACCACCCTACAAGAACACTGCAGTACTGTCCTCAGATGTACCCATTTAAATCTGTATGGTTATGTGAGTGGGTACCACCTTGCTCACCTTCACTCTAAAACAGCGGTTCTCAACCAGTGCATCGCGACCCCTTTGGGGGTTGAATGATCCTTTCACAGGGGTCGCCTAAGACCATTGGAAAACACATATATAATTACATATTGTTTTTGTGATTAATCACTATGCTTTAATTATGTTCAATTTGTAACAATGAAAATACAACCTGCATATCAGATATTTACATTATGATCCATAACAGTAGCAAAATTACAGTTATGAAGTAGCAATGAAAATAATTTTATGGTTGCAGGTCACCACAACATGAAGAACTGTATTAAAGGGTTGTGGCATTAGGAAGGTTGAGAACTACTGCTCTAAAACATGGTAAACTTAAAAAAGTGTTTTTATTGATTTCAGAGAGAAAGGGAGAGAAATATTAATGAGAGAAAATCATGGATCGTCTGCCACTTGCACACCCCCTACTGGGGATCAAGCCCCTCACATATGTCCTGACTGGGAATTGAACTGTGATATCCTGTTTCATGGCTTGATATTCAACCACTGAGCTATATTGGCCGGATATAAAACATGGTAAACTGACTTAAAAAATGGCACATGAAGAGAAAAGTGTGGCTGGAAGAGTTGAGAGATGCCAGTTTGCCCAGGTGTGTTTCTGGAGAAAGGCAACAATGATGAAGAGCAATGATGAAGTTCCTTTATGTGCAATGTCAACCCAGATAAACCAATAAGGCTGGAGCTTGGAAAAGATCAGTCAGCTGAGAATAGATGAGGGGATACAAGAACAGAGTTGTGGAGTGTGGGCTGTGGAGGTCTCTCCATCCAAGAGAGCATCCTGGCCCCTGCCTTGTTGCGGGGCTGACAGGTAGTGCTTGTGTAGTCACTGCAGTGGGTGCCAGAGAAGGGTGCAGCTCTCTGTGGGCCTGCGGAGTCCCCTGCACCAGAAGTCAGGTGACTGCAGGCCTCCTGCCCACACGTGATAGAACCCCATCAGAAGGCACGCTGCCCCACCACATCTGGCATGCAGATGTCAGGATCCATGTTTGTCCATGATTCCTGCATCTTGCCCTCAGCTACAGCATTTCAGACAGTGACTACTTCCACCTCCTTCCATAGACTTTCTTGCTCCTCTCTCCCTGGTGGGTCTCTGGTCTTGCTTTCCCTCCTCCAAACCTCAAACCCTCCAACCATGGCCTTCAAAAGCTTCCTCCCAAATAATGTGAAGACATGAGACCAAACCAGCAAGTCTGTGGTCCATGTCCTGAGTGCATTTCCTACTGGCATGTGGGTGTAAGTGCAAAGAGAAACAGAGCTAGAAATGAAGATGCAGAAACGGGCCAGCAGAGCCCAGGATAGAGTGTCCTATGGAGGTAACACTTGCAAACCCACCTTGAACAGAGAGGCTGCCACAGAAGCAGCTATACCTCACACTGGGGTGGGCCCTGAAAAACTCCCAAGAATGAGTCTCACCTTATTATCCCAGCTTCCTAAGCCCCCAGTGGAGGAGTTTGGAATGGAAAGCCTCAATTGCACTCCCCTCCCCCTCAACTGGCCCTGACAATTGAAGGCCAGGAAAAGCAAACATCTTTCTTAAAACAGCCAATGAGGCGGAGCCTGGATGCAAAGCCTCTGTTTCTCTGAAACCTACTTGAAAATCTTCCCACTAAACTTTACCAGGTCATCTCTCAGGGAAAGCATACAGGAAGATGACCCTCAGTGGGTTTTTGCTCATTTATGACTATGAAAGCACATTTCCCCAAAGAGTTGACTTTGTGCAAATTCCATTTGTGGCTGTTACTGGGATTTGGGATGTAATGTCATTCTCTCTTCCTCTCCCATCATCTCAATGGGATGGGAGCCCCCAGTCAGTGCCAGGCCCCTGGCAGCCACTGGTTAGGTGGGTGGAGGTGGCCAAGAAGGGGGGACCCACCAGCATCTCCAGCCACTGGATCCACCCCCAGGTCCCCTTTGGCATTGGCTCTGGGCCCTCCAGAACACAATCTTCATTGAAGACTCTGAGACTGGGGGAGAAATAATAGAATGTGGGACAGTTTCGATTTGCCACAAGGTTTAAATACTATACTAGAAAAGAAGCCCACGCTACTGACTGCATTTTGAGATGTTTGTGTCTTGATTCAAAATGCTATGCCAGCCCAAAACAATAAGTACAGCCTGTTTCACATACTGTCTCATAGACTAAAATCTAAATGGATTTCAGCACCCAAAATGTGCTAACAGAGGACCATAATTCACTGTCATCTAGAAGAACTGACTGAAGGAATATCAGGCTGGTATCCCTCCATTCACCCATTAGTCCCTCCTATCACTCCCTCTCCACCCACCCATATCCCCACACATGTCTCTATTCATCTGCCAGACACTGTATTTCTACAGGTTCCCCTTCCCAAGCTCGGCAGGATCACCAGCTGCCAATTGCCCTACAATGCCCCTCACCCCCACCAAGGAAGGCTCTTGGCACCCCAAGGATGGCTGTACAAAGCATCAAGACCCTGAGGGAGAAATGACTTGTTGACTTGTTGAAGGGACAGACAAGTGGTCACTGGGGAAAGGAAGAGAGTGTGAGAAAGGGCATGCCAGGGAAGGCGGTGGGGAAAGGGAGGCACACCCTGGAAGGTAAGTCAGGACTTTGTATATTATTCCAAGTGCAGGTAGAAAAGCCTGAGTGGTCTGGAGGGGGCAGTGGTAACATGATTTCCATTTCCAAAACAGCTCACCAGCTGCTGGGGGAAGAAAGGACAACAGGACCAGGCAGCTGTGAGGAGGCCATTGTGGGGAACAGGTTGCTGAAGAGAAAGCCTGGCTGGAAACTGGGAGAGGAACACAGATCCCAGAGAGTGTGGGAGCACTGCTCACGGGATACCGATGGAGGGTGGGAGGGGGCTTCTGCTTGTGCAGTGGTGGAGGAGAGCCCAGAGGAGGGTGCAGAGGAACAGAGGTCACAGGGATCCCTCTCAACTGTGCCACCAGCAGTCCAGGTGTGGAAAGCAGCAGACAACAAGGGTGCAGATCCATGAAAACCTTCCAAGAGTTGGCGAACTCCTGCATGACATGAGCTCAGTCAGTGCCCTCCCCGAACCCACTCATCTGCAGAGAATGCTACTGCTCATGAGCAGTTGGCAGCCACTTGGAAGGTCAACACTTACAGAGGGATCCCTGGCCAGAGGTTGCATATATGCAAGGCTCAGCTCCAGGCGGCCAAAGAGACCTCCAGAGAGATTTTGCCAAATCCTTGGCTTTGCCAGAGGCACCCATGTAAGGCCTCCTCTTCCCTTTATTTAAATGCCTGCACATCAGGTGTGACCTCATCTACTAGGTGATGGATGCGCAGAGTTGGTTAGAAGGGACAGGGACAGGCAGACACTTCTCCATGTTATAGACTAACTACTTCTTTCCTTCCCCAAAATTCACATTCTGAAGCCCTGATCCCTGGGACCTCGAATGTAACTATATTTGGAAATAGGTCTTTACAGAGGAGATTAAAGTAAAAGGAGGTCACTAGAGTGGCCCTGATCCAATAGGACTGGGGTCTTACGAGGAAACATTAGGACACAGACACATGCAGAGGGAAGACAGATAAGGACATGGAGAGGCAGCCATTGGTAAGTCACAAAGAGAGGCCTCAGGAGGAATGAAACTTGTTGGCATCTTGATATTCAACCACTTAACCATGTGAAAATAAATCTCTGTTGTTGATGCTGCCTAGTCTGTGCTCTTTGGTTAAGGCAGGCTCAGCAAACTGCTACCAAAGAGCCAGCTGTTGGGGTCCCCAAATCAGTGGAGGAACATTTGCAGAAGTGGATTCCAGTCAGTCATGACAAATGAGCCCAGAGACCTGGTGCAAAACCCCAGAAAAACAGTGGGAGTAGGTACCTTCTGATAGTAGGTAAGATGGGCTGCTCACAATGGGAAAGTTGAAGGGGACCAGTGCTGCTGGATTAGATTCATCTTTCCTCAAACACCATCTGTCTTCCCCATAACCAAGCCAAAAATGTACTGTTCCTCTCACCTGCAAGATTCTGAAGCAGCATGTAACTATTTGTTGTTGTTAATCCTCACCCCAGGAGATTTTTCCATGGATTTTTAGAGAGTGCAAGGTATAGAGGGAGGGAGAGAGAGAGAAGGAGAAAACTATTGATGTGAGATAATCACATTGATTGATTGCCTCCCACATGCACCCTGACTGGGGCTGGGGACTGACCTGCAACCCAGTCACATGTCCTTGATCAGGAATCAAACTGGAAACCCTTCAGTTTGAAGGCTGGCTCTCTAACCACTGAGCAACACGGGCTAGGGCACATGTAACTTTTTACAAAAATTAGAATTCTGTGTTACCACTTCCACAGCATGTTCTGGTGTCTGTCCTCTCCTCCCATACTTTGAAGAACCTTTTGTTGTATTGGTCTTCATAAGGAACACATAGTCATCCTGGCCAATTTGCTCAGTTGGCTAGAGCGGTGTCTCAATATGCCAAGATTGGGTTTGATCTCAGTAAGGGCACATACAAGAACCAACCAATGAATGCATAGATACATGGGAAAATAAATCAATCCCTCTCTCTCAAATCAATCACTAAAATAAAATTTAAAAGAACACAGAATCCTGAACCCCACAAAAATAGCCTCAGATGGCATGAGCAAACAATGGTTCTTATCTTGCTGAGCTCTGTCATCCCAACAAAGTACAACAAAAACCATTTTTCATTATCTCACACTGCACATCAGATCTGCAATTTACACTTCATACAGACACATTTATGTTATCTTGAACTTATGTGAAACACGTCCTCAAGTCTCTGCAGCATAGGCTTTGTGTTTGGTGAGACAAGCCTTTGCCTAAATTTCATTTCTCTTATTCTCAAATGCAATGTTTCCAGGGCACTCCTCATGCCAACACTTCAGAAACTAAACTCTCTCTGAAAAAAGTTGGAAATGACGCCTCTACAATCCTAGCCTAGAATTTCACAAATGCTTGCCACTCCAACAGTACCCACAGTCCTGAAAATTGCTGGGTTTATAGCTTATCAAAGCACCTCCAAACAGCTTCTGGATAAACCACAAGGTTTCTCCTTCTGTTAACATAAAGAACCTCCCTATATGGAAAACACAATAATACCACAATGGCATTAGAGGGCATCATCGCCCTTGGGATGCTCTCCCAGCAGCATGTGGGGCCATGGGGGTGGGACATTCGAACCCAGGGACACTGGATTGCCCTTCAGGTTTGGCCAAAACCAGATGCCTGACCCAGGCATTCATACATCATAAAGAAACGCACACCCAGAAGCCTTCTTAGTCACCTGTACCCAAAATTTGCCTACCTCAGGGTGAGAACCCTGTCCTCCCATTCTCTGTGCTCGCCAGGGTCCTCCGCTTGTCTCTGTGGCTCGATGGATAACTCCTGCCAAGGGTAGCACAGGAAGACAGAGTCATTTGGCTGCCTTCTCCTAGACATCTTTTATTACCAATCCTCATTGTGGGTGTGCCCTGTGAGCCTAGACTACGAGGGCCAGGATGCAGCCTGTGGGCTGGTCCCCACACTGGCCATGGGTTGTGTCAGCACCAGGAACAGATCCATGTCCACCACAGTCCTGGCAGGAACAGAACTCCTACATGAGGGCCATAAAGCTATGGGACACACTGGCCAAACCCGCCCCTCGCCCCCCAACCTGGCTCATCCTTACTCACTGGGGCGAAGCCTCAAGCCCAGTACTTGCCAACCTGTGGGATTCTCATCTTCCTCACTGAGCGAGCAGGGACTTGTAGAGGTCATGCTGTATGGGCTGCAGCCCAGGGCACCTCCAGGGAAAGAACAAATGCTCCTGGAGTCCCTGGGCCTTTCAGAACCCAGACTCTCCACACACATACCCCGAATGTTGTGTGATAATCCTTTTGCTAGAAAAACTGTACCTGGTGCTGTGGGAAATCTTTTGTTGCACATATTCAGGTTTAAGAGTCAGTAAAAGCAGAGAGATGGAAATATTATCGATGTTAAAATATGGACATAGATATGCAGCTTGTTAGAAAGCTTGACATCAACTTTGACCATCAAAACTCTTACTTAAAAAAAGTGCAATAGTGCAATGATGCAATACTTTAAAAAAATATTTTTTATTGATTTCAGAAAGAGGAATGGAGAGAAAGAGACAAAAACAGATTGTCTGTCTCCTGTGTGCACCCCAAATGGGCATTGGACCCACAACCTGGGCATGTACCCTAACCAGGAATTGAACTAGCAAACTTTTGGTGCTCAACCAACTGAGCAACACTGTCCAGAGCTGCATGACTTTTTAATTACATTTGCCTAAGAACAATCTTTAAAAATACTTGCAAAAAGAATACTAGAAAGGACGGGTACTAGAAATATTAAGTGATTAAATGACATCCATGTTTGAAATCCCCTTTAGAGGACAACCTACAATTTTCTACAGTTTCCCCAAATTCATTGCTTGGAACTAAGCAGGGATAAGCTACTGAAGGAGAGGGAGACAGCTGCAGCAAGAGACAAGAGGAGAGGTGGGGAACATGCCAGGAGTGGGTGAATTATGGCACCTAAAACTGCCATGAAAGAGCCAATTTTGCCCCAGAACCCATTCATGCAAGTTGGTGCTACACGAGCAGCATAAATGCTGCAATGAGTGGATGCAAGTCAGGCTGACGCTGGCCCATTATTTTTGGGGGGTTCCCTATATTTCCCTAAGGCAGTGGTCAAGCTCAGCTGGTGTGGCTCAGTGGTTGAGTGTCTACCTATGAACCAGGAGGCCATGGTTTAATTCCTGGTCAGGGCTCATATCCAGGTTTCAGGCTAGATCCCCAGTAGCAGGGGTACAGAAGGCAGCTGATCAATGATTCTCTCTCATCATGGATGTTTCTCTCTATCTCTCTTCCACTTCCTTCTTCTCTGAAATAAATAAAGTCCTATGTAATAAAAGCATAGTATGCAAATTGCCCCCTCCACAGGAAATTTCTTGGGGAGTGTGACCAGGAAGTGGGGCCCCTGAGGGAAGGGAGGAAGTATCTGGTTGGCAACAGGCAGCTGCTAGGGACTCTACCAGTGCACAAATTTCCTGCACTGGTAGATAAACAAACAAAACAAATAAATAGACAGTGGTGGGGGCAACCATGAGCTTGCCCGAGTGTGCGGCTCACCTGTTTGTAGAGGTCTGTGGAGGGTGATGACCATGACCTCTCCTGAGCATACTGCAACCTCTCTTGTTGGTCCAGGCCCACATCCAGGATGTTGTCAGCCCAGTGGTATCTCCCAGAGCCCCTGGCTTCCAGGCCTTTGCCATTTCCTCCAAGAGGCTTGATACTCTGCAAAGGTCCCGAGCCTCTGTGGCGGTTCTGATTTCCCCATCCTTCCTGCTTTTCTGGGACCACTGGCCTTATCTCCAAAGTAGGTGGTGCGGGCCCTGCCCTGGGGCTGAGGTTCGTCACCCTGGTCCCTGAGGCAACGCGGCTCACAGCCTGTCTGGCTTTTCCTTCGAGACCCCAGGGAGCGCCTGCTTTGACCTGGGCCTTGCAGAACCAGCCTTCTGGTCTCCTTGAAGAACCTCCACCTGTCGGTGAACGTCCCCACGGTGTCCTCAGAGTGCTGGCAGTGGCAGTGATTCCCTGAGAGCCCCACCTCATTCATCTCCGGCTCTGAGTAGGACTTTAGTTTCTGCTCCATTGTGAACCGTTTCTGGCCCCCAATGAGGGCCACGAGGGATGGGCCCTCTCCGGATGAGGGTGGCCTGGCTAGGCCCACCCCTTGGGGGGTGGCATCAAGATCTGGGCGGTGCTCCCTGGCCCTGGGTTGTTCCTAGAACCCTGTATAACGGTCCGCTGGGATGGGGTCCAAGTCGCCCTGCTTAAATGACGTGGCCTTCAGGACACAGGCCTGGGTCTCCTTCAGGTCGTCCTTGTAGGCGCCCAGCAATGGAGCTCCTGGGGTGGGCGCCCCCCGCCAGCTGCTGGCCTCCCCACCAACCTCAGCGGGCACCGCCAGTGCCATTCAGCTCTGGCTCTTCTGTAGCCGGGCCCGCCGCAGCTGGATCTAGTTGCGGAGGGTGGTGGAGAAGCGGTTGCTCCTTCGGGCATCCAAGGGCGCTGGCCTCTCCCTTCCGCCCTCCAGGCCGCCCTCTGGCCAGGGCCCCTCCCGGGTCAGCGAGTGCAGCAGGGGCTTCCTGTGGGCCGAGATCTGGCCGCTCTCCCTGGCGGCCCACTACTCTCCAAGGCGGGCTCTCTGCGGCTCCTCCAATCCTCTGTCTCCTATGTCGCTCCGCTCCCCGTCATGGGCGTCCAGGGCCTTCTGTTGCTGAGGAGGGTGACAGCGTGGCATCTGGCCCCCTGCGTGTGTGGCAGAACAAGCATGGGATCCCAGAGGGGAGCTGTAGCGCCAACAGCTGTCCCCCGGCTGAGCTGTCTTTGCGCCTCCCTGGGGGCCCTGACTGGAGGCCACGGAGTGGTGGTGGCTCTGCCCAGTGCTGTCCCCCTTCTGGTTGACAGCACTGGACTGCCTGGCTGGGTTGGGGCTGGCGTCCTGGAAGCTGTGGGTGGGTGGCTCTTGCAGGGCCCCAGCGAGGGTGCCATGCGGCTGCCCCCTGGACACCACAGCATCCCCGAGGCCCTCGTGGAGGAAGGTACTCTTGTCACTGCACTGGCTGGGGTGCTGGCACATGTCGGCAGACGGCAGGAAATGCTCGTCTGTGCTGGACAGAGAGGCCTGTAGCTGGCTGGGGGTGCTAAGGTTGGACGGCCACCTGCAGTCCAGGGGGGCGGCCATAGCACAGCCTGAACTCTCTGGCAGCCTCCACTCACCAGGGCGTGCCAGCTTCCACTGTGGATTGGCGGGCCCTGCTGTCCAGTCACCCTGGGGCTGAGGCCAGCTCAGGCCAGGAATATGCTGTGTGGTGGCCGCTTTGGGGAATGGAGAGCCCTGGGCCTTCTCCTGGCTCTTGGTGGCAGGGAAGCTGTCACTGTGCAGAGGTGGTGATGGAGGTGGCGGTAGCATGGCGGGATGAGGAGGTGCCCTCTTCTTATCAGGAACGTGCCAGATGGGCCCAAAGCTGGACCTCCCCGATGTGGCCAGCTTGGGCTCAGATGTGTCCTCTGGCCTGGGGCTCCTGCTGCTGTCCAGAGAGCCCCTGGGGAGGAAGCACTTGGGTCTCTCCTCTAGGCCATGGGGTTCCTGCTGGCCACCTGGCCGGGATGCCTCCCACAGGTCCACTTTGTAGAGGATGTTGTCTGTGGAGGAGGCATCGGCCTTGGGCAGGGTGTGGTCAGGCATGTTGGAGCTGGTGCTGAACGAGCTGTATGCTGACTCCTGCTTTCTTGGGCCGCCCAGGTGGTTGATGCTCCCACTGGACTTGGCTGCTGAGAGGTGGCCTGAGCAGGAGGGTTGGGAGGTTTGGTCCAGACTGTCTACGCTGCCCAGAGAGCTGAAGTGGTCCAGGTGCTCTGAAGGCTTGTCAGCTCCCGCATGCGGACAGGTCCTGGAGGAGGAGCTGGGAAGCAAGAAGCACAGGAAGAGCTTGTGTTAGAATTGAATCACTGCAAAGGGTCAGGGCACATAGCACTGGGGACACAGCTGGCCTTGTGCAGGCATGGTAGGCATGGGCCAGGCGACAGTCACTCTTCCTGGGAAGGACTGAGTCCTACAGTGCTGCTAGTTCATTTCTCATCACACACACAAAGGCCACAGCAATGCCATGTGGACACGCCCCCCATCAATTAGTAGGTAGGCACAGTAGTTGGCAAACTGAAGCCCATGACCCCAAAACCGTTTTCAGATTTGTTAATGGTTTTGGAGTGGGTGGGGATAGGATCAAATATTAATATTGCAGCTGACCAGTCTGGCTCAGCAGTTGAGCATCAAGCCAGGAACAAAGAGGTCTTGGTTCAATTCTCGGTCAGGTCACATGCCCAGGATGTAGGCTGGAACCCCAGGAGGTAGTGGGGAAGAAGGCAGCTGATCCATGATTCCCTGTCATCATTGATGTTTTCGTGTCTCTCTCCCTTCCACTTTGAAATTATATATATATATATATATAATATATATATTTATATATATATATTTATATATATTTATATTTATATTTATATTTATACATATATATATATATAAAGAAATATTACATGACCTATGGAAACGACATGAAGTTCAAATCCCAGTGTTCACAGTCACTTGTTGACACAGTCTGTAGCTGCTTTCTAGCTAGAGATGAGTGGCTGTAACAGCCCTGGATGCAGAGTCTGAAATAAGTCACCCTCTGCTGTCTACAGGACACACTGAGAAACTCCAATTGAAGCAGTAACCCTCTGACCTCCACAGGACATGCTGTGGACTACTGATTAAAATAGTCACCCCTCTGCCACCTCTGAAAGGTCATGAACCCCTGGTTTAAACAGTCATCCTCTGCCCTACATTGCACATATTCTGAACCCCTGATTAAAATAATCACCCTCTTAACAAAACAAAACAAAATTTCCTAGCCGGTCTGGCTCAGTAGGTAGAGCAGTGGTCCAGGTTCCATTCTGGTCAAGGGCATGTACCTTGGTTGCAGGCTCAATCCTGGCTTTGGTACAAAGGGGTTTAGAAGGCAACCAGTTGATGTGTTTTCTCACATCAATGTTTCTTTCTCTCTCTGCAAAATAAAAGGAAAAAAATATCTTCCACTGAGGATTAACAAAAAAATTAACAAAAAAAAATTTTTAAAGTAGTAATAGCAGTGTCAATTTGCAGCCCATGGGACACCATGGTAGATGAGATGACTCAGGTGATAGGCTTTATCCATACCACCGACTGCTGCTGTGTTCAGGTACCTGATCAAACCATGCAGGGTTCACTGGAACTGCACATGAGTGGAGAATACAGGTCTGAATGAGCATAGGGTCTAAGAGCAGGCAATGAAACATCAGGTGTATTACACACAGGGAGCTACCCAGTCAACTCAGGAATCAATTCTCCTGTGAGGACTAACAGCGTGGGCCTGGCCACTCTCCACGGGGAAACTGTCCATGCATGTTAGACACTCTCAGTAAAGCCAACGTTAAAACAAATAAAAACAAACAAACAAACAAACACCTGTGGCTGCTTTAGGTTTTGGGAGAACCAGGATGAGAAAGGAACAAATGTGAGCAGCAAAAAGACATGCAAGTGAATGGTTAAGTCACCTGGGGGAGGGAAGTTGGCATCGCCCACCCCTTCCTTGAGGACATGAGGTAGCCTCTCAGAAAAGGAGCCTGTTCCTGCTTACCTTCCTGCCAGCACTCCTGAAGTGACTTTCCCATGAGAATCTAAGGACTGGGAGATGTCAAAAACATGCAAGAATTATTCCCACGTAGATGTGGGCAGCATGCCTGTTTCTTTCATCAAGAAACCACCATATGGGCCTCATGGAGTGCCTATTACAGCCAGTCAGTTCAATAATGATATAAAAGTCCCACTTTTCAGCTGTGTGGTAAGACTTCCATGAAAACCTGAGGTTTATAAAAAATACCCTGGGCTCCCATTACCACCATCTCTTGTCACTGTAAAGAGCTAGAGAGCTAATACACGTTGGACACATATTGCCTTCACTTCATATGGGGACTTTGCAATTTCATAGCAGACCAGTACTATTTTTATTTACATGTCTTTTTAAAAAAATATATTTTATTGAGTTTTTACAGAGAGGAGAGGAGAGAGATAGAGAGTCAGAAACATCGATGAGAGAGAAACACCGACCAGCTGCCTCCCACACACTCCCAATCGGGGATGTGCCCGCAACCAAGGTACATGCCCCCGACCAGAATCAGACTTGGGACCCTTCAGTCCGCAGGCCGATGCTTTATCCACTGAGCCAAACCGGTTTCAGCTATTTACATGTGTTTTTTGCTCACTAATATAGGGGAGAGATAATGTATTCATTTCTAGGTTCCTCCACAGTACTTAACAGAGTACTTCTGATAGGATGCACTAGGTGACTGTTGAAGCAAGAGGAAAGATTTAGAGCATACATTTGTTTTTCATAACTTTCAGAAGTCCTATTACAGATCATTTTATTCCCTCCAATGGATTCATGTTACACTGATTTTCAGTCACTTAAGAACATGGTGTCTAGAAATCTTATTATAGAGTGTTTAAATTATCGTAATTCATGATATGGGACTGTCAGGCTTTTACTTGTTTCTTTGCTCTTATTTATTTATTTATTTTTGTTTCAGCTTGACTTTAACTGTTCATTAACCCATTGTGTCCAGTAAAGCATTTTACTGTTGCACTTCTACAATAATATTTGACTCAACTGTAACATTAAAAATATTTTAAATGGGTATTTTGACTTTCATGCATTCATTATCATTTTTAAAAAATATATATTTTATTGATTTTTTTACAGAGAGGAAGGGAGAGAGATAGAAACATCGATGTGAGAGAAACATCGATCAGCTTCCTCCTGCACATCTCCCACTGGGGATGTGCCCACAACCCAGGTACATGCTGCTGACCGGAATCGAACCTGGGACCTTTAAGTCCTCAGGCCAACGCTCTATCCACTGAGCCAAACTGGCTTCAGCCATTATCATAATTTTATTTGGAATAAATAATGAGAAACCTGTGAATATTAACAGTTGTTACTTTTGAAATTTAATTGCACATGTTTAGAATGTGGGATGAAAATCAGTGGTGTATAACTCAGCTCTGTGCTTTGTTTTAGGATATGGCATGCTTGCAGATAAATAAAGAACGGCATGTTGCCAATGAAACAAAATAATTTAGATATGAATTGGCCCAATTGCACTAAAAGCTCATGAATGATGCTGTAAGTAGTGTACACTTAATAATAAGAACTAAGGAGGGAAGTCATCATTGGTGTATTTTGCTTGTCAAAATGTATATAACAATCGCTCAAATAATATTTCCTTTTCTGAAACTGTAAATGCAAGATCTGGACAATATTAAAAAATCTCATAACTTCCTGCTATTTTGGGGACTCTGAAGAAAGAACTTGAAATTAAGTTACATGATACAAATATAACATTAGCTATATTACAATGTTTTAAAATTTTCCAGTTGAAATCAGCACATGTTGTTTGCCATCAGCTTGTTTGTTAAGTACAAGAATCCTTGTCTGTTAAGCACCAAATGAATCCTACACAGTTATGTGGATAGCAGCAGTTCCACAGTTAGATGTATGAAGCTTTCAACACTTCAGTAGCAATGGAGGTTTTTGTCCTTAACACTGTCAATTAACCTTTAGCAGTAAGTCGACATAATGTTAGGTATTGGCCCCAGCAAATCTGTATCAATACCACAAGGCAGAAAAAGGGACTATGGAATATTGATGTTGCATTGTTCTTACTTAAGCAAAAATAAAAATAAAGCATACAACATGTTTTCTTTTTTAAAAAAATGTAAAATATTTAATCTTTAATTATAGCAAAGATATAAGTGAATCTTCAGAAAATAAAATTTTTATGTGCAGGAATAGATTCAAAAGTCAATAAACACATGTTATGCTGACAAATGTATAATTATCTTTTATTACAAAATATCAATTCTCCTAAAGCCTTTTTAATAAATTATACTATTTATGTAAACCCTAATTAATATAAACTTTTTTGAGATCTAGATTAGTTTTAAAAGCATAGAGGATTAATTTTCCATCATTTTATACAATTCCTTTATGTTGAAATTAATCCCAGTGTAAAAGTTTCAGAAAAGCCCCAGGCTAGGGCAACATGAACAGTGTACAAAAATGTGGTAGTGCCAGTGCTAATTGACATTTCTATATGATGTCATCCTTCCCAATGCATTTTCTCACACAGAATCCCACAGAATTAAAAATAAATTAACCATATTATCTACCTCAAGGGATTCAATTTTTCTTCTTTTTCACAATTAATACACATCATTTTCATAAATCTTTTCACTGCACAGAGTTATCATGTTTCTTACCCATTCACCAACACGCACCCACACCAGCTTTTGAGCATCTGCAACTCAATCACTTGACAGGTGGTTGCAAAGAACCAGTTGGCAAGCATGGATAGAGTACTGTGCTTTGATTCCACTTAATTTCTACTTGTGGGTCTTTAATTCAAAGTTGCTTTGCATACATCTAACCAGAGTTCAAGGTAAAAGTACAGCCACAAGGACAATGTTCTGGACAAGAAAGGGAAATAGTCTCTTTACTTTCTGTGTTAAAATTTTACAGTGTATGTGTGTTTGTTTGTTTTTTACAATTTTGATCTTATATTCCTCAGGGAGAATGACTCAAAAGCCCAATTTTTGTCCTAGCTGGTTTGGCTCAGTGGATAGAGCATTAGCCTGGGGACTGAAGGGTGCTGGGTTTGATTCCAGTCAAGGGCACATGCCTGGGTTGTAGGCTTGATCCTCAATAGGGGGCATGCAGGAGGCAGCTGATCAAAGATACTCTCTCATCACTGATGTTTCTATCTCTCCTTCTCCCTCTCCCTTCCTCTTTGAAATCAAAGATATATTTTTAAAACTTTCTACAAAAAAGCCCAATTCTTTCTTGGACTATACCATTTTAGTATCTTTTTGCTTTGTTGAAATTCATACTGATCCAGTAAAAGACTATCTTGCTATGCTAATCATATGTTCTAATCTGGTTTCAAGAAAAATTAAATGAACTACACTTCCAAATGGAGGGAATTTTGTTTCCTAGTTCATAGTTGTGACTGAAGTCTGAGTTGCTGTGGCTTCAGGAAATCTTTTTTTTTAACCTTATTATTATTTAAAATCTTTAAATTCTTTATTAGTTAAGGTATTACAAATGTGTCCACATTCCCCACCACCCATTAGCCCCCACCCTCCCCCCACCCACTCATGCTCTCTTCCCCCTGTTGTCAATGTCCATTGGTTTAATTTATATGCATGCATACAAGTCCTTTGGTTGATCTCTTCCCCTTACCCCCACCCTCCCCTACTTTCCCTCTGGGGATTAATAGTCTATTTCTCTGTCTTTGGATCTGTCCCTGTTCATCAGTCTTTAACCTTATTATTACAAAAATATATTTAAATGATTCTCATAAGGAATTTTTAATCCTTACTTTTTGTCACCCAAATAACTGAAGGAATTTGAAGTAAGACATTCAAAATCTTTGGTAATATCACCCATTTAAAAAAGATGGGTGGCAAAATTGAGAGTGGCTTCTATGGTTTTTGAGATTATAAGTGGTAAAATTTTGTTTATCCCAGAAATTGATGCCATACAATTTTTATTTTATTCAATAAAATGATTTTATTTATTTATTTATTTTTGATTAAACCTTTATTGTTCATATTATTACATTGGTTCCTCTTTTTCCCCCCATAACTCCCCTCCACCCAGTTCCCACCCCACCCTCCTCCCTCACTCCCCACTCACTGTCCTCATCCATAGGTGTACGATTTTTGTCCATTCTCTTCCCGCATCCCCCTCACCCCCCCCCCACCCAAGAATAGTCAGTCCACTCCCTTTCTATGCCCCTGATTCTATTATAATCACCAGTTCATCCTGTTCATCAGATTATTCACTTGATTTTCAGATTCACTGGTTGATAGATGTGTATTTGTTGTTCATAATTTGTATCTTTACCTTTTTCTTCTTCTTCCTCTTCTTAAAGGATACTTTTCAGCATTTCATATAATACTGGTTTGGTGGTGATAAACTCCTTTAGCTTTTTCTTATCTGTGAAGCTCTTTATCTGACCTTCAATTCTGAATGATAGCTTTGCTGGATAAAGTAATCTTGGTTGTAGGTTCTTGGCATTCATCACTTTGAATATTTCTTGCCATTCCCTTCTGGCCTGCAAAGTTTCTGTTGAGAAATCAGCTGACAGTCATATGGGTACTCCCTTGTAGGTAACTGACTTTCTTTCTCTTCCTGCTTTTAGGATTCTCTCTTTGTCTTTTGCTCTTGGCATTTTAATTATGATGTGTCTTGGTGTGGTCCTCTTTGGATTCCTTTTGTTTGGGGTTCTCTGTGCTTCCTGGACTTGTAAGTCTATTTCTTTCACCAGGTGGGGGAAGTTTTCTGTCATTATTTCTTCAAATAGGTTTTCAATATCTTGCTCTCTCTCTTCTTCTGGCACTACTATATCTTGGATGTTGGTATGCTTGAAGCTGTCCCAGAGGCTCCTTACACTATCTTTGTATTTTTGGATTCTTTTTGCATTTTGCTTTTTCAGTTGGGTGTTTTTTGCTTCTTCGTATTTCATATCATTGACTTGATTCTTGTGATCCTCTAGTCTGCTGTTGGAACTCTGTATAATATTCTTTATTTCAGTCAGTGTATGCTTAATTTCTAGTTCCTTCTTTATCACAACCTTGAGGGTCTCATTAGATTTCTTGTAGGTCTCATTAAGTTTATCGGCAGTTTCTAGAAAATCCTTGAAAAACCTTAAAAGTGTGGTTTTGAACTCTATATCCGGTAGTTTGCTTTCCTCCATTTCTGTCATTTGTGTCCTTTTTATTTGTCTCCCCATTTTTTATGTTTCCCTGTGTTGATAAAGTGGTTTTCTGTGCTAAGTGTCCACTAGGGCCCAGTGGTTCAGCCTCCCCAATTACATGAGGAGGACACTCATGGTACAACCCCTTGTGGTCTTTGTGCACAGTATTTTTGTAGTTAAGCCTTGATTGTTGTTGGTATCATTGGGAGGAAGTGACCTCCAGGCCAAATGGCTGTGTGAATCAGCTTTGTCTACAGTTGGAGAACTTCTGTGCTGGAGACACCCCTCCGGGGCAAGACTTGCTTCAATGGGGATTTGGTGCTCACTGTGTCTGCACCCTAAGTGTGTCCTTTATGGTTCCATGGAGCTGCAAACTGGATGGTCCCACTCTGACCTCTGGGTACATTGACTCTTGGATCTCTAGGGAGGTGCTAATCTAGCCTCTGCCTTAGGCTATCCAGCAAAAGCTCATCTGCAGGGCTTGGGTGGGTCTGGTCCCATGGATCAACAGGGCGGGGCTAGCAGTTATGGCTGCTCTCAGAGGCTCTGCTTTTCAATGTCCTGGTAATCACTGCAAGCCCCTCCGAGACAAAGCTGCCCTTGAGTTCCAACCGATGCCAGATAGTCCTGCTTCTCCCATGTGAGTCTGGGTCCCCAGAGACTCGCCTGGAACTGGAGCTCAGAGCCTGAGACTCCCTCCTGATTGAAAACGACAACCATGCCCTCAGCCGCCAGCCCTCTACACATGCACCTCCACACCTTAGTATTTTATTTCTGCACTGCGCCTCCTCTGAGTCTCGGTATGCTTTACTCTTTCCTTCTAGTTGTAGAATTTCCACTCAGCCAGCCTTCCTGTGGTTCTGGATAATGTCTGTTCCATCTTTTAGTTGTATTTTTGAAGTGGTTGTTTGAGGCAGCAAACTCTGGTGTTTACCTATGCCGCCATTTTGATTTCCCCAATAAAATGATTTTAAATATAATAATTGTACATGCAATAAACCTTATTATCTCAAGAAAAATGATTCTAAAAATGATAATGTTACATGCAGCAAACACTACTCATTCAAGAAAAGTGATCTTATATATAATAATATTACATGCAATAAACATTAATATTTAAGGATAAAATAATTTTAAGTATAATTATATTACCAAAACTGTTCTTACATAATATAAGATCACAAAAGTTGTAGGAAATGTTAAAAATCTTCAAATAACAGAATTACTTCTATTATATTATATATTTTTCCCCTCTGGTTCTATTTTAGAGAGGAAGGGAGAGGGATAAAGAGTTAGAAACACCAATGAGAGAGAAACATCGACCAGCTACCTCCTGCGCACATCCTACTGGGGATGTGCCAGCAACCAAGGTACATGCCCTTGACCAGAATTGAACCTGGGACCCTTCAGTTTGCAGGCCAACACTCTATCCACTGAGCTAAACCAGTTAGGGCTCTGGTTCTATTTTTGTTCATCAGTTTATGTTGTCCATTATATTTCACAAATGAGTGAGATCATATGATATTTATCTTTCTCCAACTGGCTTATTTGTTTAGCATGATACTCTCCAGGTCCATCCATGCTGTTGCAAATGGTGAGTACCTTTTTTTTACTTCAGCATAGAATTCCATAGTGTAGATGTGCTGGTTTTCTAATCCACTTATCTGCTGATGGGCTCTTAGGCTGTTTCCAAATCCTAGCTATAGTAAATTGTGCTGCTATGAACATAGGCATACATATGTGCTTTCTGATTGGTGGTTCTGGTTTCCTACAATATATTCCTAGAAGTGGGATTATTGGGTCAAATAGGAGTTCCATTATTAGTTTTTTGAAGAAACTCCATACTGTCTCCACATGGCTCCACCAGTGTGCATTCCCACTGGCAGTACACAAGGGTTCCTTTTCCTCTGCGCCCTGGCCAGCCCTTGGCGTCCATTGATTTGTTAATGATAGCCATTCTGACAGGTGTGAGATGGTACCTCATTGTTGTTTTGATTTGCATCTCTCCAATGATTAGTGACTTTGAGCATGTTTGCATCTATCTCTTGGCTGCCTTTATGTCCTCTTTTGAAAAGTGTCTATTCAGGTCCTTTGCCCATTTTTTGATTGGATTGTTTACCTTCCTTTTGTTGATATGTATGAGATCCCTTTAAATTTTGGAGATTAGGCCCGTATCGAATATACCATCGGCAAATATGTTCTCCCCTGCAGTGGGCTCTTCTTGTTATGTTGATTTTTTTTTTTGTGCAGAAGCTTTAATTTTGATGTAGTCCCAATCGCTTATTTTCTCCTTAGTTTCCATTGCCCTAGATGCCTATTATCAGTAAAGATATTGCTACAAAGTAAGTTTATATTTTGCTGCCTATGGATTCTTCTAAATCTTTTTTTTTTGTTTCCTGTCTTATGTTTAAGTCCTTTATACATTTTGAGTTTATTTTTGTGTATGTTATACGTTGGTGGTCTAATTTTATTTTTTTGCATGTATCTGTCCAATTTTCCAAAAACCATTTATTGAAGAGACTGTCTTAACTCCATTGTATGCTCTGGCCTCCTTTGTCAAATATTAATTGTGCATAATGACTTGTGTTGATTTCTGGGTTCTCTGTTCTGTTCCACTGGTCTAAATATCTGTTCATGTGCCAGTACCAGGCAGTTCTGAGAACAGTAGTTTTGTAATATAGCTTGATATCTGGTATTATGATCCCTCTAACTTCGTTCTTTCTCAAAATTGTTGCAGCTATTCAGGGTCTTTTTTATTCCAGTTGAATATTTGGAGAGTTTGTTCCAGGTCTGTGAAATATGTAAGGATGCCTAACTTGAAGGGGTTGTGTCCAGCTGGCAAACAGCCATCATCCCCTCACCCAGGCTGTCCAGTCACCCCAGCAGGTACCCCCTCCATTAAGGGGCTGTGGTCAGCCTCAAAAGAGCCATCAGCCCCTCACCCATGCTGTCCAGGAACCCCAGGGTATACTCTACCCTGAAGGGGCTGTGGGCAGCCTGCCAACAGCCATGAGCCTCTCACCCAGGCTGGCCAGGTAACCCAGGTAGTACTCCCACCCTGACAGGCCTGTGGCCATACTGAAAATGACCCTCAGCCCCTCCCTGAGGCTGGTCATTAACTACAGTGGGGCCACCCACCTGGAAGGGCCTGTGGTGAGTCTGAAAATGGCCCTCAGCCCCTCACCCAGGCTGGCCAGGCACCCTAGAGGGATGCCTACACTGATCCTGGACACCTTTCAGTGCAAACCACCTGGCACTCCACCCATGCTCCAGGTTCTATCCTATATAATAAAAGGGTAATATGCAAATTAACCCTAACAGCAGAATAACTGGGATTGACTGTTCACTATGACACACACTGACCACCAGGTGGCAGACGCTCAATGCAGGAGCTGCCCCTTGGTGGTCAGTGCACTTCCACAGGGGGAGCTCTGCTCAGCCACCAGCAAGGCTGATGGCTGCCCATACAGCGGTGGTGGTGAGAGCCTCTCCTGCCTTCTCAGCAGCACTAAGGATGTCCAACTACAGCTTATAAAAAGTATCATAAAGACTCTTTCAAACCATTATATTCTAAAAAGTTGGATAGCCTATAAGAAATGTATAAATTCTAAGAAACATAGAATCTATTAAGTTTGGGTGACAATTATTGATGCAACAAGTACAGTAATCCCTAGCAGTAATGCCATCTGATTTTCCAGTTATCTGTTGGAAGCTTGCAATCTCCCTATAATGTTAAGTTTGATTATGTAATGATCGATGTGGGAAACCGTTTATTGTCTTCACTAGCTGATAAGCATAGACAGAGAACCACCCTTAAGGCTGGGTGCCTTTGAAGCCCTAGAAAAGGTCAGAGCTAGGCGCCACCTCCGTTTGTCCAGACAGTGGTAGCTGAAGCAGCTTCCCCATCTATTATTATGTAAATCCTTGCTGATGGGCTAGTCTGTCTGTTGCAGGTGGTCACCTGCCTAAGGGTTATGCTATGGTGCATCCCCGAATCAATAAAAGCTTGGTGAGACCTGAGTAAAGGGGGAAGACCTTCTTCCTGAGTTGGTCTTACTCGCCTGGTCCCCCAATATTTCCAAATTATCTCGTGTATTTTCTCTTTCATTTGTGTGTGGCTCCACTTCCAGTTCCTGAACCCTGACCTACATGGGTGGTGGGAAGGAAACACTCAACAATCAGACACTATGGAGTGTCTGAAATTCTAAGGCAAAGTATTATTTTGACATCTTTGCACTGTTTTGGGGAGAGGGTGAAAAGTGTACTTAATTTGGAAATAACCAGTTGTATCTTGAAGTGTTTAATGGTTGATTTGAAACTTGATATCCAGATATGCAGGCTATTTTTTCAAACTGATCAGCATATTAAAAGAAGCAATTATAAATACAATTCTAAAACATTCACAGTGTTGACTCTAGGTTATCAATTTCTCACTGAGATGTCTTCTTAAATTGTTGAACAAAAACAAACAAAAAACAGAAGAAAGGGAATGCTTCTAAACTCACTTTAAGCCAACTGTATATATATATAGCCAGTGTCCGTAAAATCCAAAATGACCACAGGCTCGACTAAATGCCAGGCTGAGTGCACAGCAGATAAGCTGGCTGAACTGCTGATCTCTTGGAGAGAGAGAGAGAGAGTCAGGGTTGATCAGCAGTGGCAGTGGCTGCTGGCGAGGCCCGGAGAGAGAATCAGGGTGATCAGAGAAGCAGGGTGATTAGATCCTGCTTCTCTCTTCGGGCCTTGCAAGCAGCCAAACCTCTCTCTCCAAGAGGTCAGCAGTTCAGCCCACTGGCCAGCAGCCTAGGGTGGCTGATGATCCGCCTGCCTCTATGATCAGGACCAAAGATAGGCCTGGAGATGCTGACTGGCATAGAAACCAACCAATCAGAACCTACTCTGGGTGAACTGTGAAGGTACCACCTAAGGTGGGGGCTGAGGAGGGTTTTAAGGGCAAGAGCAGTTTGGTGTAAGCTATAAGAAAGTGATTCCATTTTTTAATGACTGCTTTGGCAGTATAGTGCATATGGCTGGCTATCAGTCCAGATATAGGGATTATGTGTTTTTGTCTGCCAAGAGCATCTCCTTCTGCTGAAAAAGATCCCCCTCCCCCACCCATTTAAGCAATCCTATCCTATATAACCTATCTATACTAATAAAAGGTAATATTCTAATTAGACCATTCAACTGGCTATCTTCCAGATGTCTGACTTCTTTCTGGACAAAGCCATTGTGTTGGGGGCTGAGGCAGAGGCAGTTAGGGGCAATCAGGCAGGCAGGCAGATGAATGGTTGGGTGCCAGCAGTCTCACTTTGTGAGAGGGATGTCTGGCTACGGTTTAGGCTCAATCCCTGTGGCAGTCAGACATCCTCCATGAGGTCTCAGATTGGAGAAGGTGAAGATCAGGTTAAGGAACCCCCACCTCTGGGTACAAATTTTGTGCACTGGACCTCTAGTCTGTTAATAATAAATAAAACCTATTTATTGTTCTGTTTTATTTTATTAATATTCATTGTTTAATGTATTACATATGCCCTCTTTCCTCCCCATTGACTGCTTCAAGCCCACCTCTGTCCCTCCACCCCACTCCTCATCCCAGGCCTTTACCTCCTTATTGTCTGTGTGCAAGGGTTATGCCTATATGCATGCAAGTTCTTTGGTTGATCTCTTTCCACCCTCACCTTTACAGGACATGCTTGCTTACTATTGTTAACAAAAGAACAGCATGTTCATTTATAAAACTGTTAAATTTCTGGTTTAAAAATGAAACACCATACCTAATAAATTCAATGGCTGGACAATGTGTTCAGATATGGTCATGTGAATTACTTATAGCAAATTTTAAATATATTAGAGTCCCGGTGCATGAATTAATGCACAGGTGGGGTCAGGCAGCCCGCACTGATGGGGGCCAATAAGGCCCAGGTAGGTAGGGGTGGAGGGGATGTGGGAGGTTGGAAGCCAGCCCCACCCCAATCGGGGTGGGGAGTAAATGAGGGGTGAAGCTGGTTAGGGGGGTGGTACCGTGGGTAGTTGGCCAGCCACCCCAATCCCCAATCAGGGCCTGAGGGCCAATTGGGGGCATGGCTGGCCACTGGGAGGATCCGAGGTCAGTTGGCTGACTGGCCCCACCCTAATTGGGGGTGGGGCCTGATTGGGGACTGCATCTGCCAAGTGGGGGATGAGGGAGGTTGGGCAGGATGATCTGGGCCTCTATCAGGCCCATTGGCCACCGCAGTGTGCATCATAGCAACCAGTCATTCTGATCATTCCAGTTGTTCCAGACATTCTGTCATTCCAGGTGCTTGGCTTTTATATAGAGAGCTGAAATCACATTAATGTAATTTGATGAAAATCCAGGTATAAATCACTATTGATTTTGAATGTTTTCACTTCTCTTTTCAGGGTTGAGAATTATTACTTTCATTCAAATTAAAACAGTAAGAATAAAAGAAGTATTTATACTCACACTTGGTAGGGGAGTACTATTAGGAGTAAATCTTTTCCTTACAGATTTAGGTTCAGTGGTTGGCAACTGTGAGGTTACTGACAATAGACAGATTAGTGGGAGAAAAGACACATTTATCCATATGCTTGTGGAAACTCAGAAAAGAAGTGGTCTGCTCAGTAAGTAGAGATCATGGTTTATATACCTAATAGGAGAAAGATAGTGGGGAGGAAAAGTGTTCACGGGAAGACCAGATGGGTTTCTTTAGAAAATAAAATGAACTTTTAGGGAAACAAATTGGGCGATCAGATAATTTGCAATAATGTTTATGTAGGTGCAGGTGGTCTTGTCCTTCCTGACAGAAAAGCTCATCTGGAGAGGGCATTTATGGCAGCTCCTCTCAGAAGTCCCTGACTCTAATCATATAAGAGAGGCTACAAACATTTTTCCTTGTGCACCTGTTCAATTTCAAATCATCTGTTAAAATAATCCCCAGATTGCCTTGCCTTCCTGGCTCAGTGGTTGAATGTCGACCTATGAACAAGGAGGTCACAGAAGAGGTCAGAGCTCAATTCTGGGTCAGGGCACATGCTCAGGTTGTAGGTTTCATCTCCAGTGTGGGGCATGCAGGAGGCAGCCAATCAATGATTCTCTCTCATCATTGGTATTCCTATCTCTCCCTCTCCCTTCCTCTCTGAAACCAATAAAAATATATTTTTAAAATAATCCTCATACCAACGTACTGAATCTCTGATTTCTCAAATTCATGACTAGGCATATATTAAGGTTTATAATACCTAAACTCCTTGATATACTAGATAGTAAATGTATTATTACAAGTAAACTAATAATAAAACAACAACAACTTAGGAATAGTTAGGAATCAGCATCCCTGAATGCAATATTAACTCACACCAGTCTTACAGTTTCCATGAATAAAAACAGCTAGCCATTTACCATGTGATGGCACCAAAAAGGAAAACCTGCCAATTGTGGGAGCAGTTTCCAGCCTTGTGTGTGAGCACTAAATACTTTATTTTACCAATAACCATCAATTAAGGTAATTTCTTACCACCAACTGTGAAATAATTTAGCAAAGACACACTCAAACATTAGAGTGTCAAGGAGAGGAAGCTTTTCAAATGCACTAGTTGCTGATTTCTTACAGCTTATTATTGTCAGGAGAATCTTTAGTCATGTGTGGATTCCAGGTGACAGGAAGCTGGTGTCCAAAGGAATACATCAGGTCAGCCTTACAGTGTAACACTGCATCTTTCCCACTGAAGGCAGAATGCAATAATATAGTAAGCTGGAGCCTGCAGCCTAAGCAATATTCAGACCATTCTGTTCTTGTCAGACTTCCACAGAACCTCATGGAGTTATGGGACCAATCTGTTTGGGACAATTTTATTTATTTGTTAATGTATTTTTATTGATTTCAGAGAGGAAAGAAGATGGAAAGATAGAAACATCAATGATAAGAGAATCACTGATCAGCTACTGCACATTCCACACTGGGGATCAAGCCTGTAACCTGGGCATGTGCCCTGAAAGAGAAATTGACCATTACCTCCTGGTTCATAGGTTGATGCTTAACCATTGAGCTACACTGTCAGGGAAATGAAACCTTTTTTAATACAATGCTAAGAAGAGATGTTGTTTCATAGCTAAACAACAGTATTTAAATAACACTTTGATTTCTTTATGGAAATGGCATATTCACAAACATGTTGGGATCCAACCCCAGCAGGTCCTGGGGTTCCCAAAGGTGGGGATGGCATCGGTGAAGAAAGAAGGACACAGAGGCAGCGTCCAGTTGATCAGCAGCCTAGCCAGGTTCTCCAGCCAGCTTCTGTCTTTATTGTCCTGTTACATCTGTATTTATACCAGTTGATTTTAATCCTATCCATTCTATTCCAAAGGTTAGGGCATTTGTTAATCTAGTTCTGTTGAGTTTAATCCTATCAATTCTATTCCAAAGGTTAGGGCATTTCTTATCTCCATTCCAAGGTTACTCTATTGTTCTATTAAGCTACAAGAAAGTTACTGAAGGAGATTATCCTAAGTAAAGATTATGTAGTTTAAGCATGATTGTTTGTAGTTAAAGTGATTAACTACCCACCTGGCACTTAGTTAAGGGGTTTTACAGATTTATCCCCTTCCTTAGTCCTGTTAATCCCTAACTCCAGGGAAAAAATCCCCACCTGGGGAAACAACCTTTCTTGGAGAGGTGACCTTAGTTAAAACACATAGCTCTAAGAAGGGGAGCAAACATATTAAGAACAGTGTGCCATATACGCCAGGTCCCTTGAAACATGCTGTGCAGATGTTTCTTCCCTGCAGCGACTGTGTCAAGCAGCAAGGATGGACCAGCTTTCGGCAAATTCCCCCTTTTTTATTTTTTAAATGAAAGCTTGTGTAAATCAGTGGCCACCTTTCGGATTGGGTTGTTTAGGACTCGGAAGAAGACTGACAAGCAATGATAGCAGCCTAGCCAGGTTCTCCAGCCAGGTTCTGTCTTTATTGTCCTGTTACATCTGTATTTATACCAGTTGATTTTAATCCTACCCATAGCATAGCTATAAACATAGTGGATGGAGTGCACACAGAGCCTTGTTCCTGTAGAAGGTTGCTGGCCTCTTCAGTCAAGGGATTTCAGCTGTCCTCAAGCCAGTGGTTTGGTTGTCCTTGTTGATCTGGCTAGCGGGAAGCATCATTTGCGATGGGCTCCCGGAAGCTTCAGAGAGTTGAACAGCTGGACCAAAGAGTCCATCAGGGCCATGCTTGATGGTGGTGCCCTCTGGGTCAGCTGATATGGAAGATACTGGTGAGGAGGAGCGTGAGGCTAAGATGGAGGGCTGTGAGATATAAGGTCAGACACCAGGGGTCCTCAAACTTTTTAAACAGGGGGCCAGTTCACTGTCCCTCAGACTGTTGGAGGGCTGGACTATAGTTAAAAAAAAAAAAAGACTATAAATAAATTCCTATGCACACAGCGGTGGGGCAGCAAAAACACCCGGCAGGCTGGATAAATGTTTTCAGTGGGCCACATGTGGCCTGGGGGCTGTAGTTTGAGGACCCCTGGGCAGTCTGGAATCCACACAGGTTAGTCTGTGTCCTGTGGAAATATACAAGCATATCCTCTCCCCCAGGTTAAAAGTACATCAGGTCCCTTCCAGGCCTCTGTAAGCAAATCTCTCTATTTGACGAGGTCTTTAGGTTTAGTTAGATCAGTGTTCCAATCTCTGTACATCATGGAATTACCCTTAAAGTCTACATTTAGTATATTAATTACAAATAAAGTATATTGTAGAACATGATGAGGAGAGGAATATTTAAACATATTCTCTTGTAATTTTTTAATTTGTGTTTTTAAAGTTTGGTAAGCCCTTTGTACTATTGCTTGGCCTTGATGATTGTAGGGTATTCCTGTAGTATGTGTGATGCCGAATGTACAGCTTAAGTTTTTAAAGGCAGTAGAGGTATAGGCAGTCCCATTGTCTGTTTTAAGTGCCCTTGGTATTCCTAGGTAGGAAAAACATTGCAATAAATGTTGCCTTACATCTTTATGGCTTCTCCTGTACATGCAGAAGCAAGGATAACATGAGAAAAGGTATCAATACAAACATGCACATAGCAGTTTGCCAAAATATGGGACATGAGTAATATCCATTTTCCATAAGTCACAGGGTCTAAGTCCTCTTGGATTAACTCCAGTAGCAGGGCTAGGAATATGAGTAGGACAATGGCTACACAATACTTCGAGCAGCTTCTCTAGATATGTGATAATATAGACAGAGAGCAGAAGCATTTTGATGGTGAATGGCATGAGACCGCTGGGCTTCTTCTAGAGCTGTACAAACTACTGGGCGAGTTAGTAAATCTGCCTGATAATTCCCTTCGTTTAAGGGTCCTGGTAGGAAGGAATGAGCTCTAATATGTCCAATATAGAAAGCCTTTTCTCGTTTATGAATGTAAGTTTGTAGCTGAGTTAACAAAGAGAAAATGGCTATTTTTCCTCGTGGAGAGAGGTGGTCTCAATATGAGGAAATAATTTAACTATATATTGAGAGTCAGTATACAAGTTAAAGGGAACCTGTTGCAAATGTTTAAAAGCATGACTGCCAAAAGTTCTGTTCTCTGGGCTGATGTCTATAGGGTTTGTTGAACATGGGTTATTGAGTCAATGATTGTTACTGTCCTGCCATTAGAGGACACATCTGTGAATACTAAGGAGGCAGGAGGTGATAATGGCTCTTTTGAACATTTAATAGGAAATAATCAGATGTAGGGAGAGAAATTGCAATATAGGTGATCTTGGCAAATGATGTAAAATTTGTCCTGGGGAGTTACCTATACCTATTTGCCGCTCTTCTTCAAATTGTAATAGTGTGTCTAATTGTTGTCTTTTATAAGGTATTATTATCTCAGTAACTTCTCTTCCAAAGAGTTCAATACTGCATCGTTTACCTTTGATAACGAGAGTGGCCACTAGGGAGGGATAGGATAGTACAATCTTCCTAGGAGTGACAAGTAAATGTATCCATTCTAATGGTCCTTCTTGCCATAAGCATCCTGTAGGAGTATATTTAGTGGCTAGAATAATTAAGGCCCAAGATTTGAAATAATCTAGGTACTGTAGTTTCTGTTTATTGATGGCCTGTTCTATTTTTGCTATAGCCTTTTCTCCTTTTACAGTTAATTGTCAGGGAGACTTAGGGTTAGAATCTCCCTTTAAAATGTCAAATAGAGGTTTTAAGTCAAGAGTGGTTATTTTTAGATATGACCTGACCCAGTTGATATCACCTAATAGTTTCTGATAATCCTTTAATGTGTTTAAATGATCTTTTCTTAATTGTAAAGGCTGATGGGTCATAGTAGAGGTATGTAATATTCTGCCTAAGTAGGAAAAAGAAGGTTCAGTCTGAATCTTTTCTGGGGGCTATTTTTAGACCATGTTCTTCTAAAGCAAGGACGGTCTGAGTAAGAATTTCCTGTAAAGTAACCTGATCTTTATGAGCTAGTAAAATATCATCCAAATAATGAATAAGATATAGATCTGAAAATTTCTTTCTAATAGCTTGCAATGCCTGATCTACAAACTTTTGACATAATGTAGGACTATTTTTCATCACTTGTGGGAGCCTTCAATTGATATCTCTGATAAGGCTGTTTAAAGTTTTCTGATGGTATGCTGAATGCAAATCTTTGACAATCAGCCGGGGGAAGAGGTATAGTGAAAAAACAATCCTGTAAGTCAATAACAACAACACAATACTCCTGTGGAATTGCCACAGGGGAGGGCAATCCAGGTTGTAAGGAGCCCATATCTTCCATGGTGGCATATATGGCTCTAAGATATTGCAAAAGTCTCCACTTGTCTGATTTCTTTCTTATTACAAACACAGGTGTGTTCCAGGGACTATTTGATGGCTCTATAGGTCCCTCTGCTAATTGCTGATCAATTAATTGTTGGGCTGCTGATATTTTCTCAGATGTTAAGGGCCCATACTGGTTGTGATTATTTCCAGACTATGGGATCAGCAGTCCTAAGGGCAATGACCCCAATTATAAATCCTGTCGAGGAGTGTGAGGTATTACTTTCTTTTCCTAATCCCTTTTCTGGATTAAATCCCATGTCTAGCATCTATCACTTTTTTAACTTTCTCAAACTTTAAATAGTCAGTACACATAGCTAAATTGCTCTTAGGTTGAACTGGTGACAATAATGGTGTGTCCTCTCTAGGTGGAATTGAGGGACTATTTAAAGTTTGAGAAAGTATTACTCTATCACTGGGGCTATATAATAGAACTCCCATTTGAGACAAATATCTCTTCTCCATAATGTAAAGGGGATAGTCATAATTATATAGGGACAGAATGTTCCTGAATGTTAATCTTCATCAGCCCAAGTTAAAATCTGAGAACTTTTTTTACATTAGATGCCTTGCCTAGTCCTACTGGGGAAGTGGAGGTGGTGTGTGTGGGCCACAAAGTGGGCCAATTCTTCCCTGCTATGCAGGAAACATCTGCTCCTATATCCAATAGACCTTCAATTGGTTTCCCTGAATTTGTAAAATTTTTGTAGGTCTAGCAGCATGGATTTCTTGTATCCAAAATGCTGCATCACTAGATCCAAAGCCTCTAGCCCCTCTAGCTTCCTGGGTACCAGCTGTCCCTATTTTATGTATTGGTAACAGGAGTAATTGGGCAATTCTCTGGTTGGGTTGAATCTGTATAGTTGTGGTGGGTGGGGAAAGTAAAATCTGTATTTCTCCTGGGTAGTCTGCATCAACAACTCCTGGGATGACTAAGATCCGCTTTAACGAGGTGGAGCTCCATCCTAATATTAAACCTACAGTTCTCTCAGGCAGTGGCCTCTACACACCTGTAGGAATGGCTGCTACTGGCGAGTCTGGGGTTCATATTGTGTGGGTGGTGGAATGAAGGTCCAATCCTGCACTGCCTGGGGTTGCCCTGTAGAGATCATTGACTGATTGAAATTTGCAAAGGGGTTGAGGGTTGATGCCCCTATTATTTCAGGGGCCTGAGGCTGGCCCCCTCTCAAGATTGAGGTGATGGGATAGAATTTCCTTGGGAGAGGTTTGTAGAATTTAAAGCCTGACTATTTTTATGGTATTTTGATCTACATTCCTTTGCCCAATGGAATCCTTTCTGACATTGGGGACAAACAGTTTTTGGTACAGGATGGGGGAGGTTTGTAGAATTTAAAGGCTGACCATTTTTATGGTATTTTGACCTACAGTCCTTTGCCCAGTGGAATCCTTTCTGACATCGGGGACAAACAATTTTTGGAGAATTAATATTATTCCCTGATGTAAATCCAGGCTGTTGAGGAGCTTGCCATCTGGCATGAGTATTATTATTTTTATTTCGGCATTCTCTGCTAAAGTGCCCAGGTAAGCCACAAGAGTAGCAGTTCATATTATTTTTATTACCTGTATTATTGCTGGCTTGTCCTATGCCCTGTACATATTGAGGGTATGTCTCCCCCTTGAGGGCTGAAGCTATAGCTACACCCTGTATAAATGCTGGACTTATATCAGCACATTGTTTTATAAAATCATTTTTAGTTTCCGTTCTGCCAATTGGCCTTAATAAAGCCTGACAGGTATTATTAGCATTTTTTTTCAAAAGCCAGTTGTTTAATTAGAATATAGGCTGCCTCTTCGTTATTGATTACTCTCTTGACTGCCTGTAAGAGGTGAGAAAGAAAATCCTGATACAGTTCCTCGACCTTCTGTTTAACCTCTGTAAGGGTGGTTGTTTTTCCTACTGTACAAGGTAGGGATTTCCAAGCATTTACTGCACAACTGGTTACTTTAATAAGTGCCTCTTTGGGCATATACATTTCCTCCTGAGCCATGATAAAATCATCTTCTAATATGATGTCTAGGGTATTCCCCCTCTGAAATTTTTGCTAGTGGCTACAGCTCTCTTAGCAAGATCATCATATTCAGTTTTCCATAATATGTAATCGCTTCCTGAAAGACAGGCTTTACAAACCTGTGACCAATCATAAGGAGTCATCCATTTACTGGCTAGGGCTTCCACCAAGGTTTGTGTGTAAGGAGCTAGAGGTCCATATTCAGAGCAGGCCAATTTTAATTCTTTAAGTATTTTGTAAAGTATAGTCTCCCAGGTGGGGTTTTCGTCCCCTTGCTCTCATACATGACTGGAAAGCAGAGTGAGAATCCAAAATCTCCACTAGCTTCAGCTTCTCTTATCACCCTTTGAAATTTATACATGGAGTTCATAGGAGCTGGAGGACCTGGTTTAGGCTTCATTTCTAATTTAGGGAGCCTGTTTTGAATGGTAGGGCTTTTCTCCCCTCTACTGACTGGAAAGGACCAAGGGTCCTGTTGATGATATTTATTCTCCTTCCGATCAGTAGGCATAGCTAAATTGCTTTTAGGTTGAACTGGCGACAATAATGATATGTCCTCTCTAGGTGGAACTGAGGGACTATTTAAAGTTTGAGAAAGTTAAACCATTTCTGCCTCTGGTGCCAAGGTGTCACGAATTAAATTCCAGAGGGAAAGGGTATCTGCCAGGAACTTCTCAGATCTATGGAATCTGTAATAAGTCTTTAATTGCTCCACTACTTCAGTCCAAGTTTCTAAATTAACAGTTCCTTTCTCAGGAAACCATGAACAGACTTCATGTATAAAATATTCTGTCTTACTTGGAGTAACCTTAACTCCTCTGGTAGCAAACATATGTATTAAAAGATCAATACAGAGTCGTCTTTCTTTAGACTCACTATGGCCCATCTTCTCAATCTAAGTTCTGTACTATCCACCCTCTTACTCTACTTATCCTCTATAAGGGGGTTGGCAGCATCCTTCGGTGGAGTCCTATCAGTCCCGGGTGCGAGGGTTCTTAATGGGGGTGGGGGAGGCTTACCTAGGGGAATCCTGTACTGGCGCCATATGTTGGGGTCCAACCCCAGCAGGTCCAGGAGTTCCCAAAGGTGGGGATGGCTAAAGAAAGGACACAGAGGCAGGGTTCAGTTGATCAGCAGCCTAGCCATGTTCTCCAGCCAGGTTCTGTCTTTATTGTCCTGTTACATCTGTATTTATACCAGTTGATTTTAATCCTATCCATTCTATTCCAAAGGTTAGGGCATTTGTTAATCTAGTTCTGTTGAGTTTAATCCTATCAATTCTATTCCAAAGGTTAGGGCATTTCTTATCTCCATTCCAAGGTTACTCTATTGTTCTATTAAGCTACAAGAAAGTTACTGAAGGAGATTATCCTAAGTAAAGATTATGTAGCTTAAGCATGATTGTTGGTAGTTAAAGTGATTAACTACCCACCTGGCACTTAGTTAAGGGGTTTTACAGATTTATCCCCTTCCTTAGTCCTGTTAATCCCTAACTCCAGGGAAAAAATCCCCACCTGGGGAAACAACCTTTCTTGGAGAGGTGACCTTGGTTAAAACACATAGCTCTAAGAAGAGGAGCAACCATATTTAGAACAGTATGCTATATATGCCAGGTTCCTTGAAACATATGCTGTGCCAATGTTTTGTGCTAGGGTGAGGGACTGTGGCATGGAAGGGTTACAGAATGTTACAGAATGTGCTAAGGGGAGGAAATGGGACATGAGAAATTGAATGTGCTGGGAGGGGCGACTGACGTATGGAGGATTGTGTCAGGGTTAGGAACCATGGAAGAAAAATTGCTAGATTGTCTTAGAAAAACAATATGTTATGATATGTGCCGGGAGCCAGTCCATCCTTGCTGTTTCAAGGGACCTGGCATATATGGCATACTGTTCTTAATATGTTTGCTCACCTTCTTGGCACTGTGTTTTAACCAAGGTGACCTCTCTGAGAAAGGTTGTTTCCCCAGGTAGGGATTTTCCCCTGAAGTTATGGAGGGAATAAAACCTCTTAACTAAGTGGCAGGTGGGTAATTAATCACTTTAACTACAAACAATCATGCTTAAGCTACATAATCTTTTACTCCCTGGAATGGAGATAAGAAACGCCCTAACCTTTGGAATAGAGATTGATAGGATTGAAATCAACTGGTATAAATACAGATGTAACAAGGCAACAGGACTCAGAACCTACACACAGAACTTAGAACGCAGAACTTAGAAGACAGTACCTACACAGAACCGAGAGACAGAAGAACTTCACTGGAGAGAACATGGGAAAGGATCCTGGACAGAACCTGGCTACAGAACTTGGTTGGAGAACCTAGACAGAACCTGGCGACTGAACCTGGATGGAGAACCTAGCGAGAGAACATGACTACAGAACCTGACTGGAGAACCTGGAGAACCTGGCCGGAGAACCTAGCAAGAGAACATGGACACAGAACTTGGCTGGAGATTGTGGCTAGAGATCC
This sequence comes from Myotis pilosus, assembly GCA_036010255.1. Lineage (NCBI taxonomy): Eukaryota > Metazoa > Chordata > Mammalia > Chiroptera > Vespertilionidae > Myotis > Myotis pilosus. The sequence goes on from JASKON010000048.1 coordinate 683,107, forward strand.
TGGCAAGGCTGCTGATCAACTGAACGATGTCTCCGTGTCATTCCTTCTTCGCCGACTCCGTCCACACCTTTTGGGACCCCTGGACCTTCTGAGGTTGGACCCCAGCAGATATGCTCCAGCCAGGTGTGACTCTGTTAATGCTCCCCCTCCCCACCCGCCCCTTGTTCTTATGAACTTTCTGTGAACTTCTAAGGTAACACTGTTTTGCTATAAAGGACCATACTACACCCTTGATCTCTGCCACATGCTGCAAACCTTCCCAGAGGGGGAAGGTGTGGGCTGTGGTCAGCTGACCAGCTTAATAAAGGCTCTTAAATTTAAATTCTGAGTCGGTGGTCTATCTCGCTGAGCCAACCCATAACATTTGGAGGCCAAAAGTGAGATACCCGGCAGAGGTGAGAGGGACCCCTTGTTTAGGGCAGTAGGCTCTCCCCGGCAGGGGTGAGAGGGACCCCTTGTTTAGGGCAGGAGGCTCTACCCCACTTGTCACTGGGCACTCAGCGAGATACCCCACACCTGTGGAGAATGACTACCAAGGAGGCCTCCAGTCCACCCAAAACTTTTGATTCGGAAACCGAGCCACCTGGACTCTCTGTAATTGGTTGGCTCAACGAGATAGACCACCGACTCAGAATTTAAATTTAAGAGCCTTTATTAAGCTGGCCAGCTGACCACAACCCGCACCTTCCCCCTCTGGGAAGGTTTGCAGCATGTGGCAGAGATCAAGGGTGCAGTATTATCCTTTATAGCAAAACAGTGTTACCTCAGAAGTTCATAGAAAGTTGATAAGAACAAAGGGGTGCGGTAAACATAGTCACACCTGGATGGAGCATATCATAACACATTGTTTTTCTAAGACAATCTAGCAATTTTTCTTCCATGGTTCCTAACCCTGACACAATCCTCCATACGTCAATCCCCCCTCCCAGCATATTCAATTTCTTATGTCCCATTTCCTCCCCTTAGCATATTCTGTAACATTCTGTAACCCTTCCATGCCGCAGTCCCTCACCCTAGCACACTCTTGAGAGAGGTAAGGACTGGTCATTAAACTGGAATTGGGACATCCCACGGAAGGACCTATATGGAGGGCTGGACGCAGCAGTACTCCTGGTCCTGACCCACGGCCACAACTGTAGCCGGGGTCCCTGGTTCGTGTGGCTGTGGGCTGCACTGGGTTTGTCTGTCTGGTATTTGTTTGTCTTGGTGTTTATTATCAAAAAGTTGTCTGCTTCTGTGTACACCCTGCTACAATGTTTTTTGAAAAATTTTCAGGACTTCAAGGAGCAAGCTGCAGGTTCCGGGCAACCTTAGGTTGCATTGGCTGATTTATTTTGTCTTTGTTGTCTTTGTCTTTGTCAAATGGGATTTGGTCAGTCATCTTCGTCGACCCCCTATCAGTCAGGCCCACTCCGGGTGAGTGGAAGGGGAGCTTGATCACCTCCCGGGAAGCTATAGAGCTCCCTCAGGAATTGGGAAATTGTTAGGAATTGGGTGGATTGTTTAAACTCTGAGTGAATGTCTGGTGAAAGTGTATGAGTGTGGAAGGAGGGGGCCTGCCCTCTCCTCTCCTTTATGTGGCTCCACAACTTCAGTTACGGAGTCCGAGTGGGCCCCAACCTGCCATTCCATGATTCCTCATATGGCATAATGGTGACTCACCCCCATGTGCAGGTGACCAGGCCTGGGGTTTATATGGGTGCACCTTAGCTAAGACGAATCTAAGTTCCCAAGGGACGTGGCCAGGCGGGCATCTGAGTGAGGATCTGTGAAAACAGGTCACCCCCTTCCTTGTCTGCCTCTCGCCACTGATCATCATGGGGTTGGGACAAAGTTTGTTTGTGTGGGACTAGCCAATTTACTACAGAGAAGGAGGAGAAAAGTGTAAATCGTTACTGGTCTGTGTGAAGTAAAAACTACTTTGATTTATTCTGCTTTCTGTTGATACGCTTTGCTGAACGTTTGGGCTGGCCCCTTAACAGTCTGCAAATAGCCTCTCGGCAGCTGCGAGAATTATTTTTCTCAGAGTCTTTTGCTCACTGTTAAAGGGAATCAGCCCACTTAGTTAATAAGGATTTCTGTCTATCAGTTGCTCTTACCTAGGTTATAATTTACTGTATTTAACTAAAGTTCTGGGGTAGATTTAAAAGTTATAATGTTAATGCTTTTGATTTACAGTGATTCTGTGAATGGGAGTGGCCCACTTTCCAGGAGGGGTGGCTGGATGCAGGGTCTTTTGATCTGACCACTGCCTATTGGGCCCATAATATCATATACGGCCGCCCAGGGCATCCTAATCAAATTCCTTATATGCAGGTTTGGGTTGACATATTGTCCAAGAAACCCTGGTAGATGAGGGCATGCCTCCCAAGGGGAAAATTGGGACAGAGACAGACAATTCTTTTGGCCGGGCCCCAGAAGGGAAAGGCTTCCTCGGTCCTTCAGGGAGAGCAGGAAGAACCCATTAGCTGGCTGCCCCCCTATGGTCCCCAGGCACCGGATATGGGTGAGCCCCGGCCTCAAGCCCAGGCCATGCCACCAGCTCTTGACCTGGAGCCCCTACCTCCCCTGATTCCAATTGTCTTCCTTCTGGATGGGAGGGGTTTTGTCATCCTTCAACCCCTTCAGTCCATCCCATACTAGGCAAGGGACAGCACATGGCGGGAGAGAGACAGAGGGGGAGAACCTGCAGGACCTTGCAACATCCACCAGTCCTGCAATTCCTATGTTGCCACTATGGCAGGCCGGCCCTCTAGATCTGGGGCTAGACAGGCAGCCCTCTGGGGATGCAAGGCAGATGGAGGCGCTATTCCCCAGCTCCAGACCAGATTGGGGAGTGAATGATCAAAGAAGGGGGGCTAGATGCCTGAGCTTCCTGAAGTAGCCCTAAAAAAAGAAGCAGCAGCAGCAGCAAGAAAGTACTTGGGCCTTTGGCTTGCAGGCTACAGCAGTTAAACCATAAGCCAGTGACTAGTACTAGCCTTCCTACAACCCCCAAAATACAGTAGCAAGCCTGAGATCTATAAAAGCTGCAGATAGATCTAGTAAAAGCTCCCTGTTTGCAAATGTACTGAAAGGGCTCAGTACCTGTTGCTGCTGGAAGAGGAGGGGCTAATATCCCCTTCCAGTGCACTCCCTTGGAAGAGGCCTGGTCGCTGCTCTGCTATAAAGGGGACTGGTGGGAAGACAAGGAAAGCAGGGCCCTGTAACTAATAAACAGAGTTAAGAAAAGGGCAAAGAAAAGGGCACTCTCCCTAGACCTGGGAGCCATCAGGACTTTGAAATTCTCTTAGAGAGGAGAAGTCTGACTCAGAGACTAGCCGAAACTTCATTGGGTTAGGAGGACCAGAGGTTGCATATTGAACTCGGTAGCTGCGAGAATTATTTAGACTGCCATTTGCTAGGCCGAGGTCTGAGCCCAGTTGTATAGGGTTAAGCTACCTATGTACAGCAAAACAACTTTCTCATATGCCAGAATACATTTTAAGGAAATTGGACAAACTGTATTTGTAGCTAGAAAGAACTGGCCTATGTGTAAACTATCCTGGAAGAAGGCTATGTAGGGTGAACCCAAAAAGTAAAGGGTGTCTAGCTGCCGAGAGGGCAGTTGCCCAGGTGGGCAAAGAAGAATACCCATTAAATTTTGGTCTCTATTGAAAGACAGTTGACAGCAATTTGTATACTGTCTTACAGGCCTGTGCGACCATGCCCATGTCAGGGGTGGCACAAAACCTCAACTGTAGGAAACTGGGGAAGGCCTGTCTAGAACAGAGGGGATTAATAAAGTGGTGAATACTAGCCCTCTGTTACAGGAATTACAGGCCCTGTGAGGTCCTTTGACATATAAGACCCTGTAAGGAAATAAATTCCTTTAGTAAGGGGAGCCCTACTACAGATAGACACATTGTAAATTTCTTCTTACCATTAAAAGACAGATTAAGAGGGTGTGTTTCCCTCCAGGCAACCCGACTGGAACCCCTTTGGTGATGGGGAAAGAAGGCTCTCAATCGGTATCGCCAGACTCTATTAGGGGACATCCGAGCTGCTGCTTGGAGACCCACAAACCTCTCTAAGGTGACAGAGACAGTCCAGGGGCCTAACCCCAAAGCCCCGGAAAGTCAGAGGGCTGTCAGTGTTGCATTTGTTTCCCAGTCGGCCCCAAATATTAGGAAAAAATGACAGAAGTAGAAGGCTTTGAGGGGAAATCAATCTCTAGGTTGGTTGAGGTAGCCCAGAAGGTTTTTGACAATCAGGAGGACCCAATGGCAGGTTTAAACACCCAGATGGCCAAGGTCCTCCTGGCCCTGAGTGAGGAGGGAGGCCCAAGGGACCGGAGAGAAAACAAGGGCAAAGAAAAGCCTCATGGAACAAAAGGAGTCCAATCCAGGCTTGGGAAAAATCAATGTGCATTTGCAGAGAGGAAGGACATTGGAAAAGGGAGTGCCCTGAACATGCGGGGAAACCGACTCCCTCCCATGCTGGTGGAGGAGGTGGATTGGGGTTGTCAGGGCTCAGCTGGCCCCCAGGAGCCCAGAATGACCCTGACAATGGAGGGTCAAAGGTGGACGTCCTTGTGGAACTCATAGCACTCACTCAGGCCCTCTGGTGAGGAAAGGGAAAAATAGTAAACATTTTAGCTTCCTGAAAACAGTTGCCTTGAACCCTGCCACACTCCTCCCTGACAAGAAGGCAGAGGCCCCTTTGAATGACTGTGAGGAGACACTGACTACTCTCACTTCCCTCTGTGAGGACCTTGTGGACCAGCCCCTACAGAATCTGGATGAGACCCTCTACACAGACAGAGCAGCTTCATAGAGGAAGGTCCCCGGTATGCAGGGGCGGCAGTAGTGACATGAGGAGAAGCCAGGGGAGATCTAAGAAGCCCTGGTGAGCGCCCCGGCACCCATCCTGCCAGACCTACCCAGGGACTGCAAGGATATATCTCCTCACACTGCCCTTACAGGAGGCCAAGGAAGTGGCTAAAAGACCACTAGGGCCCCTAGAAGTTTTCATACCCCTGCCAGCACAAAGGCTCCAAGAGAAGCCTACTCATCTGCCAGAGGAGCAGTGGCTAGCTGAGAAACAAAAGGCCTGGAAAGGAGAGGCTGGATGGCTAATTCTGCCAGATGGGAGGCCTATAGTATCAGAAGCCCTGGGGTGGACCATCACTTCCCAGACCCACCAGAGCACCCACCTGGGGGGAATGAAGCTATCAGAACTACCAGGAAGATAATTTTACATCTCAGGGCTCCAGAAAATATCTCAAGAGTTGGCTAGAAGGTGCCAAGTGTGTGCCCCGGTAAATCAAGGGCCTCCTCTTGTGGCCCCGCCAGGACAGCAATTCCGAGGTCAGAACCCCAGAGAACACTGGGAAGTGGACTTCACCGAGATACCAGGAGGACAAAGAGGGTATAAATACTTGCTGGTTTTCATTAATACCTTCTCTGGATGGTCTGAGGCATACCCAACCAAGGCAGAGACAGCAAAGTTAGTAGTTAGGAAACTCCTCACTGAAATTGTCCCCCGGTTTGTCCTGCCACTATATATGGGGTCCGATGATGGCCTGGCATTTATTGCCAAAGTTACAATCCATAGTTAAGGCCCTGAAAGTTACTTGGAAATTGCATTGTGTTTATAGACCACAGAGTTCTGGACAGGTAGAGAGGATAAATCGGATCTTAAAGGAAACATTAACTAAGTTAAAATTAGAGACTGGTGAAAACTGGATAAGTCTCCTTCCTTTTGCTCTCCTCAGAGCTAGGTGCACCCCATACATCCAAGGGCTAACTCCTTTTTGAGATAATGTTTGGGCTACTGCTGTCATTGGTGCCCCGGCAGGGGGAGGAGGAAGTCGCCAGTCTCTCTACTCAAAATTTGCTTAAGTCCTTACAGGCTTTGCAGAGCAGCACCACGTCAACACAATGGGTGGTGAGAGCCATACGGGAGGAGGACGTGCTGAGATCCAGTCCAACACAGCCTGACTTCTCTCTGGGTGATCTCGTCTGGGTGAAGCGCCATGACCCTAGCAGCCTGTAACCTAGATGGGATGGAACCTACCAGGTGGTGGTGCTGAGCACTCCAACCGCCATCAAAGTCGCAGGAAAGAGGCACTGGAACCCCATCATCCTCATGCCTCTCACCTGATGAACTCACCAATGGGAAGGAGAAAGACATGGGAACTAAGACTCTATGTCAGTGGCCGAGACCCTGGCCAATTATATCGTAGAGGAGGGTACTGAATCAAAGATTTGATTCATGCATAAGACCAGTAGGGAATGTGCTAGGGTGAGGGACTGAGGCATGGAAGGGTTACAGAATGTTATAGAATGTGCTAAGGGGAGGATATGGGACATGAGAAATTGAATGCGCTAGGAGGGGGGACTGACATATGGAGGATTGTGTCAGGGTTAGGAACCATGGAAGAAAAATTGCTAGATTGTCTTAGAAAAACAATGTGTTATGATATGCTCCAGCCAGGTGTGACTATGTTTACTCCCCCCCCCCCTTGTTCCTATGAACTTTCTGTGAACTTCTAAGGTAACACTGTTGTGCTATAAAGGATCATACTGCACCCTTGGTCTCTGCCACATGCTTCAAACCTTCCCAGAGGGGGAGGGTGCGGGCTGTGGTCAGCTGGCCAGCTTAATAAAGGCTCTTAAATTTAAATTTGGAGTCAGCGGTCTATCTCGCTGAGCAAACCCATAACAGTTTCTTCCCTGCAGCGACTGTGTAAAGCAGAAAGAATGGACCAGCTTCCGGCACAAACCCATATATCAACTTTGATAGCCTACTTCAGTTGTGTTAATGATATTAACCAGTTTCATTAATTCAAGAAGGCAGAGTGGGAGTTAAGATGGTGGCCAGCAGGATGGCCATGAGGGGGAGACTGTGAGTGAGTGAGGGAGTGAAAGGGGAGTGTGTGGACATGTGGTGTGTGTGTGTGTGTATGTGTGTGACAATTGGATCCTGCAGGATTTTTGGTGGCTGGTGGACCAGGTTCTTTTAGCTGCCTCTGATAACCAGAGTCTGGATTGCTATTTTAAAAATTGCCAAATGTTAATAATACTCTACTTCTCATGATCACCTTTTAGTTGGAATTTTTATATTAGAGGAAACTTTTCTTTATTTTCTGCTTGATCACTGTGTTTATTTTATACTAGAAGCCTGGTGCACAAAATTCATGCATTTGGGAGGGGGATGGGGTTTTCCTCATCCCGGTCTGTGCCCTCTCGCAGTCTGGGAGCACTTGGGGGCTGTCCAACTGATGGCTTAAGCCCAGTCCCTGTGGGGAGCCAGCTTAAGCAGGCAGTCTGACATCCATAGCGCTGTTGTGGAGGCGGGAGAGGCTTCTGCCACCCCTGTGTGCTCACCAGCCATAAGCAGCTTCTGGATGAGTGGCACTCCCTTTGTGGGTGTGAACTGACCACCAGGGGGCAGCTCCTGTGTTGAGCATCTGCCCCCGGTGGTCAGTGCGTTTCATAGTAACCAGTCATTCCACCATTCAGTTGATTTGCATATTAGCCTTTATTATATAGGATAGTGATAAACAGATTCCTTACTACTGTTTTCATCATGTGGGAGAAGTAGGCAAAACTTACCTTTCTTCTCTTTGCAATCTGTATGTTCTAAATGTTCTGCAATAAATGTTTATTGCTACATGATAAAAAAATCAATGAAGTAAATTTTAAAGTTACAGGTCTTCCTTTAATCTTATTTCAGAACAAGCATCTCCCAAAAAGTTGTTTAAGCCTACAATTCCCTCCTCTTCCCTGCCACTCCTTAAGGAAATATCTCCTCCCTCAGCCCACTTCCATGTATCTTAATCAATAATTTCTATCACTTTTATTCTAAAAATTTTAAAGTGATGGTGATGATGATGATGATGAAGAGGAGCAGGTGGAGGAGGGTGTCAAAGCAACACCTTTCCAAAGTTAAACATGTGCCAAAAACTACTCTAAATACTATTTGTGTATTATTTTTCACAGAGAATTTTATCAGATATGTTCTCATAATAATTTTAAGAATATGAAAACTGGTTTTGTGAGGTTTAAAGAAGCAACCGAATCAAATGATGGGTTTGGCCCAGCTGGTGTTGTTCAGTGATTGAGCATCAACCCATAAACAAAAGAAATCAGGTTTCGATTCCCAATCAGAGCATATGCCCAGGTTGGTAGCTCAGTCATCAGAAGGGCTTTGCAGGAGGCAGCTGATCAATGACTCTCTCACATTGATGTTTCTGTTCCTTTAACCCTCCTGCTCTGAAATCAATAAAAATCTAGTTTTCTAAAAAGAGATAAAGTGATAGACCCAGAATTTTACCTAAAAAATGGTTCTAAAATTTGTACTCCTGACCAGAACTGCACTGGGAACCTCAATTGATCCCTCACCATAAAGAAGTGCCTTTTTTTCTCTGAAATCTGCTTCATAAAATAGTAATACAGTCAGTAAGCTTTCTTATGGATTGATAAAATGGGAGAGGGATAGGTAGTTAGCAATGGAACCACAGGTGAAAAGGAAAATAAGGAAGTCCACCAATAACAGGATACAGCTTCCTGAGTAGTTGGGTTAGGTGAAAACCCAAATGGGCAGGGGAGAAGCAACACCCCCAGAAACAGAGCTTCATCAATCCCTGGACAGAGAGCTTCCTCTACCCCCTAGACCAGTTATGGTGAACCTTTTGAGCTCGGCATGTCAGCATTTTGTAAAGCCCTAACTTAACTCTGGTGCTATGTCACATATAGAAATTTTTTGATATTTGCAACCATAGTAAAACAAAGATTTATATTTTTGATATTTATTTTATATATTTAAATGCCATTTAACAAAGAAAAATCAACCAAAAAAATGAGTTCACATGTCACCTCTGATACACGTGTCATAGGTTTGCCATCACTGCCCTAGACAGAGGGCTTCCTCTGCACCTTTTTTAAGTGACTATAGGTCTGGTACACAAATTCATGCACATTGGAAGGAAATTATTTAGAAGAAATATTTTATAGGTCAGGGATAGACCATGGGGAGGTTGGCTCCAGGGCATGGCTGGCAGAGGAGGGACCCTGGGAGGGCTCCATGATGTGTCCAGCCCATCTCGCTGAGTCCTGATCAGCCGGACCCTTGAAGCAGGCTAACCTACCAGTTGGAGCGTCTGCCCCCTAGTGGTCAGTGCAAATCATAGCGACTGGCCGAAGGGTCGGTCAGACACTGAGAATATTTGACTTTTATATATGTAGATTTCTATACCACTACCGAGAGAACTTCCTCTACCTCTTTATAGAGTTCTTTAATCCTAGACAGCTTCCTTTACCCCTGGTCAAAGAGCTTCCTCCAACCCTATACAAAAAGCTACTGTGGGAGAACCAATCAGAAGCCAGAAGGGTATATATATATATATATAATTTGTGAGGTAAACTTTTAAATTTACTTAATCTTTTAACATTTTTTTTTCAGTGCTGCTTTGCTGGGGTGTTTTTTCTACTTTGTCTTCTAACTCACTGATTCAGTCCTCAGTTTCCTCTAGTGTACTGTTAAAACTTTCCATTTTGTTCCTTATTGGATCAATGTCATTCTTCATGTCCTCTTGATACTTATTCATGCTGAAATTCTTTTAGCACCTTAGGATATATATATATATATATATATATATATATATATATATATAATCATTAAACAGCGTGTTTAGGCGTCAACCCCCTTGGGTTGCCTCCCTGCTAGTGGGAATCTGTGTATATCACAATAAACTTTGCTTTTGTTTACTTCCTTCTTCCTGAACCCATTCTTCCTTTTTCTAAGGTAAAGAAATTGGACAGGAACTCAGCCTTTGGCTTCATTATGAGTAGGACTACAAGGACACAATATATTTCCACATATATTATATTTCCATATAAATTATGTTTAATTTCTTGCAGGCAACATATAGTAAGAACTTGTTTTTTTTTTTAACTAAATTCAATAACAATCTCTATGTTTTTTGTTGATTATTTTTAGAGAGAGAGAAAGGGAAAGAGAGAAAGATTGATATGGGGGAGAAACATGAATCAATTGCCTCAGGAATGCACCCCATGCAGGTACCAGTTCCCACAATCTGGGCATTTACTTCTGGCCTGACATGTTTCTGTTGAAAAATCAGTTGATAGTTGAATGAGAGATCCCTTGTAGGTATCATTTTGTATTCCTCTTGCAGCCTTTAGATTTTTACTTTGTTATCAATGTTGGCTAATTTAATTACAATGTATCTTGATGTGGGTCTTTTGGGGTTCATCATACTTGGAACTCTCTGAGTTTCTTGGATTTGTGTGACTTCCCCAGCATCTGGGAAGTTTTCTGGCATTATCTTCAAATAGGTTTTCTATTCCATGCTCAAATTCCTTCCTTCTGGCATCTCTATTTTCTGTATGTTGTTTCATTTTCATTTGTCTTAAAGCTTCTCTAGACTCTCCTCTGGTTTTTAACATTATTTTTCAGTGCTGCTTTGCTGGGTTTTTTTCTACTTTGTCTTCTAACTCACTGATTCAGTCCTCAGTTTCCTCTAGTGTACTGTTAAAACTTTCCATTTTGTTCCTTATTGGATCAATGTCATTCTTCATGTCCTCTTGATACTTATTCATGCTGAAATTCTTTTTGCTCCTTATAATTGTCACTGAGTTGTGTGGGTCACCCAGACATTTGAGCATTTTTATAACCATTAATCTGAACTCTTTCTCTGACAAATCACTTGCCCCCATTACATTTAGTTTCTTTTCCGGTTATTTCATTTATTTCCTTTGTGAGTTGTTCTTTGTTTCTAATTTTTGCTGTCCTCTTGTAATTGATTCTATTTCTTGGATACAACTGCTACTCCATCCAGTTTATTTTGCTTGTTTGTTTTGTTTTCTTAGGGGTGTGGTCTTATGTATTTAGTGATAGTGTGACCCAGTGGTGTTGTCTCTAAGATCTCCTGAGCTGGGTGTTCTAATGGAGGCCCCTACTTGAGTTTTTTGGGTTATCCTGATGTAGTTGTGTCTTAAACGTTAGTTTCTCATTTATGGACATAGTCTCCTCACAGATGTCCATCAATGTTACTCACCTACAGTCTCATTGTGCAAGCTGTTGTGGATGTGATTGTCATTCCTGCTCTTGTGTCAGGGATTGCCTGAGATCTCACTGGCTTGTGGCTCACTGTGGGGTCCACAACAGGGTGGGGGGGATCCTCGAGCCACAGGTAAGGTAGTGTAACTCTGGCCATTGTGGAGTGACTGTTACCTAAGTGGCATCAGTCTGTGAGTTCCTAAGGAGATCCCAGAACCCATGTTCAGTAAGGCAGGGATCCTAGAGTTTGCTGGTGAGGCAGGAGGACTCTGGCCTGGTTGTTTGCACTCTGTGAATCTTGAGTGTGTCTATGAGCCAGTGGTTAGATATGTGAAGGTCACGAGATCTGTGGCTGAATTGGTGTGTCTTGGTCAGTGTGGTGTGCACTCTTCATATTACCAAGGGGTTTAGGAGCCATCAGCCAGGAAGGCCATTTTTGTGGGTTCTGAGTCTGAAGCAGCATGAATGAGAGGATCTAGGAGCTGGTGGCTGGGAGGCAGAGGTCAAGGAGTCTGCAGCTGAAGCTCTGCGCTTGGTAGAAGAGGCACACACTTCTGAACTCACAGGAGTCCCAGAGTCTGCAAGTCTGCAAATGAGGTAACATGCCTTTATCAGAGTGGATGCAGTGTCCAGGATGGTGTCTGGGCCAGTGTGGGTGGTGGTGAGGCTGGAAATCCAGGTCACATAGCTCTTCCCTTCAAGATGGCATGGTTTCTGTGCCAGAGCTGGCTGTCCAGGAGTGCTTGCAGCAGTAGCAGGGCTCCCAGTCCAGGAAAGCCCAATTGGCCAGCCCTCTGAGACTCCTGCAGAATCTCTCATTCACTCATACACACACACCACACACATCCATAAACTCCCCTTTCACTTGCTCACTCACTCACACTCTCTCTCTCATTGCTGTCCTGTTGGCTGCCATCTTTGAGGCAGCTTTCAAGAATTCATTTTATTTTATTTTTTTAATATATATTTTATTGATTTTTTACAGAGAGGAAGGGAGATAGATAGAGAGTTAGAAACATCTATGAGAGAGAAATATCAATCAGCTGCCTCCTGCACACCCCTATTGGGGATGTGCCGGCAACCAAGGTACATGCCCTTGACTGGAATTGAACCTGGGACCCTTCAGTCCACAGGCCGACGCTCTTTCCACTGAGCCAAACCAGTCAGGACAAGAATTCATTTTAATTTCAGTTTTATGTCCACTTAATATCTATTTTTCTGAAAAACATTTTTCAGCCTAAAAATGGGTTTTATAAATGATAGGTATTATTATTATAATAAATATATAATCTCATTTTTATTAAAATATTTAAAACTGTTTCTTCTGACTTTGTTGACCAAATAAATATTAAATGATCACTCTTATTCCAAAAGAATAATTAGTTAATATTTTGATTGTTAAATATAAATATCCTATATTTTTACATGGATTTGTAAATTACATCTGATAATGTCAAATTATATTTTTTTAGTAATGGATTATAATTTTACATTTATTTTTAATTAAATTTATTCAAATTTTGCTATATGCATGAACACAGATAATATCACAGTGAAATCTTGAGGAAGGTTGGGAGTGGGAAGGAGAAAATGGAGACATCTACCCATTTACCTAGTCATTCTCTTGTTCACTCAGTCATCGTTTTCATCAGGCGCTGAAGAAATATACTGATATACTGACCTATATCTAAAAAATACATCCCTCACAATTAAAAAAAATCTAGACATTCTAAGAGATTTCAAGTGTTATTTCATTGTAGTTTGATTTGCATTTCCTTAATATGTAGTGAAGTTAAGCATCTTTCATACATATGTTGGCCATCTGTATGTCATCTTGAAAGAAGTGTTTGTTTAGGTCTTCTGTCCATTTTAAAACTGGATTGTTAATTGGTGTTGAGTTTTATGAATTCTTTATATGCTTTTCAATTTGAAACCTTTCTCAGGTGGGCTGTTGTTTGTAAGTATCTTATTTCATTTAGTTTATTGTGTTTTTCTTTAGTTCAAAGTTTCCTTTCTTGTGCAAACATTTAATTTATGGAGTCTTATTAATTTATTTTTGCCTTTACTTTCCTTGTCTGTGGGGGGAAATTCATATAATTTTCTCTAAGATTTAGGTTCATTTAAATTTGATGCCTAGGCTTTATTAATGGGACCCGAGAATATCATGCTAAACTAAATAAGCCATACAAAAAAGTAAATAACTATATGGTTTAATTTATATGTGGAATATAAAATTGAAGCAAAAAGAAAAAAAAACTAACAAAACAAAACTGATAGACAGAGACCACAGTGTGGTGGTGACCAAAGTGAAGATGTGTGGGAGTTATGAAGAGTAAAGTAGGGTATACACACAAGTTTATATACTAAAATACACACAGGTCACATATCGTAAGAATGTACAGCTGAAACCAAAATATACTTATTAAACAATGTCACCTCAATGCATTTAATTTAAAAAGACAAAAAGAAACCTTTCTATATTTCAATAGTTGTAGTACAGACAGGACACTTCTACACTTTACACATTTCCTCCAGTTGTTGCATCTTATACAGTTATAGTCTTACAATATCATTAGTGTGAAATTTACACAGGCCAATCTGCTTGTATAGGTGTATTTCATTCCATCAGCATGCAGATTCATGTAACAGCTACTATAATCAAAACACAAAGTCATATTCCTGAAGAATTTTGGAAAAATTTTTTAAATGTGTAGCCTTTACAAGTGTTTAATTCTTTTCAGTTTTTACTTTTGTTATCAGAACACATGTTATATTTTCAAAAGAATTCTGTAATAAGTTTCAGATCCAAAATTATTTTCCCACTTTATGGAAGAGTCCATTTTTCCCATATAATCTTACATATTATATGACCGAATAAAATGGATGCCAATTTATTGATATCAATTTTTTCTATATTTCAGATGTATGTATTTATAATTTAATTTTGTTTTTGAAAATATTCACAGAAAATCAACTTTAATAAATATTTCATGTCTTTTTAAAACTTCACTATACTTTACCTTCCCTTTCAGGCAGGTCTTTTAGCTTAAAACAACCAAACTTACTTCTTTCCAAAGGCCATTTTCTCATAGTGCGGGTGATATATAGTTGAAATGTTAATTGTGGAATGGAACCAAGAAGGGCCTGGATGCCTGACATATAGTTGAAAGCCTTGCACTACATGAAGCACCATGAATTGATTGAACAATCTCCGTCTCCATCATCATCGTTCTTCTTTTGATGGTAACTTGAGACTTTTTAAATCTTGTTAAGCCTTTCAACACACTTTTTACACTAATAAAAGACCAAGATGCTAATTGACTGTACCTTCCCTATGCCCAAGCCATGCCCACCAGCCAATCAGAGAGACTATATGCAAATTAACCCAATCAAGATAGCTGCCTGCAGCCACTGAGCTTGAGCAAGCCAGAGACTTGGTTTCCCCAGAAATAGGGTGAGGGTCCCTGCTGGGGAGCTTGGCCAGCCTGAAAGCAGCCATAAGACCCTCACCCAGACTGGCCAGTGACCCAAGCAGGACCCTCCACCCTGAAGTGGCTGTGGTTAGCCTGCCAACAGCCCTCAGTCCCTCACCCAGGCAGGCCCGGCACCCCAGCAGGGACCCCCACACTGAATGGGGTGTGGCTAGTCTGAAAATGGCCCTCAGCCTGTCACCCAGGCTGGCCAGTCACCCCAGCGGGGCCCCCATCTGATCCGGGATACCCTTCAGGGCAAACCAGCTGGCTCCCACCCATGCACCAGGACTCTATCCTATATAATAAATGGGTAATATGCAAATTGACCCTAACAGCAGTGCTACTAGGAATCACTGGTCACTATGACACTCACTGACCACCAATGGGCAGACTCTCAATGCAAGAGCTTCCCCTGGTGGTCAGTGTGCTCCCACATGGGGAGCTCTGCTCAGCTACAAGGCAGGCTGCCAGCTGCCAGTACAGCAGTGGTTGTGGGAACCTTACCCGCCTTCTCAGCAGTGCTAAGGAAGTTTGACTGCAGCTAGGCCTGCTCCCTGCTGGAAAGTGGATATCTCTTGAGGGCTCCCAGGCTGCCAGAGGGATGTCTGACTGCCAGCTTAGTCCCAATCCCCTTGTGAGCAGGCCTAAGCCATCAGGTGGTCTTCTCCCGAGGGGTCCCAGACTGCGAGAGGGAACAGGCTGGGCTGAGGGATCCTCCAAAGTGCACAAATCTACTGGTAATTTATAATGGTCTGGATATACCTGTTAGAATGAAGTAACATTCAAGATTAGTATTTGTCAGTGATAGATGTGTTAAAAATATTTGAAATGCCATTTTAAGACTATTGTCTAATATGTAAAATTCTATTATCCTATAATAATAAAAGACAAACATGCAAATTGACCGTACTTTCACTATTCCTTATTCCACGCCCACCAGTCAATCAGAGTGACTATATGCAAATTAACCCAACCAAGATGGCGGCTGGCAGCTATGGAGCTGGAGAGAGCAGGAGGCTTGGTTGCTCCAGTGATGGAGGAAGCCAAGGTTCTCTGCCTGCCCTGGCCCAGCTCTGAGCTCCACTGAAAGCAAAAAAGTTTCAATTATAGAAGGTAAACAAACCCCAGATACCTGCTTTCAGCCAGCCATGGCCACGGAGCTGGAGCGAGTAGGAGTGGGTTGCCCCTGGCGATGGTGGAAGCCAAGCTTTCCGCAGGCATCCACTAAAGGCAACAAAGTTTCAATTATAGAAGGTAAATAAATCCCAGAACAAAAAAAGAGGAGAGGCTTGGAGCTTATGTCACAAGGGTGCTCAGCCCTCCTAAAAAATGGCCCTCAGCCCCTCATCCAGACTGGATAGGCACTCCAATGTGGACCCCCCCACCCTAAAGGGGTGTGGCCAGCCTGAAAACAGCCAACAGCCCCTCACCCAGGTTTGCCGAACCTCCATCAGTTGAGGGCCCCCAATGGGGTGGACATCCTCTGAGGGGTCCCACACTGCAAGAGAGCATAGGCCAGGTGGAGGGAACACCCGAGTGCACAAATTTTTGTGCACTTGGCCTCTAGTATACACTAATAAAGAGAAACATGGTAATTGGCATACGACCGCTACCCTTCCCATTGGCCAATCAGGGAAATATGCAAATTAACTGTCAGCCAAGATGGCAGCCAGCAGCCAGGCATCCTGAAGCTAACATGAGGCTTGCTTGCTTCAGTGACGGAGGACTCCAACGTTTCCCACCTGCCGCTTCAGGCCTCTCAACTTTAAGCAACTATGTAACTAATACTGTGGGACTTCAGCCAGCAGGATCGCAACATTGTAAGCAAAGGCCAGAAACCTACTTTCAGCAGTGGAGGCTTAAGAGCTGGAGCCAAGCTTCAAAGCTAAAGCTGGCCCAGAATAAAAAAGAAAAAAAGGAGCAGTTGAGAGCTTCAGTCACCCCCAGCCTGAAAACAGCCCTCATCCCTCACCCAAACTGGCCAGGCACCCCAGTGGGGACCCCCACCCTGAAGGGTGTGTGACCAGCTACGAACAGCCATCATCCCCTCATCCAGGCTGGCCAGGCACCCCAGTGGAGACCCCCACCCTGATCCAGGACACCCTTTAGGGCAAACCAGCCGGCACCCATCCATGTACCAGGCCTCTACCCTATATAGTAAAAGTATAATATGCCTCCCAGCACCGGGATCAGTGGAGCCACAAGGCCTCCAGGCACCGGGATCAGCATGGCAGAGGGCAGCGCCCAAACCCCCTGATCACCCTGCGGCTCTGTGTGTGAAAGGGGGTGGAGTTACCACCTCCCTATCCATCCTGCTCTGTTCATGACAGGGTGTGGTGCCCCAACCCCCTGATCATCCCTGCTCTGTGTGTGATAGGGGGGAGCTCCCCAATCTCCCCCCCGCCCCCCCATGGGCCCTGCTCTATGTGTGACAGGGGAGAGCCATAACCTCCCCATCGGCCCTGCTCTGAGTGTGAGAGTGGTGGCGCACCAACCCCCTGATCAGCCCTGCTCTGTGGGTGATAGAAGGCGGCGCCCCAACCCCTGATTGGCCCTGCTCTGTGTGTGACAGGGTACAGAGCCCCAACCCCCCTGATGGGCCCTGCTCTGTGAATGACAGTGGGTGGTGCCGCAACCTCCCCATCGACCCTGCCTTGAGTGTGACAGGGGATGGTGCCCCATCCCCCCAATTGGCACTACCCTGAGCATGACTGAGGGTGGTATCACAACCTCCCAATCTCCCTGCTCTGTGCATGACAGGGGGTGGTGCCCCAACTCCCCAATCAGCCCTGCTCTGAGTCTGACCAGGGGCTGCACCTAGGGATTGGGTCTGCCCTCTGCCACCTGGGAGTAGGCCTAAGCCAGTAGGTCATTATCTCCCGAGGGGTCCCAGACTGTGAGAGGGCACAGGGGACCCCCTCACCCCTGAATGCACAAATTTTTGTGCACCGGGCCTCTAGTTAATATAATAAAAACTTAATCATGCAATGCAGTTTTCAATATTAACATTTATTTTAATTCTGTATCTATGATTTAATCTAAAATCTTACCTAATAATAAACAAACATGTAAATTGACTGTACCTTCACAATGCTAACCAGCCAATCAGGAGAGTATGCAAATCAACCAACAAAGGTGGTGGTTAATTTGCATAAGTAGGCTCCAAGTGACAGAGCAAAGACTGACGGCATGCTGGAGCAGTGAAGATGGAAGACTGAAGGCGGCTATGGCTGGAGCAGTGAAGACGGAAGGCAGCTCTGGCCAGAGCAAAGGCCTGGGTCCTGGGTGTGAGAGGAAAACCAGTGTTGGCAGCCAGGAGAAGGGAAGGCAACAGGCCTCTAGTTAATACATAAATACACTCTTATAAAAAATTAAACAATAAGCTAACTATCTCTTTGTTTACATACAATTGATTTTACCTCCAATTATAGAAGTGAGTTACTATTTGTAGTTTGGGACATATTATTCTAATATTATCCCAATGCACTTACTTTATGAACCTAAATCTTTATATTCTTATCTTAAAATGTTAAAATTATTTTTCTAAAATAATGGGATGCTCATGCATTGTTTGATAATTAAAATTTTTTTTGACATTTTTATGTGTTTCTTCCAGAAAATGAATCTGTCATAGTTTAAATTGCTTTCAAGGACACAATACAATGAGCGCACTATTTTTATTTATTATTTTTATATTTATGGGAGTTAGCTCATTACACATCCATTCTAACAGGTGAATTTTAAAAACTCAATTAAAACAAAGTAGTTGGAGATGCAAGATGTTGCCAAAGCAGGTAGATATAATAATCCTTTTTCCTCAGGACCAAACTGGAATTATAAGTAAAATAGAAATCCATCAACCCAAAAAACTCATTAAACTTTTAACAAAATTCAACACCCATTTTTGATAAAAACACTTAGCAAAGTGGAAATTCAGCCAACCTCATACTCGACAGGGAAAAAAAAAATATGTACAGGAATAAGACCAGGATATCTGCTTTCACCATTTTCATTCAATGTAGTACTGGAAGCCCTTGCTACAGCCATCAGCCAAGAAGAACAGATAAATGGCATCCAAATTAAAAGGAGGAAGTAAAACTATCATTTTTCTTTGATGACATGATATTGTACATAAAAAAGCCCAAAGACTCCACCACAGTACTACTAGATTTAATAAAGGAACTCAGAAATGTAGGATACAAAATTAAAACTCATAAATTGATGACATTTTTATACACCAATAATGAATTCTCAGAAAGAGAAACTAAACAGTCCGATTTATCACAACAACAAAAATTATGAAATACTTAGGAGTAAACTTAACCAAGGAGGTAAAAGAGTAGTACTCAGAAAACTATAGGACATTGAAAAAAGAAATAGAGGAAGATATACACAAGAGAAGAATATATCATGTTCACTGATTGATAGAATTTACATGAATTGTCCATACTAGCCAGTCTGTAGATTCAAAGCAATCCTTATTAAAATACGGAGTATATTTCACAGATCTAGAACAAATGCTCCAAAAATTTATATGGATCTAAAAATGGAGCCTGAATAGCTGCAGCAATCCTGAGAAAGAAGAACAAAGTTGGAGGGATCATAATACCAGATATAGAGTTATGCTACAAAGCCACTGTAATCAAAACAGCTGGGTAGTGAAACCAAGGATTCCTTCACCAAACGGCAGAAGCTGTCCCCAGACAAGATTTTCCATGTCATTGTGGTCTCGTGTTATGACAAGAAACTGGAGGCCCTTTGAGAAGATGTTCCCACAGCTTTACATAGTTCCCAGGGTGCTGACTGTGTGTTAACCTTGGGTGAAATTGTCCAGATAATGGAGCAGTGTGACCTCTCCTCGAATGACGCTGCCATGGACACACTGTGTGGAGACATGAAGGAGAAAGAGGTGAGGTTCCAAGAGAGTGCCAGCTCCGATGGTTACGTGGCACACATCTTCAGGCACATGGCCAAAGTGCTGTTCAATGAGGCCGTGGGAGTGCTCACCTACCCCACCCTGAGGAACAAGACTTCCAGGAAGTCACCTTGAAAGGGATGGAGAGGTTCTGTGACACTTTGAGGTTGCTTATGGCTTTCAATACATCCAGAAGTGGTCCTGAAACTGTAGAGGCCAAGTTCCCCTGCCACTTCATGGAGGTCCTGGACTGCACAGCCTATGCCTAAGCTGCAGGGGCCAGGCCCAGATGGATTACGGGTGGGCAGATAGGGCCCAGCTGTGGCAGATGGAAGGCATCTACGCTGCCATCCAGGCGTGGCCCCCGGAGACTAGTGCCCATGTGCAGGAGCTGTACCAGGAGTGGCTGGGGCAGGGAGGCGACTCCTCCTGGGCAGCCCTACACACTGCCTAGCAGGGCCCAGAGCAGCCTTCCAGGACATCAAGTGGTAAAGGTCCAGCAGATGCCCGGCCTGCAGGCCACATGAAGGGAAGGCTTGGCATCTCTGTCATCGCTTTGGTTTTCATAATTCCCTGCTCCCATCTGTCGGCTCCCTCCCTCTGGGTGCAACTGGAATATTGTATCTCGAGGGGATTGCCCCAATGTGTGTATCCTTTTATCTGATGATGAAAAAGTCCCAAAGAACAAGAAGGGAGACAGACTACTGTCCTTTAGACTTAAAAACAAAACAAAACCGGAAGTGTCCTGCGAAGAGCTGAGACTTGGTTCTGTCCCTGTACCTCAGAGAGATTGGATAAGGAAAGAACTCGGTTTGGCCCTGACTTTACCCACTTATGTTACTCTTGAAGGTGTCTTTGCCACAATGTGAATAAACTGCCACCTTTTGGATAGGCGCTCATACGAAATCTGCATTCCCAACTTTTCTTGAAACAGATATATGTTCTGCAGCTGTGGCCACTGTCTTGAGATCAGGTCTTGTGGCTGGGAATCAGTTGACACTGGAGAGGAGGCCTCCCTGCCCCTGCCACCCCATGCACTTTTACATTCAGGGATTGAGCTGAACTCACTTTGGGGGAGTCCTGGCAAGGGGGGCAGGTGTCACAGATGGAAGGATGGAGAATGAATAGGCAGACACCCTGCTTGGTCTCTGCCTGGATGGGGTCAGGCCAATGAAGGCCAGCCAGCACGCACCAAAATTGGGTGAGATAGCGTCCTCTCTGTCCACCTCTGATCACGAGGGCCTGACCACTCCCTGCAGCTTTGGGCATCCTTCTGCGTTCCAGAACAGTGCACTGCGCCCTCACATGCTGCTCACCCAAAGTGAGAAGGAAGAGAACAGTTGGCCCACAGAAAAATACACAGAAAGGTAGGGCTCATGGCTGGTGAGTACACTGGTAGTGGCAGGAACCTCTCCTGCCTCCATGGCAGTGTTAAAAAGCATCAAGCTGAGTGGTAAAGAGCAGTGAGAAACAGGTGGTAAGAAGAGAGGGGTCCCGGACTGTGAGAGGAACTTCCAACTGTTGGCTTAGGCCCACTCCCCATGCATGAATTTTGTGCACAGGCCTCTAGTGAAAATATAAAAGTCATATTTCACAAAGAACTAGAAAAATATTCTAACAGTTTATATGGAGGAAGAAAATGGCGGCCGAATAGCAGATGTGTCATGCACCTTATCCCAAGCCAGCCTGGAAAAACAAATAAATCAGAGAATATCCACCCAAATGAACAAACTAAACACAGCTGAGGAGATCATTTACAAGAAAGGAAGGGCACAAGTTTCTAGGGAAAGGTAAGAAGGAAATCTAGGCTTGAGGGGAACACCCAGTCACAGGGTCAAGAGGGTGAGGAAAAAGGTGAAAGCTGCATTGCACCAAAGCCTTGTCGCTTGATGACAGGTGTAATACCTAACTGAGAAAAGGAAAAGCCACAGGGCTGCTGGCAGCTGTAGAATATACACCTAAGACCCCAGCTGACGGCGGAAGGGTCAGGGCGCGGGTGCGGAGCTGCACTCCTGAAGGCAGCCTTAAAGGCTGTCAGGAAAGACAGAAAGTTACCTACAAGGAATCTCCCATGAGACTATCAAATTATTTCTCAACTGAAATGCATCAGGCCAGAAGGGAATGGAATTAAGTATACAAAATGATGTATAGCAAAGGACTGAATCCAAAAATTCTCTATGCAGTAAGGCTCTCATTCAAACTTGAAGGTAAAATTCAGAGCTTAATAAAGGAAAAAGGCTAAGGGAATTTATTACCAAAAAGCCAGAAATGGTAGAAATGCTAAAAGGAATTCAGAAGGAAGGAAGGAAGGAAGGAAGGAAGGAAGGAAGGAAGGAAGGAAGGAAGGAAGGAAGGAGAAAAGAAGAGAAGAAGGAACACAGGCATAAAGAATAAAATTGCAAGTAATGATATATAGGAGAGAAGGGTTCTTGAAAATGGTGGCTGGCAGGATGGAGGTGAGGGTTAGGAAGTGAGTGAGGGGATGAATGGAGAATGTGTGGATGTGTGTGGTGTGTGCGTGAGTGAGGGACAGTTAAATCTGGCAGGAGCAGCAGAGGCTAGAAGACCATGCTCTCTGGGACAGGGAGAGACTACCACTGCTGTAGGCACTTCCTGGACTGTGGGACTCGGGCAAGGAGCCCACACCATCTTAAAGGGGAGAGCGGCCTTTTCTAGGAACTCAGCACCACCGCCACCCAGACAGGCCTTGGACACTGCCCACGACCCAGCAGCCACTCCGGCAAAAATTCTGCAGCCACACCCGCAGACTCTGGGACTATGCGCCAAAGGAGGAACACCACCCAGTAGAAATTCTGAATTCCCTCTGCCTGAATAACTGCCCCCACACACCCAGATGTGCAACTTAAGCACCAGAGCCTCACAGAGTGCCTCAGAGCTCAGCGCCAGAGAACTGAGGCTGTGAACTGCACCATCACAGTTGCTCACTCCCCCTCAGCCCATCTATCCACAGGGCACTTTGGGGAAGCAGTGGTGAGCCTCTGCTGGGTCCGATCTTGGACTAATAGGGATGCACTCCCCTGGGCAGTAGAAATTTGGAATTCACCCATCCTGGACACCAGCCCAAATAGTGCCAGGGCCCTTCAGAGTGCTTCAGTGTGCCTGCACTAGCAAACTCACTGCCTGTGCTTCTGTGTGCCGCTACAGAGAACGCGAGCCTATCCACCGCAAGTTCACCAGCAAAATCTGAGTTTCCCCACCCCACAGCTGCAGAACTCTGGACACTACAGGCGCACGCTTTTCCAGTGTGCAGGTCTCCCAAGACCACCGCTCCACAGGCAGCCCTGGAGCCCCGCTGGGAGCCCTGCTGGTCGTGCACTTAAACAAACAGGGGTGCACTGGTGGGCTGTGGAAACGCTGAATTCCCTCTTCCCACAGACTGCCCACAGACACTGCAATCCAGTGGCTTCAGTGCCAGGCCCTTCAGAGTGTGTCAGTACATCCTGCTGGCAAATACACCACAGGTGCCTCTGTGAGCTGCTGCTGGAATCGTGTGTATACAACCACAGAGGCAGCACCAAAAGTTGAGTCTGCCCACCCCACAACTACAGAACTCTGGACACCACAATTACACCTTTCCAGACCGCAGGCCTCCTGAGCCCCACCACCCCAACAGATGGTTCCCGGGTGCCACTGTGAGTCGCCCCTGGGCACACATGATTTCAACCAAGGGCACAAGACAGCAAAAATTGGGACATCCCCTCCATAGCTGCTGACTTCTAGACACCTCAGTTGCACCTTTCCAGCTCGCAAGTCTACATCAAGAGAACCCAAATAGCTCAAGTAGGGAGCTACACTAGACTACCAAGCCCTGGAGACCTGAGATGTCACACCAGTAGCACCATACACCCCCCCCCCCCAAAAAAAAACACACAAAACAAAACTGGGTAACAAAGCAATCGGAGCTACAATTAAAATATTACAGCAAAACATGGGAAGACAAAAAAAGAAATCCCCAAAGGAAAGAAAAAGAGAAATCACCAGAAATGGAGTTAAATGAAATTGAGGCTACTAACTTATCAGAGAAAGAATTCAGAGTAATGGTTATAAGGATGCTCAAATGGCTGGATGACAAATGCACACAACTCAATGAGAATTACAAGGAGCTGAATGAGAATGTCACCAACATGAAAAGGAACAAAAAGGAAATGAAGAACAGCATAGCTGCAAAAAAAGAACACAATAGAAGGCTTAAACAGAAGACTACAACAGGCTGAATTAGAAGACAAGGTAGAAAAAAAAAACACAAACACAGGAGCAACTGGGAAAAAAACTTAAAAAGCAAGAGGAGAGCCTAGGGAGCTTTGGGACAATGCAAAACAAAACAACATTCACTTAATAGGGATACCAGAAGGAGTGGAGGAGAAGCAAGGGATAGAAAACTGCTTAAAGAAATAATGACAGAAAACTTCCCTGATACTGTCAAGAAAAAAACTACACAAGTCCAAGAAGCACATAGAGTGCCAAACAAGATGAACTCCCAAAGACCAACACCAAGACACATCATAATTAAATTGGCAAACACCAACGACAAAGTAAGAATCTTAAAGGCTGCCAGAGAGAGACAGAAAGTTACCTTCAAGGGATCTCCTATTAGAGTATCAGCTGACTTCTCAACAGAAACATACCAGGCAAGAAGGGAATGGGATGAAATATACAAAGTGATGCAAAGCAAGGGAATGAATCCAAGAATACTATACCCAGCAAGGCTATCATTCAAAATTGAAGGTGGAATCAGGGGCTTAACAGACAAAAAAGGACTGAGAATTTATTACCACCAAACCAGCAATGCAATAAATGCTAAAGGGACTGCTGTAAAAAGAAGAAACAGAAAGACAAGAAGAAACACAAACATTAAGAATAAAAATGACCACAAACAAGTACTTTTCAATAATAACATTAAATGTAAATGGATTAAATGCTCCAATAAAAAGACACAGGGTAGCTGAATGGATATGAAAACATGACCCATATATTTGCTGTCTGCAAGAGACCCACCTCAGAATAAAGGATTCACACAGAATGAGAGTGAAGGAATGGAAATAATTTTTTTCAGGCCAATGGAAATGAGAAAAAAGCTGGGGTTGCAATACTTATATCTGAAAAAAAGATCTCAAAGTAAAGGCCATAACAAGAGATAAGGAAGGCCACTACATAATACTAAAGGGAGCAATTCATCAAGAAGATATAACTTTGGTAAACATATATGCACCCAATACAGGAGCACCCAAATACATAAAACAAGTTCTGGAAGCTATCAAGGGACAGATCAATAACAATACAGTCATAGTAGGGGACTTTAATACCCCACTGATACCACTGGGTAAATCCTCTAAACAAAAAAATCAGCAAAGAAACAGCAATCCTAAATGATTCAATAGATCAGATGGACTTAATTGACATCTTCAGAATATTTCACTGCAAAGCCACAGAATATACATTCTTCCCCAGTGCACATGGGACATTTTCAAAGGTAGACCATATATTAGGACACAGGCAAAGTCTCTTCAAATTCAAGAGAATAGAAATAGTAACAAGCATCTCCTCAGAACACAATGGCATAAATTTGGAAATCAACTACAATAAAAACATTGAAAAAAAAATCAAACACTTAGAGGATAAACAGCATGCTATTAAGCAATGACTAGGTTACCAGAGAGATCAAAGAAGAAATAAAGAGCATCCTGGAAACAAATGACAATGAAAATGCAACAATTCAAAATCTATGGGACACAATGAAAGCAGCCCTGAGAGGGAAGTTCATAGCTCTACAGGCCTACCTCAAAACAACAACAACAACAAAAAATACTGGCAATAAATGATCTAACCCTACAACTAAAAGAATTAGAAAGAGAGCAACAAGAAAAGCCCATAGTATCCAGAAGGAAGCAAATAATAAAGATCAGAGCAGAAATAAACAACATAGAGATGAAAAAAAACAATACAAAAAATAAATGAAACCAAGAGCTGGTTCTTTTTTTTTTTTTTTTTTTTTTTTTTAAATTTTATTTTTTATTACAAAGGGTATTACATATGTGTCCATTTTTTCCCCCCCGCCCAAGACAGACCCCTAGCCTCCCCTATCCCCCAGTGTCTTATGTCCATTGGTTATGCTTATATGCATGCATACAAGTCCTTTGGTTGATCTCTTACCCCCTACCTCCCGCCCCGAACCCTCCCCAGCCTTCCCGTTGCAGTTTGACACTCTGTTTGAGGCAGCTCTGCCTCTGTATCTATTATTGTTCAAAAGTTTATAATGGTCTCAATTATCCATGAATAAGTGAGATCATGTGGTATTTTTCCTTCATTGACTGGCTTATTTCACTTAGCATAATGCTCTCCAGTTCCATCCATGCCGTTGCAAATGGTAAGAGTTCCTTCCTTTTTAGAGCAGCATAGTATTCCATCGTGTAGATGTACCACAGTTTTCTAATCCATTCATCTACTGATGGGCACTTAGGCTGTTTCCAGATCTTAGCTATGGTGAATTGTGCTGCTATGAACATAGGGGTGCATATATCCTTTCTGATTGGTGTTTCTGGTTTCTTGGGATATATTCCTAGAAGTGGGATCACAGGGTCAAATGGGAGTTCCATTTTCAGTTTTTTGAGGAAACTCCATACTGTCTTCCATAGTGGCTGCACCAGTCTGCATTCCCACCAGCAGTGCACAAGTGTTCCTTTTTCTCCACATCCTCTCCAGCACTTGTCGTTTGTTGATTTGTTGATGATAGCCAGTCTGACAGGTGTGAGATGGTACCTCATTCTTGTTTTGATTTGCATCTCTCGGATGATTAGTGACTTTGAGCATGTTTTCATATGTCTCTTGGCTTTCTGAATGTCCTCTTTTGAAAGGTGTCTATTTAGGTCTTTTGCCCATTTTTTGATTGGATTGTTTATCTTCTTTTTGTTAAGTTGTGTGAGTTCCCTATAAATTTTGGAGATTAGGCCCTTATCAGATATGACATTGGCAAATATGTTTTCCCACACAGTGGGTTTTCTCGTTGTTTTGTTGATGGTTTCTTTTGCTGTGCAGAAGCTTTTTATTTTGATGTAGTCCCATTTGTTCATTTTCTCTTTAGTTTCAAGTGTCCTAGGAGCTGTATCAGTGAAGAAATTGCTTCGGCATATGTCGGAGATTTTGTTGCCTTTGGATTCTTCCAGAATTTTTATGGTTTCCTGTCGTACATTTAAGTCCTTTATCCATTTTGAGTTT
The DNA here is from genome assembly GCA_036010255.1 of Myotis pilosus. Classification (NCBI taxonomy): domain Eukaryota; kingdom Metazoa; phylum Chordata; class Mammalia; order Chiroptera; family Vespertilionidae; genus Myotis; species Myotis pilosus. Next base: position 709,792 of record JASKON010000048.1, read on the forward strand.
ATTTTTGTATATGGTGTAAGTTGGTGGTCTAGTTTCATTTTCTTGCATATATCTGTCCAATTTTCCCAACACCATTTATTGAAGAGACTATCTTGGCTCCATTGTATGTTCTTGCCTCCTTTGTCAAATATTAATTGAGCATATTGGTTCGAGCCAATTTCTGGGCTCTCTATTCTATTCCATTGATCTATATGCCTATTCTTGTGCCAGTACCAGGCAATTTTGAGAACAGTGGCTTTGTAATACATCTTGATGTCTGGTATTGAGATCCCACCTACTTTGTTCTTTTTCAGGATTGCTGCAGCAATTCGGGGTCTTTATTCCAGATGAATTTTTTGAAGAGTTCGTTCTAGATCTATGAAGTATGCCATTGGTATTTTAATGGGAAGTGCATTGAATTTATAGATTGCTTTGGGTAGTATGGACATTTTAATGATGTTGATTCTACCAATCCATGAACACGGTATGTTCTTCCATCTGTTTATGTCTTCCTCTATCTCTTTTTCAACGTCCTGTAGTTTTCTGAGTAGAGGTCTTTTACTTCTTTAGTTAAGTTTATTCCTAGGTAGCTTAATTTTTTTGGTGCGATGGTAAACGGGATTGTTTTTATAATCTCTCTTTCTGAAAGTTCACTATTGGTGTATAGAAATGCCTCAGATTTCTTGGGGTTAATTTTGTATCCTGCTACATTGCCAAATTCATGTATTAAGTCTAGTAGCTTCTTGATGGACTCTCTAGGGTTTTGTATGTATAATATCATGTCATCAGCAAATAAGGACAGCTTTACTTCCTCTTTTCCAATTTGGATGCCTTTTATTTCTTCTTCTTGCCTAATTGCAATGGCTAACACTTCCAGTACTATGTTGAACAGGAGTGGTGAGAGGGGGCACCCCTGTCTTGTTCCTGTTCTTAGAGGAAATGGTGTTAGTTTTTGTCCATTGAGTATGATGTTGGCTGTGGGTTTTTCATATATGGCTCTTATTATGTTGAGGTATGATCCTTCTATTCCCACCTTGCTGAGAGTTTTTATCAAAAATGGGTGTTGAATTTTGTCAAATGCTTTTTCTGCATCAATTGATATGACCATGTGGTTTTTTTCTTTCAATTTGTTTATGTGATGTGTCACGTTTATTGATTTGCGGATATTGTACCATCCTTGCATCCCTGGGATAAATCCTACTTGGTCATGGTGTATGATCTTCCTGATGTACTGCTGGATCCGATTTGCTAAGATTTTGTTGAGGATTTTGGCATCTATGTTCATGAGGGATATTGGTCTGTAATTCTCTTTCATTGTGTTGTCTTTACCTGGTTTTGGTATTAGGGTGATGCTGGCTTCATAGAATGAGCTTGGAAGTGTTCCTTCCTCTTGAATTTTTTGTAGTAGTCTGAGGAGGATAGGTTTTAGTTCTTCTTTGAATGTTTGGTAAAACTCCCCTGTGAAGCCGTCTGGTCCTGGGCTTTTGTTTGATGGAAGCTTTTTGATGACTGCTTCAATTTCTTCCATAGTTATTGGCCTGTTGAGATTTTTAGATTCTTCCTGATTGAGTTTTGGAATGTTGTATTTTTCTAGGAATTTGTCCATTTCCTCCAGGTTGTCTAGTTTGTTGGAGTAGAGCTGTCCAAAGTATTTTTTAACAATCATTTGTATTTCTGTGGGGTCTGTTGTTATTTCGCCTCTATCGTTTCTGATTTTGTTTATTTGAGTCCTCTCTCTTTGCTTCTTGGTGAGTCTGGCTAGGGTCTTATCAATCTTGTTTATCCTTTCAAAGAACCAGCTCTTGGTTTCATTGATTTTCTGTATTGTTTTTTTGGTCTCTATGTCATTTATTTCTGCTCTAATCTTTATTATCTCCTTCCTTCTGCTCACTGTGGGGTTTTCTTGTTGCTCTCTTTCTAAATCTTTGAGTTGTAGAGTTAGATGATTTACTACCATTTTTTCTTGTTTTTTGAGATAGGCCTGTAGAGCTATAAACTTCCCTCTCAGGACTGCTTTCATTGTGTCCCATAGGTTTTGGATTGTTGTGTTTTCATTGTCATTAGTTTCCAGGATGTTTTTAATTTCTTCTTTGATCTCATTGGTAACCCAATCAATATTTAATAGCATGCTATTCAGCTTCCAGGTGTTTGAGTATTTTGGGTTGTTTTTATTGTAGTTTATTTCTAATATTATGCCATCATGGTCTGTGAAGATGCTTGGTATGATTTCAATCTTCTTGAATTTGGGAAGACTTTGCATGTGACCCAATATGTGGTCTATTTTTGAATATGTCCCATGAGCACTTGAGAAGAACGTATATTCCCTGGCTTTGGGGTGAAGCGTTCTGAAGATGTCTATTAAGTCCATCTGATCAAGTGAGTCATTTAGGATTGCTGTATCTTTGCTGATTGTTTGTCTATAGGACTTATCCAGTGCTGTCAGTGGTGTATTAAAGTCCCCTACTATGATTGTATTGTTGTCGATCTCTCCTTTGATATCTTCCAGGAGTTTTTTAATAACTCTGGGTGCTCCTGTATTGGGTGCATATATGTTTACCAGGGTTATATCTTCTTGTTGTATTGATCCCTTTAGTATTATGAAGTGGCCTTCCCTATCTCTTGTTATGGCCTTCACTTTGAGGTCTATTTTGTCTGATATAAGTATTGCTACCCCAGCTTTCTTTTCCTTTCCATTTGCCTGAAAGATATTTTTCCATCCTTTCACTTTCAGTCTGTGTGAGTCCCTTCTAATGAGGTGGGTTTCTTGTAGACAGCAGATGTATGGGTCATGTTTTTTATCCATTCAGCCACTTGATGTCTTTTGGTTGGAGCATTTAGTCCGTTTACGTTTAAAGTTATTATTGAAAGGTACTTGTTTGTAGCCATTTCTTTTTGTGTGGCTGTTTTCTTTCTGAGCTTTTTATTTCTTCTTTTATACCAGACCCTTTAGCATTCCTTGCATTGCTGGCTTAGTGGTGATAAACTCCCTTAGCCCTTTTTTGTCTGTGAAGCTTCTTATTTCCCCTTCAAGTTTGAATGATAGCCTTGCTGGATAGAGTATTCTTGGATTCAGTCCTTTGCTTTGCATCACTTTGTAAATTTCTGTCCATTCTTTTCTGGCCTGATGTGTTTCTGTTGAGAAATCATTTGATAATCTAATGGGAGATCCTTTGTATGTGACTTTCCGTCTCTCTCTTGCGGCCTGTAAGATTTTCTCTTTGTCCTGAACATTTGCCATGGTAATTATGATGTGTCTTGGTGTGGGTCTTTTCGGGTTCACCTTGTTTGGGACTCTCTGGGCTTGTGTGACTTATTTCTTCCCCACCTCAGGGAAGTTTTCTGATATTATTTCTTCGAATAGGTTTTCTAATCCTTGTTCATCTTTCTGTTGTTGTGGTACCCCTATTATTCGTATGTTGTTTCGTTTCATGTTGTCCCAAAGCTCCCTTAGGCTCTCCTCCTGTCTTTTAATTTTTTCTCCAATTGCAGTACATTTTGGGTGTGTTTTGCTTCCTTGTCTTCTAATTCACTAATTCGATCCTCCGCTTCTCCTAGTCTACTGGTGATACTTTCAATGGTGTTTTTTATTGCAGCTATATCACTCTTCATTTCTTCTTGGGTCTTACTTAAGTTGTTGAGTTTTTCATCTGTTTCTTCTTGCTTCTTGCAGAGGTTGTCGATTTTTTCCTCCATCCGGTTTATGCACTCTAGGACCCTTATTCTGAATTCTTTTTCTGTCATGTTGCATGCCTCTGTATTACTTAGCTGCTTTTCTGGAGAGTCCTCCTTCTCTTTCCTTTGGGGGTTTCTTTGTCTACCCATGTTTGATCTCACTGACATATCTAGACGTTGAGTCGTTCAGTGGCTGCTCCCTGGGTGGCAGTGAGTCCTTGGTCTGTGGTTGCTCTTCGAGCGGTTACGGTAGCAGCTGCTCTTCAGTTGGCGGCAGCTCCTCTGGTGGGTGCTGTTCACAGCTGTGGTGGCTCTTCTGGCTGGTGGGGGGCGGTTTCACGTACAGCTGCTGTTCCTTAGCAGAGGGTATGGTCCTCAGGAGATTGCTGTTGCTTGGATCTGCTGCGTTGATTTAAGGGCACAAAATACAACACAACAAGGCACCACGTACCAGGCACTAAACACAAATATATTCACGATATTAATAACCCCAAATAAAGGCGACCACCCGAATTAAGAGAATTAGGGGATAAGGCAGAAGGAAAAGATAAAGATAAAAGAGAAAAAAGAAAAGTATGGACCCAAAAAAAAGAGTGCAGAAATGAAATTGGGAAAAAGAAGGGGGAAAATAAAAGTGAGAAAAGAAGAAAAAAAAGTGAAAAGAGAAAATGAAGTGGAAGAGGGGAAGAGACTTTTTATATGATGAGAATACTCCTATAGAACCACCACTAATCCCAGCAAATTCCAGCAACAACTCCCTGTAGATGGATGCAAACTAGAAACCACCAATAATATAACGATGAAAATAGAATGGAGAACACTAAACCCAAAATAAAATAAAGAGAAAATAAAATGGCAATTTAAAAGATGGTAAAATGGTAGCAGTAATAATACTGGTTAAAAATAAGAAGGTAGTAATTAAAAGGGTAAAACCAGGTGATGGAAAAAGAGGAAGAAAAAAAAAAGAAGAAAAAAAAAGGGAAAAAATATAAAAAAAATAAAAATAAATTGGTTTCTTAGTTAAAAGGTGAAAAAAGAAAAAAAAAATTGCAGTAGTGAAGGTCCTTCGGTTCTTCTATTCTTCAGTCTGGCTCGCCTTTAGTCCTGCCAGGTATTCAGGAGAGTGTTGAGTTTCCCTGCGATACACTGTTCCTCTGTGTTTTAAACCACAGTCCTTATTTTAAAGCAGGCCGGATTTTTTTCCTAGCCGGTCTTATTTTGTGTTTAGCAAAGAGTCAGTTTGTGGCTCAGCCTCTGGGTGGCAGTGTTCTGGGCTTGGCCTCTGAGGCTATACAGCATTGAAAATCCCTCTATAGGTCAGACCCTGTTAACTCCCAGGGGCTGATTAGATTATTTTAATCCTTGATCTCATTCAGGGTGGAATCTGGGTGTGGCTGTGCTCCTTGCCTGGGGGCTGGGGGGAGGAGTCTCACTCTCCAGAGAGAATGGCCGCCCCAGTCCTGGGCTGAGGGGCGTCTCAGCACTCAATTCGCTTCCACCTCTCCTGGTCCCCCGCCTCTCCTCAGTCTCTCCCCGGATTCCACTCCTCCGAACCCTCTCCCTCTGTTCAGCACAGGTCAGTGTCTGTATCCGAAATGTCCCATGAACAGGGTTCGGCGAGAACAAACAAACAAATGCCGGCCGCGGAAACGGGGAGGGCTTGGTTTCTGTAAACTCTTCTTTTACAGGCACTGCATGGTCAGGTCAGCTCTTCAGGCTGCCCCCTTTAGGCTCAGTCCTCCGTGATCACAGAACCCAGCTTTCAAATCCCCCGGCGCCAGGAATCCCGCGGATCGCCTTTCCCCGTCAGGGGCTGTGCCTGTCCCAAGGGACGCGGCTGTCTGCCACGCGGTCTCCCTCCGACCCTCTGGGCTCAGAGGTCTGGCAAACTTTCCTGCCCAAATCCCTGGGTTTTTTTTACCTTTCCAGGGGAGTTCTGCCCTTCCCGGCTGCAAACCGTCTCACCAGCTGAGCACTCTCGCCAATTCGGGGTGGGTGTTATTAGTTTCAGCTGCTCACTGCATTTGCTCCGGGACACGACCTGGGACGCGTCTGCCTATATCGCCGCCATCTTCTAATTCAAGAGCTGGTTCTTTGAAAGGATTAACAAGATTGATGAACCTCTAGCGAGGCTCACCAAGAAACAAAGAGAGAGAACCCAAATAAGCAAAATCACAAATGAAAGAGGTGAAGTAACAACTGACCCTAATGATATACAAAGGATTGTCAAAAAATGCTATGAACAACTGTGCTCCAACAAAATGGACAACCTTGATGAAATGGACACATTCCTAGAAAAATACAAGCTTCCAAAACTCAACCAGGAAGAATAAAAAAAAAAAACCTGAATAGGCCAATAACTACTGATGAAATTGAAACAGTAATCAAAAAGCATCCAGCAAACAAAATCCCTGGACCAGATGGGAGTTTTACTGAACATTCAAAGAAGAACTACAGCCAACATTACTCAGACTATTCCAAAAAGTTGAAGAGGAAGACACGCTTCCAAGCTCTTTCTATGAAGCCAGCATTACCCTAATCCCAAAATCAGATAAAGACACCACAAAGAAAGAGAATTACAGGCAAATATCCCTGATGAACATAGATGCTAAAATCCTCAACAAAATTCTATTAAACCAGATCCATCAATACATTAGAAAGATCATACTCCATGACCAGGTGGGGTTTATTTCAGGAATGCAAGGCTGGTACAATATCTTCAAATCAATAAACGTGATAGATCACATAAACAAGTTGAGAGACAAAAATCACTTAATCATATCGATTGATGCAGAAAAGACATTTGACAAAGTCCAACACCCTTTTCTGATAAAAATGCTCAGCAAAGTGGGAATAGATGGATCATACCTCAACATAATAAAAGCCTTATATGAAAAACCTATAGCCAACATCATACTCAATGGGCAAAACCTAAAACTATTTCCCTTACAGGAACAAGATAGGGATACCCACTGTCACCACTCCTGTTCAACATAGTACTAGAAGTGCTAGCCAAAGCAATAAGACAAGAAGAAGAAAAAAAAGGCATCAAGATTAGAAAAGAAGAAGTAAAATTTGCATTATTTGCCAGATGATATGATACTGTACTTAGAAAACTCTAAAGGCTCCATCAAAAAATTATTAGATGTAAAAAATGAATTTGGCAATGTAGCAGGATACAAAATTAATGCCAACAAATCTATGGCATTTTTATATGCCAACAGTGAACTTACAGAAAGAGAAATTAAAAAAACAATCCCATTTACCATTGCACCAAAAAAATTAAGATACCTAGGAATAAATTTAGCCAAGGAGGTAAAAGACCTCTACCCAGAAAACTACAGGACATTGAAAAAAGAGATAGAGGAAGACATAAACAGATGTAAGAACATACCGTGTTCTTGGATGGGTAGAATCAACATCATCAAAATGTCCATACTACCCAAAGCAATCTATAGATCCAATGCACTCCCCATTAAAATACCAAGAGCATATTTCACAGATCTAGAAAGAACGCTCCAAAAATTCATTGGGAATTAAAACAAAACAAAACAAAACAAAACAAAAAAAAACCCCGAATAGCTGCTGCAATCTTGAGAAAGAAGAACAAAGTAGGTGGGATCTCAATACCAGATATCAAGCTGTATTACAAAGCCACTGTTCTCAAAACTGCCTGGTACTGGCACAAGAACAGACTTATAGACCAATGGAACAGAATAGAGAACCCCAAAATTGACCGAAACCACTATGCTCAACTAATATTTGACAAAGGAGGCAAGAACATACAATGGAGTCAAGACAGTCTCTTCAATAAATGGTGCTGGGAAATGTGGTCAGACACATGCAAAAAAATGAAACTAGACCACCAACTTACATCATACACAAAAATAAACGCAAAATGGATAAAGGATTTAAACATAAGACAGGAAACCATAAGATTATTAGAGGAATCCACAGGTAGAAAAATCTCAGATATATGCCAAAGAAATTTCTTCACTGATACAGCTCCTAGGGCAATGGGAACTAAGGGAAAATAAACAAATGGGACTATATCAAAATAAAAAGTTTCTGCACAGAAAAATAAAACATCAACAAGACAACAAGAAAACCCACTGCATGGGAGAACATATTTGCCAATGATGTCTCCAACAAAGGTTTAATCTCCAACATTTACAGGGAAATCATAAAACTTAACAAATGGAAGATAAATACCCTAATCAAAAAATGGGCAACGGACCTAAATAGACACTTTTTGAAAGAGGACATACATAAGGCTGAGAGACATATGAGAACATGCTCAAAGTCATTAATCATCCGAGAGATGCAAATCAAAACGACAATAAGTTACCATCTCACACCTGTCAGATTGGCTATCATCAACAAATCAACAAATGACAAATGCTGGTGAGGATGTGGAGAAAGAGGAACCCTCATTCACTGCTGGTGGGAATGCAAACTGGTGCAGCCACTGTGGAGAACAGTATGGAGTTTCCTCAAAAAAAAAAAAAAATGGAACTTCCATTTGACCCAGTGATCCCACATCTAGGAATATATCCCAAGAAACCAGAAACACTAATCAGAAAGGATATATACATCCCTGTGTTCATAGCAGCACAATTTACAATAGCTAAGATTTGGAATCAGACTAGGTGCCCATCAGCAGATAAATGGATTAAAAAGCTTTGGCACATCTACACAATGGAATACTATGCTCCTGTAAAAAGGAAGGAACTCCTACCATTTGTAACAGCATGGATGGAGCTGGAAAGCATTATGCTAAGTGAAATAAGTCAGTCAGAGAAAGATAAATATCACATGCTCTCACTCATTTGTGGATTATAATGAAAAACGTAAACCAATGAACAAAAACAGATGTAGAGACAGAGAAGGATAGATCAGATGCTCAAAACTCAGATGGAAAGTAAGGGAGGTGGGGGTGAGTGGGAAAGATCAACCAAAGGACTTGTATGCATGCATATAAGCATAAGTGATGGATGTGGACAACAGGGGGTGAGGGTGAGGGTGAGGGCAGGATTGGGGGGATAAGGGGGACATTGGGGGGATAAGGACACATTCTTAATATCTTACTCAATAAAGGGAAAAATTGCAAGTAACAAAAAATATGAATAATAAACTTAAATGTAAATGTATTAAATACTCCAAGCAAAGGACACAGGGTAGCTTAATGGATAACAACACATGGCCCTACATATTCTATCTAAAAGAGACCCACCTCAGAACAAGAGACTCACACAAACTGAAAGTGAAGGAATGGAAAAAAATTTCAGGAAAATGAAAAAATATAAAGTGGAGTAACAATACATATATCTGACAAAACAGACCTCAAAGTGAAGGCAATAATGAGAGATAAGGAAGGCCATTTCATAAGACTAAAGGTATTGTTTAAACAAGAGGATATAACTCTGATAAACATATATGCACCCAATATAGGAGCACCAAAATGCATAAAAATTTTTCTGGAAGATATAAAGCAATACAATCATATTAGGAGAATTTAAAAGCCCATTGACACCACAGAAGAAATCCTCTAGACAAAATATCAACAAAGAAACAGCAATCATAAAAAAAAAAGAGGCTGGGAGCTAGTGTTCCCGGGGGGCATGGACAGCCTGAAAACAACCATCAGCTCTTTACCCAGGCTCGCCAGGCACTCCAGCAGGACCCTCCCACACTGAAGGGGCTGTGGCCAGTCTGAAAATGGCCCTTAGCTGCTCACCCAGGCCCTCCAGGCACCTCAGTTGGGACCCCCACCCTGACAGGGTTGTGGCCAGCCTGTGAACAGCCCTCAGCCCCTTACCCAGGCTGGCCACACCCCCATGGGGTGAGGGTACCCACTGGGGGGCTTGACCAGCCTTTAAACAGCCATCAGCCCCTCACCCAGGCTGGCCAGTCACCCCAGCGGGACCCCCCTGATCCAGGACATGCTTCAGGGCAATATATAAATACTAGACACCTGGTGCACTAAAATTTGTGCACTCGGAGGAGAGAGTCCCTCAGCCCAGCCCATGCCCTCTCGCAGTCTGGGACACCTCAGGGTATGTCCACTTGCTGGCATAGGCGTGATCCCCAGAGACTGGATCTAAGCTGGTAGTCAGACATCCCCTGGCAACCCGGGAGCCCTCCGGGGATGTCCACTTGCCTGTGGGGAGAAGACCCAAGCTGCAGTCGTACTTCCTTAGCACTACTGAGGAGGCAGGAGAGGCTCCCGCCACCACCGCTGTGCTGGCAGCCATCAGCCTGGGGAAGGGGTGGCAAGAGTGGGTGGAGAGAAATTAATGGAGGAAAAGGAGACATATGTAATACTTTCAACAAATAATTTAAAATAAATTAAAATTAAATAAAAATTTATATAGAATCTAAAAAGATGCCAAATAGCTCCAGTAACCCTGAGGGAAAAAACCAAAGTTGGAGGGATCACAATACCATATAACAACTTATTCTACACAGCCACTGTAATCAAAACAGCCTTGTATTGTTATAAGAACAGGCATATAGACCAATTGAATAGTACAAAGAGCCCGGAAGTCAACCCATGTCTCTATAATCAATAAATATTTAACCAAAGAGATAAGAGCAGACATAGGAGAAAAAACATTCTCTTCAATAAATGCTGTTGGAGAAATTAGATAAATACATGGGGGGGGAGTGAAACTAGCCTACCAACTTATAATATACACAAGAATAAACAAAAAAATTAATAAAAGGCAAATGTAAATTGTGAAACCATAAATATCCTGGAAGAAAGCACAGCCAGTAAAATCTCAGACATCTTTCATAGAAATCCTAGAGGCCTGATGAACACAATTTGTGCACAAGGGTCAGGTGGTCCCCTCTGCCCAGTCTGCACCCTTTCCAATGCAGGTCCCCTGGGGGATGTCTGACTGTGAAATTGGGCCTAAACCAACAGTTGGACATCTCTCTCACAATCCGGGACCTCTGGCTCCTACCTGCTCATCTGCCTACCTGACTGATTGCCTCTACTGACCCCCTCGCCCCCCACCCCCCCCCTGCCAGCCTGATCATTCCTGACTACCTCTGCCTGCCAGTCAGGTCATCCCAAACTGCCCCCCACTTGCCCACTTGGTCACCCCAACTACACCCCCTGCCAGCCTCATTGCCCCTAACTGCCCCACCTCCAGCAAGTTCACCCTTTACTGCCCCCCCGTCAGCCTAATCACTCTCAATAGCACCCTCTGCCGGCCTGGTCACCCGTAACTCCCCCCCACCACCCTGCCCCCCTCCTCCCCTGCTACTTCCCCCTCTGCAGGCCTGGTCACCCCAACTGCCTCCCACCACCAGCCTGCTCATCACAAACAGCCCTCTGCCAGCATGCTTGCTCATAACTTCCCCCCTCTACTGGCCTGGTTGCCCTTAACTGCACCCCCCAGCCACACTGGTCACATCCAACTGACCCCCACCAACCTGGTCATCCCTCTGCCCCACTCTGCTCTCCTGGTCACCCCAAACTTCCCCCACTGCTGGTGTGGGCCTCCCAACTGTTCACACTCCTGCCCTGGTTGCCCCTAACTGTCCCCCTGTTGGCCTGGTCGCTCCTAGTGCCTCCCTCTGCCAGCCTCATTATCCCTCACTGACCCCTCTGTTGACCTGGTTGCCCCACACAGCCAGCTACTCAGTCATTTGGTTGTCCCTCACTAAGCCCCTGCTGACCTTGTCACCCGACTCAGCCTGTTCAGTTGTCCGTCTGGTCTTTTGTTTGGGTGCAATGGCCCCTGGCTCTCTCTCTCTCTCTCTCTCTCTCTCTCTCTCTCTCTCTCTATATATATATATATATATATATATATATATATATATATATATATATATATATATATATATATTAGAGGCCCGGTGCACAAAAATTTGTGCACTCGGAGTGGGGGGGAGGGCGAGGCCCACAACCCGGCCTGTGCCCTCTCGCATTCTGGGATGCCTCAGGGGAAGACCACCTGCTGGCTTAGGCCTGCTCCCCGAGGGATTGGGCCTAAGATAGCAATCAGACATCCCTCTGGCAGCCCAGCAGCCCTCGGTGGATGTCCACTTGCCAGCAGGGAGCAGGCCTATACTTCAGTCAGTCATCCTTAGCACTGCTGAGGAGGCAGGAGAGGCTCCCACCACCACCACTGTACTGGCAGACATCAGCCTGGCTTGTGGCTGAGCAGAGCTCCCCCATGTGAGAGCTCACTGACCACCAGAGGGCAGCTCCTGCATTGAGCGTCTGCCCCCTGGTGGTCAGTGTGTGTCATACTGACCAGTCATTCCCAGTCATTCTGCAGATAGGGTCAGTTTGCATATTACCCTTATACTATATAGGATAGAGGCTTGGTGCACTGGTGGGGACCGGCTGGTTTTCTCTGAAGGGTATCCTGGATCAGGGTGGGGGTCCCACTTGGGTGCCTGGCCAGCCTGGATGAGGGGTTGATGGCTGTTTGCAGCTGGTCACACACCCTTCAGTTCGGGGTCCCCACTGGGGTGCCTGGCCAATCTGGGTGAGGGGCTGAGGGACGTTTTCAAGCTGGCAGGTGACTGAAGCTCCCAACATCTCCTTTTTTTCTTATTCTGGGATTTATTTACCTTCTATGGCTGTAACGAGCTGAGAGCTGGCTTTAGCTCTGAGACCTCGGCTGCTGAAAGCAGGTATCTGGGCATTGTTTAGCTTATATAATTGAAACACTGTTGCAACTCCAACTCTGAGGCCTGGCTGACTGAACACAGGTTTCTGGGATGGTTTAGGTTCTATAATTGCAACATAGTTGCTTAGAGTGCAGCTCAGAGCTGGGCAGTGGCAGGCGGGGAACCTTGGCTTCCTCCATCACTGGAACAAATAAGCCTCCTTTTCTCTTCAGTTGCCTGGCTGCCAGCCGCCATCTTGGTTGGCAGTTAATTTGCATATCACCCTGATTAGCCAATGGAAAGCGTGTCAGAGGTATGGTTAATTACCATGCTTGTCTATTATTAGGTAGGATTTTTGTCAATATGTCTCTGAGGACAAAGGAACCCCAAGACAAACTATACAAATGAGACTACAAAAAGAAGGAAAGCTTCTGCACAACAAAAGAAACCACCAACAAAATTAAAACAGAACCACTGTATGGAAGAATATATACGTTAATGATATATCCAATGAGGGGTTAATTTATAAATTGTACTGACTTGTTTGGATGAAGCCTTGAACTTGAGCATGTGCTCTGACAGGAAATCCAACCATGACCTCCTGGTTCATAGGAGCCATGCTGACTGGGCACCACAGAATGTTTTGATTATAGTGACTTTGTAGCATAATGTGATATCAGATATTGTGATGCCTCCAACTTTGATCGTTCTCAAGTGTGCTGAAGCTATGTGGTATCTTTTGTGATTCCACATAAATTTTTGGAATATTTGTTGTAGATTTGTGAAGTATGCCATTGGTATTTTAATAGGAAATATATATATATATATATATATATATATATATATATATATATATATATATATTGCTTTGTGTACTATAGATATTTTAATGATGTCAATTCTTCCAATCCATCAACATGGTATATTCTACCACCTATTTATATCTTTCTCAATTTCTATCTTCAGTGTTTTACAGTGTTCAGAGTACTGCTCATTAACTCTTTAGTTTAAATTTATTCCTAGGCATCTTTTTTTTTTGTAAAAGTACATGGGATTATTTTGTTAGTTTCTTTTTCTGACAGTTCTCTATTGGTGTATTAAAATGCCACTTATTTTTTAAATATTAATTTTGTATCCTGCTGCCTTGTAAATGAATTTATCAGTTCTAGTAGTTTTTTTGGTGGAATCTTTCATATTTTCTATGCACAATCACATATCTTCTATGAACAATAGCAGTATTAATTATTTGTGTCTATTTTGGATGCCTTTTTATTGTTTCTTCTTATATTATTGTTGTGGCTAGGACATCCAGTATTATGTTGAACAAAGGTGGTAAAATTGGACATTCCTGTTTGGTTCATGATATTAGGGGACATATTTTAGTTTTCCTCATTGAGAATGATGTTGGCTGTGGGTTTGTCATACACGGTCTTATTATGTTGAGGTATAATAACTTTATTGTTACTCTACTAGAGGCCCAGTGCACAAAATAATGCACTCGAGGATGGGTGTCCCTCAGGTCGGACAGCACCCTCTCCAATCTTGGACCCCTTGGGGGATATTAGACTGCCACAGGCATTGGGCCTACACTGGCAGTTGGACATCCCTCTCACAATCCGATACTGCTGGTTCCTAACCGCTTGCCTGCCTGTCTGCCTGATTGTCCCTAACCACTTATGCCTTCCATCATAATAGTCAACTACCCTCCCATTGCCAGCATGATAGACACCTAACTGCTCCCTTGCCAGCATGATTGATCCCAACTGCACTCCCCTATAGACCCAATTGCCCCCAACTGCCTTTCCCTGCCAGCCTGATTGTCCCCAAATGCCCTGCCCTGCAGACCTGGTCACCCCCAACTTCCCTCAACCCCAAATTCCCTCCCTTGCCAGCCTGATCTCACTCACCTGATCTCATTCACAACTGCCATCCATCCCCTGTCAGCCTCGTCACCGCCAAGTGCCCTTCCCTGCCAGCTTGATCTTGCTCCCAACTTCCCTTAGCTGCTAGCCTTATCACACCCCCAACTGCCCTCCACAGCCAGCCTGGTTTCCTCCATCCTTCCTCCTTTTACAACTGATGGCCCCCAACTGTCATCCTCTGATAGCATGGTCACCAAAACTGCCCTCCCCGTCAGATCTAGTGGCCCCAAACTAACTACCCTGCCAGCCTGGTGTCCCCTGAGTTCCCTCTTCTTCTGGTTTGGTCACCCCCAATTGCCCAACCCTGCCGGCTTTGTCGCCCCCAACTGCCCTACCTTTCTGGCCTTGTTGCCTTCAACTGCTCTCCCCTGACAGCCTAACCTCACTCCCAACTCCCTCATCTGCTGCCTGGTTGCACTCAACTACCCTTTCCTGCAGGCCTGTTTGCCCCCAACTACCTTCCCCTCTCTGCCTGATTTCCCACAAGTGCCTTCCTCTGCTGGCCATCTTGTGGTGTCCATGTGATAGCCATCATGTGGTGGCCAATTTGTGGCGGCCATCTTGTGGTGGCCATCTTGTGACGACATCACGCAGGGGCTGTCCATGATGCCACTTAGCTTTTTATTATATAGGATATACGATGGAACACTATTTAGCATAAGAAAAGGGGAAATACTGCTATTTGTAACAACATGGATGGACCTTGAGAATATTGTGCTAAATGAAAGAAGTCAGACAGAAAATTTAATAATCATATGATTTTACTCATAACAATAAAAAATAGAAACAATAAATGAACAAAGAAGAAAACAAAAATTAATGGACTCAGACAACAGTAAAAAAGTTACCAGAAAGAAAATGATGCAAGGGTAGTAAAGGGTGAAGGAGGTCATATCGATAGTGTCTAAAGGTGATTTGAATTTGGTTAGTGGTACACAATGCAATATATATATCGGGTATTGTAGAAATATACATCTAAAGCCTATATAAAATAAAGATTAAAAGTGGCAACTGAATAAGTGGGTGCTACATAGACATATTCCCAAGACCAAACTTGAATTAAAACTAAAATTTAAAAAAAAAATTACAGCATGAATAATCAACTGAAGACTTGCCGAGGAGTACCCTGATAACCGAGGATAGAAAGTGCAGACCACATAGAGACATAGGAAGGGCAGAGGTGCGAAAGGGCCTGTCAGGCTCCCATAGACAGTAGCTGACATTCTGAAGATATATCTCAGCTGTGGAGGGTTTTCACTGAGAACTCTGAGGTCTAATCCCCATACTGGGTGGCTCTCTGCCACCAGCAGAGAGCACCAGAACTAAGAAAGGTCATCACATAACAACTGGCTGTGAAAAGCAGTGGGGTTGCTGTTTCCCAGGGAGAGATGGCTGAAAATGCAGACACCCCCTTAAAGGGACAACACAAAAATTTTGTGTGCAATCACTTATCTTGTGTTCCCACTGAGGAAGGGTAGGGTGCGATCACATGCCAGGGTTAGGGGTACTGGGGCTAGAGCTCAGAAGGCAGACACCCCAGTTTTCTATGCTGAGTAATTCCCTCATGTTGTGGAGGTCATCTTTCTTAGGAAGACAGTTACTACCTAGGTGGTTTTCCTTGGGGGGAGGGCTGTGAGACAATAGACCCACTCTATTGGAAAACACTTTGCCCCAAGGTATGGAGTTTCTGAGGCCCATTAAGAGGCTGAGAATAGCAATTAGTCTCCAGGCAAATGCAATTGCCCGACCCAGTTGGAAAACCTTTCGCCACACCTGTGGACGATTGCTGAGGGCTACAGAAGCCAGTCTGCAGGCAGAGGTGAGTCTCTGGAGGCTTTGAGTGATTGCCTGATTTAATTACTCACAAAATAGTGTTTTATACTGTACTGCACCAGAGATTGGGAGATGTAGCAGATCTACCTAATACAGAGTCAAAAACCCAAATACACAGACAAAAGGAGGAGACAAAGAAACAACACCCAAATGAAAAACAAACCAACAAACAAACATACAAACAAAAAATTAAAAGAATTCTCCAGAAAAAGATAAATAAAATGGAGGTAAGAAATTTACCTGATATAGAATTCAGAATAACTATAAGATGCTCAACAGCATGAGAAAAGACATAGTAACTATGCAAAAGAATAGTCAGAAATGAAGAATGACATAGCACTAATAAAGAACAACCTGGAAGGCATACACAGCAGATGAGGGGTAGCTGAGGATCAGATCTGTGAATTAGAAGACGGGGTAGAAAAAAATCACCCAATCAGAGAACCAAAGAGAAAAAAAATTTAAAAAGAGGAGGGCAGCTTAAGGGAGCTGTGGGCAACCTGAAACATAACAATATTTGCATAATAAGTGTGCCAGAAGGGGAACAAAGGGAAAAAGGGATAGAGAACATGCTTGACAAAATAATGGCAAAAAACTTTTCTAACCTGGTGAAGGAAAAAGTCATTCAAGTTCAGGAGGCACAGAGAGTCCCAAGCGAGAAGAACCTAACTAGGCCCACATCAAGACACATCATAAATAAAATTCCAAAAATTAGAGAGAGAAAAAATAAAATAAAACTAAAGACAAAGAGAGAATCTTAAAGGCAGCAAGAGAAAAAGATAAGGAGCCCAAAAAGGCTATCAGCTGATTCCTATTCAGAAAATCTATCGCCAGAAAGGAATGGCATGAACTACTCAAGGTAATGGAAAGCAAGGATCTGAGATCAAGAATATTGTATCCAACAATGCTATCATTCAAAATAGACAGTCAAGTAAAGATTTTCCCAGACAAAGAAAAAAGAAAGAAAAAGGATTTCTACATGACCAAGCCAGCATTACAAAAAGTGCTCAAGAGAGTACTCTAGTGAGAGGAAAACACAGCGAGAAAAACCTAGGCATACAGAATTAAAAGGGCAATAAATAGTACCTATCAATAATAACCTTAAAGGACTAAATGCTCCAATAAAGATACAGGGTAGCTGCATGAATACAAAACATGACCTAACTATGTGTATTCTACAAGAGACCAAACTCAAAACAAAAGACTCACACAGGATGAGAGTGAAGGGATGGAAAAATATGTTCCATGCAAAAGGAAATGTAAAAAAAACTGGAATTACAATACCAATATCTGACAAAATAGGCTTTAAAATGAAGGCCATTACAAGAGACAACAAAAGGAAACTACGTAATACTGAAAGCATTGATCCAACAAGAGGAAATAATCCTGGTTAATGTACCTTCCCCCAATATATAAAAATTGGGTAGCACTGAAATACAGTAAAATAAAAAACAACAACAAGCCAAACCAATGGACATGGACAACAGGGGGATGAAAACATGAGTGTGTGTGTGTGTTGGGGGGGGCGGTTTGAGGGTTAATGGGGGGATGAGGACACATTTATAATACCTTAACCAATAAATAAATTTAAAACAACAAACAAACAAACAAAAACTTCTACAGCACTTTGATAGATAGACAGCAATATAGTTATAGCGGGGGACTGTAACACCCACTGATTTCACTGGATAAATCTTCCAGACAAAAAAATCTAACAAGAAAAAGTGACTCTAAAAGACATACTGGATAGAATGAATTTCATTGATATTTATAGACTTTTAATCACAAAGCTGCTGAATATACATTCTATTCAAGCGCACATGGGTCACTCACAAAAATAGACCACATATTAGAACACAGAACAAGTCTCCACAAGTCAAGAAGATTGAAATTATATCAAGCATCTTCTGAGATCACAGCAGAATAAAATTACAAATCAACTACAGTAAAAACAACCCAAAAAATTCAAACATGTGGAGGCTATATATCATGTTATTAAACAATGAATGGGTTACCAGTGATATCAAGAAAGAAATAATAATAATAATAAAAAAATACCTTCCTGGAAACAAATGAAAATAAACACAATACAATCTCCAAAGCCAATCCTGAGAGGGAAGTTCATAACACTACAGGCATATCTCAGAAAGAAAGAAAAATTCATTTAAAAATGTTTCACACTACAACTTAAAGAATTATAAATAGAACCATAAAATAAGCCCAGAGAAATTAGAAGAAAATAATAAAGATTAGAGCAGATATAAGTGATATAAAGAATTTCTGGAAATCAATGAAACCAAGAGCTAATTCTTTCAAAAGATAAACAAGATTATGAACTGTTAGCCAGATTCATCAAGAAACTAGGACATATGGCTCAAATAAACAAAATCAGAAATGAAAGAGGTGAAGTAACCACTGACACCACAAAAATACAAAGACTAGAAAATACTATAAACTATTTTTATTTCAACAAGCTAGACAATATGGATGAAATGGACAAATTCCTAGAAAAATATAATCTCCCAAAACTATATCAGGAAGAATCAGAAAACCTGAATCGGTCAATAACAACTGATGAAGTGAAGCAGGAAAACAAACCAAACACAAACCAGCAAAG
Source organism: Myotis pilosus (assembly GCA_036010255.1). Classification (NCBI taxonomy): domain Eukaryota; kingdom Metazoa; phylum Chordata; class Mammalia; order Chiroptera; family Vespertilionidae; genus Myotis; species Myotis pilosus. Next base: position 728,446 of record JASKON010000048.1, read on the forward strand.
AAAAATATCCCACCAATCAAAAAAGTGGTGATCCTGATAGTTTTACAGGAGAGTTTCACCAAAAATTCAAAGAATAACTAACTCTTATACTCTGCAAACTATTGCAAATATCGAAGAGGAAGATGTCCAAGCTCTTTCTCTGAGGCCTAGCTTATCCTAATCCCAAAACCAGATAAAGACACTACAAAGATAGAGAATTATAGGCCAATATCCCCGATATACACAGATGCTAAAATTCTCAATAAAATATTAGCAAATTGGATCCAGCAATATATTGGATCATATTCCAAGATCAAATGGGATTTATTACAGGGATGTAAGGCTGGTATAATATTTTTAAATCAATAAACATGTTACATCACATTCAAAAATTGTAAGACAAATATCAAATGATAATAAAAATACAATCAAAGAAAGCATTCAACAATATCCAACACCTATTTTTTGTAAAATCTCTCAGCAAAGTGAGACTAGAAGGAACATATCTCAAGGTGATAAAGGCATATATGAGAAACCTACAGGGAACATCATACTCTATAGACAAATCTAAAATCATTTCCTCTAAGAACAGGAACAAGACAGGGATGTTCTCTTTCACCACTCTCATTCAACAGAGTACTGGCAGTCCTAGCCAAAGTGATAATTGTTATCTCTTCAAAAGGAAGAGATAAAAGGTATCCAAATTGGAAAGGAGGAAGTAAAACTGTCATTCACAGATTACATGATGTTGTACATAAAAAACCCTAAGGACTCCAACAAAGAACTACTAGACTTAATAAACTAATTCAGCAACGTAGCAGGATACAAAATTAACACCAAGAAATCCAAGGCATTTTTACTAGTATATACCACCAGTGAACCCTCAGAAAGAGAAACTAAACAAATAATCCCACTTACCATTGCAACAAAAAAATTGAGATACTTAGAAATAATCTTAACCAAGACAGTAAAAAAACCTTTACTCAAAAAACTATGAACTAGTTTTGCAGAAAACTAAAAAAAAGAGATAGAGGGAAATATAAACAAGTGATAGTATCTACACTAATAAAAGAGAAACATGCAAATTTGTGTCACTCCACTACACCTACCATCCCATATCAGGGTGAGTATGCAAATTAACCCAACAAAGATGGTGGCTTCCACAGAGCTGGAGGATTGGGTTTTTTTTCCTACACTGTCTTTTAATTCACAGATCTTCCCAGGTGATGGAGGAAGTCAAGCTTCCTGCCTGCCCAAGCTGCCCCTGAAGGGAGTGAACAACACCCAGGCTCAGCCAGAAGCCTGAGAGATCAAAACAGAGGGGCGCCTGCCCCAAGCCTCTGCAGTGTGACTGGGTTCAGGCCCCCAGTGGACACATACACACACACACACGGGGTGCCTGATTCGAGCCTCTGATGTGGATGGGGCCAGGCCCCCAGTGGGGACACACACACTGACACACACACACACACACACACACACACACCACCTTCTCCGAGCCTCTGCTGTGGCTTAGCTGTCAGTAGGATATCCACTGAGGGTTCACAGACTGTGAGAGGGGGCAGTTTGAACTGAGGGACCACATACCCTAGTGTATAAATTTCATGCACTGGGCCTCTAGTATACTATATTCATGGATTTGTAGAATTAACATCATTAAAATATCAATATACCCAAATCTATCTCCAGATTCAATGCAATCCCTATTAAAATACAACCAGCATATTTCACAGATTAAGAACAAATACTCCTAAAACATATATGAAATTTTAAAAGACTACAAATAGATGCAGCAATCTTAAGAACGAAAAAGAAAGTTGGAGCAATCACAATACCAGATATCAAGCTATATTACAAAGCCACTGTCCTCAAAACAGCCTGGTACTGGCACAAGTACAAGCATGTAGATCAATGGAACAGAACAGAGACCCCAGAAATCACCCCAAGCCATTACACTCAATTAATATTTGACAAAGGAGACAAGAACATACAATGGAGTCAAGGCAGTCTCAATAGATGCTTTTGGTAAAATTGGACAGATACTTTCAGAAAAATGAAACTAAAACACTGACTTACACCATATACAGAATAAACTCAAAATGAATGAAGGGCTTTCACGTAAGATTGGAAACCATAAAAATCTTAGAGGAGTACATAGGCAGTATAATCTCAGACATCTCTTATAACAATATGTTCAGATACATCCCCTAGGATAAAGGAAACTGAGGAGAAAATAAACAAATGGGATTACATCAAAATTAATAGCTGCTGCACTGCAAAAGAAACCATCAACAAAACCAAGAGAGCCCACAGCATGGGAGAACTTATTTGGCAATGACACATCTGAAAAAGGGTTAATACCCCAAATATATAAGGGACACATACAATTTAACAAAAGGAAGACAAACAATCTAATTAGAAATTGGACAAAGGACATAAATAGACATTTCTCCAAACGACATAGAGAAGATCAAACAGACATATAAAAAATGCTCAAAGTCACTGATCATCAGAGAAAAGCAAATTAAAACAACAAAAGGGTACCACCTCTCACCTGTCAGAATGGCTATCATCAACAAATGGACAAACGACAAGGCGAGATGTGCAGAAAAGGGAACCCTCATACACTGCTGGTGGGAATGAAGACAGTTGCAGCCACTGTGGAAGAGAGTATGGAGTTTCATCAAAAAATTAAAAATGGAAGTCCCATTTGATCTAGTGATCCTATTCTAGGAATATATCCCAAGAAACCCAAAACACCGATCAGAAAGCATGAATGAACCCCTATGTTCATAGCAGCACAATTTACAATAGCTAAGACCTGGAAATACCCCAACAGTAGACCAGTGGATAAAGAAGCTGTCCTATATTCATACCATGGATAACTATGCAGCAGTAAGACATAAGGACCTCTTTCCCTTTGAGACAGCATGGAGGGTATTATGCTAAGTGAAATAAGCCAGTTAGAGAAAGACAAGTATCAGATGATCTAATCTAATAAAACAGAAACATGGTAATTGGCGTACAACCACTACCCTTCCCATTGGCTAATCAGGGCGATATGCATATTAACTGTCAGCAAAGATGGCGGCCGGCAGCCAGGCAGTTGAAAACAGGAGGCTTGGTTACCCCAGCGATGAGGAAGCCAAGGGTCCCCCGTCTGCAGCTGCGGGGGGCTCGGGAACAGAGGGGCAGACCTCCAGGCCCAGGATCAGCGGAGCAGAGAGGCCTTCCGGCCCCGGGATCAACAGAGCCGAGAAGTCTCCCGGCCCTGGTTATCAGCAGAGCCGAGAGGCCTCCAGGCCCCAGGATCAGCGGAGCCACCAGGCCTCAGAACCCGGGATCAGTGGAGCCAAGAGGCCTCACGGCCCCTGGATCAGCAGAGCCGAGAGAAATCCCGGCCCCGGTTATGAGCGGAGCCGAGAGGCTTCCCGGCCCCGGGATCAGTGGAGCCAAGAGGCCTCCCAGCCCCGGATCAGCGGAGCCGAGAGGCCTCCCGGTCCCGGTTATCAGCGGAGGCGAGATGCCTTCCGGCTCCCAGATCAGAGGAGCCGAGTGGCCTTCAGGCCCCGGGATCAACAGAGCCGAGAGGCCTCCTGGCACCGGGATCAGCGGAGCCGAGAGGACTCCCGGCCCTAGGATCAGCGGAGCCACGAGGCCTCAGGACCCCGGGATCAGCGGAGCCAAGAGGCGGCCTTTCCCCGGGATCAGTGGAGAAGAGAGGCCTCCCGGCCCGGTTATCAGCGGAGGCGAGATGCCTTCCGGCTCCCGGATCAGAGGAGCCGAGTGGCCTTCAGGCCCCGGGATCAACAGAGCCGAGAGGCCTCCCGGCACCGGGATCAGCGGAGCTGCAAGGACTCAGTACCCCAGGATCAGCGGAGCTGGGAGGCCTCCTGGCCCCGGGATCAGCGGAGCCGAGAGGCCTAAGGACCCCAAGATGAGCAGAGCTGAGAGGCCTCCCGGCCCCAGTATCAGCGGAGCCGAGAGGCCTCAGGACCCCGGGATCAGCGGAGCCGAGAGGCCTAAGGACCCCTGGATCAGCGGAGTCGAGGGGCCTCCCGACCCCAGTATCAGCGGAACCGAGAGGCCTCAGGACCCCAGGATCAGCGGAGACAAGAGGACTCCTGGCCCCAGGATCAGTGGAGCCGAAAGGCCTCAGGACCCCGGGATCAGCGAAGCCGAGAGGCGTCCTGGACCCGGGATCAGCGGAGCCGAGAGGCCTCCCGGCCCCAGGATCAGTGGAGCCGAAAGGCCTCAGGACCCCGGGATCAGCGGAGCCGAGAGGGGTCCTGCCCCCCGATCAGTGGAGCAAGGAGACCTCCCAGCACCAGGATCAGTGTGACAGAGGGCAACGATAAAACCCCTGATTGCCCTGCAGCTCTGTGTGTGACAGGGGGTGTGGCCACAACATCTCTATGGGCCCTGCTCTATTCCTAACAGGGGGGAGCTCCTCAACCCCCTGATGGGCCCTGCTCTGTGAGTGATAGGGGGCAGAGCCCCAACCTCCTAGTGGGCCCTGGTCTGTCCCTGAAAGGGGGTGTCGCTGCAACCTCCCTATCAACCCTTCTTGAGTGTGACAGGGGGCGGTACCCCAACCCCCCAATCGGCCCTACCCTGAGCGTGACTGAGGGTGGCATCACAACCTCCTGATCCGCCCTACTCTGTGCATGACAGGGGGCAGTGCCCCAACTCCCCAATCGGCCCTGCTCTGAGCCCGACCAGGGGCTGCACCTAGGGATGGGATTGGGCCTGCCCTCTGACACCCAGTAGCAGGCCTAAGCCAGCAGGTCGTTATCTCCCGAGGGGTCCCAGACTGCAAGAGGGCACAGGCCGGGCTGAGGGACCCCCCCCATGCACAAATTTTTGTGCACCGGTCCTCTAGTCTTAATATAATGTGGAATCTAATTTAAAAAATAAACTAATGAAGGGAGTGAATCCAGAGACATGGAAGAATGCAACAGAGTGTAGAATTTGGGAGGGAAGGCAAAGGAGGTTGGATGAGTGAGAGGTGATCAACCAAAGAACTTATATGCATATAACTAATGGTGAAGGCCTGGGGTTGGTAGAAGGGGAGGGTAGAGGGTGTCAAAAGGAAAGAAGAAGGAACTTATGTAATACTTTCAACAATAAATATTTTTTGAAAGTAAAATTAATATAGCCAAAAAACAAAAAAATAAATAAAAACTATGTAAACTTATTAACCAATTTCACTTCATAAATTTGTGCAAAACATTTTTATGTGCCATATGAATGTATTGTATAGGGAATAAAGTTAGTAATACTATAATAACTTTATCAGGTCATATGGGCACTCGAGTTGTGAGGTTAATCACCTCATAAGATATACATTATATTTATGTCTATATCCTATCTAATAAAGATAGAGTATTCAAATTGACCATCACTTAATGACAAAGATAGTGGCTCCCACAGCCAATAAGGAGGGAATATGCAAATTGACCTGACAGAGATGACGGTGGACTGGCTGAGACTCTTGTGACATCGCCATGGTGACAACATAGGCATTCCTTTCTGCCCTACCGTGGCTGTTCCAGGCCTCTGGAAAGCACACAAAGGCGGAAGGTGGCTCTAAACTGGAGCAAGGTAGAAAGGTGGCTATGGCCGGAGTGAGGTGGTGCTAGCCAGGGTAAGGAAGGCCTATTCTTGCATGAATCTTCATGCATCAGACCTCTACTGTGTGTGTGTGTGTGTGTGTTTGTGTGTCTGTGTGTGTCTCCTATCCTATCTAATAATAGACAAACATGGTAACTGAGCGTACTTTCACTATGCCTCCCATTGGCTAATCAGCGATATATTCAAATTAACTGCCAACAAAGATGGTGGCTAATTTGCATATTGCACGCGGGGCAAGACAGCACAAGACACCAGCAGGAGCTGTCATCCAGGCCCCTGTGGGCGACCCCAGAAGCCGCCTGCCTGCCGCCTGTGATAGGATTCAGTCCAGGGCTGCAGCCTAGCCCCGGAAGCCCAAGAAGCCGCCTGATATGGCAGTAACTCTATCAATAAGCACTCTGAAAGTCAGTGGCATAAATGCACCAATTAAAAGACAGATTATGAGGGTGAATCAAAAACAAAACCCACTTTAAATATAAAGACACATATAGATTAAAAGTAAATGAATTAAGATGCAGCCTGTTTTGCTCCGTGGATAGAGCATTAGCCCATGGACTGAAGGGTCTCATGTTAGATTCCAGTCAAGGGCATGTACCTCAGTTGCTGGCTTGATCCCCACTCCCTATCAGAACATGTGCAGGAGGCAACCAATCAATGTGTCTCTCCCTTTGCCTTCACTCTTTCTAAAATTCAATGGAAAAATATCCTTGGGTGAAGATTAACAAAAACAAAGTAAATGGATTAAGTAACATTAAAGAGATTATAAGGAAAATATATTCCAAATTCTGTTAGTTGTATAATGGTTATGTTTAAATTATTAACACCTAAGAAATTGGGTGAAGGGTACATATAATATGCTGTAGTATTTTATAGTTATTTTTACATGTATGAGATTATTTCAAATTAAAATATTAAAAATTAATAAAATATTAATTGAAATGTATCTGCATTACATGAAAAATGTCCTAATTGCTTCTAGCATAATTTATTAAATTGTACTAAAATTTGCAAGGGTTCAATTAAAAAATATCTTAATTCTAAATGATATAATAGAAAATATATAATAGTGCAGTTATAAGCACTTATCTGAAAATACAAATTTAAAGAAGTGAATTTAAAGAAGGAATTGTCCAAAGAAAACATATGCACAACCCATGGGCACAGACAACAGTATGGTGATGGCCAGAGAGAAGTGGGGGGCAAGAGCTGGGTAGAGGGGGCCAAAGGGGGGAGATAGGGACATCCTATATAGTAATAATAAAAGGCTAATATGCACATTGACTGAACAGCAGAGTGGCCTGTTGCTATGATGCGCACTGGCCACCAGGGGGCAGATGCTCAATGCAGGAGCTGGCCCCTGGTGTTCAGTGCACTTCCATATGGAGAGTGCCACTCAGCCAGAAGCTGGCTCATGGCTGGCCAGTGCAGTGGTGGTGGCAGGAGCCTCTCCCACCTCCGTGGCAGCACTAAAAATGTCCAACTAATGGTTTAGGCCCAATCCCTTGGGGGCGTAAGCCTTTAGTCGGACATCCTCAAGGGCTTCCTGGCTGACAGAAGGATGTCTGACTGCAAGCTTAGGCCTGATCCCCTGGGGAGTAGGCCTAAGTCAACAGGTGGACATCCCCCAAGGTATCCTGGACTGCAAATGGGTGCAGGCCAGGCTGAGGGACCTCACCCCCGAGTGCACAAATTTTTGTGCACCGGGCCTCTAGTCTAATAAAAGAGAAATATGCAAATTAACAGTCACTCCCTCACTACATCACAGAGTGGAGCTGGAGCAAGCAAGCATGAGGTTTGGAATGCCCTCGATGATGGAGGAAGCCAAGCTTCCCGCCAGCCCTGGCCAACCCTGGGCTCTGCTCCAGGCTAAAAAGCTTCAATTACAGAAGATAAATAAATCCCAGATACCCTTCTTCCAGCCACTATGGCCTCTGCTCAAAGGGAAGCTGGAATTCTGGGTTGCCAGGGGCACCCCAAGCTTCCAACCAGACCAACGCTAGAAAGTTTCAATTATTGAAGTTAATTAAATCTCAGATACCTGCTTATAGCCTTCAGGCATGAACAGCCTGAAAACAGTCATCAGGTCCTCACACAGCCTGGCCAGGCAACCTAGTGGTGACCCCCACCCTGAAGGGGGTGTGGCCAGCCTGAAAATGGCCCTCAACCCCTCACCCAGGCTTGCCAGCCACACCAGCAGGACCCCCCCCCCCCACACACACACAGAGAAGGGGCTGTGGCTATCCTGCTAATAGCCATTAGCCACTCACCCAAGCTGTCCAAACCCCCATGGGGTAGGGAACCCCGTTGGGGTGCTTGGCCAGCCCTCAGCTCCTCACAGAGTCTGGCCAGGCACCCAGCAGGGCTTCCCCACATCCTTAAAAGGCTGTGGACAGTCTGAAAAGGGCCCTTAGCCCCTCATCCAGGGTTTCCAGAACTCCAGTAAGGCCCCCTACCCTGAAAGGGGTGTGGCCAGCCTGAAAACAGCCATCAGCCCCTGACCCAGGCTGTCCAGGCACCCAAGTGGGTACCCCACATTGAAGGGGGTGTGACCAGACTGCAAACATCTGTCAGCCTCTACCAAGGCTGGCCAGGCACACCAGCCGGACACTCCCCCCACACACAATGAAGGGGGTGTGGCCAACCTGCAAAGAGCTATCAGGCACTCACCCAGGCTGGCCAGATACCCCAGCAGGACACCCATCCTGATCTGGGACACCCTTCAGGGCAAACCAGCCAGCCCGCATCCATTTACCAGGCCTCTATCCTATATAATAAAACTTTACCCTAACAGCAGAATGACTGGAAATGACTGGTCACTATGACACCCACTGACCACCAGGGGGCACACGTTCAATGCAGGAGCTGCCCCCTGGTAGTTAGTGTGCTTCCACAGGGGGAGCTCTGCTCAGCCACCAATCATGCTGATGGCTGCCAGTACAGCGGTGGTGGTGGGTACCTACCCTGCCTCCTCAACAGCGCTAAGGATGTCCGACTGCAGCTTAGGCCTGCTTCCAGCTGGCAAGTGGACATCCCCTGAGGGCACCCAGGCTGACAGAGGGATGTCTGACTGCCAGCTTAGGCCCAATCTCCCAAGGAGAGGTCCTAAGCTAGCAGGTGGACATCCCCTGAGGGGTTCCAGACTGTGGGAGGGCACATGCTTGGCTGAGGAAACCCTCGTCTGAGTGCACAAATTTTAGTACACCAGGTGTCTAAAATATATAAATATAAATATAAATAAATATGAATATGAATATGAATATGAATATGAATATATAAATATAAATATAAATATAAATAAAAATAAAAATAAAAATAAAAATATAAATATAAATATAAATATAAATATAAATATATGTGTGTGTGTATATATGTATATGTATATGTATGTGTGTATGTGTATGTGTATGTATATGTATATGTATATGTATATATATGTATATATATGTATATATATGTATGTGTGTGTATATATGATTTTTTTCTAAATTTAGCATTGTACAAATGAAACTAATATAATGTTTCAAAAGTATATTTTTAAAAGAGGTACTTGCTCCCACATTATCTGGACTTTTTGTATTTATAAATATTCTACTTAGCATATTTTACCTTTTCTGTAGTATATGAATAAGTCCTATAACCTCAAGAGATACAGTGAACAAAACCTAAATTAGATCAAGTCAACAAATCCAAATAATTTAATTCACTGCTCCTAGGATTGAATTGATGGTATGAAGGATATTTCAGTATAACTTAAATTAGCTTTCTATGGGTTTTTCTACCGAAAACCCTAAGTGCAGAGCTAGAGAAATTAGTTTCTACAAAAGACATAGTTCTCATGCAAATTGGCATTATGAACAGAAATGACAATGGAAATGAATTGCTTAACTACACATAAATGATCCAAGTTTTAGATTCAATTTATAGAATGCCTTGATAATCTACAACTAACAAATTTACAAAAAAATGTATGACATTGTTTCTTAAACTGTATCCATGTTTCTCATTCCATTCTCTCCCTGTAACAAAATGTTATATCTCTATTTCTCATTACTTAAAATAGCATTCATAATTGGCTTAAGGAGGGCATAATAAAAATGAAATCTGCTACATTCATAAAAACAACAGAAGAAACAATTACATTTCATTTTGTATTATTCAAAACTCATTGTCTTAAAATTGATGAATACTGTATACCAATAGTTTCAAGTTAATAAAACTAAACAAAACTAAAATATAAGTAATTTTGTAAAAGAACCAGTTACTTAATCCACATGCATATTAGTCTATATTTTACTTTGCAGCTTTTAGAAACAGTAAATGAATAAAGTATATTTAATAACACCTCATCACAGGACCTAGAAGCAAAATGTGTCCAAGAAGCAATCAAGTTTTATATCTCTTTGCGGAAAAACATGAGTAACTTGATCCAAAACTGCTCCCACAACAATAAAGCCAATGGTAAATGGTATCCAGAAGATATCATTATGTTTTTGATAAATATAAAACATATACAAGGCAGTGGAAGCCTCACCACAATAAAGAAGAGTTGAGAATAAAATGATAAATGGAAAGTGTATATAGGATCTGTGGTCCAGACTCATTTCCTCTTCCAAAGCTGCAAGTTCACCTTGCATTTCTTCATCAGGTTCTTCTACAACTGTCTCCATTATTGAGGTGGTAGCAATTCAACCTCCTTCTCTTAAATAATAAGTTCAGTAAAAGTTAATATCCATTCCAAATAGCAGTAAACAAGATCCTGTACAATTTAACATTCATTGATAATGTAAATATAGGCAGCGAAATATAGTCCACAGATTATGACACAATTCCACATCTGGTTTAGAGAATATTGAAATAAAATACCTAAATCTACCTATTCTTTAGGAAATCTTGTTAAAAATAAATTGTTATTATAGAAAATTTAAAGATCAGAGTAGAATTAGTTAAGTCGGAATGTCCTTTTACTTTGAAAGTGTCCTTGCTCTAATATATGTAACCTTATACTAAGCACATACATGTACTTCAACTTATAATTGTTATAGTTTAAAAAGAACATTCACTGACAATGGCCAATATACTACACTAAACCTACAAGAAAAATCCATCAATATATGGATTTATGTCTATTTTGTTCTCTGAATAGCCCCAAACAGTACCTGATACCTTCTTGTGACTTAACTGGTGGACTGGTGCATGAAATTTGTGCATGGGGATGTGTCCCTCAGCCCGACCAGCACACTCTTGCAACCCAGGACTGCTGGCTCTTAACTGCGCACCTGGCTGCCTGCTTGATTGCCCCTGACAACTCTGCCTGAAAGCCTGCTTGCCCCCAACTGTCCCACCACTGGCCTTCTTGCCCCCGACTGCCAACCCAGCCAGCCTGCTTGCTTCCAACTGCCCACTCCTGCTGGCCTGCTTGCGCCCAGCTTTATCACTGCTGGCCTGATCACCTCCAATTGCCACCATACCGGCCTTGTACCCTCCAATGCCCTCCCCATGCCAACCCACATACCCCCAAATGCCCCCACGCTGGTTGGCTCACCTCCACCTGCCCCCCTCCCCTACCAACCTTCTGGCCTCCAACTGCCCCTCCCTGCCAACCTGATTGCCCCCAAATGTCCCCATGCCAGCCAGCTCAACCCCAAGTGACCCCACTGCTGGCCTGATCTCCTCAAACTTCCCTCCCCCCAGCTGGCCCAGTAGCCATCAACTGACCCCCCTTGCCAGCCTGCTCAACCCAAACTGACAACCCCTGCCACCTCGCTCACCCCCAACTGCACCCCCTTCCAGCCTGCTTGCCTCAAACTCCCAACCCCGCTGCCAGCCTGATCATCCCTTTCAGCCCCACCACCATGGCTTTGTCCGGAAGGACATTTGGAAGTTCTCCCGATCTAATTAGTATATTACTCTTTATTAGTATAGATAACTATGTGCTGAGTGAATTAAGGGGAATAAAAACAATGAAAAGTTACCTTTTTGAGAAAACTCCTTCCCTCAGCTTCTCTTCCCACAAGAAAACACTCTCAATTTTATAAAGTCTACTCTGAACTTTGTTTATTCTAAAACCACATGAGACATAAATAAATTCAGTTATTTCTATAACACTCCATATTTTGTCCTAAAATTAAGCTGAGGACCTGAAGCAGAAAAAAAATTGTTTGTCCATATAATCTTTTTGCACTATATTACTAATAGCCAAATATTTGGAAGAATATTTGTATGCGTTTTTTATAAGTGGCAAATGTCCCTATCATAATATTATCTCCCCATTTTTTCCTATTTAACCTGAAAATATTTCTTCATTATTAATGACAACTTTAATTTAGCTCATATGCTTTTTCAGCTGTTCAGAGCCCTGCTATTTTAGTGAGTGTAACCCATTCAACTTTATCTCTGTGTTTAACCTGCAAACAGTCTTTTACAAACATAGGTCTCAAACACCAACAAGATTTTGTTGTTAATTGATATATAATTCACACCCATAAAACTATCCCTTTAAAGTTTGGTGATTTTTCAGGATAATTAGAGTTTTACAAACAATACCACTATCCTATATAATAAAAGACTAGCATGCAAATCTACCAAACAGGGAATGACTGGTCGCTATGATGCACACAGTGCACTACAGGACAGATGCTGAATGCAGGAGCTGCCCCCTAGTGGCTAGTGCACTCCCACAGGGCTCACAGCTGGTAAGTGCAGCAGCCGTGGCGGGAGCCTCGCCTGCCTCCAGGGCAGTCAGACATCCGGAGAGGGCTCCTGGTCTGTAATAGGACTCAGGCTGGGCTGAGGGACCCCCACCCCCCAAGAGCATGAATTTCGTGCTCCGGAACTCCAGTCTAAAAATAAAATATTTCATCACCTAAAAAGAAGCCAAAAAAAACAAAAACCCCAATACCAATTAGAAATGAATCCCATTTCTGCCCTTTCCAGCCCTAGGAAATCACTAATATATTTTCTCTGTATTATATTTGGACATTCTTAACATTTTCTGTAAGTGGAATGATTAGCATCTTCTAACTCATAACCTACATTCTGGACTATATTCAATGAGGTTGGTATAAGAAACAGCCACATAGTTAAATATAATATCACTTTCTAGGTAAGAGGATAGCTCTTAACTCTTTTTAAAAGACAAGGGTTTAAAAGTGTGGAATTTCCTAGCAGTTCTACAAAATACTTCACATGAAGCATTAACCCAGATTCAACTACACAGCCAATCTGTTGCTCTTCATACAAGCATGAATGTTATTGTCTTTCCTAAACTGCAATATTCTTCACAGTGGTTGGTATCAATTGAAATTCTTCTTCCTCTTGAATTCTAACTTTCATAACTGTTCCATCTGCACTTTTGATCCAGTCCCATGACAATTATTAAATGTCAATTAATGCGTTATATACATATAAATTAATATTTTATTCAATTAGAAAATTAGCCATATTGCTATTCCTAGACAATTACAAACTTTCAGTTAAACAACAAAAAGAGAATTCTTAATTTTTTCACTTTTTTCAAAATCCCCTTCTATACTAATATTCAATCACTCAACTCTGGTTTCTATCACATAGCTATTGAATAATTTCTGATAACACCAATAGAAATAAATTATATAAACAAAAAATTTAAGCAAGTCATTGAATTGAACCTTTACAGAGAAAGTGAAGAGAAATATGACTGAAAAAATAGGGAATCAACATATAATGTTTCAATGTGCTATTAAATATTCATCTTTAATCCACTTTAAGTTAATTTTTCTACATAGGGACAAATGATAATCTAGTTTTATTCTTTTGCATGAGAGTTTCCAGTTTTCTACAGGCTACTTCTTGAAGAGGATTTCTTTTTTTAAATTTTAAGTTTTTGGCTTTTTACATTGAAAATTATTTTACCATATACATATGAGTTTAATTTCAGGCTCTCAATTCTGTACCATGGACATGTTTTTATGACAATGTCATGGTGACATTTCTCTTGTTTTGAATTATTGGGGTATAATGGACAATAACATTTTATTATAATTAGGTTTACAGTTCTACAATTAAGTAATGGGCAAAGGATCTAACTACTAGACTCTTCTCCTGAGAGGACACACAGATGACCAAGAGATATAGAAAAGTTTGCTCAACAACGCTAACCATCAGAAAAATGTGAAATAAAACCACAATGATGGAGAATATTATGCTAAGTGAAATAAGCCAATCTGAGAAAGACAAATGTCACATGATCTCACTTATTTATGGAATATAATGAACAAAATTAATTTACCAACAAAATAAGACCTGAAGCTTGGAGACATAGAACAGACTGACATACCTTGATGTGGGGTTGGGCAGAAAAGAAGAGGTAAACTGACTTACATACTTACCAGAGGCTTGGTGCATGAAAATTCATGCAGTGGAGAGGGCGGGGGTTGTCACTCAGTCCAGCCTGCACCCTCTTGCAGTCTGGGAGCCCTCAGGGGATGACCACCTGCAGGCTTAAGCCCGATGCCCAGAGGATTGGGTCTAAGCTGGCAGTCAGACATCACTCTGGCAGCCTGGGAGCCCTTGGGGGATGTTTGACTAATTGCTTAGACTGGAGACATCCTTAGTGCTGCTGTAGAAGCAGAAGAGACTCCCACCATTGCCACTGCATTCGCCAGCCATGAGCTGGTTTCTGGCTGAGTGTGCTCCCTCCTGGAAGTGCACTGAAAATCAAGGGGCAAATCCTGTATTGAGCATCTGCCACCTGGTGGCCATTGCATGTCATAGCGACCAGTCCTTCTTGGTCCTTCTGTCATTAGGGTCAATTTGCATATTCCCCATTTATTACTATACTACAGGCCCGGTGCACAAAACTTTGTGCACTCAGTGGGGCAGGGGGGTCCCTCAGCCCAGCCTGTGCCCTCTCATAGTCTGGGAACCCTCGGGAGATAACGCCCTGCTGGTTTAGGCCTGCTCCCGGGTGGCAGAGGGCAGGCCCAATCCCTAGGTGCAGCCCCTGGTCAGGCTTAGAGCAGGGCCGATTGGGGAGTTGGGGCGCCGCACCCTGTCATGCACAGAGCAGGGCAGATCGGGAGGTTGCGATGCCACCCTCAGTCATGCTCAGGGTAGGGCTGATTGGGGGGTTGGGGCACAGCCCCCTGTCACACTCAAGGCAGGGCCAATCTGGGGGTTGCGGGGCTGCCCCCTGTCACGCACAGAGCAGGGCCCATCAGGGGGGTTGGGACTCCTTACCCTGTCACGCACAGAGCAGGGCCCATAAGGAGCGTTGGGGAGCTCCCCCCATCATTCACAGAGCAGGGCCTATCAGGAGGGTTGGGTAGCTTCCCCCTGTCACTCACAGAGTAGGGCCGATAGGGGAGTTTGGGAACCACCCCCTGTCACACACAGAGCAGGGCCGATCAGTGGGTTGGGACACCGCCACTCTAACACTAAGGGCAGGGCCGATGGGGAGGTTATGGCTCTACCCTGCCACACACAGAGCAGGGCCCATGGCGGGGGCTCTGTTGGGGCGCCGCACCTTGTCACACACAGAGCCACAGGACGATCAGGGGGTTGGGGAGCTCCCCCATATCAGGCACAGAGCAGGGCTGATCAGGAGGTTGGGGCACCTTCCCCTGTCATGAACAGAGCTGGGTGGATAGGGAGGTTGTGGCCCCGCCCCCTGTAACACACAGAGCCGCAGCGCAATCAGAGCCTTTGGGCGCTGCCCCCTGTCATGCTGATCCTAGTGCTGGGAGGCCTCTCCACGCTGCCGATTCCGGTGCTGGGAGGCATATTACCCTTTTACTATACAGGATAGAGGCCTGGTACACGGGTTGGGGCCGGCTGGTTTGCCCTGAAGGGTGTAATGGATCAGGGTGGGGGTCCCCACTGGGGTGCCCTGCAAGCCTGGGTGAGGGGATGATGGCTGTTTGCAGCTGGTCACACCCCCTTCAGGGTAGGGGTGCCCACTGGGGTGCCTGGCCAGTCTGGGTGAAGGGCTGAGGGCTGAAGCTCCCAACCGCTCCTTTTTTCTTTTTTTATTCTGGGCCAGCTTTAGCTCTGGCTCCAGCTCTGAAGCCTCTGCTGCTGAAAACAGATATCTGGTTTTTTTGGGTTCTATATCGAAACAATATATAACTCCAGGTCTGAGATCCCGGCTCGCTGGAAGCAGGTTTCTGGGGTTTTGTTTAGCTTCTATATTTGTAACAATGTTTCAAACTGGAGACTCAGAGGGCAACAAGGCAGGCAGGGAATGTTGGTTTCCTCCGTCACTGAAGCAAGCAAGCCTCATGTTCGCTTCAAACTCCCTGGCTTCCAGCCGCTATCTTGGCTGGCAGTTAATTTGCATATCTTGCTGATTAGCCAATGGAAAGGGTAGAGGGCGAACACTAATTATCATATTTCTCTTTATTAGATAGGGCTAGAGGCCTGGGGCACGAAATTCGTGAACTGTGGGGTGGGTTTCCCTAAGCCCAGCCTGCCCCTCTCACAGTCCAGGAGCCCTCAATGGATGTCCTACTGATGGCCACAGTCTGGCAGCAGAGGCTTGGAGCAGGTGTCCCGTGTGTGTGTGTATGTGTGTGTGTGTGTGTGTGTGTGTGTGTGTCTGCTGGGGCCTGCCCCCAGCTGTGCCACATAGGCTTGAAGCAGTTGCTGTGTGTGTCTGTGTGTGTGTGTGTGTGTGTGTGTGTGTGTGTGTGTGTTTCCCCCTGGGGGTCTGCCCCCAACCAAATTGGAGTCTCAGAGCATGCATTTTGTGTGTGTGTGTGTGTGTGTGTGTGTGTGTGTGTCTGCTGGGGTCCTACCCCCAACCACACAATGGAGGCTTGGAGCAGAAGCCCCTCTGTGTTGATCTCTCAGGCTCCTGGCCTCCACTGGATGTTGTACTCTCCCTTGAGCTATGGCCAGGATGGGGGTGCTGCTTGCAAGCTGGACTTTCCTGCTCCTGGATCACCATAGTGACCGGGGAACAGGCCCAGCTGGGGGCTGCCCATAGGCCAGGCTTTCCCACTCCAGGTCTTCATGGTAACCAGGGAGCAGGGCCAGCTGGGGGCTGTCCACAGGCCAGGCTTTCCTGCTGCCATATCAGGCCCAGCTTGGGGCTGCCCCTAGGCCAGGCTTGATTTCCTGATCCTGGATCACCATGGCGACTAGGGAGGAGGGTAAGTTTGGGGCTGCCCGCAGGCCAGGCTTGATTTCCTGTTCCCGGATCCTCATTGCGACCAGGGAGAAGGCGCAGCTGGGGGCTGCCCCAGGCCGGGCTTGATTTCCTGTTCCTTGATCAGGCCCAGCTGGAGGCTGCCTACAGGCCGCACTTTTCTATTTACTGATGGATGGATCACCACAGTGACCCAGGGCCCAGCAGCACTTTCCTGCTCTCCAATAGTCATAGGGTCCAGGATGGGGGCAGGGCTTAGCAGTGCAGGGCTTAGGTGGCATGGGGGTCCCAGCTGAGGGCTCAGGTGGCACACAGGCGTCCTGGCTGGGGGCAGGGCTTATGCCTCACAGCCCAGGGCTGCACATGGGGCTTGGATGGCAGCTCTCACTCTCCCGCCCTGCCTGTTGTGTAGGATAGAGGCCTGGTGCATGGGTGGGGGCTGGCTGCTTTGCCCTGAACCTGTCCTGGATCAGTGTGGGGGTCCCGCTTGGGTGCCTTGCCAGCCTGGATGATGGGATGAAGGCGGTTTGCAGATGGTCACACCCCCTTCAGCGTGGGGGTCCCCACTGGGTTTCCTGGCCAGCCTGGATGATGGGCAGAAGGCTGTTTGCAGTTGGTCACACCCTCTTCAGGGTGGGGATCCCCACTGGGGTGCCTGGCCAGTCTGGGTGAGGGTCTGAGAGCCATTTTCAGGCTGGAGGGCAACTTAAGCTCCCAGACTCTCCTTTTTTTCTTTCTTTTTTTTTATTCTGGGATTTATTTACCTTCTATAGCTCTTACTGGAGCTGAGAGCCAGTTCCAGCTGTGAGGGCTGAAAGCAGGTTTCTGGGTCTGTTTGGCTTCTATAATTGAAATTCTGTTGCCATCAAAGCAACTCTAAGTTCTGAGGCCAATGCTGGCTGAAAGAAGGTCTCTGGAGATTGTTTAGCTTCTATAATTGCAACATAGTTGCTTAGAGTGAAGCTCAGAGTCTGGCAGCGGCAGGCCGGGAATGTTGGCTTCCTCCGACACTGGATCAAGAGAGCCTCCAGTTCACTTCAACTGCATGGATGCTGGCTGCCATATTGGTTGGCAGTTAATTTGCATATCCTGCTGATTAGCCAATGGGAAGGGCATTGGGGTTATGGTCAATTTGCATGTTTCTCTTTTATTAGATAGGATAGGATAGGAATAGTCCATGGACATTGGCAAAAGGGTAGTGAAAACTTGGGGAGCTGGGTAGGAGCTCGGAGGAAGGATCTAAAGGAGTGGAAAATGGGAGACGTCTGTAATACTATCAACAATAAAATATATATATTAAAAAACAAATAAATAAGTGGGGGGAAAAACACAATGAGTCCAGCAGGTGTTCTCAGTGTTTGAACATAGAAAATGGAACCAAGTGGTTGCTGATTAGATTCCAGGTCAGACCACATGCATGACTTGCTGCTCCATCCCCAGTAGCAGCATGGAGGACACAGCTGATTCATGATATTTCTCTCCCCCAGATGTTTCCATCTCTCTATCCCTTTCCCATCCTCTCTCTCTAAATTTCACTAAAAACATATTTTTTAAAAAAACACACAATAACCTGTAATTTTACACCTATCAGAATGGCTATCATAAATAGGACCTTGGAAAATGGCGACCAGCAGGAAGGTAGGGAGGGAGAGAGTGTGAGAGTGCAAGGAAGTGATAGAGGAGTGTGTGGACGTGTGTGGTGTGTGTGTATGAGCTAGGGACAGTTAGATTCTGCAGGTCTTCTAAGGGGCTGCTAAACCGGGCAGTCTTAGGCGGCAGAGTCCCGCTCCCTGTGCAGACACTCCTTGGCAGCCAGCACAGGCACAGAGACCACACCATCTTGGGAAAGAGAGCTGCTTGAGACTAGGATCCTGGCCTCAGCACCACTCAGTATGATCTCAGACGCATACAAGGACCCTGGAGCCACTGGGGACAGTGACCGGTGACCACAGCTACAGAACTGCAGACACCAAAAGTTCAGAAATCCCTGCGGGAGATCCATGAGTAACAGAGCCCATCCCCCATACCTGCAGGCTTCTGGGCAGCACCAGAGTAACTAACTGATAGACCCAACCCTTGCCAGGGCCTCAGTGCTCCAGGAACTTTAGCCTGGAAGTGTGTGAGCACCTTGGAACTGATCCCGAGTAGGGCTGGGTTCAGGAGCCCTGGGCTTGGAGCAAACGTGCGAACCCCAGGAACTGATCCTACGCGCACTGCCGGCTTCAGAGCCCTGGGCTGGGAGCAATCACGTGAACACTGGGAATTTGTTCCGTGTACCACAGGCCCAGGGACCCTGATTCTCTGGGCAGGAGGCAGCAGTAAGCACCAGTGACTTGACTGTGTTTCTTACCACCTGCGCCTGAGATCCTATTCCCTGAGCATTCATACTAAGGGCCAGTGACTCCAATTCCTGGTGCAAGGGCACACAGGGACCCTGATTCTCAAGGCAAGGTCACGTGAAGCAACAGATACTCTGATACTGGATTCTTGGGGAACTCTGACTCCTGGAGTACGCTAGGGGGCTCTGGTTTTCAACACGCTTCAGGGAGGTTTTGTTCTAGCACGGTGCAGGCAGGGTCCCTGATGCTAAAGGTGGGTACGAGGCCACATTGAGCGCTGACAACACTGACTCTGAGCGAGCCTGATTCCCACCAACCCACAACAACCACACATCTTAGTGTCAGAGCTCTTCAGTGACACTAGGGTGGTGGGAGGCTCCCACTGCATATGGCCCAGGCCTACGCAACTCTACGTTTGAACCATCGGGAGATAATCAGAATGAAGAGACGACACAACACCCAGAGGAAAGACAACGAGGAGTCTCAAAGAAAGGAAATTAATGACTTTGAAGCATGCAATATGACTCAGCCGAAACTGGTTTGGCTCAATGGATAGAGCATTGGCCTGTGGACTGAAAGGTCCCAGGTTCGATTCCGGTCAAGGGCATGTACCTGGGTGGCGGGCACATCCCCAGTGGGAGATGTGGAGGAGGCAGCTGATCGATGTTTCTCTCTCATCGATGTTTCTAACTCTATCTCTCTCCCTTCGTCTCAGTAAAAAATCAATAAAATATATTTAAAAAAAGAATTCAGAATAATGGTTGTACAATTCATTCACTGGATGGATGAGAAAATCAATGACCTATGCAAGAATCAGGAAGAAATGAAAAATGATATAGCTACAATCAAAAACACCGTGGAAAGTTTCAACAGCAGACTAGAAGAAGCAGAGGACCGAATTAGTGAGTTAGAAGATAAGGCAGAGAAACAAGATCAATCTAAATAGCAACTGGAGAAAAAAATTAAAAAGCAGGAGGAGAGCCTAAGGGAGCTATGGGGCAACATGAAACGAAGTAACATACACATAATAGGGCTGCAAGTAGGACAAGAAGAGCACCAAGGATTAGAAAATCTATTTGAAGAAATAATGTCAAAAAACTTCGCCTGAGGTGGGGAAGAAAAAGTTACACAAGTACAGAGAGTCCCAGGCAAGATGAACCCCAAAAGACCCACACAAAGACACGTCATAATAACGATGGCAAATGTACAAGACAAAGAGAGAATCTTAAAGGCTACAAGAGAGAAACAGAGAGTTACCTACAAAGGATCCCTCATCAGATTATCAAATCATTTCTCAACAGAAACACATCAGGGCAGAAAAGAATGGACAGAAATTTACAAAGTGATGCAAAGCAATGGACTGAATCCAAGAATACTCTATCCAGCAAGGCTATCATTCAAAATTGAAGGGGCAATAAGAAGCTTCACAGACAAAAAAACAAAACAAAACAAAACAAAAAAAACAAAAAAAAAACTAAGGGGGTTTATCACCACCAAGTCAGCAATGCAAGAAATGTTCAAGGGACTGGTAGAAAAACAAAAAATAAAAAGCCCAGAAAGAAAACAGCCCCCCCCCCCCCAAAATAGAAATGGCTTCAAACAAGTACCTTTCAATAATAATTTTAAATGTAAATGGACTAAATGGTCCAATCAAAAGACATCTAGTGGCTGAATGGATAAAAACCATGACCCATATATTTGCTGTCTACAAGAGACCCAACTCATTAGAAGGGACTCACACAGACTGAAAGTGAAAGGATGGAAAAATATCTTTCAGGCAAATGGAAAGGAAAAGAAAGCTGGGGTACCAATACTTATATCGGACAAAATAGACCTCAAAGTGAAGGCCATAACAAGAGATACAGAAGGCCACTTCATAATACTAAAGGGATCAATACAACAAGAAGATATAGCCCTGAGAAACATATATGCACCCAATGCAGGAGCAACCACATATATAAGAAGACTCCGGGAAGATATCAGGGGGGAGATCGACAAAAATACAATCATAGTAGGGGACTTTAATACACCACTGACATCACTGGATAAATCTGCTAGAGAAAAACTCAGCAAAGAAACAGCAATCCTAAATGACTCACTAGATCAGATGGACTTAATTGACATCTTCAGAAAACTTCACCCCAAAGCAACAAAATATATGATCTTCTCAAGTGCTCATGGGATATATTCAAAAATAGACCACATATTGGGTCACAATCAAAGTCTCCCAAAATTCAAGAAGATTGAACTCATACCAAGCATCTTCTCAGACCACGATGGCATAATATTAGAATTAAACTACAATAAAAACCACTCAAACTACTCAAACACTTGGAAGCTGCATAGCATGTTATTAAATATTGATTGGGTTACCAATGAGATCAAAGAAGAAATTAAAAACATCCTGGAAACTAATGACAATGAAAACACAACAATCCAAAACCTTTGGGACACAATGAAAGCAGTCCTGAGAGGGAAGTTTATAGCTCTACAGGCCTATCTCAACAAGCAAGAAAAAATGGTGGTAAATCATCTAAATCTACAGCTCAAAGAACTAGAAAGAGAGCAACAAGAAAAGCCCAGAGTGAGCAGAAGGAAGGAGATAATAAAGATTAGAGCAGAAATAAATGACATAGAGACCAAAAAAACAATACAGAAAATCAATAAAACCAAGAGCTGGTTCTTTGAAAGGCTAAACAAGATTGACAAATTTCTAGCCAGGCTCTGCAAGAAGCAAAGTGAAAGGACCCAAATAAACACAATCAGAAATTATAGAGGTGAAATAACAACAGACCCCACAGAAATACAAATGATTGTTAAAAAATACTATGGAGAGCTATAGTCCAGCAAACTAGACAACCTGGAGGAAATGGACATATTCTTAGAAAAATACAACATTCTGAAACTCTCAGGAAGAATCTAAAAATCTCAATAGGCCAATAACTATGGAAGAAATTGAAGCAGTCATCAAAAAGCTTCCAGCAAACAAAAGCCCAGGACCAGACGGCTTCACAGGGGAGTTTTACCAAACATTCAAGGAAGAACTAAAACCTCTCCTCCTCAGACTACTACAAAAAATCCAAGAGCAAGGAATAAATCCAAGCTCATTCTAAGAAGCCAGCATCACCCTAATAGCAAAACCAGATAAAGACTACACAATGAAAGATAGTTACAGGCCTATATCCCTCATGAACAAAGATGCCAAAATTTCCAAAAAAATTTTAGCAAATCGGATCCAGCAGTACATCAGAAAGATAATACACCACGACAAGTAGGATTTATCCCAAGGATGCAAGGATGGTACAATATCTGAAAATCAATAAACATGATACATCACATAAACAAATTGAAAGAAAGAAACCACATAGTCATATCAATTGATGCAGAAAAAGCATTTGACAAAATCCAACACCCATTTTGGATAAAAACTCTCAGCAAGGTGGGAATTGAAGGATCATACCTCAACATAATAAAAGCCATATATGACAAATTCACACTCAACATCATACTCGATGGAAAAAAACTAACACCACTTCCCCTAAGAAGAGGAACAAGACAGGGATGCCCACTCTCACTACTCCTGCTCAACATAGTACTGGAAGTATTAGCCATTGCAATTAGATAAAAGAAGAAATAAAAGGCATCCAAATTGGAAAAGAAGAAGTAAAACTGTCCTTATTTGCAGATGACATGATATTATACATAAAAAAGCCTAAAGACTCCATCAACAACTATTAGACTCAATAAAAGAATTTGGCAATGTACCAGGATACAAAATTAATGCCAAGAAATCGATGGCATTTCTATACACCAATAGTGAATTTGCAGAAAGAGAGACTGAAAAAGCAATCCCATTTACCATCGCACCAAAAAAATTAAGCTACCTAGGAATAAACTTAACTAACGAGGTAAAAGAACTCTACTCAGAAAACTACGGGATGTTGAAAAAAGAGATAGAGGAAAACAGAAACAGATGTAAGAACATACCATGTTCTTGGATTGGTAGAATCAACATCATTCAAATGTCCATACTTCCCAAAGCAATCTATAAATTCAACACACTTCCCATTAAAATACCAATGGCATATTTCACAGACCTAGAACAAACTCTCCAAACATTCATCTGGAATAAAAAACTACCCCGAATAGCTGCAGTGATCCCTAGAAAGAAAAAAGTAGGTTGGATCTCAATATCAGATATCAAGCTGTATTACAAGGCCACTGTTCTCAAAACTGCCTGCTACTGGCACAAGAACAGACATATGAATCAATGGAATAGAATAGAGAGCCCAGAAAACTACCCGAACCAATATGCTCAATTAATATTTGACAAAGGAGGCAAGAACATACAATGGAGTCAAGATAGTCTCTTCAATAAATGGTGTTAGGCAAATTGGACAGATACATGAAAGAAAATGAAACTAGACCACCAACTTACACCATACACAGAAATAAACTCAAAACGGATAAGGACTTAAATATACGATGGGAAACCATAAAAATTCTAGAAGAATCCAAAGGCAACAAAATCTCAGACATATGCTAAAGCAATTTCTTCACCGATACAGCCTCTAGGGCATTGGAAACTAAAGAGAAAATAAACAAATACGACTGCATCAAAATAAAAAGCTTCTGCACAGCAAAAGAAACCATCAACAAAACAACAAGAAAACCCACTGCATGGAAGAACATATTTGCCAATGTTATTACCGATAAGGGTTTAATCTCAAACATTTATAGGGAAATCATACAACTCAACAAAAGGAAGTTAAACAATCCAATCAAAAATTGGGCAAAGGACCTAAATAGACACCTTTCAAAAGAGGACATCCAGAAAGCCAAGAGACATATGAAAACATGCTCAAAGTCACTAATCATCCGAGAGATGCAAATCAAAACAACAATGAGGTACCATCTCACACCTGTCAGAATGGCTATCATCAACAAATCTACAAAGGACAAGTGCTGGAGAGGATGTGGAGAAAAAGGAACACTCGTGCACTGCTGGTGGGAATGCAGACTGGTGCAGCCACTATGGAAGACAGTATGGCGTTTCCTCAAAAAAAAACTAAAAATGGAACTCCCATTTGACACTGTGATCCCACTTCTAGGAATATATCCCAAGAAACCAGAAACACCAGTCAGAAAGGTTATAAGCACCCCTATGTTCATAGCAGCACAATTCGCCATAGCTAAGATCTGGAAACAGCCTACTTGCCCATCTGTACACGAATGGATTAGAAAACTGTGGTACATCTACATGATGGAATACTAAGCTGCTGTAAAGAAGAAGGAACTCTAACCATTTTCAACATCATGGATGGAACTGGAGAGCATTATTCTAAGTGAAATAAGCCAGTCAATGAAGGAAAAATATCACATGATCTCACTCATTTCTGGATAATAAAGACCATTATAAACTTATGAACAAAAGTAGATACAGAGGCAGAGCTGCCTGGGACAGACTGTCAAACTATAGCAGGAAGGCTGGGGAGGGTGGGAGGGCAGGAGGGGGGTGGGTAAGAGATCAAGCGAAGGACTTGTATGCATGTATATAAGCATAATCAATGGACATAAGACACTGGGGGCTAGGGGAGGCCAGGGGATTGTCAAGGGCGGGGGGTGGGTGAAAGGAGAGATATGTAGTACTCTTTGTAATACTTTAAGCAATAAAAAGAATTGAAATATGAAAAAATAAAAAATAATAAATAAATAAATAAATAAATAAATAATAATAATAAAAACCAGTGCCTGCAAGGATGTGGAGGAAAGGAACCCTTGAACACTGCTGCTGGAAATGCAGACTGGTGAAGCCTCGGTGCAGTATGAAATTACCTCAAAAATTTAAATATGAACCTGGCACACTAGCTGGTTTGGCTCAGTGGATAGAGCCTCTGCCTGTAGACCAAAGAGCCCTTTTTGATTCCAGTCAAAGGCACATACGTCCATTGCAAGCTCAATCCTCAGCACTGGTTGTAGATGTGCCACAGGCAATCCATTGATGTCTTCACATTGATGTTTTTTCAGTGTGTGTGTTTCTTCCCCTTCTTTTCACTCTCTCTAAAAATCAATGGATAAATATCCACAGGTGAGCATTAACAAAACAAATAACAAAACAAAATAGACCTGGCTGGGTGGCTTATTCAGATGTATCATTGGTCTGAACACCAAAAGGTTATAGGTAAAATTCCAAGTCAAGCCACATACTTAGGTTGTGTGTTTTATTCCTGGTCAGGGCACATATGGGAGGCAATCAATTATTTTCTCCAGCGTATTAACATTACTTTCTCTCTCTGTCAATATCTCCCTCTTTATGCTTTCCTCTGTTTCAAAAATTAATAAACATAGACTCAGATGAGAAAAGACAAACAGGAAACAGCTTATAACCAGTGATTTCACTTCTGGGACTATACCCAAGTAAACCAAACAATCAAATTCAAAATAATATAGATATCCATGTGTTCATTGCAGCATTATTGGCAATAGCTAAGCTGTGGATCAGACCAAGTGCTTATAAGGAGGTAAGAGGATAAAAAATGACAAAACTATGGTGCATTTATACAGTGGAATACAACTCAGCCATATAAAATAAGGCTCATTTACCTTTTGCAACAGCAGGGATGTACCTGGTCTGATCTAGGAAGCTAAGCAGGATTGGGCCTGGTTAGTATTTGGATGGGAGACCATGCAGGAATACTGGGTGCTATAGGCTCTATTGACCCCAAGATGCCAGAAAAGGGTTGGGTTTAGGGTACGTATCTCTCTATTCCTGAGAGATTTTCCCTGCCCTCTGGGTGAGGCCTTCCCTCAGGAACTATGGCTGGCCACCATGCCTGCTCTCCCACTCTCTCAAATAAATAAAACCATATATTTTTTTATTGTTTTATTGCTTAAAGTAGTACAAAGAATATTACATATGTCTCCTTTTCCCCCCCGCCCTTGACAATCCCCTGGCCTCCCCTATCCCCCAGTGTCTTATGTCCATTGGTTATGCTTATATGCATGCATACAAGTCCTTCGGTTGATCTCTTACCACACCCTCCAGCCCTCCAACCCTCCCCAGCCTTCCCACTATAGTTGGACAGTTTGTTCGATGCAGCACTGCCTCTGTATCTATTTTTGTTCATAAGTTTATAATAGTCTTTATTATCCAGAAATGAGTGAGATCATGTGATATTTTTCCTTCATTGACTGACTTATTTCACTTAGAATAATGCTCTCCAGTTCCATCCATGATGTTGAAAATGGTTAGAGTTCCTTCTTTTTTACAGCAGCTTAGTATTCCATCATGTAGATGTACCACAGTTTTCTAATCCATTCGTGTACAGATGGGCAAGTAGGCTATTTCCAGATCTTAGCTATGGCGAATTGTGCTGCTATGAACATAGGGGTGCTTATATCCTTTCTGACTGGTGTTTCTGGTTTCTTGGGATATATTCCTAGAAGTGGGATCACAGTGTCAAATGGGAGTTCCATTTTTAGTTTTTTTTGAGGAAACGCCATACTTTCTTCCATAGTGGCTGCACCAGTCTGCATTCCCACCAGCAGTGCACGAGTGTTCCTTTTTTTCCACATCCTCTCCAGCACTTGTCCTTTGTAGATTTGTTGATGATAGCCATTCTGACAGGTGTGAGATGGTACCTCATTGTTGTTTTGATTTGCATCTCTCGGATGATTAGTGACTTTGAGCATGTTTTCATATGTCTCTTGGCTTTCTGGATGTCCTCTTTTGAAAGGTGTCTATTTAGGTCCTTTGCCCAATTTTTGATTGGATTGTTTAACTTCCTTTTGTTGAGTTGTATGATTTCCCTATAAATGTTTGAGATTAAACCCTTATCGGTAATAACATTGGCAAATATGTTCTTCCATGCAGTGGGTTTTCTTGTTGTTTTGTTGATGGTTTCTTTTGCTGTGCAGAAGCTTTTATTTTGATGCAGTCGTATTTGTTTATTTTCTCTTTAGTTTCCAATGCCCTAGAGGCTGTATCGGTGAAGAAATTGCTTTAGCATATGTCTGAGATTTTGTTGCCTTTGGATTCTTCTAGAATTTTTATGGTTTCCCATCATATATTTAAGTCCTTATCCGTTTTGAGTTTATTTCTGTGTATGGTGTAAGTTGGTGGTCTAGTTTCATTTTCTTTCATGTATCTGTCCAATTTGCCTAACACCATTTATTGAAGAGACTATCTTGACTCCATTGTATGTTCTTGCCTCCTTTGTCAAATATTAATTGAGCATATTGGTTCGGGTAGTTTTCTGGGCTCTCTATTCTATTCCATTGATTCATATGTCTGTTCTTGTGCCAGTAGCAGGCAGTTTTGAGAACAGTGGCCTTGTAATACAGCTTGATATCTGATATTGAGATCCAACCTACTTTTTTCTTTCTAGGGATCACTGCAGCTATTCGGGGTAGTTTTTTATTCCAGATGAATGTTTGGAGAGTTTGTTCTAGGTCTGTGAAATATGCCATTGGTATTTTAATGGGAAGTGTGTTGAATTTATAGATTGCTTTGGGCAGTATGGACATTTGAATGATGTTGATTCTACCAATCCAAGAACATGGTATGTTCTTCCATCTGTTTCTGTCTTCCTCTATCTCTTTTTTCAAGGTCCTATGTTTTTCTGAGTAGAGGTCTTTTACCTCTTTAGTGAAGTTTATTCTTAGGTAGCTTAATTTTTTTAGTATGATGGTAAATGGAATTTTTTTTTAATCTCTCTGTAAGTTCACTATTGGTGTATAGAAATGCCATAGTTTTCTTGCCATTAATTTTGTATCCTGCTACATTGCCAAATTCATTTATTAAGTCTAATAGTTTTTTGATGGAGTCCTTAGGGTTTTTTTATGTGTAATATCATGTCATCTGCAAATAAGGACAGTTTTACTTCTTCTTTTCCAATTTGGATGCCTTTTATTTCTTCTTTTATCTAATTGCAATGGCTAATACTTCCAGTACTATATCGAACAGGAGCAGTGAGAGTGGGCATCTCTGTCTCGTTTCCGTTCTTAGGGGAAGTGGTAGTTTTTTTCCATCGAGTATGATGTTGAGTGTGAATTTGTCATATATGGCTTTTATTATGTTGAGGTGTGATCCTTCAATTCCCACCTTGCTGAGAGTTTTTATCCAAAATGGGTGTTGAATTTTGTCAAATGCTTTTTCTGCATCAAATGATATGACTATGTGGTTTTTTTCTTTCAATTTGTTTCTGTGATGTATCACGTTTATTGATTTTCAGATATTGTACCATCCTTGCATCTCTGTGATAAATACTATTTGGTCATGGTGTATGATCTTTCTGATGTACTTCTGGAT
Source organism: Myotis pilosus (assembly GCA_036010255.1). Lineage (NCBI taxonomy): Eukaryota > Metazoa > Chordata > Mammalia > Chiroptera > Vespertilionidae > Myotis > Myotis pilosus. The sequence goes on from JASKON010000048.1 coordinate 756,833, forward strand.
CCAATTTGCTAAGATTTTGTTGGGAATTTTGGCATCTATGTTCATTTGGGATATTGGCCTGTAACTCCCTTTTAATGCATTGTCTTTACCTGATTTTGGTATTAGGATGATGCTGGCTTCATAGGTTGATCTTGGAAGTATTCCTTGCTCTTGGATTTTTTGTAGTAGTCTGAGGAGGAGAGGTTTTAGTTCTTCCTTGAATGTTTGGTAAAACTCCCCTGTGAAGCCGTGTGGTAATGGGCTTTTGTTTGCTGGAAGCTTTTTGATGACTGCTTCAATTTCTTCCATAGTTATTGGCCTATTGAGATTTTTAGATTCTTCCTGATTGAGTTTTGGAATGTTTTATTTTTCTAAGAATATGTCCATTTCCTCCAGGTTGTCTAGTTTGTTGAATTAGAGTTGTCCATAGTATTTTTTAACAACCATTTGTATTTCTGTGGGATCTGTTGTTATTTCGCCTCTATCATTTATGATTTTGTTTTTTTGGGTCCTCTCTCTTTGCTTCTTGGTGAGCCTGGCTAGAGGTTTGTCAATCTTGTTTATTCTTTCAAAGAACAAGCTCTTTGTTTCATTGATTTTACGTATTGTGTTTTTGGCCTCTATGTCATTTATTTCTGCTCTAATCTTTATTATCTCCTTCCTTCTGCTCACTCTGGTGTTTTCTTGTTGCTCTCTTTCTAATTCTTTGAGTTGCAAATTTAGATGATTTACTATCATTTTTTCTTGTTTTTTTTTTTTGAGATAGGCCTGTAGAGCTATAAACTTCCCTCGTAGTATTGCTTTCTTTGTGTCCCATAGGTTTTGGATTGTTGTGTTTTCATTGTCATTAGTTTCCAGGATGTTTTTAATTTCTTCTTTGATCTCATGGTAACCCAATCAATATTTAATAACATGCTATGCAGCTTCCAAGTGTTTGAGTATTTTAAGTTGTTTTTATTGCAGTTTATTTCTAACATTATGCACTTTTCGTCTGAGAAGATGCTTGCTATGATTTCAATATTCTTGATTTGGGAAGACTTTGTTTGTGACCCAATACTTGTTCTTTTTTTGAATATGTTCCATGAGCAGTTGAGAAGAACATATATTCCTTTGCTTTGGGGTGAAGTGTTCTGAAGATGTCAATGAAGTCCTTCTGATCTAGTGAGTCATTTAAGATTGCTGTTTCTTTTCTGATTGTTTGTCTACAGGATTGATGCAATGATTTTAATGGTGTATTAAAGTCCTCTACTATGATTTTTTTTTTATCTCTCCTTTGATGTCTATCAGGAGTTTTTTTTTTTTATGTATTTGGGTGCTCCTGCATTGGGTGCCTATATTTTTATCAGGGTTATATCTTCTTCTTGTATTGATACCTTTGGTATTATGGAGTGGCCTTCCTTATCTCTTGTTATGGCCTTCACTTTGAGGTCTATTTTGTCCAATATAAGTATTGATACCCCAGATTTTTATTTCATTTCTATTTGCCTGAAAGGTTTTTTTCCATCCTTTCACTCTCAGTCTGTGTGCGTCGCTTCTAATGAAGTGGGTCTCTTGTAGACAGCAAATGTATTGGTCATGTTTTTTTTATCCATTCAGCCACTCGATTTATTTTGGTTGTAGCATTTATTTTATTTACATTTAAAGTTATTATTGAAAGGTACTTGTTTGTAGCCATTTCTTTTTTTGTGTGGCTCTTTTCTTTCTGATCTTTTTATTACTTCTTTTACACCATCCCTTTAGCATTTCTTGCATTGCTGGCTTAGTGGTGATAAACTCCCTTAGCCTTTTTTTGTCTGTGAAGCTTCTTCTTTCCCCTTCAAGTTTGAATGATAGCCTTGCTGGATAGAATATTCTTGGATTCAGTCCTTTGCTTTGCATCACTTTGTAAATTTCCATCCATTCTTTTCTGGACTGATATGTTTCTGTTGAGAAATCATTTGATAATCTAATTGGAGATCCTTTTATGTAACTTGCCGTCACTCTCTTGCAGCCTTTAAGATTCTCTCTTTGTCCTGACCATTTGCCAGGGAAATTATGATGTGTCTTGGTGTGGGTCTTTTTGGGTTCACCTTGCCTAGGACTCTCTGTACTTGTGTGACTTTTTTCTTCCCCACCTCAGGGAAGTTTTCTGACATTATTTCTTCAAATAGGTTTTCTAACCCTTGTTCCTCTTTCTGTTGTTCTGGACCCCTATTATTCGTATGTTGTTTCGTTTCATGTTGTCCCATAGCTCCCTTAGGCTCTACTCCTGTCTTTTCATTTTTTTCTCCAATTGCATTTCAGTTTGGGTGTGATTTACTTCCCTGTCTTCTAATTTACTAGTTCTGTCCTCCGCTTCTCCTAGTCTACTGTTGACACTTCCCATGGTGTTTTTTATTGCAGCTATATCTCTCTTTATTCCTTCTTGGTTATTACATAAGTTATTGATTTTTTTTCATCCATTTCATTTTGATTCTTACATAAGTTGTTTATTTTTTTCATCCGTTTCTTCTTGATTCTTGCATAAGTGGTTGATTTTAAAAAAAAATATATTTTATTGATTTTTTTACAGAGAGGAAGGGAGAGAGATAGAGAGTTAGAAAAATCGATGAGAGAGAAACATGGATCTGCCACCTCCTGCACATCTCCTATGGGGGATGTGCCCGCAACCTAGGTACATGCCCTTGACCAGAATCAAACCTGGCACCCTTCAGTCTGCAGGCCGACGCTCTATCCGCTCAGCCAAACTGGTTTCAGCAGTGGTTGATTTTTTCATCCGTTTCTTCTTGATTCTTGCATAACTTGTTGATTTTTTCCTCCATCCCGTTTATGCATTCTAGGATCCTTAATCTGAATTCTTTTTCTGTCATGTGGCATGCTTCTGTTTCTCTTAGCTGCTTTTCTGATGAGTTCTCTTCTTCTTTCCTTTGGGGGTTTCTTTGTCTACCCATGTTTGATCTCACGGACATACCTAGTTGTTGTCTTTCAGGGGCTGCTCCTTGGGTGGCAGTGGCTCCTCAGGCTGTGGTTGCTCCTTGGGCAAATGTGGTAGCAGCTGCTCCTCAGCTGGCAGCATCTCCTCTGGTGGGTGCTCTTCACAGCTGTTGTGGCTCCTCTGACTGGTGGGGGAAGGCTTCACACACAGCTTCTGTTCCTCAGACAGAGGGTGTGCTGATCACGAGGCTGCTGTTCCTTGAATGGGGGTGTGCTACACACACAGCTGCTACTCCTTGAATGGGGCGGACTGCTCACATGGCTGCTGATCCTTGAATGGGGGCTGGCTTCACACTGCTGTTGTTCCTCTGATGTGGTGGGCTGCTTGTGGGGCTACTGCTCCTTGGACTTGGACAGGTTGATTACAAGTCTGCTGCTCCTCGTACGGGGGTGGGCTGCTTGCGCAGCTGCTGTTCTTTGGATGGGAGTGAGCTGCACATGTGGCTGCTCCTCCTTGGATGGGGCTGGGCAACTCACCTGGCTGCTGCTCGTCAGCCAGGTGCAGGCTGTTGTGGCTTTGCTCCTCGGACTGGTGCGTGCTGCGCGGGCCTGCCGCTCCTCGGACATTGGTGGTCTGCTCGTATGGCTGTTGCTCCTTGGACTGCGCTGGGCTGCTGCTGCTCCTCGGATGGCGACGGGCCACTCGCAGAACTGCTGCTCCTCAGATGGGGGCAGCCTGCTCACACAGCTGTTGTCCCTCTGGTTGGGCAGGTTGCTCATGTGGCTGCTGCTCTTGGACGAGTGTGAGATGCTTTAGCAGCTGTTGCTCCTCAGACTAGTGCAGGGTGTGGGCTGTGCACAGCTGCTTCTCCTTGGATGGGGGTGGGATGCGCAGGGCTGCCACTCCTCAGATGTAGGTAGACTGCTTGTGTGGCTGCTGCTCCTTGGACAGGTCTGACTGCTCGCATGATTGCTAATCCTTGGATGAGGGAGTGGGCCGTTCACACAGCTGCTGCTCCTTGGACAGGGGCAGCCCACATGAGGCTGCTGCTCTTATGCCTGAGGCAGGCTACTCACAGGGCTGATGCTCCTTGGACAAGACCGTGCTGCTCATGTGCCTGCTGCTCACGTGGTTGAAAAATAATGTGAAAAGTAGTAGGAAATAAAGCAACAAACAAAAAAAGGAGAATAAAGAAAAGAAGAAGAAGAAGAAGAAGAAGAAGAAGAAGAAGAAGAAGAAGAAGAAGGAGAAATAGAAGAGCAACAAACAAAACAGCAAAAAGAAAAAGCTAACAAAATAATAATAAAAATGAAAAATTGAAATGTCATTCCCTTGGTTGGCTTAAGAACCCAGTTTCTCAATAAAACCATATATTAAAAAATACCAACAATGGATAAATACATAAACAAGTGGAAAAACAACTTCACCTCTCTCTCCCTCCCACCCTTCCTCCTTTACCCCTCTCTCTTTTAAAAAAGCAGTGTGAAAAAATAACTTTGGGAGAGAATTAATAAACAAATAAAATAAAATAGTAAAGTCAAATGAAATAGAATATAAAATAGATCAAAAACTCAGAGTAGGCATCTCACCAGAGAGGATGAGATGGATGGCCGATAGGCACTTGTGAAGGCATGAGACAGTGGTTTCCAGGGCATGCCAATGAACATCACAGGGAGGCATCATTGGGATACAGCCTCAGGAATTCCTTGAGCAAAATATGGGAAACAGTGTCCAGAAAGCACTGGTGAGATAACATCATGGGAAAACCAAGTCACTCACTGAGGGTGAATTAAATGGTATATCCCAGTAAAATTGGAGCAGTGGCAGCAGTGATGGGGGCTTTGGTGAAACTCAATGGAGCACAGACCCATTTCTGGAACTGGGGAGGTTTATTATTGCTATGACTAGATGGCATAGGGAGGCAACTTCAATGGACCTCATGTGTGATCCTGTTAAGGACACTACCCTGGACCGCATAGCCAGGCAAAGCTAGTGTGACCCCAAGCAACTCCAGCTGACTCCTGTGGGACCAGTTCTGTGGGGGTAGGGGGTACAGCTCAGAACTGGGACAAACAAGGGGTGAGGCCCAGCCTCTCTAGACTAAAGAATCCCTGCTCCCTGGAATACTCAAGTCTTTACCTCTCTGACCTCAATCAGGTTGCCTAGTGACTCACCAGTAGGTAGGGAGCATTATGCCTACTGATCCCAATGATGTCTCCCTGTGATGTTGCAGCAGAGAAGCTCCAAGGAGGCCCAGGATAGACATGCCAGGAGAGCAGATTGAACAACAGAGCAAAATCCAGCTGCCTCTAAAAATACTGAACCCACAGGTTTTTGGTTGTGTGTGGTTTCGTTTATTGGTGTGTGTGTGTGTGTGTGTGTGTGTGTGTGTGTGTGTCTGTGTGGGTTTGTTTTGTTTGCTTGTTTTTTTCTCCTTTTCTTTCTCTTTTTTTTGCCTAGTTTTAATTTATCTCTTTTCTTTGAAACTATTCTATATATTCTTATAAACCTTTCTTAATATTTTCTTTTTTCATTTTACTTTTTCTATGTATATCTTAATATATCAATTATTACTACATTTTAAATTCATTATTATTATTTCATTTATTTTCTGTTTTCCTTTCTTTTTTTCTCCTATATTAGTTTTTCTAGCTTCCTCCTGGCTTCCAAATATCCATTTTTTATCTTTTATTTTCACTTTTTCTTTTCTTTTTGGCAAATATATCTTTAATGTTGAAAGTATTACAAATGTCCTCCTTTTCTGCTATTGACCTCTCCTAGCCCACCCCTACTCCCCAGCCCAGGTCTTCATCTCCCTGTTGTCTTTGTCCATTGGTCATGCTTACATGCATGCAAGTTCGTTGGTTGATCTCTCTCTCCCCTTCCTGGGCCCACCTGCCCCCCCCCCCCTTTCTTTCTGAGGTTCCAGTGGTTCTCAACCTTCTGGCCCTTTAAATACAGTTCCTCATGTTGTGATCAAACCATAAAATTATTTCCATTGCTACTTCATAACTGTAATTTTGCTACTGTTATGAATTATAATGTAAATATCTGATATGCAGGATGGGCTTAGGTGACCCCTGTGAAAGGGTCGTTCGACCAACAAAGGGGTTGGCGACTCACAGGTTGAGAACCACTGCGTTAGACAGTCTATTTGATGCTTCTATGTCTCTGGATCTATTTTTGTTCATCAATTTCATGATGTACATTATATTCCACTAACAGGTGGTATCATGTGATACTTATCTTTCTCTGACTGGTTTATTTCACTAGGCATAATGCTCTCAAATCTACACCCAGATAAGTGCATCAACCTCAAAAAAAAATACTTTTAAAAGCCAGACTGAGCAAAACCATGGTAGACAACAGGACCAGATGCACTCCACAGTAGTTGGACACCAGAACCCTAATTTCATCATGATTAATGACTTTCCTTTATTAATTCATGCCCTTAAGCTATTGGAGAACCAATTCATTGAGCATGAACTGACTTCAACTCTTGACTTGGCACCATTTTCTAAATAAATAAACCTTTGTGTTCTTTTATTTTAATTGAATTTATTGGGGTGATATTTGTTAATAAAGTTATATAGACTTCATGTGCACAATTCTATACCTCAACTGTATATTGTATTGTGTGTTCATTACCACCAGTCAAGTTTCCTTCCATCACCACTTATATCTCTTTACTTTCTTCTAACTTTTGTAATTCCCTGCTTCCCTCTAGTAATCACCATACAGTCTGTCTATGAACTTGCTCTTTTCTGTTGTTTTGCATTAATATCCCCAGGTTTTCCATGGAGCCCACTTAATAACATCCCATAGGCTTTGGGATCTCTTCCCTTTTTTAATTATTTTATTGTATCTGTACCTCTGACAATTATTCAAAGTGACCTAATTCAATTTAACTAATTCTGTCATCTATAAAAACTGCTATTGAACCCATCCATTATTTTTTTCCCTGGGTTACTCTATTTCTTAGCTGCACAATTTTTTATTATCCTTTCTAAGTTAATATTTTAATTTTGTTTGTGAGTCATCACTGATTATTTTCAAAAAAGTTGTTTTAAATTCTTTATGAGGTAACTTCAGATCTGAATTTCATTTTGTAATGCAATTATTGGAATTAATTGTTTAAAATTATATGTCTTTCAAGTGTAGCATTCTATAATAGATCTGTATGTGATATTATGTGTTTACCTCCAAATTCTAGGTTCCTCCAGCCACCATTTATCCACAATTTACCTGCTTTACCTATCCTTACCTTCCTTTTACTGTGGTAGTCACTATATTGTTGTCTGTATATATGAATCTTTAATTGATGTATATGTTTTTGATAACCTCTATCACATCAGTAGATTTAAAAATTGTGCTACATTTACACATCTAAAAACTACTCTGCTATAAAAAAATAAGAATACCTTACCTTTATGAGAGTACCTATGGACCTAGAGGGGACCTGAATATTTTCAGGGTTGGTTTCTGGAGTTTCATATTGTTACACTGATTTGGGCATTTTTTGTATGTTTCCTTGTATACATTGTAATCATTGGTAATATTTGGGCATTTTAAAGTCCAACCACTTATATGGGATTTCTGAAAAACTTTCACTAATCACCCTGCTAGCAGTCTTAGGATTTCTCAAACCTTTTCTTATTTTTGTTCCTTATCTTTCTTTCTATAAAGCTCCAGCTCTGACGTAAGATGGTTCTTGCCTCTCTTTTCAACTACAACTTGCACATAGCCTATTGGTCTGTCATTGATCCCAAACAGGCAAGACAGAAATCAATTTCTAGGAAGCCCCTGGACACAGCAGAATATTGAACATATTGCCAACCCTGTTGTTCCCCTTCTTATAAAAGAGCACCATGGGGATGAATACAAGCTAATGCACAAAAGTGAACTCATTTTTTCATCTTTTAGCTGGATTATTTTTCTGAGTTTACATGGGCTTGGGTACGGTAGCTTCTCCTTAGATGATCTTTAAAGTTCTCAGAAAGGAATCCTGGTTTGTATATTGTTGTTATCTCACTATGTATGGAGGGACTAAGTCTATATCTACTCCTTACACTAGTTTTCTGTCATCACTTTTCAGTACCCCTCTATCAAACAATTGCTATGATTATTTCAGAATAAATAGTACCCAGGAAATAACTGATTGTGAGAAGAAAGCTATGGTAATATGTAAACATACTGATGATTGTTGAATAGTTTTAATGTAATAGCTAAAATGTCATTCACAGGTAAAAATTAGAAAACAAACTTAACAAATATTAAAAATTAAATGGTGTTTGTCATTGTATCATAGGATTACAAATGATAAATATTCCTATTTTTACAGATCAACATTAATAAAATGGAAAACTGTATACACTACAAAATAATTACAACCAAAGCAAAATATGTGAAGGAAGTGTATTTCTAAAACTTAATATATAAAAACTGTTATAGTTCAACAAGTATATAACTAAGTGCTATCAAAATGCTTTATATCACTTACTAGTCTTATGATCTAAAATTTGTATATTTGAATATTAGCAAATAATATGTTCTCCATAATATCATTGGTTCAATAGGGAGGCAAAGTTCCTATAATCCTTCCTCATTTCCCTATAAAAACCCAAATATATAAAAATACACATCCTATCTAATAAAAGACAAAAATGGTAATTGGCGTACACCGATACCCTTTTCATCGGCTAATCAGCAAGATATGCAAATTAACTGCCAACTAAGATGGCAGTTAACTGCCAAAAAAGATGGCGGCTAATTTGCATATTACAGGCAGGATGGTACAGCACCATCCGAGAGCGGGTTGGGGGTGTGAGTGCCAGCAGTCGCCCAAGACCCGATCCCGCCGGCAGACCCGGACACAGGCCTGCGGGGCGACTGCGGCATCCGCCCGCACTCACGCCCCCAAACCAGACCAATCCTGCTGGCAGACCAGGACGCGGGCCAGCAGGGCGGCTGCAGCGTCTGCCTGCACTCACGCCCTCAACCTTCGAGATCGGGTTGGGGGCCTGAGTGGCCAGCAGTCGCCCGGGACTGATCCCGCCGGCAGACCCGGACGCGAGCCAGCGGGGCGGCTGCAGCGACCGCCCACACTCATGCCGCCAACCCGCGAGAGTGGACTGGGGGCATGAGTGCTGGCAGTCGCCTGGGACCGGATCCCGCTGGCAGACCCAAGCCTCTGACTGAGGCTTTAGGCTGGGGCCTGGGCGGAGCCATCCAGCAATCATTGATGGCGGCAGCTGCAGGGAACCAGGCAGAGCCAGCCAGCTATGCTTGATGGCGGCGGCGGCAGGGAGCTGGGGGTGCTCCGGCCGAAGCCTAAAGCCTCCGCCAGAGGCTTGGGCCGGTCCAACCAGCCAGGGATCCTTGATGACAGTTGCAGTGGGGAACCGGGCGGAGCCAGCCAGCGATTGGTGGCAGGGAGCTGGGGGTGCCCCAGTCCAGGCCTAAAGCCTTGTCCAGAGGCTTTAGGCTTGGGCCAGGGAGGAGCCAGCCAGTGATTGTTGATGGCAGCAGTTGCAGGGAGCTGGGGGTGCCCGGCCCAGGCCTAAACCCTCGGCCTTAAGCGTTAGGCCTGGGTCAGGGAGGAGCCAGCCAGAGGTCGTTGATGGTGGGGAGCATGGGGAGGGTCCAGCCCAGGCCTAACACCTCAGCCAGAGGCTTTAGGCTTGGACTAGGGCGGAGCCAGCCAGCAACGGTTGATGGTGGCTTTGTCGGGGAACCTGGGTGGAGCCAGTCAGTGATCGGTGGCGGGGAGCTGGGGGTGCCCACGTCCAGGTCTAAAGCCTCGGCCTGAGGCTTCAGGCCGGGCTGGGGTGGAGCCAGCCAGCGATCAGCGGCAGGGAGCTGGGCGGGGGGGCGCCAGCCCAGGCCCAGGCCTAACACCTCAACCAGAGTCTTTAGGCTTGGGCCAGGGAGGAGCCAGCCAGGGATCATTGATGGCTGCAGCAGTGGGAAATCGGGGTGGAGCCAGCCAGTGATCCTTGATGGCAGTGGCAGTGGCTGCGGGGAGCTGGGGGTGGCCCGGCCCAGGCCTAAAACCTTGATTGGCTAAGCTCCCTGTATGCCACTGGTAATATTCTTAGTAACTTGGGTAATGAGAGTCCCAATAGGTGATCTAGGTTTTTTTTACTACACTCCTGGAGAAAAAAAGGAAGGTCTGCTGCTGGAGGGTTAAGAAATGTCATATCCTGCCCTAGCGGGTTTGGCTCAGTGGGTAATACCTCGGCCTGCCCAACACAGATTCTGGGTTCAATTCTGACCAAGGGCATGTACCTAGGTTGCAGGCTCCTCCCTGGTCCAGGCCCAGGTCAGGGCTCATGCAGGAGGCAACCAATCAAAGTGTTCCTCTCACTTTGATGTTTCTCTCTGTCTTTCCCTTTCCCTTCCACATTCTCTAAAAATCAATGGAAACATATCCTCAGGTGAGGAGAAGGAAGGAAGAAGGAAGGAAGGAAGGAAGGAAGGAAGGAAGGAAGGAAGGATGGAAGGATGGGAGGATGGATTTTTTCATGGTAAAGGGACTGGAGTCTGTGTCGATGAAAACATCTTGGTGGCTGCCATGACTGGCAGTGGCTGCAACAGTGCAGTGATGGGGCTGGTGCCTTCCCCTGATCAGCCTGGTTGACTCCCACAAAGGGAGGCCAGACTGTGGCTTAGGCCCACTCCCCAAGGGGAGCAGGGAACAGGTAGTAGGACATCCCCTAGGGCTCCCAGTATGTGATAGGGGGCAAGCTGGGCTGAGGGACCCCCCCCCCCCGCCAGTGCACAAATTTTTGTGCACCGGGCCTCTAGTAGAATTATAAAACGTTAAGACAAAATAGAAATAGAAAGAATATTTAAACTAGAGGCCCCGGTGCAGACAAATCAAGCACTGGGTGTATAGGGAGGTCCTTGTACCCTCTTCAGTCCAGGACCAGTCAGGGAATGTCCGCATGCCAGTTTAGGCCTTGCTCCCCATGTGGAACTGTCCTGAGCCAGCAGATGGCCATTCCTCTCGCAGTCTGGGACCCCTTGCTTCTTACTACCCACCTGCTCACTGCTCCTTAGCACTGCTGTGGCAATGGTAGAGGCTCCTGCCCCCACCACTGTAATTGCCAGCTCTGTTACCAGCTTCTGGCTGAGAACACTGACCACCAGGAGGCGGCTCTTGAATTGAGCATCTGCCCACTGGTGGTCAGTGCGCATCATAGCGAATGGTAGTTCTGGTTGTTCTGCCATTTTCATCACTGGGCTTTTATAATATAGCACTAGAGGCCCAGTGCACAAAAATTTGTGCCCTTGGGGGAAGGGGGGGGTCCCTCAGCACAGCCTGTTCCCTCTCACAGTCTGGGACCCCTCAGGAGATAACGCCCTGCTGGTTTAGGCCTGCTCCCGGGTGGCAGAGGGCAGGCCCAATCCCTAGGTGCAGCCCCTGGTCAGGCTCAGAGTAGGGCCGATTGGGGAGTTGGGGCGCCGCCCCCTGTCATGCACAGAGCAGGGCAGATTAGGAGTTTGTGATGCCACCCCCAGTCACGCTCAGGGTAGGGCTGATTGGGGGCTCGGGGCACAGCCCCCTGTCACATTCAAGGCAGGGTCGATGGGGAGGTTGCGGCGCCACCCCCTGTCACACACAGAGCAGTGCCCATCAGGGGGGTTGGAGCTCCATACCCTGTCACGCACAGAGCAGGGTCCATCAGGGGGCTGGGGAGCTCCCCCCTGTCACGCACAGAGCAGGGCTGATCAGGGGGTTGAGGAGCTCCCCTCTGTCACTCACAGAGTAGGGCCGGTAGGGGAGTTGGGGCACCGTTCCCTGTCACATTCATGGAAGGGTGGATCAGGGGGTTGGGGCGCCGCCACTGTCACACTCAGGGCAGGGCCAATGGGGAGGTTATGGCTCTACCCCATCACACACAGAGCAGGGCCCGTGGGGGGCAGGGGTGTTGGGACCTCGCCCCCTCTCACACACAGAGCTGCAGGGCGATCAGGGGGTTTGGGCGCTGCCCCCTGTCACGCTGATCCCGGTGCCAGGAGGCATCATGGCTCCGCTGATCCCTGTACTGGGAGGCATATTACCCTTTTACTATATAGGGTAGAGGCCTGGTGCATGGGTGGGGGCAGGCTGGTTTGCCCTGAAGGGTGTTCTGGATCAGGGGGTCCCCACTGGGGTGCCTATCCAGCCTGGGTGAGGGGATGATTGCTGTTTGCAGCTGGTCACACACCCTTCAGCGTGGGGGACCTCACTGGGGTGCCTGGCCAGTCTGGGTGAGGGGCTGAGGGCTTTTTTCAGGCTGGGACTGAAGCTCCCAACCGCTCCTTTTTTTCCTTTTTTTTTTTATTCCTGCCAGCTTTAGTTTTGAGGCCTCGGCTGCTGAAAACAGGTTTCTGGCCTTTGTTTACTGGCTGTATTTGATACAATGTTGCGGTCCAGCTGGCTGAAGCCCCGCTGGGAAGGTTGGAGTACTCTGTCACTGAAGCAAGCAAACCTCATGTTAGTTTAAGCTGCCTGGCTGCCAGCTGCTATCTTGGCTGCCAGTTAATTTGCATATCTCGCTGATTAGCCAATGGGAAGTGTAGCAGTCATATGCCAATTACCATGTTTCTCTTTTATTAGTGTAGATTATAAGATTATTTGAAAAATATTATATAAAGAAACTACTAGCAGCCCAATGCACAAAATTAGTGCACAGGGTAGTGTCCCTCTGCCCAGCCTGCACCCTCTACAAACTGGGAACCCTCTGGGGCAGTCAGACATCCCTCTTGCATTCCAGGACAGCTGGCTCCTAACCGCTCATCGGCCTGCCAGCCCAATTGCCCCAAGCACTCTGCCTGCTACCCTGCTCTGCCCCACCAGCCTTCCCATCAGCCTTCTTGCTCCCAACTGCCCGCCCCCCCCCCCACTGACCTGATCACCACCAATGCCACCCCTGCCTCTCTCATGGACTCCACCTGCCCTCCCTTGCAGATCCCATGGCCCCCAACTGCCCTCACCTGCCAGCCTCATGGCCCGCAGCTGACCACCCTCTTTCTGCCTCATGGCTCACACTGCCCTCACCTGCCAGGCTCATGGCCCCTAACTGCCCCGCCTTGTAGGACTGCTCCTCCCAACAACTGCTCCCACCCTGCCTGCCTTCTTTCACCCAACTTCCCTCCCCTGCAAGCCTGATCCCCCACAACTACCTTCCCCTGCCATCCTCATGGCCCACAACTGCCCTGCCCTGCCGACCTCATGGCCCACAACTGACCACCCCTGCTGGTCTCATTGCCCCCAAATGCCCTCCTTACCAGCTTCATGGCCTCCAACTATCCCCCCCTGTCGGCCTCATGGTCCCCCAGTGGCCTCCTCTGCTGGGCTGATGGCCCCCAACTGCCCTCCCTTTCCAGTCACCCAGAAGGGTTAGTTAGCATAGTCTTATTTTATTAGTATAGATATGCTATATTACATGAGCTGAAGTTATAAGTATTAATATTGACTATTAGTAATGAAAAATATGACTAAAATAGCAGCAAATTGACCACATAAATTTGTTTACCACATATAGTGACAATATACTGGTAAAATAGGTCAATAATCTTTTAAAGTCTACACTATATTTACTAAAATAGACTTAGTAGGTAAGATATAAGCACAATAGATGTCTCACCTTATATTTTCAGTCATAGGCTCTACTGTGGGAGACAGCAGTAGAAATTTTCACTTACACATTCTCCTTCAGAATTTAGAATTTCAAATGTTCTTGTAATAAGTAATGACATAATGAGATTCTAACTCAATTGGGAATGTACATTTATGAAACATAGGCCTGCAATTTTAGATAAAAATGTATTAAAAGTTATAGGTTGTTATATCTCAAGATGCTTATTCTGCATATGTTTCAGTCAAATAAAATAAGCTTAGCTATATTTGTAATTATATGTTACTAAGTACAAAATAGTTTAGTTTGATTACAGCGACTCCAGCATTTAATCTTTTTATGTATTTATTATTGAAAAATCATAAATAATTTAAATGATAGAATATTTGAAATTTTAGAAAATATGTTACTTTTACTATACCTAAAAGTAACTATACCTAAAATACGTTTTGCTTTTTTAGTTCTTGATATTGGTTAATTTAATTGATTGGGGTGACATTGATTAACTTATATGGCTTTTCTATGTGGTAAACTATGTAGGGAAAGTATAAAATAACAGAGATCAACAATGGAAACTACCAGAGTAAATTTATAACAGTGATATCTTTTTCCTAAATCAGAATTAAAAATTGAATAAAAATAATAACCATGCATTGTGGGTATAAAAGATTAAAAGAAAATAAATAACATTAACGCAAAGGATAAAAAGGAACATAAGTAAATATATAATTTTTTAAATTTTTATATTTTACATCTAATCCAATAAAAGAGAAACATGCAATTTGAACACATGGCTGCTCAGCCCATTGCCATACCCACCAGCTAATCAGAGTGACTATATGAAAATTAACCCAACCAAGATGGGGTCTGGCAGCCACGGAGCTGGAGCAAGCAGGAGGCTTGGTAATAATGGCGATGGAGGAAGCCAAGCTGCTGGCCCTGAATTCCGCTGAAGGCTACAAAGTTTCAATTATAGATATAAATAAATCTCAGATGCCTGCTTCCAGTCAGCCTCCACTGGGAGTTTGGGTGGCTGGGGGCCATGGCCAGCCTTCAAACAGCCATCAGCCCATCACCCAGACTGACCAAACACCACAGAAGGACCCCACCCCCACTCTGAAGAAGGTGTGGCCAGCCTGAAACAGCCATCAGCCCCTCACCCAAGCTTGCCAGGCACCCCAGCAGGACCCCCACCCTGATCCGGGACACCATTCAGGGAAAACCAGCTAGCCTCCACCCAATCACTAGAGCCTCCACCCAATCACTAGGCCTCTATCCTATATAATAAATGGGTAATATGTAAATTGCCTGTAACAGCAAAATGACTGGGAATGACTGGTCACTATGACACACACTGACCACCAGGGGCAGACGGTCAATGCAGGAGATGCCCCCTGGTGGCCAGTGTGCTCCCATAGGGGGAGCTCTGCTAAGCCACAAGCCAGACCGATGGCTGCCAGCAAAGCGATGATGGTGGGAGCCTCTTCTGCCTCCTCAGCAGCACTAAGAATGTTTGACTGCAGTTTAGGCCTGCTCCCCCCTGGCAAGTGGACATCCCACAAGGGCTCCCGGGCTGCCAGAAGGATGTCTGTCTGCCAGCTTAGGCCCAATCTCCTGGGGCTTGGGCCTAAACCAGGAGGTGGTCATCGCTGGAGGGGTCATAGACTTTGAGAGAGCACAGGCTGGGCTGAGGGAATTCCCGAGTGCACAAATTTTTGTGAACTGGGCCTCTAGTTATAATATAATGTATCATGATGGTGGATTATGGTTGTTAAAGTTTATACTACAAATTTCAAAGCAGTAAACAATATAAATAAACAAAGAGTTAGCTAATAAGTTGACAAAAAAAATGCAAACAAAAATTTTGATTGAAAAGAAGGTAGATAATTAGGTAAAAGGAAATAAATTACAAATAGAGCAAATAGAAAATAAATGAATGAGCATATATACTGAGAGTGGACTACTGGTCCTGATAAAAAATCAAATTTAAAAAATCCTACATACTTATTCCTGGACATTTTTTGTAAGCAGGTTGGGTATCATCCTCTGCAACTAAAAGTTGCTGATTCCTGATAAGAGGACATGCCCAGACTGTGGGAACTGGTACCTGCATGGGGTGCATTCAGGAGGCAATCGATCCATGTTTCTCCCCCATGTCTATGTTTCTCTCCTTCCCTTTCTCTCTCTCTAAAAATAATCAACAAAAAACATAGAGATCATTATTGAATTTAGTTAAAAAACAAGCAAGTTCTTACTATATGTTGCCTGCAAGAAATTAAACATAAAAAACATTAATATAAAAATGCAAGTAACTAGTAAAGACCAATCAGTAAAAACACAAGTAATAGTATAGGTATGGAAATACATTGTGTCCTTGTAGTCCTACCCATAATGAAGCCAAAGTGCTGAGTTCCTGTTCAATTTCTTCACCTTGAAAAAAGGGAGAGAAAAAAATGGCAGAAGTTTAGAGAGATATGTCGGTCCCTTGTCCTGGAGCAGATAAGGGCGAGCAGCTGAAACAGTTAACATACAGCCTGAATAAGCAGAGGAGATTCAGCTGAGAGACAGTCTGTAGCCAGGAAAGACAGAGAATTCCTAGAAAAAGGGAACGGTTAAAGACTGCGGCTGAAACATCTCCAGGTGCGCACGCTCAGCCATGGAGACAGCGACATCTTGAGTGGCTGTTACCGGCATCCAGAGATCAGCTACTAACCTGAAAGTAATGGCTCTCAAGCAGCGAGACTACATGAACTCAGAGGAGCCCTGCTTCTCCCCACAGAAAGGTTAGACTTCCCCCAAAGGTGCGGTTTGCAATTTAGGTTGGAGAGTGGGACGCGCATGGGGGGAACTCTGTGTCCCGCAAAGTCCGCGGCTGTTGTGGCCAGCGTGACCCACGAGTGTGGAAGGGCTCCCCAGGGCTGCTGGCAGAAGGGAACGCTATAAATAAGCCCACAGTTGGACAGGATGCAAACGTGCAGCCTCAGATTTTGCCAATCTGCCTGCTACTTGGTGCCAGGGGCCAGAGCACGTGCAGAGACTCCGCGAAGATCTGGAAGGTAGAGCCCTGTTTGCACAGCTTCCCAGGCTCTTGTCTTTACACTTCCTCTTAAATCTGTGCATTTGATTGTTGAACCCAGTGCATGGGATTACCCAGTTGGGGTCAGTCTCAGAGCATGTAAGGGAAGGTTTTTTTCTGGGGAGCCTGAGAAACAGAGCGGGGAGTGATGACTGGGGAACCAGCTCTGGGCAGAGGACTTTCCCAAGCCAGTTTCAGGTACAATGGAGAACACCTGGTCAGGGAGGACTTATAGCCTCAGAGGTCAATCCCGACACACTGCCACCCAGAGGCAGAGCCACGAACTGACTCTTCTGTAAATACAGATAAAGGCTGTCTGAGAAACCAATATGGCCTGCCTTAAAATCAGGACTGTGGCTTACCACACGGAGGAACAGTGTATCAGAGGGAAATTCAACATTCTCCTGAATACCTGGCGTGCCAAAAAGAAGAGTAGAAGATCTGAAGCACCTTCATTGCTGCACATTTTTAATTTTTTTTTTATTTTTTCACCTTTTAACTAAGAAACCATTTTTTTCTTTTTTCATCACCTGATTTTACCCTTTTAATTACTACATTTTTATTTTTAACCAGTATTATTACTGCTACCATTTTACCATTTTTTAAAGTGTCATTTTATTTTCTCTTTATTTTATTTTGGGATTAGTGTCCTCCATTCTATTTTCATCGTTCCTTTAGCATCATTTTCCTCTACCTCAATTTTGCCTCTGTGCTAAAACCCTCTTCCCCACTTTTCCCCTTTTGCTGTCCTGTTTCTCTTACCCTATTCCTGCTTTAGAGTTTCCCTATTCTTTTTGTCACCTGTCTAAATTTCAGCCTACTTATATATCCTATTTCCAATCACCTGCTCTAAATCCTTATACAGCTCTCCCTTATCTTTCTTCACTATCCATTTTTTTTCTTCTTTTCTTTATTGTTTTGTTGTTGTTGGCTTGATTGTTGAGTAGTTGAGTATATTGAGGTTTTTTAAGGATTGTTTGCGAGGTTGTTCTGCTTTTTCTTTTTCTGTTTCCCAGCCTCCCCAACCCCCACCCCCAGTTATTTTTATGCTTCTGTTCTCCCTTACCTCGTTTGATATTATTGGTTGTTTGTAGTTTATATTCATCTCCAGGGATCCGTTGCTGGAATTTGTTGGGATTAGTGGCAGTTCTATCAGAGTTTTCTCCTCATATAGGTAGTCTCCTCCCCTCTTCTACATCATCCTCTTTTCTCTCTTACTTTTTTATCTTTTCTGTTTTCTCTTCTAACTTTTTCTCTTCTTTCTTACTTATCCCCCCAACTCTCTTAGCTCGGGTGGCCACCTTTATTTGGGGTTATTAATACCGTAAATACATTTGTGTTCAGTGCCTGGTACGTTGTGCCTTGTTGTGTTTTATTTTGTGCCTTTAAATCAACGCAACAGATCCAAGCAACAGCGGCTACCTGATCACAACACGCTCTGTCTGAGGAACAGTTGCTGTGCGTGAAGCCTTCCTCCACCAACCAGAAGAGCCACCACAGCTGTGAACAGCACCCACCAGAGGACCTGCTACCAATGGAGGAGCAGCTCCTACCACAACCACCCAAGGAGCAACCACAGCCCGAGGAGCCACTACCATCCAGGGAGCAGCCACTGAATGACTCAATATCGATATATGTTGGTGAGATCAAACATGGGTTGACAAACCCCCAAAGGAAAGAAAAGGAAGACTCGCCTGGAAAGCAGCTAAGTGATACAGAGGCATGAAACTGGAGAGAAAAAGAATTCAGAATAAGGGTCCTAGAGTGCATAAACCAGATGGAGGAAAATATCAACAACATATACAAGAAGCAAGAAGAAAAAGATGAAAAAATCAACAACTTAAGTAAGACCCAAGAAGAAATGAAGAGCGATATAGCTGCAATAAAAAACACCATTGAAAGTATCAAGAATAGACTAAGAGAAGCAGAGGACTGAATTAGTGAATTAGAAGACCAGGAAGCAAAACACACCCAAACTGTACTGCAATTGGAGAAAAAAATTAAAAGTCAGGAGGAGAGTCTAAGGGAGCTTTGGGACAACATGAAATGAAACAACATACGAATAATAGGGGTGCCAGACAACAGAAAGAGGAACAAAAATTAGAAAACCTATTCGGAGAAATAACATCAGAAAAGTTCCCTGAGGTGGGGAAGAAAAAAGTCACACAAGCCCAGAGAGTCCCAAACAAGGTGAACCCGAAAAGACCCACACCAAGACACATCATAATTTCCATGGCAAATGTTCAGGACAAAGGGAGAATCTTACAGGCTTAAGAGAGAGACAGAAAGTTACATACAAGGTATCTCCCATTAGATTATAAAATGGTTTCTCAACAGAAACACATCAGGCCTGAAAAGAATGGACAGAAGTTTACAAAGTGATGCAAATCAAAGGACTGAATCCAAGAATACTCTATCCAGCAAGGCTATCATTCAAAATTAAAGGGGAAATAAGAAGCTTCACAGAAAAAAAAAAAAAGGCTAAGGGAGTTTATCACCACCAAGCCAGCAATGCAAGAAATGCTAAAGGGACTGGTGTAAAAAGAAGAAATACAAAGCTCAGAAAGAAAATGCTGGGGTCCAACCCCAGCAGGTCCAGGGGTCCCCAAAGGTGTGGATGGAGTTGGCAAAGAAGGAATGACACAGAGACAGCGTTCAGTTGATCAGCTGCCTAGCCAGGATCTCTAGCCAAGTTCTGGTCAGGATCTCCAGTGAAGTTCTGATTAGGATCTCCAGACAGGTTCTGTGTCCATGTTCTCTTGCTAGATTCTCCAGCCAGGTTCTCCAGGTTCTCCAGCCAGGCTCTGTAGCCATATTTCCTTGCGAGGTTCTCCAGCCAGGTTCTGTTCAGGTTCTCCAGCCAGGTTCAGTCACCAGGTTCTAGTCAGGTTCTCTTGCCATGTTCTAGCCAGGTTCTATCTCTAGGTTCTTCATCCAGGTTATCTCGCTAGGTTCTGTGTCCTGTTGTCTTGTTACATCTGTATTTATACCAGTTGATTTCAATCCTATCAATCTCTATTCCAAAGGTTAGGGTGTTTCTTATCTCCATTCCAGGGAGTAAAGATTATGTAGCTTAAGTACGATTGTTCGTAGTTAAAGTTATTAACTACCCACCTGGCACTTAGTGAAGGGGTTTTATTCCCTCCCTAACATCAGGGGGAAATTTCTACATGGGGAAACAACCTCTCTCAGAGAGGTGACCTTGGTTAAAACACATAGCTCTAAGAAGGGGAGCAAACATATTAAGAACAGTATGCCATATACACCAGGTCCCTTGAAACATGCTGTGCAGATGTTTCTTCCTTGCAGCGACTGTGTCAAGCAGCAAGGATGGACCAGCTTCCGGCAAGAAAACAGACACACATAAAAAAAAATGGCTAGAAACAAGTACCTTTCAATAATAACTTTAAATGTAAATGGACTAAAGGCTCCAACCAAAATACATCGAATGGCTGAATGGATAAAAATTCATGACCCATACATTTTCTGTCTACAAGAGACCCACCTCATTAGAAGGGACTCACACAGACTGAAAGTGAAGGGATGGAAAAATATCTTTCAGGCAAATGGAAATGAAAAGAAAGCTGGGGTATAAATACATATATTGGACAAAATAGACCTCAAAGTGAAGGCCATAACAAGAGATAAGGAAGGCCACTTCATAATACTAAAGGGATCAATACAACAAGAAGATATAGCCCTGGTAAACATATTTGCATGCAATGCAGGAGCACCCAAATACATAAAAAAAAAAAAAAGCTTCTGGAAAGTATGAAAGGAGAGATCGACAACAAGTAAATCATAGTAGGGGATTTTAATACACTACTGAAATCATTGGATAAATCCTCTAGACAAACAATCAGCAAAGAAACAGCAATCCTAAATGACTCACTAGATCAGATGGACTTAATTGACATTTTCAGAACACTTCACCCAAGGCCACAGAATGTACATTCCACTCAGATGCTCATGGGGCAAATTCAAAATAGACCACATATAGGGCCACAAGCAAAGTCTCCCCAAATTCAAGAAGATTGAAATCATACCAAGCATCTTCTCAGACCACAAGGGCATAATATTAGAAATAAACTGCAATAAAAAAAACACACTCAAATTACGCAAACACTTGGAAGCTGAATAGCATGTTATGAAACATTGATTGGGTTACTAATGAGATCAAAGAAGAAATTAAAAACATCTTGGAAACTAATGACAATGAAAACACAACAATCCAAAACCTATTGGACACAATGAAAGCAGTCGTGCAAGGGAAGTTTATAGCTCTACAGGCCTATCTCAAAAAAAAAAAAAAAAAAGAAAGAAGAAGAAGAAGAAGAAGAAGAAGAAGAAGAAGAAGAAGAAGAAGAAATGGTAGTAAACCATCTAACTCTACAACTCAAAGAATTAGAGAGAGAGCAACAAGAAAACACCAGAGTGAGCAGAAGAAAGGAGATAATAAAAATTAGAGCAGAAATAAATGACATAGAGACCAAAATAACAATACAGAAAATCAATGAAACCAAGAGCTGGTTCTTCGAAAGGATAAACAAGATTGACAAACCTCTAGCCAGGCTTACCAAGAAGCAAAGAGAGAGAACCCAAATAAACAAAGTCAGAAATTATAGAGGCGAAATAACAACAGAACCCACAGAAATATAAATGATTATTAAAAAATACTATGGACAGCTCTATTCCAACAACTAGACAACCTGGAGGAAATGGACATATTCTTAGAAAAGTACAATATTCCAAAACTCAATCAGGAAGAATCTAAAAATCTCAATAGGTCAATAACTATGGAAGAAATTGAAGCAGTCATCAAAAAGCTTCCAGCACACAAAAGTCCATTACCAGACGGCTACACAGGGGAGTTTTACCAAACATTCAAGGAAGAACTAAAACCTCTCCTCCTCAGACTACTACAAAAAATCCAAGAGGAAGGAACACTTCCAATCTCGTTCTATGAAGCCAGAATCACCCTAATACCAAAACCAGGTAAAGACAACACAATGAAAGAGAATTACAGGCCAATAACCCTCATGAACATAGATGCCACAATCCTCAACAAAATCTTAGCAAATTGGATCAAGCAGTACATCAGAAAGATAATACACCATGACCAAGTAGGATTTATCCCAGTGATGCAAGGGTGGTACAATATCTGAAAATCAATAAACGTGATACATCACATAAAAAAATGGAAAGAAAAAAGCCACATAGTCATATCAATTGATGAAGAAAAAGCATTTGACAAAATTCAACACCCATTTTTTATAAAAACTCTCAGCAATGTGGGAGTAGAAGGATCATACCTCAACATAATAAAAGCCTATATGACAGGCCCACAGCGAACATCATACTCAATGGGCAAAAACTAACATCATTTCCCCTAAGAACAGGAACTAGACAGGGATGCCCACTCTCTCCACTCCTGTTCAACATAGAAATGGAAATATTAGCCCTTGCAATTAGATAAGAAGAAGAAATAATAGGCATCCAAATTAGAAAAGAGAAAGTAAAACTGTCCTTATTTGCAGATGACATGATATTATACATACAAAACCCTAGAGACTCCATCAAAAAACTACTAGATTTAATACATGAATTTGGCAATGTAGCAGGATACAAAATTAACCCCAAGTAATCTGAGGCATTTCTATACACAAATAGTGAATTTTCAGAAAGAGAGATTATAAAAACAATCCCATTTACCATCACACCAAAAAAATTAAGCTACCAAGGAATAAACTTAACTAAAGAGGTAAAAGACCTCTACTCAGAAAACTATAGGACCTTGAAAAAAGAGATAGAGGAAGACATAAACAGATGGAAGAACATACTATGTTCTGGGATTGGTAGAATCAACATCATTAAAATGTCTATCCTACCCAAAGCAATTTATAAATTCAACGCACTTCCCATTAAAATACCAATGTCATACTTCACAGATCTAGAACGAACTCTCCAAAAATTAATCTGGAATAAAAAAAGACCCAAATAGATATAGCAATCCTGAGAATGACTAAATTAGGTGGGATCTCAATACCAGATATCAAACTGTATTAAAAGCCACTGTTCTCAAAACTGCCTGGTACTGGCACAAGAACAGACATATAGATCAATGGAATAGAATAGAGAGCCCAGAAAACTACCCGAACCAATAGGCTCAATTAATATTTGACAAAAGAGGCAAGAACATACAAAGGGGCCAAGATAGTCTCTTCAATAAATGGTGTTGGGAAAATTGGACAGATATATGCAAGAAAATGAAACTAGACCATCAACTTACACCATACACAAAAATAAACTCAAAATGGATAAAGGACTTAAATATACGATGGGAAACCATAAAAATTCTAGAAGAATCCAAAAGCAACAAAATCTCAGACATATGCTGAAGCAATTTCTTCACTGATACAGCTCCTAGAACACTTGAAACTAAAGAGAAAATGAACAAATGGGACTACATTAAAATAAAAAGCTGCTGCACATCAAAAAAAAAAAAAAACATCAAGAAAACCCACTGCATGGGAAAACATATTTGCCAATGTCATATCTGATAAGGGCCTAATCTCCAAATTTTATAGGGAACTCATACAACTTAACAAAAGGAAGTTCAACAATCCAATCAAAATATGGGCAAAGGACTTAAATAGACACCTTTCAAAAGGGGACATTCAGAAAGCCAGAGACATATGAAAACATGCTCAAAGTCACTGATCATCTGAGAGATGCAAATCAAAACAACAATGAGGTACCATCTCACACCTGTGAGAACGGCTATCATCAACAATTCAACAAACAACAAGTGCTGGAGAGGATGTGGAGAAAAAAGAACACTCGTGCACTGCTGGTGGGAATGCAGATTGGGGAAGCCACTATGGAAGATAGTATGGGGTTTCCTCAAAAAAACTAAAAATAGAACTCCCATTTGACCCTGTGATCCCACTTCTAGGAATATATCCCAAGAAACCAGAAACACCAATCAGAAAGGATATATGCACCCCTATGTTCATAGCAGCACAATTCACCATAGCTAAGATCTGGAAACAGCCCAAGTGCCCATCAGTAGGTGAATGGATTAGAAAACTGTGGTACATCTACACGATGGAATACTATGCTGCTCTAAAAAGGAAGGAACTCTTACCATTTGCAATGTCATGGATGGAACTGGAGAGCATTATGCTAAGTGAAATAAGCCAGTCAATGAAGGAAAAATACCACATGATCTCACTTATTCATGGATAATAGGGACCATTATAAACTTTTGAATAATAATAGATACAGAGACAGAACTGCCTCAAACAGATTGTTAAACTGCAGCGGGAAGGCCGGGGAAGGGGAGGGTTGGAGGGCAGGAGGGAGGGGAGAAGAGATCAACCGAAGGACTTGTATGCATGCATATAAACATAACCAATGGACATAAGACCCTGGCATGTAGGGGAGGCCAGGGGATTTTCAAGGGTGGGGGTGGGGGGAAAGACACATATGTAACACCCTTTTTAATACTTTAAGCAATAAAAAAAAAAGAAGATTAAAAAAAGAAAAAAGGAAGAATGAGGTCAGGAAGAAGGAAGTAAGCAAAAGCAAAGTTTATTGCAACATACACAGACTCATAAGAGCCGGGAGGCAACCCAAGGAGGTTGACACCTAAACACTCTGTTTAATGATATGTATCTGCCCTGCTGGATTTTGATTGGTTTTTCTGAGGAAGCCACTGTTATGGGTGTAGGTATATACCCTATAAGCTCTCTATTTAGAGGTTCATATATGCCCTTCTGGCTTCTGATTGGTTCTCCCACAGTAGCTCTTTGACTAGGGGTAGAGGAAGCTCTCTCTCTAGGGGTAAAGAACTCTGTAAAGGGATAGAGGGAGCTCTCTAGGTAGTGGTATAGAAATCCTATCTAATAAAAGAGAAATATGGTAATTAGTGTATGACTGCTACCCTTTCCATTGGCTAATCAGGGAAATATGCAAATTAACTGCCAGCCAAGATGGCGGCCGGCAGCCAGGCAGCTTAAAGTGAACATGAGGCTTGCTTGCTTCAGTGACAGAGGACTCCAACATTCCCCGCCTGCTGCTGCAGGCCTCTGAGCTGCAACTCTAAGCAACTATGTTACAAATATAGAAGCTAAATAAAACCCCAGAAACCTGCTTTAGTCCCTGGGGCTTCAGCCAGCAGGATCGCAACATTGTTTCAAAAACAGAAGGTAAACAAAGGCCAGAAACCTGCTTTCAGCAGAAGAGGCCTAAGAGCTGGAGACAAGCCTCAAAGCTAAAGCTGGCCCAGAATTAAAAAAAAAAAAAGAAAAAAAGGATTGGTTGGGAGCTTCAGTCACTCGCCAGCCTGAAAAGAGCCCTCAGCCCCTCACCCAGACTGGCCAGGCACCCCAGTGGGGACCCCCACCCTGAAGGGTGTGTGACCAGCTGCAAACAGCCATCATCCCCTCACCCAGGCTGGCCAGGCACCCCAGTGGGGACCCCCACCCTGGTCCAGGACACCCTTCAGGGAAAACCAGCCAGCCCTAACCTGTGCACCAGGCCTCTATCCTATGTAGTAAAAGGGTAATATGCCTCCCACTACTGGGATCAGCGGAGCCCCAAAGCCTCCCGAACCCTGGGATCAGCAGAGCTGCACGGCCTCCTGGTACCAGGATCAGTGGAGCAGTGGGGCCTCCTGGCACCGGGATCAGTGTGACAGGGGGCAGCGCCTAAACCCTCTGATTGCCCTGCGGCTCTTTGTGTGACAGGGAGCAGGGCCACAACCTCCCTATCCGCCCTGCTCTGTTCGTGACAGTGGAAGGTGCCCCAACCCATTTATCAGCCCTGCTCTGTGCCTGATAGGGGGAGCTCCCCAACCCCCCGATTGCCCTGCAGCTCTGTGTGTGACAGGTTGCGGCACCCCAACCCCCCACCCCCACAGTCCCTGCTCTGTATGTGACAGGGGGCAGCGCCCCAACCCCTGATCGGCCCTGCTCTGTGTGTGAGAGTGGCGGCGCCCGAAACCCCTGATCTGCCCTTCCCTGAGTGTGACAGGGAATGGTGCCCCAACTTCCCTATTGGCTCTACTCTGTGAGTGACAGGGGGGAGCTTCTCAACCCCCTGATCGGCCCTACTCTGTGCATGATAGGGGGTGGAACCGCAACCTCCCCATCGACCCTGCCTTGTGTGTGACGGGGGCGCTACCCTAACCCCCCAATCGGCCCTACCCTGAGCATGACTGAGGGTGGCATCGCAACCTCCCGATCCACCCTGCTCTGTGCATGACAGGGGGCGGCACCCCAACTCCCCAATTGGCCCTGCTCTGAGCCTGACCAGGGGCTGCACTTAGGGATTAGGCCTGCCCTCTGCCACCCAGGAGCAGGCCTAAGCCAGTAGGTCATTATCTCCTGAGGGGTCCCAGACTGTGAGAGGGCACAGGCCGGGCTGAGGGAGCCCCCCTCTCGCCCAAGTGCACAAATTTTTTTGCACTGGGCCTCTAGTCTACATATATAACAGTCTAATATGCTAAGTGCCTGACCGACCACTCAGCCAGTTGCTATGACATGCACTGACCACTGGGGGTAGATGCTCCGACTGGTAGGTTAGCCTGCTTCTGGGGTCCAGCTGATCGGGACTGGGTGAGATGGGCTGGACATACCCCGGAGCCCTCCCGAGGTCCCTCCTCTGCCAGCCATGCCTTGGAACCAACCTTCCCTTGACCCATCCCTGGCCTCTAAAATATTTCTTCCAATTAATTTCCTTACAATGTGCATGAATTTGTGCATCAGGCCTCTACTCACTTAATAAAGTTGCAGAGGAAGCCCTTTGTCTAGGGGGTAAAGGAAGCTCTCTCTCCAGGAATTGATGAAGCTCTGTTTCTGGGGGTGTTGCTTCTTCCCTGCCCATTTGGATTTTCACCTAACCAGGTGGCCTTAGCAACTAGTCAGCAAGCTGTATCCTGTTATTTGTGAACTTCCCTATTTTCCTTTCCTCCAGTGGTCCCATTGCTAACTACCTATCCCTCTTTCATTTTTTCAATCCATAAGAAAGCTTACTGACTGTATTATTCTTTAATGAAACAGATTTCAGAGATAAAAAGGTACTTATTTATGGTGAGGGATCAATTGAGGTTCCCAATGCAGTTCTGGTCAGGAGTACAAATTCTAGAACCATTTTTTATGTAAAATTCATGGTCTATCACTTTATCTCTTTTTACAAAACTAGATTTTTATTGATTTCAGAAAGGGAGGGTGAAAGGAACAGAAACAGCAATGTGAGAGAGTCATTGATCAGCTGCCTCCTGCAAGGCCTCTCTGGTGACTGAGATACCAACCTGGGCATATGCTCTGATTGGGATTCAAAACCTGATTTCTTTTGTTTATAGGTTGATGCTCAATCACTGAGCCACACCAGCTGGTCCAAATCTATCATTTTAATAGGTTGCTTCTTTAAACCTCACAAGACCAGTTTTCATATTCTTAAAATTATTATAATATGAGAACCTATCTGATAAAATCCTCTGTGAAAAATAATACACAAATAGAATTTAGAATAGTTTTTGGCAAATGTTTAACCTTGCAAAGGTGTGACTTTGACACCCTCTGCCTCATTATCATGATCATCACCTGCTCTTCCTCATTATCATGATCATCACCAACAGCTCATCATTTTTAGAATAAAAGTGATAAAAATTATTGATTAAGATACTTGGAAGTAGGCCGAGGGAGCAGAAATTTTCTTAAGGAGTGGCAGGAGAAGAAGGAAATTATAGGCTTAAACACCTTTTGGGGAATGCTTGTTCTGAAATAAGATTAAAGTAAGGAGCTGTAACTTTAAAATTTACTGAATTGATTTTTATCTTGTAGCAGTAAACATTTATGGCAGAACATTTATAACGATAGATTGCAAAAAGAAGAAAGGTAAGTTTTGCCTACCTCTCCCAAGTGATGAAAACAGTAGTAAGGAATCTCTTTATTGCTATCCTATCTAATATAAGATAAAAAGGGTAATTGACCATACTTTCGCTATGCTTCACATGGCTAATCAAGGAGATATGCAAATTAACCACCAACAAAGATGGCGGTTAATTTGCATATGTAGGCTCCAAACAGTGGAGCAAAGCCAAAGGGCCCCAAGCCGGCTGAGCAGCGAGGTCTCATGGCCCCAGGATCAGCAGACCTGGGAGGCCTGAAGGTTGCGGGGGTAGGGGCTCGGGCTAGATCCCAGCCAGAGTGAAGGCCTGTGTCCCAGGTTCCAGAGGAAAACTGGTGCCAGCAGCCAAGGGATGGGAAGGCCTATTGCACGAATCTCTTCATGCAACAGTCCTCTAGTCTAATATAATAAAAGAGAAACATTCAAGTAGACCACACCACCGCTTAGCCCAAGCCACACCCACCAGCCAATCAGAGTGACTATATGCAAGTTAACCCACCCAAGTTGGCCTCCAGCACCCATGGAGCTGAAACAAGCAGGAGGCTTGGTTTCCACGGCGATTGGAGGAAGTCAAGCTTCCCACCTGCACTGCCGGCCCTGATTTCCACTGAAGGCTACAAAGTTTCAATTATAGAGATAAATAAATTCCAGAGACCTGCTTCCAGCCAGCCCCCACTGGGAGCTTGGGTGGCTGGGGGCCGAGGCCAGATTTCAAACAGCCCTCAGCCCTTCACCCAAGATGGCCACACCCTCATGGGTGAGGGTCCCCAATGGGAGGTTTGGCCAGCCTGCAAACCACCATCAGCCCCTCACCCAGGCTGGCCAAGGACTCCAGTGGGGAGCCCATCCCTGAAGGAGCTGTGGCCAGCCTGCAAATAGTCATCAGCTTTTCACTAAGGCTGGCCAGGCACCCACTATGTACCCCCATCCTGAACAGGCTGAGGCCAGACTGTAAAGAGCCATCAGCCTCTCACCCATGCTGCCCAGGCACCCCAGGGTGCACCCAACCCTGTAGGGTCTGGAGCCAGCTGTAAAAGGCCATCAGCCCCTCACCCAGGCTGGCCACACTGTCATGTGGCAAGGGTCCCCACTGGGGGTCTTGGCCAGCCTGCAAACATCCATCAGCCACTCATCCAGGCTGGCCAGGCACCCCAGCAGGACCCCCATCTCTGAAGGGGGTGTAGTCAGCCTGATAACGACCCTCAGCTCTTCATCCAGGCTGGCCAGGCACTCCAGGGGGACCCCCACACTGATCCGGAACCCCTTTCAGGGCAAACCAGACAGCCCCCACCCATACACCAGGCCTCTATCTAATCTAATAAAAGACAAATAGGGTATTTGACTGTAACTCCAACACACTTCCCATTGGCTAATCAGGGCGATAGGCAAATTAACTGCCAATCAAGATGGTGGCCAGAAGTCACGCAGCTGAAGTGAACAGGAGGCTTGGTTGCCCTGGCGATGGAGAAAGCCAAGATTCACCGCCTGTTGTGCCAGGCTCTGAGCTGCACTCTAAGCAACTATGTTGCAATTGTAGAAGCTAAACCATCTCCAGAAACATGCTTTCAGCCAGCTGGCCCTCAGAGCTGGAGCTGCAACACTGTTTCAATTATAGAAGCTAACCCGACCTAAGATACCTGCTTTCAGCAGCTGAGGCCTCAAAATGGAGCTGGCTCTCAGCTCCAGTGACAGCCATAGAAGTAAATAAATCCCAGAATAATAATTAAAAAAAAAAAGAAAAAAGGTAAGGTTGGGAGCTTCAGTCACCCACCAGCCTGAAAACGGCCCTGAACCCCTCACCCAGACTAGCCAGGCACCCCAGTGGGGACCCCACACTGAAGGGGGTGCAACTAGCTGCAAACAGCAATCATCCCCTTATCCAGGCTGGCCAGGCACCCAAGCAGGACCCTCATCTTGCTCCAGGACACCCTTCAGGGCAAACCAGCCAGCCCCCAACTGTGCACCAGGCCTCTATCCTATATAGTAAAAGGGTACTATGAAAACTGACCCATGTCGATAGTGGGGGATAGAAGTTGCTGCATGGCCTGCGCTCCTGCCCTACCACCCTCAATTGCCATGGTGGGGGTCCGGGGTTGAAGCCTGGCCTGCGCTCTGGCCCTCCCGCCCTCTGATCGACATGGTGATTGCAGAAGCAGGCCAGACAGAAACCCCGGCACCTAGAGTTCCATGGTTGCTGCCTGCCCTGCGCCCCGGCCCTCCAGCACTTCGATTGCCATGGTGGGGGTCCGCGTTTGCTGCCTGGCCTGCAACAATAACCTCCGCCTTCTGATCGCCATGGCGATGGAGGGACGCAGGCCATCCCGCCATTTGATTGCCATTTTGGGGGTCCTAGGTTGATGCCTGGGCTGCGCTCCAGCCAGTCCGCCCTCCAATCGCCATGGAGGGGGGGTCCGGGGTTGCTGCCTGGCCTGCGCCCCGGCCCTCCCACCCTCTGATCACCATGGTGGGGGACCAGGGTTGATTCCTGGCAGGCGCCCTGGCCCTCCTGCCCTCTGATCGACATGATGTTCGCTGGAAGCAAGCCAGCCAGCAACCCCAGCACCTGGGGGTCTACGGATTTTGCCTGGCCTGCAATACAGTCCTCCCACCCTCCAATCTCCATGGCGATCAAGGGACGCAGGCCATCCCGCCCTTCGATTGCCATGGTGGCGGTCCAGGGTTGATGAATGGCCTGCGCCCTGGCCTTCCCACCCTCCATCGCCATGGTGGGGTTTGCGGTTGCTGACTGGCCTGCACCCTGGCCCTCCCATCCTCCGATCGCCATGGAGATCTAGGGACTCAGGACATCCCACTCTTCAATAGCCATGTTGGGGGTCCAGGGTTGCAGCCTGGCCTGCGCTCCAGCCCTACTGCTTTGATCGCATGGTGGTGGGTAGGGGTTGCTGCCTGGACTGTGCTCCGGCCCTCCCACTCTTGATCGCCATGGTGGTGGTTAGGGATTGCTACCTGGCCTGCGCCCCGGCCTTCCCGCCCTTCGATTGCCATGGTGGGAGTCCGCGGTTGCTTCAGGCCTGCGCCCTGGCCCTCCCGCCCTTTGATTGCCACAGTGGGGATCTGGCTTTGATGCATGGCCTGCGCTCTGGCCCTCCCACCCTCTTATTGAAATGGCGATCTCTGGAAGCAGGCCAGCCAGAAACATGGGCACCCGGGGGTCCTTGGTTGATGCCTGGGCTGCACTGCGGACATCCCGCATTCCCATTACCATGGCAGAGGTCTGAGGTTGCAGCCTGCCCTCGCCCCATGATCCCGCCCTTCGATTGCCATGTTGGGGTCCGGGGTTGATGCATGCCCTGCGCTCTGGCCCTCCCGTGCTCCAATGGCCATGATGGGGGTCAGGAGTTGCTGCCTGGCTGGTGCTCCAGCCCTCCCACACTAAATTGCCATGTTGGGGGTCCTGGGATGCCACCTAGCCAGTGACCCAGCCCTCCCGTCCTTCAATTTCCCTGGTGAGGGTCCGGAGTTGATGCCTGGCCTGTGCAATGGCCCTCCCACCCTTCAATTGCATGGTGGGGGTCCGGGGTTGATGCATGGCCTGAGTTCTGGCCCACCCGCCCTCCAATGTCGATGGCGGGGGTAAGGGATTGCTGCCTGGCATGTGCTCCCCACCTCCTGCACTCGATCGCCATGGTGGGGGTCTGGGGTTGCTGCCTGGCTAGCGCTCCGGTCCTCCTGCCCTCCGATCGCCATGGTGATCGCTGGAAGCAGGCCAGCCAGCAGCCCCCGGCACCCAGAGTTCTGCGGTTGCTTCCTGACCTGGGCACCAGCCCTCCCGCCCTCCGATCGCCATGGAGATCTAGGGACTCAGGGCATGCCACCCTTCAATAGCCATGTTGGGGGTCCAGGGTTGCAGCCTGGCCTGCGCTCCGGCCCTACCGCTTTGATCGCCATGGTGATGGTTAGGGGTTGCTGCCTGGCCTGCGCTCAGGCCCTCCCGCTCTTGATCGCCATGGTGGTGGTTAGGGATTGCTGCCTGGCCTGCGCCCTGGCCCTCCCGCCCTTCAATTGCCAGAGTGGGGATCCGGCGTTGATGCATGGCCTGTGCTCTGGTCCTCCTACTCTCCGATGTCTATGGCGGGGGTCCAGGGTTGCTGCCTGGCCTGCACCCCGGACCTCCTGCCCTTCGATTGCCATCTTGGGGTTCCGAGGTTGCTGCCCGTCCGGCAACACTGCCCTTGGCCCTTGTATCACCATGGAAATCGAGGGACGCAGGCCATCCTGCCCTTCGATTGCCATGTTGGAGGTCCAAGGTTTCTGCCTGGCCTGCGCCCCGGCCCTCCTGCTCTTCAAATGCCATGGTGGGTATCCGCAGTTGCTGCCTCGCCTGCAACACCACCCTCCCGCCCTCTGATCGCCATGGTGAACAAGGGACACAGACTATCCCGCCCTCCGATTGCCATGTTGGGAGTCCTGGGTTGATGCCTGTGCTGTGCTCCAGCTAGTCCGCCCTCCCATTACCATGGCGGGTGTCCAGGGTTGCGGCCTGGCCGGCGTTCCAGCACTCCCACTCTCGTTCCCCATGGTGGGGGTCCGGTGTTGCTGCCTGGCCTGTGCCCTACCCTCTGGCCCTTTGATTGCCATGGTGGGGGTCCGTGGTTTCTGCCTGCCTTGCGCCCCGGCCCTCCCGCACTTTGATTGCCATGGTGGAGGTACGCGGTTGCTGCCTGGCCTGTGCCCCGGCCCTCCCTCACTTCGATTGCCATAGAGGGGGTCCGGGGTTTATGCATGGCCTGTGCTCTGGCCCTTCCATTCTCCAATGGCCATGGTAGGGTTCCAGGGTTGCTGCCTGGCCTGTGATCCAGGCATCCAGCCCTCTATCACCATGGTGGGGGTCCGGGGTTGCTGCCTGGCCTACTCTCTGGCCCTCCTGCCTGCCAATCGCCATGGCGATCACCGGAATCAGGCCGGCCAGCAACCCCGGCACCCGGGGTTCTGCGGTTGTTGCCTGGTCTGCAACACCGCCCTCCCGCCCTTTGATTGCCATGGCGGGGGTAAGGGCTTGAGGCCTGATTTGCGCTCTGGCCCTGCAGCCCTCTTTCACCATGGTAGAGGTCCGGTGCTGGGGTCCAGCCCCAGCAGGTCCAGGGGTCCCCAAAGGTGTGGACGGAGTTGGCGAAGAAGGAATTACATGGAGATAGCGTTCAGTTGATCAGCAGCCTTGCCAGGATCTCTAGCCACAATCTCCAGCCAAGTTCTGTGTCCATGTTCTCTTGCTAGGTTCTCCAGCCACGTTCTTCAGGTTCTGCAGCCAGGTTCTGTAGCCATGTTCTCTCGCTAGGTTCTCCAGCCAGGTTCAGTTTATGTTCTCCAGCCAGGTTCGGTCGCCAGGTTCTGTAGCCGGGTTCTTCAGCCAGGTTCTGTCTAGGTTCTCCAACCAAGTTCTGTAGCCAGGTTCTGTCCAGGATTTTTTGCCATGTTCTCTCCAGCGAAGTTCTTCTGTCTGTAGGTTCTGTGTAGGTTCTTTCTTCTAAGTTCTGTCTTCTAAGTGCTGTCTTCTAAGTTCTGTGTTCTAAGTTCTGTCTCTCTCTCTGTCTTGTTACATCTGTATTTATACCAGTTGATTCCAATCCTATCAATCTCTATTCCAAAGGTTAGGGCATTTCTTATCTCCATTCCAGGGAGTAAAGATTATGTAGCTTAAGCATGATTGTTTGTAGTTAAAGAGATTAATTACCCGCCTGGCACTTAGTGAAGGGGTTTTATTCCCTGCCTGACTTCAGGGAAAATATCTACCTGGGGAAACAACCTTTCTTGGAGAGGTGACCTTGGTTAAAACACATAGTGCCAAGAAGGTGAGCAAATATATTAAGAACAGTATGCCATATATGCCAGGTCCCTTGAACAGCAAGGATGGACCGGCTCCCGGCAGTCCAGGGTTGCTGCCTGGCCTGCATTCCGTCCACCCTGTCCTTTGATTGCCATGGTGGGGGTCCGCGGTTGCTTCATGGCCTGCGCCCTGGCCCTCCCGCCCTTTGATCACCACGGTGGGGGTCAGGGTTGATGTCTGGCAGGTGCTCTGGCCCTCCCACCCTTTGATTGAAATGGCGATCACTGGAAGCAGGCCAGCCAGAAACACGGGAAACCAGGGGTCCTTGGTTGATGCCTGGGCTGCACTGTGGCCATCCGCATTCCCATCACCATGGCGGGGGTCCGGGGTTGCAGCCTGCCCTCGCCCTGGGGTCCCGCACTTTGATTGCCATGTGGGGGTCCGGGGTTGATGCCCTGTGCTCTGGCCCTCCATGCTCCAATGGCCATGGTGGGGGTCGGGGGTTGCTGCTTGGCCGGTGCTCCGGCCCTCCCGCACTCAATTGCCATGTTGGGGGTCCGGGGATGCCGCCTAGCCAGCGACCCAGCCCTCCCGCCCTTCCATTTCCATGGTGAGGGTTCGGAGTTGATGCCTGGCCTGCGTCCCTGCCTCCCTCCCTTTGATTGCCATGGTGGGGGTCCGGGGTTGATGCATGGCCTGCGTTCTGGCCCACCCGCCCTCCAATGTTGATGATGGGGTTACGGGGTGCTGCCTGGCATGTGCTCCCCACTCCCGCACTCGATTGCCATGGTGGGGGTCTGGTGTTGCTGCCTGGCTAGTGCTCCGGCCCTCCTGCCCTCCGATTGCCATGGTGATCGCTGGAAGCAGGCCAGCCAGCAGCCCCCGGCACCCAGAGTTCTGCGGTTGCTTCCTGACCTGGGCACCAGCCCTCCCGCCATCTGATCGTCATGGAGATCTAGGGACGCAGGACATCCCACCCTTCAATAGCCATGTTGGGGGTCCAGGGTTGATGCCTGGGCTGCACTCTGGCCAGCCCAACCTCCCAGTGCCAGGACGTGTGTTCAGGGTTGCAGCCTGGCCTGCGCTCCGGCCCTCCTGCTCTTGATCGCCATGGTGGTGGTTAGGGGTTGCTGCCTGGCCTGCACTCCGGCCCTCCTGCTCTTGATCGCCATGGTGGTGGTTAGGGGTTGCTGCCTGGCCTGTACCCTGTCCCTCCTGCCCTTTGATTGCCATGGTGGGAGTCCGTGGTTGCTTCCTGGCCTGCGCCCCAGCCATCCCGCCCTTCGATTGCCACAGTGGAGATCCAGGGTTGATGCATGGCCTGTGCTCTGGCCCTCCCACCCTCCGATGTCCATGTCAGGGGTCCAAGGTTGCTGCCTGTCCTGCGCCCCGGACCTCCCGCCCTTCAATTGCCATGGTTGGATTCGTGCTTGCGCCTCGGACCTCCCGCCCTTCGATTGCCATCTTTGGGTTCCGAGGTTGCTGCCCATCTGGCAACACTGCCCTTAGGCCATCCTATCGCCATGGAAATCGAGGGATGCAGGGCATCCCGCCCTTTGATTGCCATGGTGAGGGTCCGGGGTTGATGCCTGGCCTGCACTCTGGCCTTCCCACCCTCCGATCCACATTGCGATCACCAGAAGCCAGCCAGCCAGCAACTGCGGCAACCAGGAGTCTGTGGTTGTTGTCTGGCCTGCAATACCGCCCACCCACCCTCCAATCGCCATAGCGATCTTGGGACGCAGGCCATGCTTCCCTTTGATGACCATGTTGGGGGTACAGGGTTGATGCCTGGGCTGCTCTCTGGCCAGCATTCATTCCCATCGCCATGATGGGGGTCCAGGGTTGCAGCCTGGCTTTCGCCCAGGCCCTCCAGCCCTTTGATTGCCATGGTGGGAGTCCGAGGTTGCTGCCTGGCCTGCGCCCCGGCCCTCCTGCCCTTTGATTGCCATGGTGGGGGTCTGTGGTGGTTGTCTGGCCTGCGCCCCATCCCTCCCACCCTTCGATTTTCATGGTGGGAGTCCGGGGTTGATTCATGGCGTGCGCTCTGACACTCCTGCCCTCCAATGTCCATGGCGGGGGTGAGGGTTTCTCCCTGGCCTGTGCTCTGGCCATTCCACCCTCTATCACCATGCTTCAGGTCCAGGGTTGCTGCCTGGCTTGGGCTCCATCCCTCCTGCCCTCCGATCGCCATGGCGACCGAGGGATGCAGGCCATCCCGCCCTTCGAATGCCATGTCGGGGGTCCACGGTTGCTTCCTGGCCTGTGCTCCGGCAATCCCACCCTGGATCACTATTGTGGGTATCCGGGGTTGATGCTTGGCCTCCCAACGGCTCTCCCGCCCTTTGATTGCCCTGCAGATCAAGGGATGAAGGCCATCCCGCCAATCGATTACCATGTTGGAGTTCCTCGGTTGCTGCCTGGCCTGCAAGACCACACTCCACCCCCCGATCGCCATGGCGATTGAGGGATTCATGCTATCCCACCCTTTGATAGCCATGTTGGGGGTCCACGGTGCTGTCTGGCCTGCAACACCGCTCTCCGATCTCCATGGCTATCAAGGGACGCAGGCCCTCCTGCCCTTCAGTTGCCATGGTTGGGGTCCGTGGTTGATACATGGCCTGTGCCCTCCCGACCTCTGATCGCCATGGTGGTGGTCCGGGGTTGATGCCTGGCCTGCGCTCTGGCCTTCACGCCCTCTGATCTCAATGGCCATTGCCGGATGCAGGTAAGCCTGCAACTCAGCACCCGGGGTCCTCGGTCGCTGCCTGGCCTTCATGAGCGCCCTCTCGCCCTCCTATAGCCATGGCGATCGAGGGATGCAGGCCATCCCTCCCTTCAAATGCCATGTTGGGAGTCCAGGTTTGCTGCCTGGCCTGTGCTCTGGCCACCATGCCCTCCCATCGCCAGGTTGGGGGTCGGAGGTTGCTGCCTGGCCTGTGCCCAGCCCTTTCGCCCTCCAATTGCCATGGTGGGGTTCCGGGGTTGCTGCCCGCCCTGCGCTCTGTCCCTCCCGCCCTCTGATCAACATGGCGATCGCTGGAGGCACAACAGTCAACAACCCCAGCATCCGTGGGTACGAGGTTGCTTACTTGGCCTGCAACACCGCCCTCCCGCCCTCCGATTGCCATGGCGATCGAGGGATGCAGGCCATCCCACCCTTCGATTGCCATGGTGGATGTCCACAGGTGCCTGGCCTGTGTCCCGGGCCTCCCACCCTTCGATTGACATGGTGGGGGTCCAGGGTTCATGCCTGGGCTGCGCTACCTCCAGCTTGACCTCCCATCGCCTCAACGGGTTCTGTGGTTGCTGCCTGATCTGCACTCTGGCCCTCCCGCTCTTCGATTGCCATAGTGGGGGTCCGCGGGTGCTGCCTGGCCTATGCCCCGGCACTCCCACCATTCAATTGCCATGGTGGGGGTCCGGGGTTGATGCATGGCCTGCGCTCTGGCCCTCCCACCATCTGATGGCCTTGGTGGGGGTCCTGGGTTGCTGCCTGCCCTGCACCCCGGCTTTGCCGCCCTTCCATCTCCATGGCGGGGGTCCGGGGTTATGGCCTGGGTTGCGCTCTGGCCCTCGCACCCTCAATCGCCATGGTGGGGGTCCGCGGTTGCTGCCTGGCCTACAACACCTTCCTCCAATTGCCATGGCGATCGCCAGAAACAGGCCAGAGAGCAACCCTGGCACCCGGGGGTCCACAATTGCTGCCTGGCCTGCAACACTACCCTCCCGCCCTTGGATCGCCATGGCGATCCAGGGACGCAGGCCATCCTGCCCTTCGATTGCCATGGCGTGGGTCTGGGGATGCGGCATGGCCTGCGCTCCGGCCCTCCCACCCTCAGTCACCATGGTGGGGTTCCAGGGTTGCTGCCTGGCCTGTGCCCTGGCCATCCTGCCCTTCATTTGCCGTGGTGGGGGTCCAGGGTTGATGCATGGCCTGCGCTCTGGCCCTGTTGACCTCCAAAGTCCATGGTGGGGGTCAGCGGTTGCTGCCTGGCCTGTGCCCAGGCCGTCCTGCCCTTCGATTGACATGATGGGTGTCCGCGGTTGGTGCCTGGCCTATGCCCCGGGCCTCCTGCCCTCCGATGGCCATGGCGATAGCCGGAAGCAGGCCAGCCAGCAACCCCGGTCCCTGGGGTTCTGCGGTTGCTGCCTGGCCTTTGCTCTGACCTCCCACCCTCCATCGTCATGAAGGGGGTCCGAGGTTGCTGCCTGGCCTCTGCTCTGGTCCTCCCAACCTCACATCGCCATGGCCTGGGTCCGGGCTTGTTTTATGGCCTGCAACACCGCCCTACAATCGACGTGGTGATAAAGGGACGCAGGCCATCCTACCCTTCGATTGCCATGGTGGGGGTCCGGGGTTGATACATGGCCTGCGCTCTGGCCCTACCGCACTCCCATTGCCATGGCGGGGTTTCGTGGTTGCTGCCTGGCCTGCAACACTGCCCTCCCGCCCTCTGATCACCATGGCAATCGGAACAAGGCCCTCTCGCCCTTCAGTTGCCATGGTGGGGGTCCATGTTTGTTGCCTGGACTGCGCCCCGGCCCTCCTGCCCTTCGATTGCCATGGTGGGGGTTCGGGGTTGCTTCCTGGCCTGCGCGCTAGCCCTTCCACCTTCCGAAAACCATGGCGATCGCCAGAAGCAGGCCTGCCAGCAATCTCGGCATCGAGGGTTCCGCAGCTGCTGCCTGGACAGAAACACCGCCCTCTGGCCCTCTGATCGCCATGGCAATCAAGGGACTCAGGCCATCCTGCACTTAGATTGCCATGGTGGGTGTCTGCGGTTGCTGCCTGGCCTCCGCCCTGGACCTCATGCCCTTTGATTGCCATGGAGGGTGTCCGGGGTTGCTGCCTGGCTTGCGCTCTGTCCCTCCTGCCCTCCGATCGCCATGGCCATCGAGGGATGTGGGCCATCCCGCCCTTCAATTGCCATGTTGGGTGTCCAGGGTTGCTTCCTGGCCTGTGCTCCGGTGCTCCCACCCTTGATCGCCATTGTGGGGATCCGGGGTTGCTGCCTGGCCTCTGCAACAGCTCTCCCGCCCTTCAATTGCCATCCCAATCGAGGGATGCAGGCCATCCCACCAATCGATTGCCATGTTGTGCCATGTTGGGGGTCCTTGGTTGCTGTCTGGCCTGCAAGACCGCACTCCGCCCTCCGATCGCATGGTGGTTCAGGGATGCAAGCCATCCCGGCCTTCGATTGCCATGTTGGGGGTCCATGGTGCTGCCTGGCCTCAACACCGCCCTCCAATCTCCATGGCTATCAAGGGACGAAGGCCCTCCCGCCCTTTGGTTCCCATGGTGGGGGTCCGCGGTTGATACATGGCCTGCACACCGGCCCTCCCACCCTCCAATCGCCACGGTGGGAGTCCGGCGTTGATATCTGGCCTGCACTCTGGCCCTCCTGCCCTCCAATCGCCATGGCGATCCCCGGAAGCCGGCCGCCAGCAAACCTGGCCACCAGGGTCAGGGGGTTGCTGCCTTGCCTGCAACACTGCCTTCCCGCCCCCCGATCTCTATGGCGATGGAGGGAAGCAGGCAATCCCGCCCTTTGATTGCCATGGTGGGGGTCCTCGGATGCTGACTGGACTGTGCCCCGGCCCTCCCGCCATTCGATTGCCATGGTTGGTGCCCGGGTTGATGCATGGCCTGCGCCCCGGCCCTCACATCCTCTATCGCCATGGTGGGGATCTGCAGTTTAGCCTGGCCTGTGCCCCTGCCCTCCGCACTCTGATTGACATTGTGATCTCTAGAAGAAGGCCAGCCAGCAGCCTCGGCACCCCAGGATCCGGTGTTGTTTCCTTGCCTGCAACACCGCCCTCCCGCCCTGCGATCGCCAGGGCGATCGAGGGACGCAGGCAATCCCGCCTTTCGATTCCCACGTTGGGGGTCCAGGGTTGATGCCTGGCCTGTGCTCCAACTTTCTGGCCCTCGATTGCCATGGTGGTTGTCCGGAGTTGCTGCCTGGCTTGCGCTCTGGCCCTCCCACCCTTGATCACCATGGTGGGGGTTCGAAGTTGCTGCCTGACCTGCACTCCAGCCCTTCCGCCCTTCGATTGCCATGGTGGGGGTCCGCAGTTGCTGCCTGGCCTGCAACACTGCCCTCCATCTGTCCAATCACCATGGCGATCGAGGGACGCAGGCCATCCTGCCCTTCGATTTCCATGTTGGGGTTCCAGGGTTGATGCCTGGCCTGCACTCTAGCCATCCCGCCCTCGATCGGCATGGTGGGCATCCGGGGTTGCTGTCTGGCCTGCGCTCTGGCCCTCCCATCCTCCGATTGCCATGGGGATCGCCAGAGGCAGGCCCACCAGCAACCCCGACCACGGGGGTCTGCAGTTGCTGCCTGGCCAGCAACACAGCCCTCAATTGCCATGGCGATCAAGGGACACAGGCCCTCCCGCCCTTCGGTTGTCATGGTGGGGGTCTGCACTTGCTGTCTAGCCTGCGCCCCTGTCCTTCTGCCCTTCGATGCCAAGTTGGGGGTCTGGGGTTGATGCATGGTCTGCGCTCTGGCCCTCCCGCTCTGATCTCTATGGTGGGGGTCCGGGGTTGCTGCCTGGCCTGCGCTCTGGCCCTCTTGCTCTCCGATTGACATGGGGATCGTCAGATGCAGGCCCGCCAGCAACCCCAACCACGGGGGTCTGCAGTTGCTGCCTGGCCTGCAAAACAGCCTTCGATCGCCATTGCGATCAAGGGACACAGGCCCTCCAGCCCTTCGGTTAACATGGTGGGGGTCCGCAGTTGCTGCCTGGCCTGCTCCCTGGTCCTTCCGCCCTTCAATTGCCATGGTGGAGATCTGCGGTTGCTGCCTGTCTGCGCTCAGGCCCTCCTGCCCACGATCACCATGGTTAAGGTCCGGGGTTGCGGCCTGGCCTGAGCTCAGGCCATCCCGCCCTCGATTGCCATGGTGGGGGTCCTGGGTTGCTGCCTGGCCTGAGCCCCGGCCCTCCAGTCCTCAGATTGCCATGGGGATCGCCAGATGCAAGCCCGCCAGCAACCCCGGCCCCCTCGGGTCTGCAGTTAATGCCTGGCCTGCAATACCGCCAGGGACACAGACCCTCTCGCCCTTCAGTTGCCATGATGGGGGTCCGCAGTTGCTGACTGGCCTGGTCCCCGTCCTTCCACCCTGCAAATGCCATGGTGTGAGTCCGGGGATGTGGATGTGCCTGTGCTCCGGCCATCCCGCCCTCAATTGCCATGGTGGGGTTCTAGGGTTGATGCATGGCCTGCGCTCTGGCCCTACCACTCCCTGATGGCAACGGCGGGGGTCCGCGGTTGCTGCCTGGCCTGCACTCTGGCCCTCCAGCCCTCCGATTGCCATGGCGATCTCCAGACGCAGGGCAGCCAGCAACCCCTGCACCCGGGGGTCCACGGTTCCTGCCTAGCATGCAACAATGGCCTCCCGGCCTGTGATCGCCATGGCGATCCAGGGAAGCAGGCCGGCCACCCTTTGATTGCCATGTTGACGGTCCAGGATTGATGCCTAGGCTGCGTCCCTCCAGCCCGCCTTCCCATCGCCCTGGCGGTGGTCCGGGGTTGCTTCCTGTCTTACGCTCTTGACCTTCCGCCCTCCGATAGCAATGGCGATCCCCGGAAGCAGGCCAGCCACCAACCCCGGCAACCGGGGTTCTGCGGGTGCTTCCTGGCCTGCAACACTGCCCTCCCACCCCCTGATCTCCATGGCGATGGAGGCACGCAGGCCATCCCGTCCTTCGATTGCCATGGTGGGTTTCTGCGGATGCTGACTGGCCTGCGACCCGGTCCTCCCGCCCTTCGATTGCCATGGTCGGTCCCGTGGTTAATGCTTGGCCTGGGCCCCAGACCTCCCGCCCTTTGATTGCCATGGTGGGGGTCTGCGGTTGTAGTCTGGCCTGATCCTGGCCCTCCCGCACTCCATTCGACATTGTGATCTCTAGAAGTAGGCCAGCCAGCAACCCTGGCACCCGGGGGTCAGGGGTTGTTTCCTGGCCTGCAACACCCCCCTCACACCCTGCGATGCTATGGCGATCAAGGGACGCAGGCAATCCAACCCTTCGATTGCCATGTTGGGCTTCCAGGGTTGATGCCTGGCCTGTGCTCCAGCCTTCCCGCCCTGATTGCCATGGTGGGGGTCCGGGGTTGCTGCCTGATATGCGCACGGCCCTCCCACCCTCCGATGGCCATGGCGGGGGTCCAGGGTTGCTGCCTGGCCTGCACTCCGGCCCTTCCGCCCTTCAATTGCCATTGTGGGCGTATTGGGTTGATGACTGGCCTGTGCACCAGGACTCCCACCCTCGATCGCCATGGTGGGGGTCCGGGGATGCAGCCTGGCCTGAGCCCCGGCCCTTCCGCCCTTTGATTGCCATGGCGGGGGTCTGAAGTTGTGGGCTGGGTTGCGCTCCTTCCCCCCCGCCCTCGATCGCCAAGGTGGGGGTCAGGGTTGATGCCTGGCCTGCCCTCTGGCCATCCCACCCTCCGATTCCGATTGCAATTGCCAGAAGCCGGCCAGCCAGCAACCCCGGCACCCAAGGGTCGGCGGTTGCTGCCTGGCCTGCAATACTGCACTACCGCCCTCCAATCGCCATGTCGATTGAGGGACGCAGGCCATCCCGGCCTTCGATTGCCATGTTAGGGGTCCAGGGATGATGCCTGGGCTGTGCTCTGGCCAGCCCGCCCTCCCATCATCATGACGGGGGGAAGGGGTTGTGACCTGGCCTGCGCCCGGGCCCTCCAACCCTTCGATTGCCATGGTGAAAGTCCGCAGTTGCTGCCTGGCCTGCACCCCGGCACTCCCACCCTTTAATTGCCATGGTGGGGATTCGTGGTGGCTGTCTGGCCTGCACCCTGCCCCTCCCACTGTCTGATCACCATGGTAGGGGCCCAGGGTTGATGCCTGGGTTGCGCTCCAGCCCTCCTGCCCTTCGATGGCCATGGTGGGGGTCCACGGTTGCTGCCTGTCCTGCCCCACAGCCCTTCCGTACTCTGATCGCCATGGTGGGGGTCCGGCATTGATGCCTGGCCTGCGCTCTGTCCCTCACACCTTCGATCGCCATGGTGGGGATCTGGGGTTGCTGCCTGGCCTCTGCCCTGCTCTTCCGCCCTATGATTGCAATGGCGATCAAGGGATGCAGGGCATCTCGCATTTCAGTTGCCATGTTGGGGCCCGCGGTTGCTTCCTGGCCTGCAACACCGCCCTCCGATCGATCCCCATGGCGATCAGGGGATGCAGGCCCTCCCGCCATTCGACTGCCATGACAGGGGTCCGGGGTTGCGGCCTGAGTTGCGCGCTGGTCCTCCTGCCCTCCGGTTAACATGGAGATCGCCGGAAGCTGGCCAGCCTGCAACCCTGGCACTGGGGGTCCTGGGTTGCTCCCTAGCCTGCAACACCGCCCTCCCGCCCTACAATCGCCATGGTGGATATCTGTAGGTGCTGGCTGGCCTGCGCCCCGGCCCTCCAGCCATTCGATTGCCATGGTGGGGGGCTGGGGTTGATGCATGGCATGCGCTGTGGCCCTCCCCACCTTCGATGTCCATGAAGGGGTTCCGGGGTTGCTTCCAGGCCTGTGCTCTGGTCTTCCCGCTTACGATCACCATGGTGGGCATCCTGGGTTGCTGAATGGCCTGTTCTCTGGCCCTCCCACCCTCAATCGCCATGGTGGGGGTCAGGGATTGCAGCTTGGCCTTAGCCCCGGCCCTCCTTCCCTTTGATTGCCGTTGCATGGGTCCAAGGTTGCGGGCTGGGTTGCATTCCTTCCCTCCCACCGTCGATCGCCATGGTGGGGGTCCGGGGTTGATGCCTGGCATGCGCTCTGACCCTCCCACACTCCTATCCACATGGTGATCGCCGGAAGCAGGACAGCCAACAACCCTGGCCCCCAGGGGTCCTTGGTTTGTGCCTGGCCTGCAATACCGCCCTTGCTCCCTCCGATCCCCATGGCGATCTAGAGACACTGGCCATCCCTCCATTCAATTGCCATGTTCGACATCCAGGGCTGATGCCTTGCCTGCAGCGGCAAGCCCGCCATTCGATCGCGATGGTGGGGGCCCACGGTTGCTGCCTGGCCTGCGCCCCTGCACTCCAGCCCTCTGATTGCCATGGTGGGGTTCTGGGTTGATGCATGGCATGAGCTCTGGCCCTCCCGCCCTCCAATCGATCGACATGGTGATCACCAGAAGTAGGTCAGCCAGGAAACCGGGCACAGAGCGTCCGCGGTTGCTGCCTGGACTGCAACAACACCCTCCCGCCCTCGATCGCCATGGCGGGGGTCCAGGGTTGTGGCCGGGCCTGTGCCCAGGCCACCTGCCCTTCAATTGCCATGGTGGTGGTCCACGGTTGCTGCCTGTTCTCCGCTCTGTCCCTCCAGCCCTCCGATTGACATGGCGATCGCTGGAAAAAGACTGGTCCGCAACCAAAGCATCCGGGGTCCGGGGTTGCTGACTGGTGTGCAACACCGCCCTCCAACCCTCATATCACCATGGCGACCAGGGATGCAGGCAATCCCGCCCTACGATTCCATGGTGGGGGTCTGCGGTTGATG
This sequence comes from Myotis pilosus, assembly GCA_036010255.1. NCBI lineage: Eukaryota > Metazoa > Chordata > Mammalia > Chiroptera > Vespertilionidae > Myotis > Myotis pilosus. The sequence goes on from JASKON010000048.1 coordinate 800,647, forward strand.
CCTGGCCTGCGCCCCGGCCCTCCCGCCCTTTGATTGCCATGGCGGGGGTCCGGGGTTGATGCAGGGCCTGCTCTCTGGGCCTCGCACTTTCCGATGGCCATGGCGGGGGTCCGGGGTTGCTTCATGGACTGCGCTCCTGCTCAACTGCCTACAATCGCCATGGTGTGTGTCCGTGGTGGCTGCCTGGCCTGCACTCCTGCCCTCCTGCCTATGATCTCCATGGTGGGGGTCAGGGGTTGCTGCCTGGCCTGCTCCTGGGCGCTCCTGCTCTTTGATTGCCATGGCGGGTGTCCGAGGTTGCGGGCTGGGTTGCGCTCCTTACCTCCCACCCTCGATTGCCATGGAGGGGGTTCTGGATTGCTGCCTGGCCTGGGCCCCGGCCATCCCGCCCTTCGATTGCTATGGTGGGGTTCCGGGGTTGATTCATGGAGTGCGCTCTGGCCCTCCCACCCTCCAATGTCCAAGGCGGGGGACCGGGGTTGCTCCCTGGCCTGTGCTCTGGCCCTTCCGCCCTCGATCGCCATTCTGGGGTTCCGAAGTTGCTGCCTGGCTGTCGGTCTGGCCCTCCGGCCCTTCGATCACCATGGCGATCACCAGAAACAGGCCAGCCAGCAACCCAGGCACCCGGGAGTCTGCGGTTGCTGCCTGGCCTGCAACACCGCACTCCCACACTCCAATTGACATGGCGATCGAGGGATGCGGGCAATCCCACCCTTCAGTTACCATGTTGGGGGTCCGAATTTGCTGCCTTTCCTGCAACACCCACCTCAGATCACCATGGCAATCAAGGAAGGCAGGCCCTCCCGACTTTTGTTTGCCATGATGGGGGTCTGGGGTTGATGCCTGGCCTGCGCTCTGGCCCTCCCACCCTCGATCGCCATTGTGGGGATCCGGGGTTGCTGCGTGGCCTCCGACCTGGTCCTCCCGCCCTTCGATTCTCATGGCGATTAAGGGATGCAGGCCATCCTGCGTTTCAATTGCCATGTTGGGTGTCTAGGGTTGATGCCTAGCCTGCGCTCCGGCCAACCGCACTCCCATCACCAAAGCGTGGGTCTGGGGTTGCGGTCTGGGTTGTGCTCTGGCCCACCTGCTCTTTGATGGCCATGATGGGGGCTCGGGGTTGCTCCTGGCCTTTGCCCCGTCACTCCCGCACTTGGATTGCAATGGTGGGCATCAGGGTTGCTGCCTAGCTTGTGCTCTGGCCCTCCCATCCTATGATTGCCATGGCGATCGCCAGGAGCAGACCAGCCAGCAACCCTGTCACCTAGGGGTCCGCGGTTGCTGCCTGGCCAGCAACACAGCATTAGCACCCTCCAATCGCCATGGCGATCGAAGGATGCAGACCATCCCAACCTTCGATTGCGAAATTGGGGGTACACAGTTGAGGCCTGGCCTGCAACACCACCCTCCGATCGCCATGGCGATCGGGGGTGGCAGGCCCTCCCGTCCTTTGGTTCCCATGGTGGGAGTCGGTGGTTGATGCCTGGCCTGAGCTCTGGCCCTGCCGCCCTCGGATGCGGGGGTCCAGGGTTGCTGCCTCTCCTGCGCCCTGACCCTCCCGCACTTTGATTGCCATGGTGGTGGTCCGCGGTTGCTGCCTGTCCTCCACTCTGTCCCTCCCGCCCTCCGATCGACATGGCGATCGCCGGAAACAGACTAGCCCGTAACCGAAGCATCCGCGGGTCCACGTTTGCTGACTGGTGTGCAACACCGCCCTCCAGCATTCTGATCACCATGACAACCCAGGGATGCAGGCAATCCCGCCCTAAAATGCCATGGTGGGGGTCCAAGGTTGATGCCTGGCCTGCGCCTCGGCCCTCCCACCCTTTGATTGCCATGGTGGGGGTCCGGGGTTCATGCATGACCTGCTCTCTGGGCCTCGCACTTTCCAATGGCCATGGTGGGGGTCCGGGGTTGCTTCCTGGACTGCGCTCCTGCCCAACCGCATACGATCGCCATGGTGTGGGTCTGTGGTGGCGTCCTGGCCTGCACTCCGGCCCTCCCACCTATGATCACCATGGTAGGGTTCTGGGGTTGCTGCCTGGCCTGCTCCTGGGTGTTCCCGCTCTTTGATTGCCATGGCGGGTGTCCGAGGTTGCGGGCTGGGTTGCCCCCCTTCCCTCCTGCCCTCGATCGCCATGGTGGGGGTTCTGGATTGCTGCCTGGCCTGCGCCCCGGCCACCCTGCCCTTCGATTGTTATGGTGGGGTTCGGGGTTGATTCATGGAGTGCGCTTTGGCCCTCCCACCCTCCAATATCCAAGGTGAGGGTCCGGGGTTGCTCCCTGGCCTGTGCTCTGGCCCATCCACCCTAGATCGCCATGCTGGGGTTCCGAAGTTGCTGCCTGGCTGTCGCTCTGGCCCCTCGCCCTTCGATCGCCATGGCGATCGCCAGAAAAAGGCCAGCCAGCAACCCAGGCACCAGGGAGTCCCCGGTTGCTGCCTGGCCTGCAGCACCGCACTCCCACACTCCAATCAACATGGCGATCAAGGGATGCGGGCAATCCCGCCCTTTGATTGCCATGTTGGGGGTCCGCGGTTGCTGCCTGTCCTGCTACACCCCCCTCCGATCGCCATGGCAATCTAGGGAGGCAGGCCCTCCCGAATTTCGTTTGCCATGGTGGGTGACCTGGGTTGATGCTGGCCTGCGCTCTGGCCCTCCTGCCCTCGATCGCCATTTTGCGTGGCCTCCGATCTATTCCTCCTGCCCTTCAATTCTCATGGCGATCAAGGGATGCAGGCCATCCTGCGTTTCGATTGCCATTTTGCCTGTCTAGGGTTGATGCCTAGGCTGTGATCCGGCCAACCGCACTCCCATCACCAAAGCGTGGGTCCGGGGTTGCAGCCTGGGTTGCGCTCCGGCCCACCCGCACTTTGATGGCCATGGTGGGAATCCGGGTTGCTGCCTGGCTGCGCTCTGGCCCTCCTGCCCTCTGCCTGTCCTGCGCCCAGGGTTGCTGCCTGTCCTCTGCTCAGGTCCTCCCGCCCTTCGATTGCCATGGTGGTGGTCCGCGGTTGCTGCCTGTCCTACGCTCTGTCCGTCCCACCCTCTGATCGACATGGCTATAGCCGTAAACAGACCAGTCAGCAATCCCAGCATCTGGAGTCCATGGTTGCTGAGTGGCATGCAACACCGCCCTCCAGCCCTCCGATCGCCATGGCGATCCAGGAATGCAGGCAATCTGCCCTAAGATTACCATGGCGGATGTCCTCCAGTGCTGCGTGGCCATGGTGGGGGTCCGGGGTTAATGCATGGCATGCGCTGTGACCCTCCCACCATTCGATGACCATGGCGAGGTTCGGGGTTGCTGCCTGGCCTGTGCTCTGGTCCTCCTGCCTAGGATCGCCATGGTGGGCATCCTGGGTTGCTGCCTGGCTTGTGCTCCGGCCCTCCCTCCCTCGATTGCCATGGTGGGGGTCCGGGGATGCTGCTTGGCCAGAGCCCCAGCCCTCCTGCCCTTTGATTGCCATGGCGGGGGTCCGAGGTTGTGGGCTGGGTTGCGCTCCTTCCCTCCTGCCCTCGATCGCCATGGTGGGGATCTGGGGTTGCTGCGTGGCCTCAGCACCGGCTCTTCTGCCCTTCGATTGCTATGGCGATCGAGGGATGTAGGCCATCCCTCCCTTTGATTGCCATGGTTGGTGTCATGGGTTGATGCCTGGCCTGCGCTCCGACCCTGCTGCCCTCGCATCACCATGGCAGGGGTCCGGGGTTGCTGCCTGGCCTGTGCTCTTACCCTCCCCCTCTCCGTTGGATATGGTGATTGTTGGAAGGAGATTAGCCACCAACACCAGCATCCGGGGGTCTGCGGCTGCTGACTGGTGTGCAACACCCCACTTCCGCCCTCCGATTGCCATGGCGATTGATGGATGCATGCCACCCCGGCTTTTGATTGCCATGGTGGATGTCAACAGTGCAGCCTGGCCTGTGCCCCGGCCCTCCCGCCCTTTGATTGCCATGGCGGGGTTCTGGGGTTGCAGCCTGGCGTTCAACACGGCCCTTCTGCCCTCCTATAGCCATGGCGATCGAGGGTTGCAGGCCATTCCTCTGTTCGTTTGCTATGTTGGGGGTCCAGGGTTGCTGCCTGGACTGAGCCTTGGCCCTCCTGTCCTCCGATCGCCATGGTGGCGGTCCACGGTTGCTGCCTGGCTTGCACCCCAGCCATCCCATCCTCAATTGCCATGGTGAGGGTCCGGGGTGGATGCATGGCCTGCGTCCCGGCCCCGCCCCCCCTTCGATTGCCATGGCAGGGGTCCAGGGTTGCAGCCTGAGTTGTGAGCTGGCCCTCCCGCCCTCCGATCCCGATGGCGATCGCCGGAAGCCGGCCAGCCAGCAACCCTGGCACTGGGGTTCCTGGGTTGCTGCCTGGCTTGCAACACCACACTCCCGTTCTGCGATCGCCATGGCGATCGACAGGCACAATCTCGCCCTTCAGTTGCCACGTGTGATGCCTGGGCTGTGCTCCGGCACTCCCATCATTTTATTGACATGTTGGGGGTCCGGGGTTGATGCCTGGGCTGCGCTCCGGCCATCCTGCCCTTCAATCGCCATGGTCAGGGTCTGTGGTTGGTGCCTCCCTTGCACCCTTGGTGTCCTGCCCTCTGATGGCCATTGTTGGGACCACAGTTGCTGCCTGGCCTGGGCCTCGGACCTCCCGCATTTTGATTACCATGGTGGGGGTCCGTGTTGATGAAAGGCCTCTGATCTGGCCCTCCCCCTCTCCAATCGACATGGCATTCGCCGGAAGCAGGCCAGCCACCAACCCCACACCCGAGGTTCCGGGGTTGCTGCATGGCCTGCAACACCACCCTCCCACCCTCCGATGGCCATGGAAATCGAGGGACGCAGGCCATCGCACCCTCATTTGCTGGATGAGGCTCCGGTGTTGATGCATGGCCTGCGCTCTGGCCCTCCCGCCCTCGATCGCCATTGTGGGGATTCCGGGGTTGCTGCGTGGCCTCCGACCTGGTCCTCCTGCCCTTCGATTCTCATGGCGATCAAGGGATGCAGGCCATCCCACGTTTCGATTGCCATGTTGGGTGTCTAGGGTTGATGTCTAGCCTGCGCTCCGGCTAACCGCACTCCCATTGCCTAAGCGTGGGTCCGGGGTTGCAGCCTGGGTTGCACTCTGGCCCTCCTGCTCTCTGATCGCCATGGCGTTTGCCAGGAGCAGACCAGCCAGCAACCCCAGCACCCTGGGGTCCGTGGTTGCTCTCTGGCCTGCAACACAGGACTCCTGCCCTCCGATACCCATGGCGATCGAAGGATGAAGACTATCCCGACCTTCGATTGCCATATTGGGGGTCCACGGTTGCTGCCTGGCCTTCAACACCCCCCTCCAATCACCATGGCGATCAAGAGAGGCAGGCTCTCCTGCCTTTTGGTTCCCATGGTGGGGGTCTGGTGTTGATGCCTGGCCTGTGTTCTGCCCCTGCTGCTCTCGATTGCCAGGGCGGGGGTCCGTGGATGCTGCCTGTCCTGCACCATGTCCCTTCCGCCCTCTGATCGCCATGGCGGGAGTCTGGGGTTGATACCTGGCTTCCGCCTCGGCTCTCCGGCCCTTTGATTTCCATGGAGATTAAGGGATGCAGGCCATCCCGCCCTTCGATTGCCATGTTGGGCATCTGCGGTTGCTGCCTGGCCTGCAACACCGCCCTCCAATCGCCATGGCAATCCTGGAGGGCAGGCCCTCCAGCCCTTCAGTTGCCATGGTGGGGGTCGGTGGTTGATGCCTGGCCTGCGCTCTGGCCCTGCCGCCCTCGAATGCCATTGCCGGGGTCCAGGATTGCTGCCTGTCCTGCGTCCAGACCCTCCCGCCCTTCGATCGCCATGGTGGTGGTCCGCGGTTGCTGCCTGTCCTACGCTCTGTCCGTCCCACCCTCTGATCGACATGGCTATAGGCATAAACAGACCAGCCAGCAATCCCAGCATCGGGGGTCCATGGTTACTGAGTGGCATGCAACACCGCCCTCCAGCCCTCCGATCGCCATGGCGATCCAGGAATGCAGGCAATCTGCCCTAAGATTACCATGGCGGATGTCCTCCAGTGCTGCGTGGCCATGGTGGGGGTCCGGGGTTAATGCATGGCATGCGCTGTGACCCTCCCACCATTCGATGACCATGGCGAGGTTCCGGGGTTGCTGCCTGGCCTGTGCTACGGCTCTCCCGCATAGGATCGCCATGGTGGGCATCCTGGGTTGCTGCCTGGCTTGTGCTCCGTCCCTCCCTCCCTCGATCACCATGGTGGGGGTCCGGGGATGCTGCTTGGCCAGAGCCCCAGCCCTCCTGCCCTCGATTGCCATGGTGAGGGTCCAGCGTGGATGCATGGCCTGCACTCTTACCCTCCCGCCCTCCAATGGACATGGCAATCATTGGAAGGAGACCAGCCACCAACACCAGCATCCGGGGGTCCGCGGTTGCTGACTGGCCTGCAGCAGCGCCCTTCTGCCCTCTGATCACCATGGTGATCGATGGATGCATGCCATCCCAGCTTTTGATTGCCATGGTGGATGTCAACGGTGCAGCCTGGTCTGCGCCCCGGCCCACCCGCACTTTGATTGCCATGGCGGGGTTCTGGAGCTGCTTCCTGGCCTGCGCTTCGGCCTTTTCTCCTACGATCGCCATGGTGGTGGTCCCAGGATACTGCCTGGCCTGCTCTCTGGCCCTCCCACATAGGATCTCCATGGTGGGTGTCCTGGCTTGCTGCCTGGTCTGCGCTCTGGCTGTGCCACCTATGATCGCCATGGTGGGGGTGCGGGGTTGCAGCCTGGCCTTCAACATGGCCCTTCTGCCCTCCTATAGCCATGGCGATCGAGGGTTGCAGGCCATTCTGCCCTTTGAATGCTATATTGGGGGTCCAGGGTTGCTGCCTGGCTTTGCCCCGGCCCTCCCGCCCTCAATTGCCATGGTGGGGGTCCGGGGTTGCGGCCTGAGTTGTGAGCTGGCCCTCCCGCCCTCTGATCGCCATGGCAATCGCAGGAAGCGGGCCACCCAGCAACCCTGGCACTGGGGTTCCTGGGTTGCTGCCTGGCCTGCAACACCACACTCCCGTTCTCTGATTGCCATGGTGATCGACGGGAACAATCAATCCAGCCCTTCAATTGCCATGTTGGGGGTCCAGGTTTGATGCCTGGGCTGTGCTCCGGCCCTCCCGCCATTCGATTGACATGGTGGGGGTCCGGGGTTGATGCCTGGGCTGCGCTCCAGCCATCCCGCCCTTCAATCGCCATGATCAGGGTCCGCGGTTGGTGCCTCCGTTGCGCGCTTGGCTTCCTGCCCCCTGATGGCCATTGTTGGGGCCGCAGATGCTGCCTGGCCAGTGCCTCAGCCCTCCCGCATTTCGATTGCCATGGTGGGGGTCTGTGTTGATGAATTGCCTGTGATCTGGCCCTCCCCCTCTCTGATCGACATGGCAATTGCCGGAAGCAGGCCAGCAAGCAACCCCGCACCCGGGGTTCCGGGGTTGTTGCATGGCCTGCAACACCACCCTTCCACCCTCCAATGGCCATGGCAATCGAGGGACGCAGGCCATCCCGTCCTTTGATTGCCGGGTGAGGCTCCAGTGTTGATGCATGTCCTGCACCCCGGCCATCCCACCCTTCGATGCCATGGTGGGGGTCCGTGGTTGCTGCCTGGCCTGCAACACCCGCCTCTTATCACCATGGCGAACAAATGAGGCAGGCCCTCCCGCCTTTTGGTTGCCATGGTGGGAATCAGGTGTTGATTCCTGGCCTGCGTTCTGGCCCTTCCTCCCTTGATTGCCATGGCGGGGGTCCGCGGACGCTGCCTGTCTGGCACCACGGTCTTTCCGCTCTCTCATCACCATGGTGGGTGTATGGGGTTGATGCCTGGCCTGCGCTCTGGCCCTCCAGCCTTCAATCGCCATGGTGGGGATCTGGCATTGCTTCCTAGGCTCTGCTCCGGCTCTCCCGTCGTACTATTGCCATGGCGATCAAGGAATGCAGGCCATCCCGCCCTTCGATTGCCATTTTGGGGGTATGCGGTTGCTGCCTAGCCGGCAGCACCGTACTCCTGCATTTTGATCGCCATGGCGATCGAAGGATGGGGGCCATCCTGCCCTTCGATTGTCATGTTGGGGCCCTGGGTTGCTGCTGGCCTGCAATACTGCCCTCCGATCGCCATGGCGATCAAGGGAGGCAGGCCCTCCCGCCATTCAATTGCCATGACAGGGGTCCGGGGTTGCGGCCTGTGTTGCACGCTGGCCCTACTGCCCTCCGATCGCCAAGGTGATCGCCGGAAGCCAGCCAGCCTGCAACCACATCACTGGGGGTCCTCGGTTGCTGCCAGGCCTGCAACACCGCCCTCCCGCCCTACAATCGCCATGGTGGATATCCGCGGGTGCTGCCTGGCCTATGCCCCGGCCCTCCAGCCATTCGATTGCCATGGTGGGGGTTCGAGGTTGATGCATGGCATGCGCTGTGGCCCTCCTAACCTTCAATGGCCATGAAGGGGTTCAGGGGTTGCTTTCAGGACTGTGCTCTGGCCTTCCCGCCTACGATCGCCATGGTGGGCATACTGGGTTGCTCACTGGCCTGTTCTCCATCCCTCCTGCCCTCGATCGCCATGGTGGGGGTCAGGGATTTCAGCCTGGCCTTAGCCCCGGCCCTCCTTCCCTTTGATTGCCATGGCATGGGTCCGAGGTTGTGGGCTTGGTTGCGCCCCTTTCCTCCCGCCCTTGATCGCCATGGTGGGGTTCAGGGGTTGATGCCTGGCCTGCGCTCTGGCCCTCCCGAGCTCCTATCCACATGGTGATCGCTGGACGCAGGCCAGCCAACAACCACGGCACCCAGGGGTCCTCGGTTCGTGCCTGGCCTGGATACCACCCTCCCACACTCTGATCCCAATGGCAATCGAGGGACGCAGGCCATCCCACCATTCGATTGCCATGGTGGGGGCCCACGGTTGCTGCCTGGCCTGTGCACCAGCCCTCCAGCCCTCTGATTGCCATGGTGGGGTTCCGGGTTGATGCATGGCATGCGCTCTGGCCCTCCAGCTCTCCGAAAAATCGACATGGTGATCACCGGAAGTAGATCAGCCAGGAAACCAGGCACAGAGCGTCTGCGCTTGCGGCCTGGACTGCAACAACACCCTCCCAGCCTCGATCGCCATGGTGGAGGTCCGTGGTTGATGCCTGAACTGTGCTCTGGCCCTCCCGATCTCTGATCACCATGGCAATCTCCGGAAACAGGCCAGCCAGCAACCCCAGCAACCTGGGTTCTGAGGTTGCTGACTGGCGTGCAACACCGCTCTCCCGCCCTCCGATCACCATGAGGATCCTGGGATGCAGGCAATGTGCCCTAGGTTTGCCATGATACTTGTCCATGGTTGATGCCTGGCCTGTGTGCCGGCCCTACCGCCCTTTGATTGACATGGTGGGGGTCCGGGGTTGATGCATGACCTGCTCTCTGGCCCTCCCACACTCCAATGGCCATGGCGGAATTCCGGGGTTGTTTCCTGGACTGCGCTCCTGCCCAACTGCCTATGATTGCCATGGGGTGGGTCCGTGGTGGCTGCCTGACCTGCGCTCCAGCATCCCCGCCTACGATCGCCATTGTGGGGGTCTGGGGTCACTGTCTGGCCTGCGCTCCGGCTCTCCCGCCCTCGATAGCCATTGTGTGGCTCCGTGGTTTCTGCCTATTCTGCAACACAGCACTCCCGCCATCCGATCACCATGGCCATCGCGGGATATGGGCCATCCCGCCATTCGATTGCCCTGGTGGGAGTCTGGGGTTGCTGTCTGGCCTGCGCTCCGACCCTCCCACCCTTGAACGCCATGATGGGGATCCAGGGTTGCTGCATGGCCTCCGCTGTGCATCATCCGCCCCTCGATTGCCATGGCAATCAAAGGAAAAGGCCATCCCGCCAATCGATTGGCATGTTGGGTGTCCGTGGTTGCTACCTGGCCTGAAACACTGCACTCTCGCCTTCTGATCACCATGGATATTCAGGGACGCAGGCCATCCCTCCCTTTGATTGCCATGTTGGGATTCTGTGGTTGCGGCCTGGGCTGCAACACCGCCCTCCGATCGCCAGCCATGGGAGGCAGGCACACCCGCCTTTCGGTTGCCAAGGTGTGAATTCGCGGTTGCTGCCTGGCCTCCGCCTGGGTTCTCCCGCACTTCGATTGCCATGGCGATCAACGGATGGAGGCCATCCTGCCCTTCGATTGCCATGTTGGGGCCCGTGGTTGTTGCCTGGCCTGCAACACCGCCATCCAATTGCCATGACGATCAAGGGAGGAAGGCCCTCCCGCCCTTTGGTTGCCATCGTGGGGGTCGGGGGTTGATGCCTGGCCTGCGCTCTTGCCCTGCTGCCCTCGATTGTCATGGCGGGGTCCAAGGTTGGTGCCTGTCCTCTGCCCAGGCCCTCCTGCCCTTCGATTGCCATGGTGGTGGTCCGCGGTTGCTGCCTGTCCTGCGCCTTGTCTCTCCCGCCCTCCAATCAACATGGCTATCGCCGGAAATAGACCAGCCAGCAACCCCAGCATCCGGTGGTCCGCGGTTGCTGAGTGGTGTGCAACATCACCCTCCTGCCCTCCGATCGCCATGACGATCCAGGGATGCAGGCAATATGCCCTAAGATTGCCATGGTGGATGTCCGCGGATGTAGCATGGCCTGCACCCCGGCACTCCAGCCCTTCGATTGCCATGGTGAGGGTCAGGGGTTGATGCATTGCATGCGCTGTGGCCCTCCCAAACTCCGATGTCCATGGTAGGGTTCTGGGGTTGCTTCCTGCTCTGTGCTCCAGATCTCCCACCCTCGATCGCCATTGTGGGTGTCCTGGGTTGCTGACTGGCCTGTGCTCTGGCCTTCCTACCCTCGATGGCCATGGTGAGGATCCGGGGATGCAGCCTGGCCTGCGCCCCTGCCCTCTCACCCTTTGATTGCCATAGTGGGGGTCCATGGTGGCTGCCTGACCTGTGCCCCGGCCCTCCCGCCCTCCGATCAACATGGTGGGGGTCCGGGGTTGATGCCTGGGTTGCGCTCCAGCACTCCCGCCCTTTGATTGCCATGGTGGGGGTCCGTGGTTGATTCATTGCGTGCATTCTGGCCTCCCGCCCTCCAATGTCCATGGCGGGATTCCGCAGTTGCTCCCTCACTTATGCTCTGGCCTTTCTGCCCTCGATCGCCATGCTTCGGTCCGGAGTGACTGCCTGGTTTGCGCCCTGGCCCATCCGCCCTCCGATCGCCATGGCGATTCCTGGAAGAAGGCCAGCCAGCAACCCGGCACCCTTTGGTCCGCGGTTGCAGCCTGGCCTGAAACAACGCACTCCTGCCATCTGATTGCCATGGCGATCAAGAGAGGCACGCCCACTCGCCTTTTGTTTGCCTGGTGGGGGTCGGCTGATAATTCCTGGCCTGCGTTCTGGCCCTCCTGGCTTCAATCGCCATGGTGGGGGTCCAGGGTTGATGCCTGGCCTGCGCTCTGGCCTTCCCGCCCTCGATCGCCATGGTTGGGATCCGGGGTTGCTTCCTGGCCTCCGCCCCGTCTATCCTGCCCTTTGATTGCCATGGCAATCAAGGAAGGCAGGCCCTCCTGTCCTTCTGTTGCCATGGTGGGGGTCGGGGGTTGATGCCTTGCCTGTGCTCTGGCCCTGTCGCCCTCGATTGCCATGGTGGTGGTCTTTGTTGCTGCCTGTTCAGCGCTGTCTCTCCCGCCCTCCGATCAACATGGCGATTGCCAGAAGCAGACCAGCCTGCAACCAAAGCATCTGGGGTTCTGCGGTTGCTGACTGGCGTGCAGTACCGCCCTCCCGCTCTCCGATTGCCATGGCGACCCAGGGATGCAGGCAATTCCGCCTAAGATGCCATGTTGCTGGTATGTGGTTGATGCATGGCCCCGGCCCCGCCGCCCCCCCCTTTTGATTGCCATGGTGGGGGGTCCTGGATTGATGCATGACCTGCTATCTGGACCTCGCATTTTCTGATGGCCATGGCGGGGGTCCGGGATTGCTTCCTGGACTGCGCTCCTGCCCAACTGCCTACGATAGGTATGGTGAGGGTCCTTGGTGGCTGCCTGGCCTGCAATACTGCCCTCCCGCCCGCAGTTCGCCATGGCAATCGAGGCACGCAGGCCATCCCGCCCTTCGATTGCCATGTTGGGGGTCCAGTGTTGATGCCTAGTCTGTGCTCTGGCCCGCACTCCTTCCCATCGCCATGACGGAGGTCCGGGGTTGCGGCCTGGCCTGTGCCCGGACCCTCTGTGAGACCCCGAAATGGGACCCTCACTCTGTCCTGCAGACGGACGACAACCCCAATCAACCTTAGGAGACGTTACTTGATGCAAACCGCAAGAGGTTTTATTCCAGCGCGCTGGGGCTCAACTCGAAACTCACGCAGGAGCGGAGTTGGGCCCCGAGCAGAGAGTTTTCCAGATATTTATAGCAAAAATTACACGTTGGGGAGGGGTTGCATGCAGGAGGGAGTAAGGAGAACAAAGAAATTCCAAATGGCTTGATAGGGCGTGAAATTCACTCCTCACTCCTGCCTGGTATTTTTACAACCTGCTTATCTCAATGGTTGGCTATCTCCAGGGACAGCCCCAAGGCCTGTGCTCCCCCTGTTCCTGTCTGTAGCGGGGGAAGCCTGGGAAGTTTGTGTGGCTTGTAGCATCTCTGATTCTTTCATTCCCCCATTTGCTTTTTGGCAAGTTCTAATCATAGAACTTCTGTCTCTAAACCTTCTCCTTTGAAACTATCTCCCTGGCGGAGAGACTGGTATTGCTGTCTGAGCACTAACACTTGCACAGCGCTTATTCTTTCTCTGATAAAGATGACCAGCCGGTTTAGGATACAGGGCCCAAGTGTAAAAATTAAAAACAGTATAGCAATAAATGTCTTATTCAAATAAAAAGAAATGCCATTTCATTGGCCCCTGTTTCTCTCCTAAGCCCTTATGGTATTTGGGAGGGAAGGAGTTTTATGGATTTTTTATTGCCATTAACTTCCTTCCATCTGTTATGCCCAGATTTCAAGATCCCCAAGGAAACCACACCAGGGAACTGGCCTGTCCGATGCAAAAGCAGAGGGTCTCTTATACAAGCTCGCTTGGTCCCCCCGTTGCCTCCATCACTGGGTGCAAGAGAGAGCCCGGAGTTCCAAGAGAACAAAGAATTTATAGGGCTTGGGGCCGGGGGTTGGGGCAGGGTGCAGCTAGGGTCTGGTTACACAAAGAAAGGGGAGGTGGCCAGCATACTTTTGGCCTTGGGCTAGTTTCCCCCTCCTTTCCATTGGCCGATACACCCTGAAGCTTTTTTCTTGGAAGAGGGGTTAAGGACACAGCCATCAGTCCGGCTATGTCCTTTCATTCCCACCTTGTCTTGGAACTTCTGGCTCAATCATAAGACGGACTGCATTTCTATTCCACCGTCGCTAGAGGCCCGTACTGGGCACACAGACCTATCAACTGAACTATTCTTATAAGCTTAACAAATGGTCCGGTGGAAGGGAAAGAAACCATTTTAGCTTTAACAACTTCTATTGAAATAGGATTTTCTTCTTAAAATTCCTCCATGGCTATCAAAAAGCCAAATCAAGATTAATTTATGTACTGTCCTGATGTTTGCATAAACACAACAAGAATGGTAACTGACTACCTTTGCTGGAATTTCATCGTTGAACCTTAATGTGCCCCGCAGGGCCAGGAAGCCAAGCCATCCAGCTGCCATCAGGCCTGCCTGCAGTATCTGCTGAGTTAGGTGAATCCTTCACCTGTAGCAACTCCACCTGAGCCCACGCTCCAGGCTTTAAGGCCCATCTCAGTAGCCCTCCTACTTGTTGCGGCCCAGAGTGTGTGGGGGTTCCGCAGGGATGCAGAGGCATCTTTACTGCTCCCCTTCTACTCTTACCAACCGCCAGTGATGGTAGGGCATAGGCCTGACACTCCAGCGCCAGCCATCTTCAGGGCTCCTAAGCAGGATACCAGGTTTTCTTCGTGGTCTTAGTGGCTTCAAGTCTTTAGAGTTCAGACAGGGCTCTTTAAAACATGATACTCCAGTCAAAGTTTTCTGTTAATAACACCGCTATTAGAAACCAGTCTTACTGTATCCATGCAAAGCCTGATGTTTGCCATGACTTATTTAGCATTGCCAAATTTCAGAGGAATTATATAAGGAGAAAAACATACTGACCTGATATGCTTCAAGATCTTCTGATTTTCCTTGCCAGTCCCTTTTCATGGACTCTTCAGAGTAATATAACTGTCTTCAAATGGCAAGAAGAAATTTATAATATGTCTACATTTAAATAGATAGTTAAAGCTCCCCTGTAGTAGGGCTTCCCTCACTTGACTTGTTTTCTCAGAATGGACTAAAGGAGCTCTATTTCCTTACAGGGTCTCACATGTCATAGGACCTCACAGGGTCTGTAATTCCTGTAACAGAGGGCTACTATTTACTCCTTTATTACTTCCTTCTGTTCTAAACAGGCCTTCCCCAGTTTCCTACAGTTGAGTTTTGTACCACCATGGACATGGTCACACAGGCCTGAAAGACAGTATGCAGGCTGCCAACTGTTAACTGTCTCTTAATAGAGACCAAAACCTGATGGGTATTCTTCTTTGCCAGGTTAGGCACCTGCCCTCTTGGCAGCTAGACATCCTTTACTTTTGGGGTTCACCCACATAGTCCCTTTCCAGGACAGTTAACATATGGCCATAACAATGGCCTTTAATATGGGAAACTGAACACTTGCCAGTTACTCCCAGAGACTATCAAGGACTGTAGACCAACATAGGTCTACAGCAACTGCTGACAGCTACATTCAAACCTGCAAGAGAATCAAAGGTTAATACAACATGTTAATATAATGAAACATAATATTGGCACCATGGCCACTTCAGGCAGCTAAATCCTCCACTACTAACCATGAGATATGGCAGGGCTATACAAACATTTTAGGGAGGTGGCTAAAGTCCACTCTTTGACCTTTCTATATAAGGTAAAATTGTCCTTGTCTTTCTGAAGCCATGTCTATGAAGATGCAGGCATCATCTGAGTCTATTATACAATTTTCTGCAGGTATAGTCCTTTTCAAGTTGGGGTGAGTCCTGGGGTCGTGAACTTCTTTACCCACACCGAGTCCCCAGGCTGGAAAGGATGTACAGAGTCTGAGGTGGCACTGGCAGGACATCTCGAACAAGCTTATGGATGGCTTGTAATTTCTGTAAGAGATCACGTCCAAGTAAGGGTACAGGCATTCTGGCATGACTAGAAACGAATGAGTTACCGTGTTCTTTCTGAGGTCCACAGTCCTCTTTGATGTCCAAGGAAAAAGGCAGTTTGTCCGGTGGCTCTTAGGACTGGTGTCTTCTTAGATGTTACTGGTCCCATTGGCTCTGTCAAGACTGAATAGGTTGCTCCAGAATATACCAGAAAATTAACCGGGGATTCTATTTATCTACAAATAATTACACTTAAGTAGACATATAAACATCAAATAAACATCCACATTTACACCTTTTCAGTGAACAAGTACTTTTACAGTCTTGGGAAGTTTGGCAGATAACAGGAACACTGCCCAAGTCCCCTGATGGGGGCCTGACAAGAACAGATGTGGGAGCCTTTGGCTGGGGGTATAAAGTCTCCATTCTTTCTCTCTCAGCACTGCTAAGGACAGGATCATTGGAGAGGTCTCTTTACCTAGGCAAGGCTGTGCTGAGCCATCTGGGGCAAGAGTGGTTTCTGCTTCCATTTTGGCTAAAAGGTCTCTGTCCATTAGAGGGACCAGGTCAACTGGTAAATATAGGAATTCATGAACCCCCTGATGGCTGCCTAACTGACATCGGCGGGGTGGCAGAACAGTCTGCAGCTGTGGTACCATACCGGTAGCTCCAATAAAGGTGACTTCCTGTCCGGAGAGGGAGCTACCTTCTGAGTAACTACCGAGTGCTCTGCCGCTGTATCCATCATAAAGTTCCCAGTCTGGCCCCCAATCTTCATTTTGACCATCGGCTCATGGGGGCCCAGTTGGAAAGAGCCCAGTCTGTCCTAGTCAGAGTCAGCTGTTGCCAGTCGGAGGAGGTCTGCCTCAGGCGGCTCTGGCCAATAGCGGCTGGGTGGTTTGGATGGCCTTGCCAGCTTCTTCTGGCCTGCTACTAAACTTTACTCTGTCCCTTTTACACATGCAGCTTTGACTTCCCACCAGTCCCCTTTGTGGCAAAGCAACAACCAGGTCTCTTCCAATGGAGTGCACTGGAAGGGGATATTAGCCCCTCCTCTTCCAGCAGCAACAGGTACTGAACCCTTTCAGTACATTTGCAAACAGGGAGCTTTCGCTAGCTCTATCTGCAGCTTTCCCTACTTCTCTCGCTGCTGCTTCTTCTTTCAGGGCTGCGGGCAGCTCAGGCATCCAGCCCCCCTTCTTTGACCTGGCTCTCAGGGGCTGAGTCTGCCTAGCAAACAGTTCTAAACTTCTAAATCACCAGGGCGGCTGTGGATTTCAGGTCTGTTTCTCCTCTGCCCTTCTCCTGGAAGTTTAGTTGTTTTTAATGTATTAGAATTCTTTATTCTTAGAAACCTTAATCTTTTAATGATTACCAAAAGTGAACAGTCAGCAATTTTAGATTAATATTTATGAACATATTTTAAAGTACTTTTACTCTAAAGATATACCTAGACCTTTTGTGATAAAACTAAGAACAGGTATCGGTCTGATTCAGCATTGGAGGGGTTAAAAGAATAAACCAGGGCAGAGAAAGACTGTGCTTACAGAAAACTTGTTGTGACCTTGAAGTTAGTTGATAATGCACCTGCTAACAGTCTGCAGCCAGTAACACCCCCCTTCTTTGTCTCAGCCCAAGACCGTTTCTTTCCCTTTTAAAAAATCTTTTTTAACATGTAATTAAGAACAGCAGGTTTAGTTTGTCCCGACCTCATGATGATTGGTGACGAGAGACAGACAAGGGAGGGGTGACCTGTTTTCACAGATTTTCACTCAGGTACCTGCCTGACCAAAGTTGTGGAGCCATACAAAGGAGAGGAGAGGGAAGGCCCCCTCCCTCCACACTCGCACACTTTCACCAGACATTCATTCAGCAAAGGCATTTAGCTACCACAACACACAGTTTTTCTCAATCAGTAACATTTTTAAGAATAACCTTCAAAAATGCAAGACATAAGTTTTTTATCATTTAAATTCAGTAAGCTTCAAGGTCCCAAGTTCTCAGCAGTTCTGGAAAAACCACACCTGAGGCTGGCAAGCAGGTTTGGCCCAGCCCTTGACCTTAAAATGACCATAATGCTTAAAGGAGTAGTTTGAGTCTGTCCCATAACGTCCGTCCAGTGAGTCCACAAAATCAAATAGAAACACAAACAACTAAAGGGCCCAAAGAAGTACAGCCTTCCAACAACACAAATAACAAAAATATTACAGACACGAGGAACCACTTACTCCACCTTGTCCGCCACAAACACGCAACAGAATCAAACGGGCGCGATCTCAATAACCCGATCAGCGCCCTTACCATAGGAGACTACCAGGCTTCCCTGGCTCTCCTCCACCCCTGGGGCGTCCCCCAGGGCTGCAACCTGTGGTCCTCTAGGCACGTCTACCGACCACTGTTCGGCCACTCTCACGAGTTGCTGAACGGCTGCCAAACCGAAAGCGAACGGCTGCCAAACCGAAAGCAAAAGCGCGCACTCAAATTCAGACCACTTGACAACCACAGGACAAAGACAAACAACTCGGGGTACCCCTTCTTACCTCCAAGGTCGGCTCCGCGGTTGAGGGGGTGGTCGTTAATCCCAGGTGAGCCCCCAAATGTGAGACCCCGAAATGGGACCCTCACTCTGTCCTGCAGACGGACGACAACCCCAATCAACCTTAGGAGACGTTACTTGATGCAAACCGCAAGAGGTTTTATTCCAGCGCGCTGGGGCTCAACTCGAAACTCACGCAGGAGCGGAGTTGGGCCCCGAGCAGAGAGTTTTCCAGATATTTATAGCAAAAATTACACGTTGGGGAGGGGTTGCATGCAGGAGGGAGTAAGGAGAACAAAGAAATTCCAAATGGCTTGATAGGGCGTGAAATTCACTCCTCACTCCTGCCTGGTATTTTTACAACCTGCTTATCTCAATGGTTGGCTATCTCCAGGGACAGCCCCAAGGCCTGTGCTCCCCCTGTTCCTGTCTGTAGTGGGGGAAGCCTGGGAAGTTTGTGTGGCTTGTAGCATTTTTTATTCTTTCACCTCCAGCCCTTTGATTGCCATGGTGGAACTCCAAGGTTGCTGCCTGCCCTGCGCCCCAGCCCTCTCGCCCTTTGAATGCCAAGGGGGCGGTCCGTGGTGGATGTCTGGCCTCCGTTCTGGCCCTCCCTTCCTCCGATCACCAGGATAGGGGTCGGGGGTTGATGCCTGGGTTGCGTTCCAGCTCTCCTGCAATTCGATGGCCATGGTGGGTGTCCGGGGTTGATTCTTGGCCTGCGCTCTGGCCCTCCCGCCCTCCAATGTCCATGGCGGGGGTCTGGGGTTGCTCCCTGTCCTGTGCTCTGGCCATTCCTCCCTCGATCGCCCTGCTGGGGTTGTTTCTTGGCTTGTACTCTGGCCCTCCCACCCTCTGATCGCCATGGCAGTTGACGGAAGCAGGCCAGCCAGCAACCCCGGCACACAGAAGTCCGCGGTTGCTGCATGGCCTACAAAACCCCCCTCCAATCGCCATGGCGATCAAGGGAGGCTGGCCCTCCTGCCTTTCCGTTCCCATGGTGGGGGTCTGGTCTTGATGCCTGGCCTGCCTCCTGGCCCTGCTGCCTTCGATTGCCATGGCGGGGGTCCACGGATGCTGCCTGTCCTGTGCCACGTTCCTTCCGCCCACTGTTCGCCATGGTGGGGGTTTGAGGTTGATACCTGGCCTCTGCCTCGGCTCAACCGCCCTTCGATTGCCATGGCGATCAAGGGATGCAGGCCATCCCGCCCTTTGATTGCCATGTTGGGGTCTGCGGTTGCTGCCTGGCCTCCAACTCGGCACTCCCACCATTCGATCGCCATGGCGATCGAGGGATGGAGGCGATCCCACCCTTCGATTGCCATGTTGTGGCCCACAGTTGCTGCATGGCCTGCAACACCGCCCTTCGATCACCATGTTGATCCAGGGGGTCAGGTCCGCCCGCCCTCGGTTGCCATTGTGGGGGTCAGAGTTTGATGCCTGGCCTGTGCTCTGGCCCTGCCACCCTTGAATGCCATGGTGGGGGTCCAGGGTTGTTGCCTGTCCTGTGCCCAGGCCACCTGCCCTTCGATTGCCATGGTGATGGTCCGCAGTTGCTGCCTGGCCTACCACACCACCCTCCGATCGCCATGGCGATCAAGGGAGGCAGGCCCTCCCGCCATTTGATTGCCACGATGGGGGTCCAGGGTTGTGGCCTCAGTTGTGCGCTGGCCCTCCCACCCTCCAATAGCCATGGCGATTGCCTGAAGCTGGTCAGCCTGCAACCCTGGCACTGGGGGTCCTGGGTTGCTGCCTGGCCTGCAACACCACCCTCCCGCCCTACAATCGCCATGGTGGATATCTGTAGATGCTGCCTGGCCTGCGCCCCGGACCTCCAGCCATTTGATTGCTATGGTGGGGGTTCGAGGTTGATGCATGGCATGCACTGTGGCCCTCCCAACCTTCAATAGCCATGAAGGGGTTCCAGGGTTGCTTCCAGGCCTGTGCTCTGGCCTTCCCACCTACGATCACCATGGTGGGCATCCTGGGTTGCTGACTGGCCTGTTCTCTGGCCCTCCCACCCTTGATCGCCATGGTGGGTGTCATAGATTGCAGCCTGGCCTTAGCCCCGGCCCTCCTTCCCTTTGATTGCCATGGCATTGGTCCGAGGTTGTGGGCTGGGTTGTGCTCCTTCCCTCCCACCCTCAATCGCCATGGTAGGGGTCCAGGGTTGATGCCTGGCCTGCGCTCTGGCCCTCCCACCCTCCTATCCACATGGTGATCACCGGAAGCAGGCCAGCCAACAACCCCAGCACCCGGGGGTCCGTGGTTCATGCCTGGCCTGCAGTACCACCCTCCCACACTCTGATCCCCATGGTGATCGAGGGACACAGGCCATCCCGCCATTCGATTGTCATGTTGGGCGTCCAGGGTTGAGGCCTTGGCTGTGGCCGGCAAGCCCGCCATTCGATTGTCATGGTGGGGACCCACGGTTTCTGCTTGGCCTGTACCCATCCCTCCAGCCCTCCTATTGCCATGGTGGGGGTCCGGGGTTGATGCATTGCATGCGCTGTGGCCCTCCCAAACTCCGATGTCCATGGCAGGGTCCCGGGGCTGTTTCCTGGCCTGCGATCTGGCCCTCCCGCCTCTGATCGCCCTGATGGGTGTCCTGGGTTGCTGACTGGCCTGTGCCCCGGCCCTCCTGCCCTCGATAGCCATGGTGGGGGCCGAGGTTGAAGCCTGGGTTGCGCTACGTCCCTCCCGCCCTTCTTTGACCATGTTGGGGGTCCGGGGTGGCTGCCTGGCCTTGCCCAGGCACTCCCGCCATTTGGTTGCCATCGTGGGGGTCGGGGGTTGATGCCTGGCCTGCGCTCTTGCCCTGCTGCCCTCGATTGTCATGGCGGGGGTCCAAGGTTGGTGCCTGTCCTCTGCCCAGGCCCTCCCGCCCTTCGATTGCCATGGTGGTGGTCCACAGTTGCTGCCTGTCCTGCACCTTGTCTCTCCTGCCCTCCAATCAACATGGCTATCGCCGGAGAGACCAGCCAGCAACACCAGCATCTGGGGGTCCGCGGTTGCTGAGTGGCGTGCAACACCACCCTCCTGCCCTCCGATCGCCATGGCAATCCAGGGATGCAGGCAATCTGCCCTAAGATTGCCATGGTGGATGTCCGCAGATGCTGCGTGGCCTGCACCCCGGCACTGCAGCCCTTCTATTGACATGGTGGGGGTCGGGGGTTGATGCATTGCATGTGCTGTGGCCCTCCCAACCTCCGATGTCCATGGTGGGGTTCCGGCATTGCTTCCTGGCCTGCGCTCCAGCCCTGCCGTCTCCGATCGCCATGGTGGGTGCCCTGGGTTGCTGACTGGCCTGTGCTCTGGCCCTCCTACCCTCGATGGCCATGGTGGGGATCCGGGGATGCAGCATGGCCTGCTCCCTTGACCTTCCACCCTTTGATTGCCATAGTGGGGTTTCATGGTGGCTGCCTGACCTGTGCCCAGGCCCTCCCGCCCCCTGATCGACATGGTGGGGGTCCGGGGTTGATGCCTGGGTTGCGCTCCAGCACTCCCGCCCTTTGATTGCCATGGTGGGGGTCCGTGGTTGATTCATGGCGTGCATTCTGGCCCTCTCGCCCTCCAATGTCCATGGCGGGATTCCATGGTTGGTCCCTCGCTTATGCTCTGGCCTTTCTGCCCTCGATCGCCATGCTTTGGGTCCAGGGTGGCTGCCTGGCTTGGGCCCTGGCCCATCCACCCTCCAATTGCCATGGCAATCCCTGGAAGCAGGCCAGGCAGCAACCCGGCACCCAGGGGTCCGAGGTTGCAGCCTGGCCTGAAACAACGCACTCCCGCCCTCTGATCACCATGGCGATCAAGGGAGGCAGGCCCACACGCCTTTCCTTTGCCTGGTGGGGGTCGGCTGATGATTCCTGGCCTGCGTTCTGGCCCTCCTGGCTTCAATCGCCATGGTGGGGGTCCAGGGTTGATGCCTGGCCTGCGCTCTGGCCTTCCCGCCCTCGATCGCCATGGTGATGGTCTGCGGTTGCTGCCTGTTCAGCTCTCTGTCTCTCCCGCTCTCTGATTGACATGGCGATTGCCGGAAGCAGACCAGCCTGCAACCAAAGCATCTGGGGTTCTGCGGTTGCTGACTGGCGTGCAGTACCGCCCTCCCGCTCTCCGATTGCCATGGTAAGCCTGGGATGCAGGCAATTCCACCTAAGATGCCATGGTGCGGGTATGTGGTTGATGCCTGGCCCCGCCACCCCCCTCTTTGATTGCCATGGTGGGGGTTCTGGATTGATGCATTACCTGCTATCTGGGCCTCGCACTTTCTGATGGCCATTGCGGGGGTCCGGGGTTGCTTCCTGGACTGCGCTCCTGCCCAACTGCCTATGATCGCCATGGGGTGGGTCCGTGGTGGCTGCCTGACCTGCGCTCCGGCATCCCCGCCTACGATCGCCATTGTGGGGGTCTGGGGTCAATGTGTGGCCTGCGCTCCTGCTCTCCCGCCCTCCATAGCCATGGTGGGATCCGGGGTTGCTGCATAGCCTCCGCAGCGGCCCTCCCGCCTTTTTATTGCCATTGTGTGGCTCCGTGGTTTCTGCCTGTTCTGCAAAACAGCACTCCCGCCATCGATCACCATGGCCATCGCGGGATATGGGCCATCCCGCCGTTCGATTGCCCTGGTGGGAGTCTGGTGTTGCTGTCTGGCCTGCGCTCCGGCCCTCCTACCCTTGAACGCCATGGTGGGGATCCAGGGTTGCTGCATGGCCTCCGCTGTGCATCATCCGCCCCTCGATTGCCATGGCAATCAAAGGAAAAGGCCATCCCGCCAATCGATTGGCATGTTGGGTGTCCGTGGTTGCTACCTGGCCTGAAACACTGCACTCTCGCCTTCTGATCACCATGGATATTCAGGGACGCAGGCCATCCCTCCCTTTGATTGCCATGTTGGGCTTCTGTGGTTGCGGCCTGGGCTGCAACACCGCCCTCCAATCGCCATGGCGATCAAGGGAGGCAGGCGCTCCTGCATTTTGGTTGCCAAGGTGGGAATTCGCGGTTGCTACCTGGCCTCCGCCTGGGTTCTCCCGCACTTCGATTGCCATGGCGATCAACGGATGGAGGCCATCCTGCCCTTCGATTGCCATGTTGGGGCCCGCGGTTGTTGCCTGGCCTGCAACACCACCATCCGATTGCCATGACGATCAAGGGAGGAAGGCCCTCCCGCCTTTTGGTTGCCATCGTGGGGGTCGGGGGTTGATGCCTGGACTGCGCTCTTGCCCTGCTGCCCTCAATTGTCATGGCGGGGGTCCAAGGTTGGTGCCTGTCCTCTGCCCAGGCCCTCCTGCCCTTCGGTTGCCATGGTGGTGGTCCGCGGTTGCTGCCTGTCCTGCACCTTATCTCTCCCGCCCTCCGATCAACATTGCTATCGCCGGAAAGAGACCAGCCAGCAACCCCAGCATCCGGGGGTCCGCAGTTGCTGAGTGGCATGCAACACCACCCTCCCCCCTCCGATCGCCATGGTGATCCAGGGATGCAGGCAATCTGCCCTAAGATTGCCATGGTGGATGTCCGCGGATGCTGCGTGGCCTGCACCCCGGCACTGCAGCCCTTCAATTGCCATGGTGGGGGTCGGGGGTTGATGCATTGCCTGCGCTGTGGCCCTCCCAAACTCCGATGTCCATGGCGGGGTTCCGGGTTTGCTTCCTGGCCTGCGTTCCGGCCCTCCCGCCTCCGATCGCCATGGTGGGTGTCTGGGTTGCTGACTGGCCTGTGCTCTGGCCCTCCTACCCTCTATGGCCATGGTGGTGATCCGGGGATGCAGCATGGCCTGCGCCCCTGCCCTCCCACCCTTTGATTGCCATGGTTGGGGTCCGTGGTGGCTGCCTGACCAGTGCCCCGGCCCTCCTGCTCTCCGATCGACATGGCGGTAGCCCGAAGCAGGCCAGCCAGCGACCTCAGCAATGGGGTTTCTGGGTTACTGCCTGGCCTGCAACGCCTCCCTCCTGCCCTATGATCTCCATGGCGATCGAGGGATACAGGCAATCCCACAGTAAGATTGCCATGGTGGATGTCCACTGGTGCTGCCTGGCCTGCGCCCAAGCCCTCCTGCTCTTCGATGGCCATGGTGAGGGTCCGGGGTTGCTGCCTGGCCTGCGCCCCGGCCCTCCTGCCCTTCGATTGCCAGGTGGGGGTCAAGGGTTGATTCATGGCGTGCGCTCGGGTCCTCTCGCCCTCCAATGTCCATGGCGGGGGTCAGGGGTTGCTCCCTGCCCTGTGCTCTGGCCATTCCGCCCTTGATCGCAGTGCTGTGGGTCCAGGGTTGTTGCTTGGCTTCCGTTCTGACCCTGCCGCCCTTAATTGCCATGGCGGGGGCCAGGGTTGCTGCCTGTCCTACGCCCCGGCCCTCTTGCCCTCTGATCGCCATGGTGGAGGTTCGAGGTTGATGCCTGTCCTGCGCTCTGGCCCTCCCGGCCTCTGATAGCCATGGCGATTGCCAGAAGCAGGTCAGCCAGAAACCCAGGCAAGCAGGGGTTCTTCGTTGCTTCCTGCCCTTGCTCCAGACCTCCCGCCCTTCTATTGGCATGGTGTGGGTCCTGGCTGCTGCCTGGCCTGCGCCCTGGCCCTCACACCTTCGATTGCCATGGTGGGTTCCGAGGTTGATGCCTGGCCTGCGCTCCGGACCTACCGCCCTCGAACACAATGGTGGGCATCCAGGGCTGCTGCCTGGCCTGCGTTCTGGCCCTGCAGCCCTCCAATTGCCCTGGCGATCACCAGACACAGGCCAGTCAGCAACCCCCGACCCTGGGGGTCTGCAGTTGCTGTCTGGCCTGCAACACCGCACTCCGATCGCCATGGCGATCAAGGGTGGCAGGCCCTCCTGCCCTTCGGTTGCCATGGTGGGGGTCGGGGCTGATGCCTGCCCTGCCCTCTGGCCCTCCCTCCCTCGATTACCATGGTGTGGGACCGCGGTTACTGCCTGGCCTTTGCCCCGGCCCTCACACCCTCCGATCGCCATGGTGGAGGTCCGGGGATGCTGCCTAGCCTGTGCTCTGGCCCTCCCGCCCTCATTCGCCATGGTGGGGTCGAGGGTTGCTGCCTGGCCTGCGCACTGGCCCTCCTGCCCTCCAGCAATCTCCGGAAGGGGGCAAGCTAGCAACCCCGGCACCCGGGAGTCTAGGGTTGCTGCCAGGTCTGCAACCCCGCCCTCCTGCCCTTCCATCGCCATGGCGGGCATCCAGGGTTGCTGCCTGTTCCTACACTCTGGCCTTCCCGCCCTCTGATCACCATGGTGATCACCACAATCAGTCCAGCCAGCATACAAGGCACCCAGGGTTCTGCGGTTGCTGCCTGGTCTGTAAAACCGCCCACCAGCACTCCGATCGCCATGGCGATATAGGGACGCAGGACATCCTGCACTTACATTGCCATGGTGGGGGTCCTTGGTTGAAGAAAGGCCTGCGCTCTGGCTCTATCGACCTCCAGTGTCCATGGCAGGGTCATGGGTTGCTGCCTGCCCTGCGCCCTGTCCCTCCCCACCTTCGATTGCCATGGTGGGGGTCCAGGTTTGATGCATGGCCTGCTCTATGGCCCTCTCACCCTCCAATGTCCATGGTGGAGGTCTGTGGTTGTTGCCTTGCCTGCACCGCGGCCCTCACGCTCATCGATTGCCATGTTGGGGGTCCGGGGTTGATGCATGGCCTGCGCTCTGGCCCTCCCCACCCCCGACCGACATGGCGATCGCCGGAAGCAGGTCAGCCAGCAACCTCAGCACCCGGGGGTCCGGAACTGCTGCCTGGCCTGCAACACCGCCCTCCCACCCTGCAATTGCCATGGCAATCGAGGGACGCAGGTCAGCCCGCCATTCGATTGCCATGGTGAGGGTTTGGTGTTGAGGTATGGCTGGCGCTCTGGGCCTCTCAATCTCCAATTTCCATGGTGGGAGCCCAGAGTTGCTGCCTGGCCTGTCCACTGGCCCTCCCGTCCTCGTTCGCCATGGTGGGGGTCCGGGGTTTCTGCCTTGCTTGTGCTCTGTCCTTCCCGTCCTCCCATCATCATGGGGGGAGGGTCTGGAGTTGCTGCCTAGCCTGCGCTCTTGCCCTCCCGCCCTCCGGTCACCATGGCGATCGCCAGTAACAGGCCAGCCAGCAACCCCGGCACCTGGGTTTCTGCGGTTGCTGCCTGGCCTACACCACCCTCCTGCCTCCGATCGTCATGGCTATTGAGGGACTCAGGCCATCCCGCCCTTGGATTGCCATGGTGAGGGTCTGCGGATGCTGCCTGGCCTGCGCCCCAGCATTCCCGCCCTCGATCGCCATGGTCGGGGTCCGCGGTTTTAGCCTGGCCTGCGCCCCGGCCCTCCCGCACTCTAATCGACTTTGTAATCTCTAGAAGAAGGCCAGCCAGCAACCCCGTACCTGTGAATCCGGTGTTGCTGCCTGGCCTGCGCCTCGGCTTTCCAGCCCTTCTATTGCCATGTGGGGGTCTGCGGATGCTCTCTGGCCTGTGCCCCGGCCCTCCCGCCCTCGATCGCTATGGTGGGGGTCCGCGGTTGTAGCCTGGCCTGCGCCCCGGCCCTCCCGCACTCCGATCGACATTGTGATCTCTAGAAGAAGGCCAGCCAGCAACCCCATACCCGGTGATCTGGTGTTGCTGCCTGGCCTGCGACCCTGCCCCCCCACCCTTTATTGCCATGGTGGGGGTCCAGGGTTGATGCATGGCCAGTGCTCTGGCCCTCTTGACCTCCAATGAACATGGCAGGGTTCCGGGGTTGCTGCCTAAGCTGGGCTCTTTCTCTCCTGCCCTCCGATCACCATGGCTATGCCAGAAGCAGGCCAGCCAGTAACCATGGCACCTGGGGTTCCGAGGTTGCTGCCTGGCCTGCAACACCACCCTCCCGCCCTCCAATCGCCATGGCGATCGAGGGACGCAGGCCATCCCACCCTTTGATTGCAATGGTGGGGGTCTGCGGATGCTGCCTGGCCTGCGCCTTGGTCCTCCTGCCCTTCGATTGCCAAGGTCGGGGCCCGGGGTTGATGCATGGCCTGCTCCCCAGCCCTCCCGCCCTTGATCGCCATAGTTGGCATCCGCGGTTGTATCCTGGCCTGTGCTCTGGCCCTCCCATCCTCTGATCACCATGGCAATCGCCAGAAGCAGGCCAGCCAGCAACCACGGCACCCGAGGGTCCGCGGTTGCTTCCTGCCTTGAAACACCACGCTCCAGCCCTCCGATCACTATGGCGATCGAGGGACGCAGGCCATCCAATCCTTTGATTGCCATGTTGATGGTCCAGGATTGATGCCTGGGCTACGCTCCGGTCAGCCCGCCCTCCCATTGCCCTGGCGGAGGTCCACAGTTGCTAGCTGTCCTGCAACACCAACCTCCGACCTCCATTGCATTCAAGGCACGCAGGCCCTCCCGCCCTTCTGTTGCCATGGTAGTGGTCCGGGGTTTCTGCCTGGCTTGCACTCTGGCCATCCAGCCCTCCGATTGCCATGGAGATCACCAGACGCAGGCCAGCCAGCAACCCCGGTCCCCGGGGGTTCGTGGTTGCTACCTGTCCTGCAACACCGCCCTCTGATTGCCATGGCGATCAAGGGAGGCAGGCCCTCCCACCCTTCAATTGCCATGTGGGTGTCAGGGTTGATTCCTGGGCTGTTTTCCGGGCAGCCTGCCCTCCTATCCCCATGGCAGGGGTCCGGGGTTGCGGCATGGCCTGCGTTCTTGCCCTCCTGGCCTTTGGTTGCCCTGTTGGGGGTCCGAGGTTGCTGCTTGGCCAAAGCCCCGGCCCTCCCGCAGTCCGATCGCCATGGCAATTGCCAGAAGCAGGTCAGCCAGCAACCCCGGCACCCAGGAGTCTAGGGTTGCTGCCTGGCCTGCAACCCCGCCCTCCCGCCCTGCGATCGCCATGGCGATCGATGGACACAGGCAATCCGCCCTTCCATCACCATGGTGGGCATCCAGGGTTGCTGCCTGGCCTATGCTCTGGCCCTCCCGCACTCTGATCACCATAGTGATCACCGGAATCAGTCCAGCCAGCATACAAGGAACCCAGGGTTTTGCGGTTGCTGCCTAGCCTGTAACACCACCCACCCGCGCTCCAATCACTATGGCAATATAGAAACACAGGCCATCCTGCACTTACATTGCCATGGTGGGGGTCCGTGGTTGAAGAATGGCCTGTGATCTGGCTCTATTGACCTCCAATGTCCATGGCGGGGTCCGGGGTTGCTGCCTGCCCTGCGCCCCGTCCCTCCCCCCGCTTTTATTGCCATGGTGGAGGTCCGGGGTTGATGCATGGCCTGCTCTCTGGCCCTCTCACTCTCCAATGTCCATGGTGGGGGTCCGGGGTTGATGCATGGCCTGCGCTCTGGCCCTCCCCACCTTCGATCGACATGGCGATCACCGGAAGCAGGTCAGCCAGCAACCTCGGCACCCGGGATCCGTGTTTGCTGCCTAGCCTGCAACATCGCCCTCCCACCCTGTAATCACCATGGCAATCAAGGGACGCTGGCCATCCCGCCCTTTGATAGCTACGGTGGGGGTCTGGTGTTCATGCATGGCCGGCGCTCTGGGCCTCTCAATCTCCAATTTCAATGGCGAAGGTCTGGGGTTGCTGCCTGGTCTGTGCACCGGTCCTCCTGCCCTCGTTCGCCATGGTGGGGGTCCGGGGTTTCTGCCTTGCTTGGGCGCCGTCCTTCCCGCCCTCCAATCGCCAGGTGGGGGGATCCGGGGTTGCTGCCTAGCCTGTGCCCTGGCCCTCCTGCCCTCGATCACCATGGCGATCGCCAGTAACAGGCCAGCCAGCAACCCCGGCACCTGGGTTTCTGCGGTTGCTGCCTGGCCTGCAACACCGCCCACCCATCCTCCGATCGCCATGGTGTTCGAGGGACACAGGCCATCCCGCCCTTCCATTGCCATGTTGAGGTCCTGGGTTGTTGCTTGGGCTGTGCTCCGGCAAGCCTGCCCTCCCATCACCTCGGCGGGGTCCACGTTTGCTGCCTGTTCTGTGCTCCGGCCCTCCCGCCCTTTGATTGCCATGGTGGGGGTCCGCGGTTACTGCCTGGCCTACGCCCCAGCCCTCACACCATTCGATTGCCATGGTGGGGGTCCGGTGTTGCTGCCTGCTCTGCGACCCAGCTCTCCTGCCCTTTTTTTTTTTTTTTTAAATATATTTTATTGATTTTTTACAGAGAAGAAGGGAGAGAGATAGAGAGCTAGAAACATCGGTGAAAGAGACATCGATCAGCTGCCTCCTGCACATCTCCTACTGGGGATGTGCCTGCAACCCAGGTACATGCCCTTGACCGGAATCAGACCTGGGACCCTTCAGTCCGCAAGCCAACGCTCTATCCACTGAGCCAAACCGGTTTTGGCAGCTCTCCTGCCCTTTTATTGCCATGTTATGGGTCTGGGTTTATGGGCTGCGTTGCGGTCTGGCCCCCCTGCCTTTGATTGCCATGGTAGAGTTCCGCGGTTGCTGCCTGGCCTGTGCTCTGGCCCTCCCTCTCTCGATCGCCATGGAGGAGGTCCGGGGTTGCTGCCTGGCCTCTGATCTGGCCCTTCCAACCTCCCATCGCCATGGACTGGGTCCGGGGTTTTTGTCTGGCCTGCAACTCCGCCCTCCAATCGCCATGGCAATCGAGGGACACAGGCCATCCTGCCCTTAGATTGCCAAGGTCGAGGTCTGGGGTAGATGCATGGCATGTGCTCTGGTCCTCCCGTCCTCTGATCGCCATGGCGGGGGTCCGTGGTTGCTGCCTGGCCTGCGCTCCAGCCCTCCCTCCTACCATCGCCATGGTGGGGGTCCGGGGTTGCTACCTGGCCTGCGCTCTGGCCCTGCAACCCTCTGATTGCCATGATGATCGCCAAATGCAGGCCAGGCAGCAACCCCAGACCCCCACCCTGGGTTTCGCTGTTTCTGCCTTGCCTGCAACACCGCCCTCCGATTGCTATGGCGATCAAGAGAGGCAGGCCCTCCTGCCCTTCGGTTGCCATGGTGGGGGTCGGGGGTTGATGCCTGCCCTGCCCTCTGGCCCTCCCGCCCTCGATTACCATGGTGGGGATCCGCGGTTGCTGACTGGCCTGCGCCCCGACCCTCCCGCCCTTTGAACGCCATGGTGGGGGTCCACGTTTGCTGCCTGGCCTACACCCTGGCTCTGTCTCCCTCCGATGGCCATGGTGGAGGTCCAGGGTTGAGGCCTGACCTCCGCTTCGGCCCTCCCGCCCTCGATCGCCATGGTGGAGGTCTGGGGTTGCTGTCTGTCCTGCGCTCTGGACCTCCTGCTCTTCGATTGCCATGGTTGGGGTCCAGGGTTGATGCATGGCTGTGCTCAGACCCTCCCAACCTCCGATGGCCATAGCGGGGTCCACGGTTGCTGCCTGCCTTGCGCTCCAGTCCTCCCGCCCTCAATTTCCATGATGGAGGTTCGGGGTTGCTGCCTGCCCTGCGCAGCAATCTTGGACCCCCAAAACGGCAATCAAAGGGCAGGAGGGTCAGGGCGTAGGCCAGGCCGCAACTGCGGACCCCCACCAAGGCAATCAATGTGCGGGATGGCCTGCGTCCCTCTATCGCCATGGCGATCGGAGGGCGGGTGGGCGGTGTTGCAGGCCAAGCAGCAACCGCAGAACCCTGGGTGCCTTGTACGCTGGCTGGAATGCTTCCGGAGATCGCCATGGTGATCAGAGGGCAGGAGGGCCAGAGCGCAAGCCAGATGGCAACCCCGTACGCCCGCCATGGCGATGGAAGGGCGTGACGGCCTGAGCGGAAGCCAGGCAGAAACGGTGGACTCCCACCATGGCTATCGAGGGCGGGAAGGCAGGAGCAAAAGCCAGGCCGCAACCCAAGACCCCCGCCATGGTGATGGGAAGGCGGGCTGGCCAGAGCGCAGCCCAGGCATCAAGCCTGGACCACCAACATGGCAATTGAAGGGCGGGATTCCCTGTGTCCTTCGATCACCATGGCGATCCCAGGGCATAAGGGCAGTGTTGCAGGCCAGGCAGCAACCCGGACTCCCAGGTGCCCGGGTTCCTGGCTGGCCTGCTTCTGGGGATCATCAAGTCAATCGGAGAGGGGATGGCCAAAGTGCAGGCCATGCATTAACCCTGGACCCCCACCATGGCAATCGAAGAGCGGGAGTGCCGGGGTGGAAGGCAGGCAGCAACCCCGGACTTCCACCCTGGTGATAGAAGGTGGGAGGCCCGGAGCGCAGGCTAGGCTGAAACCCAG
This sequence comes from Myotis pilosus, assembly GCA_036010255.1. Taxonomy (NCBI): domain Eukaryota; kingdom Metazoa; phylum Chordata; class Mammalia; order Chiroptera; family Vespertilionidae; genus Myotis; species Myotis pilosus. The sequence continues at coordinate 831,524 of JASKON010000048.1, forward strand.
GACCCCCTCCATGGCCATCAGAGGGCGGGAGAGCCAGAGCGCAGGGCAGGCAGCAACCCTGGATGCCCGCAATGGTGATGGGAGGGCGGGAAGGACGGAGCAAAGACCAGGCTGCAACCCCGGACCCCCGCCATGGTAATAAAAAGGCAGACTGGCCAGAGCGCAGCCAAGGCATCAAACCTGGACCCCCAACATGGGAATCGAAGGGTGGAAGGGCCATGACGATAGGAGGGTGGGAGGGCGGTGTTGCAGGCCAGGCAGCAACCGCAGAACCCTGGGTTCAGGGGATGCTGGCTGGACTGCTTCCGGAGATCGCCATGGCGATCAGAGTGCAGGAGGGCCAGAGCGCAGGCCAGGCAGAAACCCCGGACCCCTGCCATGGCAATCGAAGGGCGGGATGCCCGGGGCATAGGCCATGCATCAACCCCGGACCCCTACCATGGCAATCGAGGGCAGGAGGGCCGGTGCGCAATCCATGCCCCAACCCGGACCCCCTCAATGGCAATCGAATGGCTGGAGGGCCAGGGCGAAGGCCATGTATCACCCCTGGGCCCCGACCATGGCGATCGGAGGGCGGGAGGGCCTGGGCACAGGGCAGGCAGCAACCTTGGATGGCCGCTATGGCAATGGGAGGGCGGTAGAGGCAGAGCATAAGCCAGGCAGCAAACCCTGACCCCACCATGGCGATCAAGGGCGGAAGGACGGAACACAGACCAGGCCGCAACTCCGGACCCCTGCCATGGTGATAGGAAGGCGGGCTGGCCGGAGCGCAGCCCAGACATAAAACCTGGACCCCCAACATGGGAATTGAAGGGCGGGAGGGCCATGGAGATAGGAGGGTGGGAGGGCGGTGTTGCATGCCAGGCAGCAACTGCAGAACCCCGCCATGGCAATCCTGGGCGGGAAGGCCGGAGCAAAACCCAGGCAGAAATGACGGAACCCTGGGTGCCGGGGTTGCTAGCTTGCCTGCTTCCGGTGATCGCCAGAGGGCGGGAGGGCCAGTGCGCAGGCCAGGCAGCAACCCCGGACCCCCGCCATTGCGCTGGGTGGGCTGGAAGGCCGGAGTGCAAGCCAGGCAGCAACCCCGGACCCCCATGGACATTGGAGGGCGCGAGGGCCAGAGCGCAGGCCATTCATCCATACCGGACCCTCACCATGGCAATCAAAGGGCGGGATAGCCTACGTCCCTCAATTGCCATGGCAATCGAAGGGCGGGAGTGCAGTGTTGCAGGCCAGGCAGCAACCCCGGACCCCCGCCATGGCAATCGAAGGGTGGGATGCCCGGGGCGTAGGCCATGCATCAACCCCGGACCCCTACTATGGCAATCGAGGGCAGGAGGGCCGGTGCGCAATCCATGCCCCAACCCAGGATCCCCACCATGGCAATCGAAGTGCGGGAGAGCTGGGGTGCAGGCCATGCATCAACCCTGGACACACACCATGGCAATCGATGGGTGGGAGAGCCAGGGTACAGGCCAGGCTACAACCGCGGAACCCCACCATGTCATTCCCAGGGCGGGATGACCTGCGTCCCTCGATCTCCATGGAGATCGAAGGGCATGAGGGCGGTGTTGCAAGCCAGGAAGCAACCGTGGAACCCCAGGTGCCGGGGTTGATGGCTGCTCTACTTCTGGCGATCGCCATGGCGTTCAGAGAGTGGGGGGGGGGGCAGAGCACGAGCCAGGCACCAACCTCAGACACTCACCATGGAGATCGAAAGAAGGTAGGTAGGAGCACAGGCCAGGCATCAACCCAGGACACCCAACATGGCAATCGAAGGGCAGGATTGCCTGAGTCTCTCGATTGCCATGGCGATCGCAGAGCGGGAGGGTGGTGTTGCAGGCCAGGCAGCAACCCCGGACCCCTGCCATGTGGATCGGAGGGCGGGAGGGCCAGAGCGCAGGCCAGGCATCAACCCTGGACCCCCACCATGTCGATCAGAAGGAGGAAGGGCCCTGGTGCAGTAGAGGCAACAACCGTGGACCTCCACCATGGCTTCAAAGGGAGGGAGGGCCTGGGAGCAGGACAGGCAGGAACCCTGGACCCCCACCATGGCAATCGAGGGTGGCAGGGCCAGAACAAAGACATGCATCAACCCCTGACTCCCACCATGGCAACCGATGGGTGGGAGGGCCTGCACCCCTTGATCGCCAAGGCGATCGGATGGCGGTGTTGCAGGCCAGGCAGCAACTGGGGGCCCCAACATGACAATTGAAGGGCGGGATGGCAACCATCCCTCAATCGCCATGGCAATCAAAGGGCAGGAGTACGGTGTTGCAGGCTAAGCAGTAACCACGGACCCCCAACATGGCAATCAAAGGGTGGGATGGACTACATCCCTTGATCGCCATGGCAATTGAAGGACGGGAGAGCTGGGGCGGAGGCCAGGCTGCAAACCCAGATCCCCACCATGGCAATCGAGAGCCTGAGGGCCAGAACGCAGGCCAGGCATCAACACTGGACCCCCACCAAGGCAACCGAAAGGCTGGAGGGACTGCCTCTTTTGATCGCCATGGTGATCGGAGGGCAGAAGGGCGATGTGGCAGGCCAGGCAACAACCACCGAAACCCAGGTGCAGGGTTGCTGGCTGACCTGCTTCCAGCGATCACCATTGCGATCGGAGGACGGGAAGGCCAGAGCGCAACCCAGGCTGCAACCCCGGACACCCACCATGGCAATCAAAGGGCTGGATGGCCTGCGTCCCTCGATCGTCATGGCGATTGGATGGTGGGAGGGCTGTATCACAGGCCAAAAAGCGACCAGTGACCCCTGGGTGCCTGGGTTCCTGGCTGGTTTGCTTTTGGCGATCGCCATGGTGATCAGAGGGTGGGAGGGGCAGAGCGCAGGCCAGGTATCAACCTGGAACCTCCACCATGCGATCAGATGGCAGGAGGGCCGGGACTCAGGCCAGGACACAACCATGGACCCTCAGCATGGAAATCAAAGGGCGTGAGGTTCGGACGCAGGCCACGCAGCAACCCCGGAGCCCCACCATGGGGATCCTAGGAGCGCAGGCAAGGCAGCCACCACAGACCTACACCATGGATATTTTAGGCGGGAGGGCTGGAGCGCAGGCAAGGAAGCAACCCTGGACCCCAGTCATGGCCATCTGAGTATGGCAGAGCCAGAGAGCAGGCCAGGCAGCACCCTGGACCCCCACCATGGTGATCGTAGGCGGGAGGGCCCAACCGCAGGCCAGGGTACAAACCCCAAACCGCACCATGTCATCGAAGGGCAGGAGGGCCTAGGTCCAGGAACAGGATGTTGTGTTAGTTCTGGCGGAGTATAATAATGAATTTGATTTCCATTTTACGTGGTAGACTATTGAATATTGTTAAACTATTGAAAGGATGGTCAGCTCTAGATGTGAAGTTTTATGCCACAACTGATACAGTATTTCCTTTAACACCTTGGTCTAGAACAGCCTTGTTATATATTGGAGTATATCGGAGATACTAGAGAAGTGAGGTTTCACTCTGTTTCACTGATGATTCACTTCATGTTACATTTGCCCCATAGCAAGGTAAAATATTAGTAATAAGGGAAATTAGGTATGGTGTACATGGGTATTATCTTCACAATTTTTCTGTAAATCTGGAACTATTCTAAAATAAAACATCCATTAAAACAACACTCAAAATACTAGGGAATTGTAATATCTGAACATAGTGGAATGGACCACTGAAATGACGGGGGAGTTTGAGAAGTGGCTGAGAGGAAACCATCTCCCTGCCTTATGCTGGACTATAATGGAACTAGAGGAAATGAGAGAGAGGTCAGTTTGGGAAAAATATTAGGAGGTAAGAGGAAGGTCTCTTTTCTATAACCAGAGCATCTGAGACTTCTGCATCCTCTACCACCCCCGCCCCTCCTGGATGGTCAATCTGACGCTTTGTGACGTCAAGCTTCACCATGGCAACCACGGATTTTGGGCAACCAGAGCAGAAGTGACAGGCTCCTCATTGACCTAGAGAGTATATATAGAGGCCAGGACCCTCTGAGTAGTGTCTGTTGCCTCAAGATAGCCAAACTTACTAAGAAGATATTGTAGACTAGTGAAGATAAAGAATAAGACTCCAAACACAAGGATGGATGAAGAAACTGTAGGTCCTAAAGGGAATTAGAAGTCAGTTTTTCAAGAAGATATTGGAGACTAGTGAAGATAAGGCATAAGACTCAAAACACAAGGATGGATGTAGAAACTGTAAGTCCTAAAGGGAATTAGAAGTCAGTTTCTTAACTGGATGACTAAGAAGAGGATAAGGTCAGAAAAGCTTATTCAAATGCTGCCCCTTACCCCGCGATGGTAATGGGGGGGTGGGAGGGCCTGAGCACAAGCCAGGCAGCAACTCCCGGACCCCCACCATGGCCATCGGAGGGCGTGAGTTTGAGAGCACAGGCCATGCATCAACCCCGGACCCCCACCATGGCAATCGAGGGTGAGAGGGCTGGGCACAAGGCAGGCAGCAATCCTGGACTCCCATCATGGTGATCGAAGGCAGGAGTGCTGGAGCACAGGACAGGCAGCAACACCGGACGCCCACCAATGCCATCGGAGGGCGGGAGGTCCAGAGCGCAGGCCATGCATCAACCCCGGACCCCCACCATGGTGATCGCAGGGTGGAGGTGGGGTGTTGCAGGCCAGGCAGCAACCCTGGACCCCCTTCATCGCGATGGGAGGTCGGGAGTGCCAGAGCGCAAGCCAGGCAGCAAGCCGGGTCCCCACCATGGCGATCGTTGGTGGGAGGGTCGGAGCACAACACAGGCCGCAACTCCGGAGCCCTGTCATGGAACACGAAGGCCAGTAGTGCTGGGGCGCAGGCCATGCATCAACCGTGGACACCCTCCATGGCAATCGAAAGGCGGGAGGGTCGGGGCGCAGGCCAGGCAGCAACTGAGGGCATCCACCTTGGCAATCGAAGGGCGGGATGGCCTGCGTCCCTTAAGTTCCATGGCGATCGGATGAAGGGAGGGCTGTGTTGCAGGCCAGGCACCAACCGCAGAACCCTGGGTGCTGGGGTTGCTGGCTGGCTGGCTTCCGGTGATCACCATGTCGATCGAAGGAGGGGAAGGCCAGAGCGCAGGACAGGAGGCTACCCCTGAAGCCCGCCATGGCGATGGAAGGGCGGGAGGGCCGAAATGCAAGCCAGGCACCAAACCCAGACACCAACCATGGTGATTAAGGGCGGGAAGGCCAGAGCACAAGCCTGTCCGCAACCCCAGACATCCGCCATGTCGATGGGAAGGCGTGGTCGCCGGACGCAGCCCAGGCATCAACCCTGGACCCCCAACATGACAATCTAAGTGCGGGAGAGCCGGTGCACAGGCCAGGCAGCAACCCCGGACCCCCGCCATGGACATTGGAGGTAGAGAGGGCCATAGCGCAGGCCATGCATCAACACCGGACCCTCACCATGGCAATCGAAGAGGTTGTTGGCTGGCCTGCTTCAGCAAATCGCCATGTCAATCGGAGGGGGGGAGGGCCAGAGCATAGGCCATGCATCAAGCCCGGACCCCCACCATGGCAATCGATAATGGGAGGGTTGGGGCACAGGCCAGGAAGCAACCGTGGACCACCACCATGGCAATCGAAGGGCGGGATGGCCTGCGTCCCTTAATCACCATGGCGATCGGAGGGAGGGAGGGCTGTGTTGCAGGCCAGGCAGCGACCGCAGAACCCTGGGTGCCGGGGTTGCTGGCTGGCCTGCTTCTTGTGATCGCCATGTCGATCAAATGAGGGGAGGGCCAGAGCGCAGGCCAGGCAGCTACCCCTGATGCCCGCCATGGCGATGGAAGGGCGGGAGGGCCGGAGCACAAGCCAGGCACCAAACCCAGACACCCACCATGGCGATCAAGGGCAGGAAGGCTGGACAACAAGCCTGTCCACAACCCCGGACCTCCGCCATGTCAATGGGAAGGCGTACTTGCTGGAACACAGCCCAGGCATCAACCCTGGACCCCCAACATGGCAATCTAAGTGGGGGAGGGTGGGGGCACAGGCCAGGCAGCAACTGCAGAAACCCACCTTAGCAATCAAAGTGCGGGAGGGGCAGGACGCAGGCCAGGCAGCAACCCTGGACCCCCGCCATGGACATTGGAGGTCGAGAGGTCCATAGCACAGGCCATACATCAACACCGGAACCTCACCATGGCAATTGAAGGGGTTGCTGGCTGGCCTGCTTCTGCAAATCGCCATGTCGATCAGAGCGGGGGAGGGCAAGAGTGCAGGCCATGCATCAAGCCCAGACCCCCACCATGGCAATCAAAGATGGGAGGGCCGGGGTGCAGGACAGGCAGCAACCGAGGACCGCCACCATGGCCATTGGAGGGCAGAGGGCCAAAGAGCAGGCCATGAATCAACCCCAGACCCCACCATGGAGATCGAGGGCGGGAGGGCCAGAGCGCAAACCTGGCCGCAACTCCGGACCGCCACCATAGCGGTCTAGGGCAGGAAGCTGGAGCGCAATCCTGGCCGCAACACCGGAACCCCTCCATGGCAATCGAATGGCGGGGGACCGGGGCGCAGGCCATGCATCAAACCCGGACCCTGACCATGGCAATCAAAGGGCGGGAATGTCGGTGCGCAGGCCAGGCAGCAAGCGTGGAACCCCACCATGGCAATCGAAGGGCGGGATGGCCTGAGTCCCTCGATTGCCATGGCGATTGGACGGCGGGAGGCCGGTGTTGCAGGCCATGCATCAACCTTGGACCCCCACCATGGCAATCGAAGGGCAGGAGTGCCGGGTCACAGGCCAGGCAACAACCCCAGACCACCGGCTTGGAGAAGGGAGGGTGGAAGGCCTAAACGCAGCCCAGGCATCAACCTTGGACCCCCAACATGGTAATCGAAGGGCGGGATGGTCTGCGTCCCTCGATCGCCATGGCGGTTGGAGGGCGGGAGGCTGGTTTTAAGGCCATGCATCAACCTTGTACCCCCACCATGGCAATCGAAGGGTGGGAGGGTCGGGCGCAGGGCAGGCAGTAATCCCGCACCCCCACCATGAGATCAAAGGGCAGGAGGGCTGGGGCACAGGCCAGGCAACAAACTCGGAATCCCGCCATGGCGAAGGGAGGGCAGGCATGCCGAAACGCAGGCCAGGCATCAAACCTGGACCCCCACCATGGACATTGGAGATCGAGAGTACCAGAGTGCAGGCCATGCATCAACACTGGACCCCCACCATGGCAATAGCCATGTAGATCGAAGTGGGGGAGGGCCAGAGAGCAGGCAAGGCAGCAACCCCGGACCCCCACTATGGTGATCAAGGGCAGGAAGGCCAGAGCACAAGCCAGGCCACAAACCCGGACCCAACATTGCAATTGAAGGGCAGGAGTGCCTGTGTCCCTTGATCGCCATGGCGATCCCAGTGCAGGAGGGCGGGGTTGCAGGCCAGGAAGCAACACAGAGCACCCAGGTGCCGGGGTTGCTGGCTGGCCTGCTTCTGGCGATTGCCATGGCAATCAGAGGGCGGGAGGGCCAAAGCGCAACCCAGGCCGCAAAACTAGACCCCTGCCTTGGCAATCAAATTGTGGGAGGGCAGGGGCGCAGGCCAGGCAGCAACGCCATAAACCCACCTTGGCAATTGAAGGGTGGGAGGGCCAGGATGCAGACCATACAGCAACCCCGGAACACCACCATGAAGATTGACAGTGGGAGGGCTGGTGCACAGGCCAGGCAGCAACCCCGGATGCCCACTATGGTGATCAAGGGCAGGAAGTCCAGAGTACAAGCCAGGCCACAAACCCAGACTCCCGCCATGGTGATTCGAAGGCAGGCTGGCAGGAGCGCAGCCCAGGCTTCAACCCTGGACCCTGAACATCACAATTGAATGTCGGGATTGCCTGCGTCCATGAATGACCAGGGCGATGGCAGGGCGGGAGGGCGGTGTTGCAGGACAGGAAGGAACCGTGGACCCCCGGGTGCCAGGGTTGCTGGCTGGCCAGCTTACAGCGATAGCCATGTCAATCGGAGGAGGGAGGGCCAGAATGCAGTCCATGCATCAACCCCGGACCCCCACCATTGCAATTGAAGGGTGGGAGGGCCAAAGAGAGGCCAGACAGCAACCACGGATCCCCACCATGGCCATCGGAGGGCAGGAGGTCCAGAGCACAGGCCATGCATCAACCCCGAACCCCCACCATGGCAATCATAGAGTGCAAGGGCTTGGGTGCAGGGCAGGCAGGAATCCCGGACACCCACCATGGCAATCAAAGGGCGGGATGGCCTGAGTCCCTCGATCACCATGGTGATTGGATGGCGGGAGGACGGTGTTGCAGGCCATGCATAATAACCGGACCCCCGCCATGGCAATCGAAGGGCAGGAGGGCCAGGGTACAGGGCAGGCAGTATGCCTGGAACACGACCATGGCAATATAAGGGCGGGAGGTCAGGTGCAGAGGGCAGGCAACCGCGGACCGCCACCATTGCAATCGAAGAGCGGGAGGGCCAGGGCACACTCCAGGCAACAACCCCCGACTCCCACCATGGTGGTCGGGAGCGGAGGGACCGGAGCACAAACCAGGCCCAAACCCCCGACCTTTGCCATGGCAATCGAAGGGCAGAAGGGTCGGGTCACAGGCCATGCATCAAGCCCGGACCAACACCATGGCAAGCAAAGGTTGGGAAGTCCGGGCGCAGGCCAGGCAGCAACCGCGGACCCCCACCATGGACATTGGAGGTCGAGAGTACCAGAGTGCAGGCCATGCATCAACACTGGACCCCCAATATGGCAATAGCCATGTAGATCGAAGTGGGGGAGGGCCAGAGAGCAGGCAAGGCAGCAACCCCGGACCCCCACTATGGTGATCAAGGGCAGGAAGACCAGAGCACAAGCCAGGCCACAAACCTGGACCCCTGCCATGGCGATTGGAAGGCGGGCTCGCAGGAGTGCAGTCCAGGCTTCAACCCTGGACCCCGAACATGGCAATCGAAGGTCGGGATTGCCTGCATTCATGAATCACCAGGGCGATGGCAGGGTGAGAGGGCGGTGTTGCAGGCCAGTAAGAAACCGTGAACACCCAGGTGCCAGTGTTGCTTGCTGGCTTGCTTACGGCGATAGCCATGTCAATCGGAGGAGAGAGTGCCAGAGCGCAGTCCATGCATCAACACCGGACCCCCACCATGGCAATAGAAGGGTGGGAGGGCTAAGGCGAGGCCAGGCAGCAACTGCGGACCCCCACCATGGCCATCGGACAGCGGGAGGTCCAGAGCGCAGGCCATGCATCAACCCCAAACCCCCACCATGGTAATCGTATGGCGGGAGGGCCTGGGTGCAGGGCAGACTGCAATCCCGGACACCCACCATGGCAATCGAAGGGCGCGAGGGCCGGGGCACAGGCCATGCAGCAACCGAGGACCCCCACCATTGCAATTGAAGGGCGGGATGTCCTGCGTCCCTTGATCGCTATGGCAATCAGAGTGTGCAAGGCCAGGCAGTAAATGCAGAACTCCGAGTGCCTGGGATGATAGCTGGCTTGCTTCCGGAGAACGCCTTGGCTATCGGAGTGTGGGAGGGCCAGAGCGCTGGCCATGCAGCAAGGCTGGATGCCCACCATGTCGATGGATGCGGGGAGGGCCAAAGCACAACCCAGGCAGAAACCCCCATACCCACCATGGGGATCGAAGTGGAAGGCCGGAGCACAAGCCAGGCCGCAAACCTAGAACCCCACCATGTCGATCGAGGGCGAGAGAGCTGCAGCACAACATAGGCCATAACCCGGACCCCCGCCATGGCAATCCAAGGGTGGCAGTGCCAGGGCGCAGGTCATGCATCAACCCCAGATCCTCACTGTGGCAATCAAAGGGCAGAATATCCTGGATCCCTTAATCGCCATGGCGATCAGAGGGTGTTGCCGGGGTTGCTGGCTGGCATGCATCCAGCGATAACCATGTATATCGGAAGGGGGGGGGAAGGCCAGAGCACAGGTCATGCATCAAGCCTGGACCCTCACCATGGCGATCAAGGGTGAGAGGTCCGGAGTGCAACCCTGGCCAGAACACCGGTTCCCCGCCATGGCAATCGAAGGGTGGAAAGACCGGGGTGCCGGCCATGGATCAAAACCGGACCCCCACCATGGCAATCGAAGGGCGGGAAGGTGGGGGCGCACCCAGGCAGCAAACGCGGACCCCCACCATGGCAATTGAAGAGTGGGATGGCCTGCGTCCCACGATGGCCATGGTGATTGGAGGGTGGGTGGGCGTTTTTGCAGGCCATGCATCATAACCGGACCCCCACTATGGCAATCGAAGGGCGGGAGTGCCAGGACACAGGGCAGACAGTAAGCCCGGAACCCCACCATTGCAATCGAAAGGCGGGAGGGTCAGGGCGCAATCCAGGCAACAACCCCGACCCCCACCATGGCGAACTAGGGCGGAGGGGCCGAGCGCAAACCAGGCCACAACCCCCAACCACTTCCATGACAATCGAAGGGAAGGAGGGCCGGGTCGCAGGCCATCCATCAAGCCCGGACCCCCACCATGGCAATCGCCATGTTTATCAAAGGGATGGGGGCCCAGAGAGCAGGTCAGGCAGCAACTCCGGACGCCCACTATGGTGATCAAGGGCAGGAAGTCCAGAGCACAAGACAGGCTAGAACCCCGGACTCCCGCCATGGCGATTGGCGGGCAGGAAGGAGCGCAGTCCAGGCTTCAAACCTGGACCTCAAACATCGCAATTGAATGTCGGGATTGCCTGCGTCCATGAATCACCAGAGCGATGGCAGGACGGGAGGGCGGTGTTGCAGGCCAGGTAGGAACCGTGAACCCCCGGGTGCCAAGGTTGCTAGCTGGCCTGCATCCGGCGAACTCCACGTCAATCGCAAGGGGAGTGGGGGGGAAGGCCAGACTGCAGGCCATGCATCAAGCCCAGACCCTCACCATGGCGATCGAGGGAGGGAGGGCCGGAGCGCAACCATGGCCACAACACCGGATCCCCGCCATGGCAATTGAAGGGTGGGAGGACCGGGGGGCAGGCCATGGATCAAAACTGGACCCCCACCATGTCAATTGAAGGGTTGGAATGTGGGGGCGCAGCCAGGCAGCAAACGCGGACCCCGGCTATGGCAATTGAAGAGCAGGATGGCCTGCGTCCCATGATCGCCTTGGTATTGGAGGGTGGGTGGGCGTTCTTGCAGGCCATGCATCATAACCGGACCCCACTATGGCAATAGAAGGGCGGGAGGGCCAGGGGTCAGGGCAGGCAGTAAGCCCGGAACCCCACCATAGCAATCGAAGGGCGGGAGGTCTGATGCACAGGCCAGACAGCAACCGCGGATCCCCACCATTGCAATTGAAGGTCGGGAGTGCCAAGGCGCAGTCCAGGCAACAACCCCGACCCCCACCATGGCGATCTAGGGCAGAGGGGCTGGAGCGCAAACCAGGCCATAACCCCCGGCCACTTCCATGGCAATAGAAGGGCAGGAGGGCTGGGTCGCAGGCCATGCATCAAGCCCGGACCCCCACCATGGCAATCGCCATGTAGATCGAAGGGGTGGAGGGCCAGAGAGCAGGCCAGGCAGCAACCCCGGACCCCCACTGTGGTAATCAAGGGAAGGAAGGCCAGAGCACAAGCCATGCCAAAACCCCAGACCCCCGCCATGGCGATTGGAAGGCGGGCTGGCAGGACTGCAGTACAGGCTTCAACCCTGGATCCTGAACATCGCAATTGAATGTCGGGATTGCCTGCATCCATGAATCACCAGGGCGATGGCAGGGCGTGAGGGTGGTGTTACAGGCCAGGAAGGAACTGTGGACCCCTGGGTGCCAGAGTTGCTTGCTGGCTTGCTTACGGCGATAGCCATGTCAATCGGAGGAGGAAGGGCCAGAGAGTATTCCATGCATCAACCCCGGACCCCCACCATGGCAATCGTAGGGCACGAGGGCTTGGGTGCAGGGTAGGCAGGAATCCCAGAAACCCACCATGGCAATTGAAGAGCGGGATGGCCTGAGTCCCTTGATCGCCATGTGGATTGGAGGGCGGGAGGGTGGTGTTGCAGGCCATTCAAAATAACCGGAACCCCACCATGGCAATAGAAGGGTGGGAAAGCCAGGGCACAGGACAGGCAGTAAGCCCGAATCCCACCATGGAATTAGAGGGAGGGAGGTCCGGTACACAGGCCAGGCAGCAACCGCGGACCCCTACCATTGCAATTGAAGAGTGGGAGGGCCAGGGCGCACTCCAGGCAACAACTCTGGACCCCAACGATGGCAATCGAGGGCACAGGGGCCGGAGCACAAACCAGGCCAAAACCGCCGAACACTGCCATGGCAATCGAAGGGCAGGAGGGCCGGGTACCTGGCCATGCATCAAGCCCGGACCCCCACCATGGCAATCGAAGGTTGGGAAGTTCAGGGCGCAGGCCAGGCAGCAACCGCAAACCCCCACCGTGGACATTGGAGGCTGAGAGGACCAGAGTGCAGGGCATGCATCAACACTGGACCCCCACCATGGCAATCGCCATGTAGATCGAAGTGGTGGAGGGCAAGAGGGCAGGCCAGGCAGCAACCCCAGACCCCCACTAAGGCAATCAAGGGCAAGAAGGCCAGAGCACAAGCCAGGCCACTACCCGGTCCCCCGCCATGGCGATTGTAAGGCGGGCTGGCAGGAGCACAGTCCAGGCTTCAAACCTGGCCCCTGAATATGGCAATCTGGATTGCCTGCATCCATGAATCACCAGGTCGATAGCAGGGTGGGAGGGCGGTGTTGCAGGCCAGTAAGAAATCGTGGACCCCCGGGTGGCAGGGTTGTTTACTGGCCTGCTTACGGCGATAACCATGTCAATTGGAGGAGGGAGGGCCAGAGCGCAGACCATGCATCAACCCTGGACCCCCACCATGGCAATATAAGGGTGAGAGGGCCAAGGAGAGGCCAGGCAGCAACCACGGACCCTCACAATGGCCATTGGATGGCGGGAGGTCCAGAGCGCAGGCCATGCATCAACGTTGAACCCCACAATGGCAATCGTAGGGCGGGAGGGCATGAGTGCAGGGCAGACAGGAATCCCGGACACCCACCATGGCAATCGAAGGACAGGATGGCCTGAGTCCCTCGATCGCCATGGCGATGGGATGGCGGGAGGGCGGTGTTGCAGGCCATGCATCATAAATGGACACCCACCATGGCAATGGAAGGGCAGGAGGGCCGTAGGGCAGGGGAGGCTGTAACACCAGACTCCCACCATGGAAATAGAAGGGCGGGAGGGCCGGGGCACAAGCCAGGCAGTAACCACAGACACCCACCAAGGCAAGAGAAGGGCGGGATGGCCGGGGAGCAGGCAAGGCAGCAAAACCGGAACACCACCATGCCAATCGAAGGGCAGGAGGGCGGAGCACAGGCCAGGCAGCAACCGCGGACCCCAAACATTGCAATCGATGGGTGGGATGTCCTGCATCCCTCAATCGCCATGGAGATCAGAGGACGTGAGGGCAGTGTTGCAGGACAGGCAGCAATCCTGGACCCCTGTTTGCCGGGTTTGCTGTCTTGGCTTGCATCCAGCGATCACATGTCGATCGCAAGTGGGGGGAAGGCCAGAGCGGAGGCCATGCATCAAGCTCGGACCCACACCATGGCGATCGAGGGCGGGAGGGCCGGAGCGCAACTCTGGTTGCAACACCGGATCCCAGCCATGGCAAACGAAGGGTGGGAGTTCCGGGGCGCAGGCCATGGATCAAATCGGACCACCATGCATGGCAATCGAAGGGCGGGAAGGTGGGGGCGCAGTCAGGTAGCTAATGTGGACTGCCACCATGGCAATTGAAGGGCAGGATGGCCTGCTTCCCATGATGGCCATGGTGATTGGAGGTTGGGTGGGCGTTTTGCAGGTCATGCATCATAACCGGACCCCCACTTTGGCATTCAAAGGGCGGGAGGGCCAGGGCACAGGGCAGGCAGTAAGCCCGGAACCCCACCATGGCAATCGAAGGGCGGGAGTACCGCTGCACAGGTAAGGCAGCAACTGCGGACCCCCACCATTGCATTGAAGTGCTGGAGGGTCAGGGCACAGTTTAGGCAATGACCTCGTACTACCAGCATGGCGATCTAGGGAGGAGGGGCCAGAGGCAAACCAGGCCAAAACGCCACCACAGCCATGGCAATCGAAGGGCAGGAGGGCCGGGTTCCAGGCCATGCATCAAGCCCGGACCCCCACCATGGCAATCGTAGGGCAGGAAGCCCGGGGGGCGGGCCAGGCAGCAACCGCGGACCCCCACTCTAGTGATCAAGGGCAGGACGGCCAGAGCACAAGCCAGGCAACAATCCCGTAAGGCCGTCATGGCCAATGGAAGGCGTGCTGGCAGGAGCACGGCCCTGGATTCAACCCTGGACCCTGAATATGGCAATCGAAGTTTTGTAGTGCCGGGGCGCAGGCCATGCATCAACCCCGGATGCTCACAGTGGCAATTAAAGGGCAGAATGCCCTGCATCCCTCAATCGCCATGGAGATCAGAGGGTGTGAGGGCAGTATTGCAGGCCAGGCAGCAACCCTGGACCCTCGGTTGCCTGAGTTGCTGGCTGGCCTGCATCCGGCGATCGCAATCTCGATCGGAACGGGGAGGAAGGTCAGAGCGCAGGCCATGCATGCACCCCTTCCCTCACCATGGCAATCGAAGAGCGGGAGATTCTGGGCGCAGGCCATGCATCAACCCCGGATCTTCACAGTGGCAATCTAAGGAAAGAATGTCCTGCGTCCCTCAATCGCCATGGCAATCAGAGGGCGTTAGGGCGGTGTTGGAGGCCTGGCTGCAACCCTGTCCCCCAGTAGCCGTGGTTGCTGGCTGGCCTGCATCCTGCGATCGCCAGTCTATCAAATGGGGAGGAAGGCGAGAGCGCAGGCCATGCAACAAGCCGGGACGCTCACCAGGGCGATCGAGCGTGAAAGGGCCGGAGCAAAACCCTGGCCGCTACACCGGATCCCCATCATGGCAATGAAAGTGTGGGAGTATCGGGGCGCAGGCCATGGATCAAAACCGGACCCCAAACCATGGCAATTGAAGGGCGGGAAGGTGGGGGCGCAGCCAGGCAGCTAACGTGGACCCCCACCATGGCAATTGAAGGGCAGGATGGCCGGCGTCCCACGATGGCCATGGTGATTGGAGGCTGGGTGTGCGTTTTGCAGGTCATGCATCATAACCGGACCCCCACTATCGCATTCAAAGGGTGGGAGGGCCAGGGCACAGGGCAGGCAGTAAGCCCGGAGCCCCACCATGGCTATTGAAGGGCGGGAGATCCAGTGCCCAGGTCAGGCAGCTACCGCGGACCCCCACCATTGCAATTGAAGAGCGGGAGGGCCAGGGGGCAGTCCAGGCAACAACCTCCTACCACCACCATGGGGATCTAGGGTGGTGGGGCCATAACGCAAAACAGGCCAAAACCCCCGACCACTGCCATGGCAATCGAAGGGCAGGAGGGCCGGGTACTAGGCCATGCATCAAGCCCGGACCCACACCATGGCAATCGAATGGCGGGAAGGCTGGGGCGCACGTCAGGCAGCAACCGCGGACTGCCATCGTGGAAATTGGAGGTTGAGAAGACCAAAGTGCAAGCCATGCATCAACACTGGACCCCCACCATGGCAATCGCCAAGTAGATCGAAGTGGGGGAGGGCCAGAGAGGAAGCAAGGCATCAACCCTGGACCCCCTCTATGGTGATCAAGGGCATGAAGGCTAGAGCACAAGCCAGGCAAAAAACCCAGACCCCCGTCATGGCGAATGGGAGGCGGGCTGGCAGGAGTGCAGCCCAGGCTTCAACCCTGGACCCCAAACATGGCAATCGAAGGTCGGGATTGCCTGCAGACATGAATGACCAGGCCGATGGCAGGGTGGGAGGGTGGTATTGCAGGCCAGTATGAAACCCTGGACCCCTGGTGCCAGGTTTGCTGACTGGCCTGCTTACGGCGATAGCCTGTCAATAGGAGGAGGGAGGGCCAGAACGCAGTCCATGCATCAACCCAGTACCCCAACCATGGCAATCGAAGGATGGGAGGGCTAAGGCGAGGCCAGGCAGCAACTGCGGACCCTCACCAGGGCCATTGGAGGGCGGGAGGTCCAGAATGCAGGCCATGCATCAACCCCGAACTCTCACCATGGCAATTGTAAGGCGGGAGGGAGTGGGTGCACGGCAGACAGCAATCCCGGATACCCACCATGGCAATCGAAGGGCGGGATGGCCTGAGTCACTCGATCCCCATGGCGATGGGATGGCGGGAGGGTTGTTTTGCAGGCATTGCAACATAACTGGAACCCCACCATGGCAATGGAATGGTGGGAGGGCCGGGGGGCAGGGCAGACTGCAACACCAGACCCCCACCATGGAAATCGAAGGGCGGGAGGGCCGGGGAGCAGGCCAGGCAGCAATTGCAGACCCCAACCATGGCAATCGAAGGGCGGGATGACCTGAGTCCCTCAATTGCCATGGCGAATGGAGGGCGGGAGGGCGGTGTTGCAGGCCATGCATGATAACCGGACCCCCACCATGGCAATAGAAGGGCGGGAGGGCCAGGGCGCACTCCAGGCAATAACCCCTGACCCCAACCATGGCCATCGAGGGCAGAGGGGCCGGAGCACAAACCAGGCCAAAACCCCGGATCACTGCCATGGCAATCGAAGGGCTGTATGTCCTGCGTCCCTGGATCTCCATGGCAATCGGAGTGCGCAAGGGTGGGGTTACCAGCCAGGCAGAAACTGCAGAACTCCGTGTGCCTGGGATGCTGGCAGTCCTGCTTTCGGCGATTGCCATGGCGATCGGAGGGAGGGAGGGCCAGATCGCTGGCCATGCAGCAACCCTGGATGCCTGCCATGTCGATGGAAGAGGGGGAGGGCAGAAGCGCAACCCAGGCAGCAACTCCGGATACCCACCATGGGCATCGAGGGCGGGGGCGGCGGAGCAAAAGACAGGCCAAAGCCCGAACCCCCACCATGTCGATCGAGGGCTGGAGAGCTTCAGCACAACATAAGCCACACCCAGACCCCCGTCTTAGCAATCGAAGGTTTGGAGTCCCAGGGCACAAGCCATTCATCAACCCAGGATGCTCACAGTGGTAATCAAAGGGCAGAATGTCCTGCATCCCTCAATCGCCATGGAGATCAGAGGGCTTGAGGGCAGTGTTGCAGGCCAGGCAGCAACCCTGGACCCTCGGTTGCCTGTGTTGTCGAGGGTGAAAGTGCCAGAGCAAAACCTGGCCGCTACACCGGATCCCCACCATGGCAATCAAAGGGTGGGAGGACCAGGGCACAGGCCATGGATCAAAACTGGACTCCCATCCATGGCAATCGAAGGGCCGGAAGGTGGGGGCGCAGCCAGGCAGCTAATACGGACCGCCACAATGGCAATTGAAGGGCAGGATGGCCTGCGTCCCACGATGGCCATGGTGATTGGAGGGTGGGTGGGCATTTTTGCAGGTCATGCATCATAACCGGACCCCCACTATGGCATTCAAAGGGCAGGAGGGCCAGGACACAGGGCAGGCAGTAAGCCCGGAACCCCACCATGGCAATTGAAGGGCGGGAGATCCGGTGCACAGGTCAGGCAGCAACCGCGGACCCCCACCATTGCATCGAAGTGCTGGAGGGCCAGGGCGCAGTCCAGGCAGCAACCTCCTACCACCACCATGGCGATCTAGACCGCAACCAGGAGTAGCCAGAGCGCAAACCAGGCAAAAACCGCTGATCACAGCCATGGCAATCGAAGGGCTGGAGGGCCGGGATCCAGGCCATGCATCAAGCCTGGACCCCCACCATGGCAATAGAAGGGAAGGCCGGGTCGCAGGCCAGGCAGCAACCGCGGACCGCCACCAAGGAAAATGGAGGTCGAGAAGACCAGAGTGCAAGCCATGCATCAACACTGGACCCCCACCATGGCAATCGCCATGTAGATCGATGTGGGGGAGGGCCAGAGAGAAAGCAAGGCAGCAACCCCGGACACCCACTATGGTGATCAAGGGCAGGAAGGCCAGAGCACAAGCCAGGCAACAAACCCGGACCCCCGCCATGGCGAATGGAAGGCAGGCTGGCAGGAGCGCCGCCCAGCTTCAACCCTGGGCCCCAAACATGGCAATCGAAGGTCGGGTTTGCCTGTATCCATGAGTGACCACGGCGATGGCAGGGCGGGAGGGCGGTGTTGCAGGCCTGTAAGAAACCGTGGACCCCCGGGTGCCAGTGTTGCTTGCTGGCCTGCTTATGGCGATAGCTATGTCAATAGGAGGAGGGAGGGCCAGAACGCAGACCATGCATCAACCCCGGACCCCCACCATGGCAATCGAAGGGTAGGAGGGCTAAGGCGAGGCCAGGCAGCAACTGCGGACCCCCACCATGGCCATCATAGGGCGGGAGGTCCAGAATGCAGGCCATGCATCAACCCCGAACCCCCACCATGGCAATCATAGGGCGGGAGGGCCTGAGTCCCTCGATCGCCATGGCGATTGGATGGCAGGAGGGCGGTGTTGCAGGCATTGCAACATAACTGGAACCCCACCATGGCAATGGAAGGGTCGGAGGGCCGGGGGGCAGGGCAGACTGCAACACCAGACCCCCACCATGGAAATCGAAGGGCGGAAGGGCCGTGGCACAGGCCACGCAGCAAACGCAGACACCCACCAAGGCAATAGAAGGGCAGGAGGGCCGGGGAGCAGGCCAGGCAGCAATTGCGGACCCCAACCATGGCAATCGAACGGCGGGATGACCTGAGTCCCTCAATTGCCATGGCGAATGGAGGGCGGGAGGGCGGTGTTGCAGGCCATGTATAATAACCGGACCCCCACCATGGCAATAGAATGGCGGGACGGCCAGGGCACACTCCAGGCAACAACCCCTGACCCCAACCATGGCCATTGAGGGCAGAGGGGCCAGAGCGCAAACCAGGCCAAAACCACGGATCACTGCCATGGCAATCGAGTGCTGTATGTCCTGCGTCCCTGGATCTCCATGGCAATCGGAGTGCGCAAGGGTGGTGTTGCAGTCCAGGGAGCAACTGCTGAACTCCATATGCCTGGGATTCTGGCTGTCCTGCTTTTGGCAATCGCCATGGCGAACGGAGGGAGGGAGGGCCAGAGCGCTGGCCATGCAGCAACCCTGGACGCCTGCCATGTCGATGGAAGAGGGGGAGGGCCGAAGCGCAACCCAGGCAGCAACCCCAGATACCCACCATGGGGATCGAGGGCGGGAAAGCCGGAGCACAAGACAGGCCACAACCTCGGACCCCCACCATGTCGATCGAAGTTGGGAGAGCTTCAGCACAACAAAGGCCACAACCCAGAACCTCGCCATGGCAATCGACGTTTTGGAGTCCTGGGGCGCAGGCCATGTATCAACCCCGGATCCTCACAGTGGCAATCTAAGGGCAGAATGTCCTGCGTCCCTCAATCGCCATGGTGATCAGAGGGCGGGGGGGCACTGTTGCAGGCCAGGCAGCAACCCTGGACCCCCAGTTGTCAGGGTTGGTGGCTGGACTGCATCCGGCGATCGCCATGTTGATGGGAAGGGGGAGGAAGGCAAGAGCACAGGCCATGCATAAAGCTGGGACTCTCACCATGGCAATCGAAGAGTGGGAGGTCCGGGCCAGGCCATGCATCAACCCCGGATCCTCACAGTGGCAATGTAAGGGCAGAATGTCCTGTGTCCCTCAATAGCCATGGCGATCAGAGGGCAGGAGGGCGGTGTTGCAGGCCAGGCAGCAACCCTGGACACCAGTTGCCGGGGTTGCTGTCTGGCCTACATTCGGCGATCGCCATGTCGATCGCAAGGTTGATGAACGCGAGAGCGCAGGCCATGCCTCAAGCCCTGACTCTCACCATGGCAATGGAGGGTGAAAGGGCCGGAGTGCAAGCCTGGCCGCTACACCGGATCCCCACCATGGCAATCAAAGGGTGGGAGGACCGGTGCGCAGGCCGTGGATCAAAACGGACCCTCATGCATGGCAATCGAAGGCGGGAAGGTGGGGGTGCAGTCAGGTAGCTAATGTGGACCCCCACCATGGCAATTGAAGGGCAGGATGGCCTGCGAACCATGATGGCCATGGTGATTGGAGGGTTTTTGCAGGTCATGCATCATACCCGGACCCCCACTATGGCATTCAAAGGGCGGGAGGGCCATGGCACAGGGCAGGCAGTAAGCCCGGAACCCCACCATGGCAATTGAAGGGCGGGAGATCCGGTGCACAGGTCAGGCAGCAACCGCGGACCCCCACCATTGCATCGAAGTGCTGGAGGGCCAGGGCGCAGTTTAGGCAACGACCTCCTACTACCAGCATGGCGATCTAGGGAGGAGGGGCCAGAGCGCAAACCAGGCCAAAATGCGACCACAGCCATGGCAATCGTAGGGTTGGAGGCCCGGGTTCTAGGCCATGCATCAAGCCCGGACCCCCACCATGGCAATCGTAGAACAGGAAGGCCAGGGGGCAGGCCAGGCAACAACCTCCTACCACCAGCATGGCGATCTAGGGAGGAGGGGCCAGAGCGCAAACCGGGCCAAAATGCGACCACAGCCATGGCAATCATAGGGTTGGAGGCCCGGGTTCTAGGCCATGCATCAAGCCCAGACCTCCACCTTGGCAATCGAAGGGCGGAAGGCCGGGGCACAACACAGCAGCAACCGCGGACTGCCACCATGAACATTGGAGGTCGAGAAGACCAGAGTGCAAGCCATGCATCAATACTGGACCCCGACAATGGCAGTCTCCATGTAGATCGAAGTGGGGGAGGGCCAGAGAGCAGGCAAGGCAGCAACCCCGGACCCCCACTACGGTGATCAAGGGCAGGAAGGCCAGAGCACAGGCTAGGCAACAAACCCGGACCCCCGCCATGGCTAATGGAAGGCGGGCTGGCAGGAGCGCAGCACAGGCTTCAACCCTAGACCCGAACATGGCAATCGAAGGTCAGGATTGCCTGCCTCCATGAATGACCAGGACGATGGCAGGGCGGGAGGGTGGTGTTGTAGGGCAGTAAGAAACCTTGGTCCCTGGGTGCCAGGTTTGCTGACTGGCCTGCTTACGGCGATAGCCATGTCAATCGGAGGAGGGAGGGCCAGAACGCAGTCCATGCATCAACCCCGGACCCCCACCATGGCAATCGAAGGGTGGTTGGGCCAAGGCAAGGCCAGGCAGCAACTGCAAACCCACTATGGCCATTGGATGGCGGGAGAATGCAGGCCATGCATCAACCCTGAACTCCCACCATGGTAATCATAGGGCAGTAGGCTTGGGTGCATGACAGAGAGCAATCCCAGATACCCACCATTCCGGCAATCGAAGGGTGGGATGGCCTGAGTCCCTCAATCGCCATGGCGATTGGATGGCAGAAGGGCGGTGTTGAAGGACATGCATCATAACTGGACCCGCACAATGGCAATTTAAGGGCGGGAGTGTCGGGACGCAGAGCAGGCTGTAACACCAGACACCCACCATGGCATTCGAAATGGGGGTGGCCGGGTAACAGGCCAGGCAGCAACGAAGGACCCCCACCATTGCAATCGAAGGGCGGGATGTCCTGCGTCCCTTGATATCCATGGCTTTCATAGTGCGCAATGGTGTTGTTGCAGACCAGGCAGCAACTGCAGAACCTGCGTGCCTGGGATGCTGGCTGGCCTGCTTCTGGTGATCACCATGGCGATCAATGGGCGGGAGGGCCAGAGCACTGGCCATGCAGCAACCCTGGATGCCTGCCATGTTGATGGAAGTGGGGGAGGGCCGAAGCACAACCCAGGCAGCAACCCTAGATACCCACCATGGGGATCAAGGGTGGAAGGCCAGAGCACAAGGCTGGCCGCACCCGGGACCCCCACCATGTCGATCGAGGGCGGGAGGGCCGGAGCACAACATAGGTGGCAAACCCTGATCCCCAAATATGGCAATCGAAGGGTGGGAGTGCCGGGCCGCAGACCATGCATCAACCCCGGATCCCACAGTGGCGATCAAAGGAATGTCCTGCATTCCTCAATCTCCATGGTGATCAGAGGGCATGAGGGCGGTGTTGCAGGCCAGGCAGCAACCCTGGACCCCCCGTTGCAGGGGTTGCTGGCTGGCCTGCATCGTGCGATCTCCATGTCGATCGGAAGGGGGAGGAAGGACAGTGCGCAGGCCATGCATCAACACTGGCCCCCCCATGGCAATTGCCATATAGATCTAAGTGGGGGAGGGCCAGAGAGCAGGCAAGGCAGCAACCCCGGACCCCCACTACGTAGTGATCAAGGGCAGGAAGGCCAGAGCACAAGCCAGGCAACAAACCCAGACCCCCGCCATGGCGAATGGAAGGCAGGCTGGCAGGAGCGCAGCACAGGCTTCAACCCTGGACCCAAAAACATGGCAATCGAATGTCGGGATTGCCTGCATCCATGAATGACCACTGCGGTGGCAGGGCGGGAGGGCGGTGTTTCAGGCCAGTAAGAAACCATGGACCCCCGGGTGCCAGTGTTGCTTGCTGGCCTGCTTACAGCGATAGCCATGTCAATCGGAGGAGGGAGGGCCAGAACACAGTCCATGCATCAACCCCGGACTCCCACATGGCAATCGAAGGGTGGGAGGGCTAAGGCGAGGCCAGGCAGCAACTGCGGACCCCCACCATGGCCATCAGATTGCGGGAGGTCCAGAATGCAGGCCATGCATCAACCCCGAACCCCCACCATGGCAATCGTAGGGCGGGAGGGCCGGGGCACATACACAGACCCCCAGGAAGGCAATAGAAGGGCAGGAGGGCCGGGGAGCAGGCCAGGCAGCAACTGCGGACCCCCAACAAGGCAATAGAAGGGCAGGAGGACCGGGGAACAGGTCAGGCAGCAACTGCGGACCCCCACCATGGCAATCAAAGGGCCGGATCACCTGAGTCCCTCAATCGCCATGGTGATTGGAGGGCAGGAGTGCGGTGTTGCAAGCCATGCATAATAATCGGACCCCCACATTGGCAATCGAAGGGTGGGAGGGCCGGGGCACAGGGGAGGCAGCAAAACTGGAACACCACCATGGCAATCGAAGGGCGGGAAAGTGGGCGCACAGCCAGGCAGCAAACGTGGACCCCCACCATGGCAATTAAAGGGCAGGATGGCCTGCGTCCCTCGATCGCCATGGCTAATGGAGGGCAAGAGGCCGCTGTTGCAGGCCATGCATCAACCTTGGACCCTCACCATGGCAATTGAAGGATGGGAAGGTCGGGCGCTGGACAGGCAGTAATCTTGCACCCCCACCATGGCAATCGAAGGGCAGGAGGACTGGGGCACAGGCCCAGCAACAACCCCGGACCCCCGCCATGGCGAAGGGAGGGCAGGCAGCCTGAAACGCACCCCAGATATCGACCATGGGGATCGAGGGCGGGAATGCCGGAGCACAAGCCAGGCCACAACCCTGGAACCCCACCATGTCGATCGAGGGCGGGAGAGCCGGAGCACAACACAGCCCGAAACCCTGGACCCCCACCATGGCAATCGAAGGGTGGGAGTGCCGGGGCGCAGGCCATGCATCAACAGCAGACACCCTCCACGGCAATTGAATTGCGGGATGGCCTGCGTCCATGGCGATCTTATGGCGGGATGGTGTTTTTTCAAGACAGGCAGCAACCGCGGAACCCTAAGTGCCGGGGTTGCTGGCTGGCCTTCTTTCGTGGTCGCCATGGTGATCGGAAGGCGGGAAAGGTAGAGCACAGGCCAGACAGCAAGCCCAGACACCCACTATGGCAATCGAAAGTTGGGAAGTACGGGTGCATCGCAGGCAGCATCGCAGGACCCCCACCATTGCGATTGACGTCAGGAGGGCTGGAGCGCTGGCCAGGCATCAACCCCGGGCCCCCACCATGGCAATCTAAGGGCAATAGTGCCTGGACGCAGGCCAGGCAGCAACCGAGCACTACTACCATGGCAATTGAAGGGCGGGAGGGCCGGGGCGCAGGCCAGGCCGCAACCCCGGACCCCCGTCATGGCGATGGGAGGGCGGCTGGCCTGAGCGCAGCTCAGTCATCAACCCAGGATCCCCACCATGGCAATCGAAGGGCAGAAGAGCTGGGGTGCAGGTGAGGCAGCAACCAAGGACCCCCACCATGGCAACTGTAGGGTTGGAGGGCCTGATTCCCTCATTTGCCATGGCAATCAGGTGGCGGGAGGGCTGTTTGCAGGCCAGGCAGCAACCGCGGGACCCCGGATGACGGGGTTGCTGGCTGGACTGCTTCGGGCCATCGCCATGGTGATCAGAGGGGGGGAATGCCACAGCGCAGGCCAGGCAGCTACCCCAGACCCCCACCATGTCGATCGAGGGCGGTAGGGCAGGCACGCAGGCCAGGAAGCAACCCCGGACACCCACCGTGGCAATCGAAGGGTGGGATCGCCTGCATCCCTTGATCGCCATGGCGATTGGAGGGCAGTGTTGCGAGCCAGACAACAACCCCGGAACCAGGCCATGGCGATGGCAGGTTGGGAGGGCCAGAGCGGAGGCCAGGCAGCAACCTCAGACACCCTCCATGGCAATCGAAGGCGGGAGGGCCAGAGCACAGGGCAGGCAGTTATCCTGAACCCCACCATGGCAATCGAAGGGCGGGATTGCCGGGGCAAATGCCAGGCAAAAACCTCGGACTCCCGCCATTGCGAAGGGAGGGTGGGCAGGCCAAAACGCAGCCCAGGCATCAACCCTGGACCACCAACATGGCAATCGAAGGGTGGGAGTGGTTGTGTCTCCAGATTGCCATGGATCCCAGGGCGGGAGGGCAGGGTTGCAGGCCAGGAGGCAACCCAGGGCACCCGTGTGCCGGGGTTGCTGGCTGGCCTGCTTCTGGTGATCACCAGGGCAATCGGAGGGCAGGAGGGCCAGAGTGCAACCCAGGACGCAAACCCAGACCCCCACCTTGGCAATCGCAGGGCGGGAGGGCCAGGGTGCAGGCCTGGTAGCAACCCTGGACCCCCACAATGGCGATCGATGGTGGGAGGGGTGGTGCACAGGCCAGGCAGCGAACCTGGACCCCCACCATGGACATTGGACGTCAAGAGGGCCAGAGCGCAGACCATGAATCAATACCGGATCCTCACAGTGGCAATCTGAGGACAGAATGTCCTGCATCCCTCAATCGCCATGGTGATCAGAGGGCAGGAGGGCGGTGTTGCAGGCCAGGCAGCAACCCTGGACCCCCGGTTGCTGGGTTTGGTGGCTGGACTGCATCCGGCGATCACCATGACGATCGGAAGGGGGAGGAAGGCCAGAGCGCAGGCCATGCATCAAGCCCGGACCCTCACCATGGTAATCGAAGGGCGTGAGGGCCGGGGCGCAGGCCATGCATCAACCCCAGAACCCCAGCATGGCGATCGAGGGCGGGAGGGCCAGAGTGCAACCCTGGCCTCAACACTGGACCCTCACCATGGCAATCGATGGGCGGGAAGTTGGGGGCTCAGCCAGGCAGCGAACGCGGAACCCCACCAAGGCAATTGAAGGGCGGGATGGCCTGCTTCCCATTATCTCCATGGTGATTGGAGGGTGGGTGGGCGTTGTTGCAGGCCATGGATCATAACCGGACGCCCACTATGGCAATCGAAGGGCGGGAGGGCCAGGGCACAGGGGAGGCAGTAAGCCCGAAACCCCACCATGGCAATCGAAGGGTGGGATGTCTGGTGCACAGGCCAAGCAGCAACTACAGACCTCCACCATTGCAATCAAAGGGCGGGAGGGCCAGGGCGCAACCCAGGCCACAACCCCCGGCCCCCGCCATGGCAATCGAAGGGCAGCAGGGCCAGGGCGAAGGCCATGCATCAAGCCTGGAACCCCACCATGGCAATCAAAAGGAGGGAAGGCCGGGGCGCAGGCCAGGCAGCAAACGCGGACCCCCACCATGGACATTGGAGGTGGAGAGGACCAGAGTGCAGGCCATGCATCAACACCGGACCTGCACCATGGCAATCGTCATGTAGATCGAAGGGACGAAGCCAGAGAGCAGGCCAGGCAGCAACCCCGGACCCCCACTATGGTGATCAAGGGCAGGAAGGCCAGAGCACAAGCCAGGCGACAACCCCGGACCCCCGCCATGGCGATGGAAGGCAGGCTGGCAGGAGCGCAGCCCAGGCTTCAACTCTGGACCCCGAACATGGCAATCAAAGGTCGGGATTGCCTGCATCCCTCAATCACCACGGAGATGGCAGGGCGGCAGTGCGGTGTTGCAGGCCAGGAAGGAACCATGGAACCCAGGGTGCCAGGGTTGCTGTCTGGCCTGCTTACGGCGATAGCCATGTCAATTGGAGGAGGAAGGGCCAGAGCGCAGCCCATGCACCAACCTAGGTCCCCCACCATGGTAATCGAAGGGCGGGAGGGCCAAGGCGAGGCAGGGAGCAACCGTGAACCCCACCATGGCCATCAGAGGGCAGGAGTTCCAGAGCACAGGCCATGCATAAACCCCGGTCCCCCACCAAGGCAATCGTAGGGCGTGAGGGCTTGGGTTCAGGGCAGGCAGCAATCCCGGACACCCACCATGGCAATCGAAGGGCAGTACGGTTGGGGCACAGCCCAGGCAGCAACCGCGGACCCCCAACATTGCAATAGAAGGGCGGGATCTCCTGCGTCCCTTGATCGCCATGGCAATCGGAGTGCGCGAGGGTGGTATTGCAGGACAGGCAGCAACTGCAGGACTCCGCATGCCTGGGATGCTGGCTGGCCTGCTTCCGAAGATCACCATGGCAATCGGAGGGTGGGAGGGCTAGAGCACGGGCCATGCCTCAACCCCGAACCCCCACCATGGCAATCGTAGGGTGGGAGGGCCTGGGTGCAGGGCAGGCAGCAATCCCGGACACCCACCAAGGCAATCGAGGGCTGGAGGGCCGAGGCAAGGGCCAGGCAGCAATCGCGGCCCCCACTATGGCAATCGAAGTGCGGGATGGCCTGAGACCCTCGATTGCCATGGCTATTGGAGGGCGCGAGGGCGGTGTTGCTGCCCAGGAAAGAACCATGGACCCCCGTTTGCCAGGGTTGCTGGCTGGCCTGCTTATGGTGATAGCTATGTCAATCGGAGGAGGGGAGGCCAGAGCGCAGTCCATGCATCAACCCCGGACCGGCACCATGGCAATCGAAGGGTGGGAGGGCCAACGCGAGGCCAGGCAGCAACTGTGGACCCCCACCATGGCCATTGGAGGGTGGGAGGTCGAGAGCGCAGGCCATGCCTCAACCCCGAACCCCCACCATGGCAATCGTAGGGCAGGAGGGCCTGGGCGCAGGTCAGGCAGCAACCGTGGACTCTACCAAGGCAATTGAAGGGCGGGATGACCTGAGTCCCTCGATTGCCATGGCGATTGGAGGGCGGGAGGGCGGTGTTGCAGGCCATGCATCATAACCGGACCCCCACTATGGCAATCGAAGGGCGGGAGTTCCATGGCGCAAGCCAAGCAGAAGCCCTGCACCCCCACCATGGCGATCGGAGGGCGGGAGGGCTGGGGCACAGGCCAGGAAGCAACCGCGGTCCCCACCATTGCAATCAAAGGGGATGATGTCCTGCATCCCTTGATTACCATGGCAATCGGAGTCCTCGAGGGTGGTGTTGCAGGCCAGGCAGCAACTGCAGAACTCCACGTGCCTGGGATGCTGGCTAGCCTGCTTCCAGAGATCGCCACAGTGATTGGAGGGCAGGAGGGCCAGAGTGCTGGCCATGCAGCAACCCTGGATGCCCACCATGTCGATGGAAGCGGGGGAGGGCCGAAGCGCGACCCAGGCAGCAACCCCAGATACCACCATGGGGATCGAGGGCAGGAGGACCAGTGCACAGGCCAGGCAGCAACCCCGGAACAAGGCCATGGCGATGGGAGGTCGGGAGGGCCAAGTGGAGGCCAGGCAGCAACCTCAGACGCCCTCCATGGTGATCGAGGGCGGGAGGTCAGAGCGCAGGCCAGGCAGCAACCGTGGAAACCCACCTTAGCAATCAAAGGATGGGAGGGGCAGGGTGTGGGCCAGGCAGCAACCCCAGACCCCCACCATGGTGATCGAGGGCGGGAGGACCAGTGCACAGGCCAGGCAGCAACCCTGGACCCCCGCCATGGACATTGGAGGTCGAGAGGGCCATAGCGCAGGCCATGCATCAAAACCAGACCCTCACCAAGGCAATCGAAGGGGTTGCTGGCTGACCTGCTTCCGCAAATCCCCATGTCGATCGGAGTGGGGGAGGGCCAGAGCGCAGGCCATGCATCAAGTCTGGACCCCCACCAAGGCAATCGAAGATGGGAGGGCCGGGGTGCAGGCCAGGCAGCAACCGTGGACCGCCACCATGGCCATCGGAGGGCAGGAGTGGCAGAGAGCAGGCCATGCATCAACCCTGGACCCCACCATGGCAATTGAAGTGCGAGAGTGCCGAGGTGCAGGGCAGGCAGCAACCCCGGACCACCAACATATCGATCGAGGGCAGGAGGCCTTGAGCGCAACCCTGACCGCAACATCGGACCCCCACTATAGCGATTGAGGGCAGGAAGCCGGAGCACAACCCTGGCCGCAACACCGGACACCCACCATGGCAATTGAAGGGCGTGAAGGCCTGCGTCCCTTGATCGCCATGGTGATTGGAGTGCGGGAGGCCAGTGTTGCAAGCCATGCATCAACCATGGACCCCCACCATGGCAATCGAAGGGCAAGAGGGTCTGGCGCAGGGCAGGCAGTCATCCCGTACCCCCACCATGGCAATCGAATGGCGGGAGGGCCGGGGCACAGGCCAGGCAACAACCCCAGACCCCCCTCCATGGCGAAGGGTGGGTGGGCAGGCAGAAACGCAGCCTAGGCATCAACCCTGGACCCCCACCATGGCAATTGAAGGGTGGGATGGCCTGTGTCCCTCGATCGCCATGGCGATTGGAGGTTGGGAGGGCGGTGTTGCAGGCCATGCATCATAACCGGATCCCCACCATCGCAATGGAAGGGTGGGAGTGCTGGGGTGCAGGGCAGGCTGTAACACCGGACCCCCACCATGGCAAGCGAAGGGCGGGAGGGCTGGGGCACAGGCCAGGCAGCAACCGCGGACCCCCACCATTGCAATCGAAGGGCGGGAGGGTCAGGCACGGGGCAGGCAGTAATCCCGCACCCCCACCATGCTGATCGAAGGGCGGGAGGGCCAGGGCGCAGGCCAGGCAGCAACCCCAGATCCCCACCATGGCAATCGAGGGTGGTAGGGCCGGAGCGCAGGCTGGCAGAAATTGCAGACCCCCTGGGGCCGGGGTTGCTGACTGGCCTGCGTCTGGCGATCGCCAGGGTGATGGGAGGGCTGTAGGGCCAGAGCGCAGGCCAGGCATCAACCCCGGACCCCTACCATGTCCATTGGAGGGCAGGAGGGCCAGACGCAGGCCATACATCAACCCCAGAGCCCCACCATGAAAATCGAAGGGCCTGAGGGCCAGGGTGCCTGCCAGGCTGCTACCCCTGACCCCCACCATGGTGATAGGGGGCATGAAGGCTGGAGCACAGGCCAGACCGCAACCCCGGAACCCTGTCACGGCGATGGGAAGGTGGCCTGGCTGGAACGCAGCCAATGCATCAACCCTGGACCACCAACATGGTAATCGAAGGGTGGGATGGCCTGCACCCTCGATCACCAGGGCAATCGCAGGGTGGGAGGGTGGTGTTGCAGGCCAGGAAGTAACCGTGGACACCCAGGTGCCAGGGTTGCTGGCTGGCTTGCTTACAGGGATCGCCATGTCAATTGGAGGAGGGAGGGCCAGAGCGCAGTCCATGCATTAACCCCGGACCCCCACCAGGGCAATCGTAGGGCGGAAGGGCCTGGGTGAAGTGCAGGCAGCAGCCCCAGACCCCCGCCATGGCCATCGGAGGGCGGGAGGTCCAGAGCGCAGGCCATGCATCAACCCTGAACCCCCACCATGGCAATCGTAGGGCAGGAGGGCCTGGGTGAAGGGCAGGCAGCAACCCCGGACCCCTACCATGGCAATCTACGGGCTGGAGGTCCGGGGCACAGGCCAGGCAGCAACTGCGGACTCCCACCAAGGCAATTGAAGGGCGGAAGGGCTGGGGAGCAGGCCAGGAAGCAACCACGGACCCCCACCATGGCAATCGAAGGGGGGGATGGCCTGAGTCCCTCTATCGCTATGGCAATTGGAGGGTTGGCGGGCGGTGTTGCAGGCCAGGCAGGAACCGCAGAATCCTGGGAGCTGGGGATGCTGATTGGCCAGCTTCCCACGATCGCCATGGCGATCGGAGGGCGGGAAGGCCAGAGAGCAGGCCAGGAAGCAACCCCGGACCTCCAGCATGGCAACCAAACGGCTGGAGGGCCTGCCTCCGTTGATCACCATGGCAATAGGAGTGCGGTTTTGCAGGCCAGGCAGCAAGTGCAGACCCCAGGGTCTGGGGTTGCTTGTTGGCCTGCTCCCGGCAATAGCCATGGTGATCAGAGGGCAAGAGGGCCAGAGCACAGGCAGGGAGCAACCCCGGACCCCCGCCATGGACATTGGAGGGCGGGAGGGCCAGAGTGCATGCCATGAATCAGCCCCGGGTCCCCACCATGGCGATCGAGGGCGGGAAGGCCAGAGCCCAGGACAGGCATCAACACCGGACCCCCAACATGGCAACCGAAAGGTGGGAGAGCCTGTCTCCCTTGATCGCCATAGCGATCTGAGGGCGGTGTTGCAGGCCAGGCAGCAACCCTGACTCCCACCATGGCAGCTGAAGGGCAGGATGGCCTTTATCCTTCGATTGCCATGTCAATGTAGGGGAGGGAGAGCTGGGGCGGAGGCCAGGCAGCAAACCCGGATCCCCCCCATGGTGATCGAAGGGCAGGATGGCCCGCATCCCTCGATTGCCATGGCTATCGGAGGGCGGGAGTGCGGTGTTGCAGACCAGGCAGCAACCGCGGACCCCCACCATGGCAATTGAAGGGCGGGAGTGCCTCGGCGCAGGCCACGTAGCAAGCCCGGACAACCATCATGGCCATCAGAGGGCGGGAGATCCAGAGCACAGGACAGGCATCAACCCTGGACCCCCACCATGGCAATCGAAGGGTGGTAGGGCCCCAGCGTAGGCCAGGCAGCAACCCTAGACCCCGGCCATGGCAATGGGAGTGCGGGCTGGCTGGTGCACAGCCCAGGCATCAATCCTGTTCCCACAACATGGCAATCAAATGATGGTATGACCTACATCCCTCAATTGCCATGGTGATGAGAGGCCTGGAGGGCGGTGTTTCAGGCCAGGCAGCATTTGCGGACCCCCAGGTGCAGGGGTTGCTGGCTGGCCTGCGTCTGGCGATCGCCATGGTGATCAGAAACTCGGAGGGCCAGAGCACAGACCAGGCATCCACCCCGGAACCCCACAATGGCGATCGAGGGTGGGAGCACCGGGGCACAGGCCAAGCAGCAACCGTGGACCCTCGCCATGGAAATCGAGGTCGGGAGGGCCTGAGTCCCTTGATTGCCATGGAGATCCTAGGGCGGTGTTGCAGGCCAGGTAGCAACCGCGGACCACCAGGGACCGGGGTTGCTGGCTGGCCTGCATCTGGCGATCCCCATGGCAATTGGAGGGCGGGAGGCCAGAGCCCAGGCCCAGCAGCAACCCCGGACCTCCACCATAGCGATCAAGAGTAGGAGGGCCAGAGGACAGGCCAGGCCTCAACCCTGGACCCTCACCATGGCCATCAGATTTCGGGAGGCCTGGGGCACAGGCCAGGCAGCAACTGTGGACCCCCACCATGGCAATCAAAGGGCGGGAGGGCTGGGGCGCAGGCAATGCATCAACCCCGGACTCCCACCTTGGCAATCGGAGGGCAGGAGGTCCGGGGCACAGGACACGCAGCAACCCCGGACCCCCAACATGGCCATCGGAGGGCAGGAGGTAGGTGTGCATGACAGACAATAACCGTGGAACCCTGGATGCCGGGGTTGCAGGCTGGCTGGCTTCCGGTGATTGTAATGGCGATCAGAGTGGGGGAAGGCCAGAATGCAGGCCAGGCTTCAACACCGGACCCTCACCATGGCAATCGAAGGGCAGGATGGCCTGCGTCCCTCGATTGCCATGGCAATCGGAGGACGGGAGGGCGGTGTTGCAGGCCAGGCAGCAACCCCGGACCCCAGGGTGCCGGGGTTGCTGGCTGGCCTGCTTCCAGCAATCGCCATTTCAATCAGAAGGGGGGCGGGGGGCAGAGCGCAGGCCATTCATCAACCCTGAACCCCAACCATGGCAATCGAAGGGCGGGAGGGCCAAGGTACAGGCCAGGCAGCAACCGCGGACCAGCACCATGGCCATCCGAGTTCAGGAGCCCCTATGCGTAGTCCAGGCACCAACCGCCGACCCCTATCATGGCAATTGAAGGGCAGGAGGGCCAAGGCACAGGCAGGAAGCAACCCCCCACTGCCACCATGGCCATCGAAGGACGGGAGGGCCGCTTTGGCGATGGGAGTGTGGGCTGGCCGGAGCGCATGCCAGGCAACAACCCTGGACTCCCAACATGGCAATCAAAGGGCGGGATGGCCTGCATCCCTTGATCACCATGGCGATCAGAGGGCGGGAGGGTGGTGTTGCAGGAAAGGAAGTAATCTCAGACCCCTGCATGCTCGGTTGCTGGCTTTCATGCTTCCGGCGAACTCCATGGAGATTGGAGGGCTGGAGGGCCAGGGAGCCAGCCTGGCATCATATCCGGACCCCCACCATGGCGCTCGAAGTGCGGGAGTGCCAGGGCGCAGTCCAGGCAGCCATGGCAATGGGATGGCGGGCTCTCCAGAGCACAGCCCAGGCATCATCCCTGGAACACCAACATGGCAATCAAAGTGCTGGATGGCCTGCGACCCTCGATCACCATGGCAATCGGAGAGCCGGAGGGCCATGGCACAGGCAAGGCAGCAACCATGGATCCCCACAATGGCAATTGAACGGAAGGAGTGCCTAGGCGCAGGAACAGGGTGTTGTGTTAGTTCTGGTGGAGTATAATAATGAATTTGATTTCCTTGTTACATGGTAGGCTATTGAATATTGTTAAACTATTGGAAGGATGGTCAGCTCAAGATGTGAAGTTTTGTGCCACAACTGCTACAGTTTTTCATTTAACACCTTGGTCTAGAAAAGAATTGTTGGATATTGGAGATACTAGAGAAGTAAGGTTTCACTCTGTTTCACTGATGATTCACTTCATGTCACATTTGTCCAATACCAAAGTGAAATATTAGTAATAAGGGAAATTGGGTATGGCGTACATGGGTATTATCTTCATAATTTTTCTGTAAATCTGGAACTACTCTAAAAAAAACCACACATCCATTAAAACAACACTCAAAATACTAGGAAATGGTAATATCTGAACATAGTGGAATGGACCACTGAAATGACTGGGGAGTTTGAGAAGTGGCTGAGAGGAAACACCACCTCTCTGCCATATGCCTGACCATAATGGAACTAGAGGAAATGAGAGAGGGAGAGAGAGAGAGAGAGAGAGAGAGAGAGAGAGAGAGAGAGAGAGAGAGAGAGAGAGAGGTTAGTTTGGGAACAATTTTAGGAGGTAAGAGGGAGCTCTCTTTTCTATAACCAGAGCCGTCTGAGACTTCTGGATCCTCTCCCTGGATGGTCAAGCTGAGGTTTTGTGATGTCAAGCCTCACCATGGCAACCACGGATTTTGGGCAACCAGAGCTGAAGTGAGTGGCTCCTCATTGACCTTTGAGTAGTGTCTGTTGCCTCAAGATAGCCAAACTTACGAAGAAGATATTGGAGACTAGTGAAGATAAGGAATAAGACTCCAAACACAAGGATGGATGAAGAAACAGTAAGTCCTAAAGGGAATTAGAAGTCAGTTACTCAACTGGATGATGAAGAAGTGGATAAGGTCTGAATACCTTATTCAAATGCTGCCCTCCCAAACTTGGTGATGGGAGGGCGGGAGGGCCGGAGCACAGGCCATGCATCAATCCCAGACCACCACAATGGCAATGAAATGGGGGAGGGCCGGGGCACAGGCCAGGCAGCAACCGCGGACCCCCACCATGGCATTCGAAATGCGGGAGGGCTGGAGCACAGGCTAGGCAGCAACCGCGGACCCCCACCATGGCCATCAGAGGGTAGGAGGGCCGGAGCACAGGCCATGCATCAATCCCGGACCACCACAATGTCAATCGAAGGGTGGGAGGGCCAGGGCGCAGGCCAGGCAACAACCCCGGACCCCCACCATGGCGATTGAGGGCGGGAGGGCTAAGCGCACCCAGGCCGCAACCCCGGACCCCTGCCATGGCAATTGAAGGGCAGAAGGGCCAGGGCGCAGGCCAGGTAGCAACCACGGACCCCACCATCACAATCAAATTGCGAGATGGCCTGCTTCCCTCGGAAGCCATGACAATCGGAGGTGGGTGGGTGGTGTTGCAGGTCAGGCAGCAACCCCAGAACCCCGCCATGGACATTGGAGGTCGAGAGGGCCAGAGCACAGGCCATGCATCAACACCAGACCCTCACCATGGCAATCTAAGGGCGGGATGGCCAGTGTCCCTCGATCACCATGTCGATCAGAGGGCAGGGGGGCAGTGTTGCAGGCCAGGCAGAAACCCCGGACCCCCGGGTGCTGGGGTTGCTGGCTGGCCTGCTTCCGGTGATCGCCATGTCGATCGTAGCGGGGGAGGGCCAGAGCACATGCCAAGCAGAAAGCCTGGATGCCCACCATGGCGATGGAAGGGCGGGATGGTCAGAGCGCAAGCGAGGCAGCAACCCCGGACACCCACCATGGTGATCAAAGGCGGAAAGGACGGAGCAAAAGCCAGGCCGCAACTGCAGACCCCTGTCATGGCAATGGGAAGGCAGGCTGGCAGGAGCGCAGCCCAGGCATCAACCCTGCACCCTGAACATGGCAATCGAAGGGCAGGATTGCCTGTGTCCCTCTATTGCATGGCGATTGCAGGGCGGGAGGCAGGGTTGCAGGCAAGGCAGCAACCCAGGACCCCCAGGGTGCCGGAGTTGCTGGCTGGCCTGCTTATAGCAATCACAATTTCAATCAAACTGCGGGAGGGCCAGGGCGCAGGGCAGGCAGCAACCGCAGACCCCCACCATGGTGATCAAGGGTGGGAGGGATGGGGTGCAGGCCATGCATTAACCCCGGACCACAACCATGTCAATCGAAGGGTGGGAGGGCTGGAGCACAGCCCAGGCATCAACCCTGGACCCCCAATATTTCAATCGAAACGCAGGAATCCCTGTGTCCTTCAATCGCCATGGCGATCGCAGTCGTGAAGGCGGGGTTTCAGGCAGGGCAGCGACCAAGGACCCCTGGGTGCCGGGTTCCTGGCTGGCCTGCTTCCGGCGATTGCCATCGTGATCTGAGGGTGGGAGGGCCAGAGCGCAACCAAGGCTGCAACCGGGGATCACAGCCATGGCAATGAAAGTGCGGGAGAGCTGGCGCGCAGGCCAGGCAGCAACCGCAGACCCCCACCATGGCAATCGCAGGGCGGGATGGCCTGCGTCCCTCGATCGCCATGGCAGTCAGAGTGCGGGAGGGTGGTGTT
This sequence comes from Myotis pilosus, assembly GCA_036010255.1. Taxonomy (NCBI): domain Eukaryota; kingdom Metazoa; phylum Chordata; class Mammalia; order Chiroptera; family Vespertilionidae; genus Myotis; species Myotis pilosus. Next base: position 866,909 of record JASKON010000048.1, read on the forward strand.
GCAGCCCAGGCAGGAACCACGGAACCCTGGGTGCTGGGGTTGCTGGCTGGCCTTCTTCTGGCAATCGCCATAGCAATCGGAGGGTGGGAGTGCCATTGCACAGGCTATGCAGCAATCCCGGAGGACCCGCGTGGTCCATGGGAGGGCGGGAAGGCCGGAGCACAAGCCAAGCAGCAAACCCAGGACCCACCATGGTGATCGAGGGTGGGAAGGCCGGAGCACAAACCAGTCCACAACCCCGGACCCCTGCCATGGACATTGGAGATGGAGAGGGCCAGAGCACAGCCCAGGCATCAACTCTGGACCTCCAACATGGCAATTGAAGGGCAGGAGTGCCTGTGTCCCTCAATCGCCATGGCGATCGCAGGGCAGGAGAGCTGGGTTGCACAGGCCAGGCATCAGCCCTGGACCCCCAAAATGGACATTGGAGGTTGAGAGGGCCAGAGCGCAGGCCATGCATCAACCCTGGACCCCCACCATGTCAATCAAAGGGCAGGATTGCCTGTGTCCCTCGATCACCATGGTGATCGCAGTTGTGAAGGTGGGGTTGCAGGCCAGGCAGCAACCCAGGATCCCCGGGTGCCGGGGTTGCTGGCTGGCCTGCTTCCAGCAAATGCCATGGCGATCGGAGGGCAGGAGGGCTAGAGCGCAACCCAGGCCGCAACCCCGGATCCCCGCCAAGGCAATCGAAGTGCGGGAGGGCTGGGGCGCAGGCCATGCATCAACCCCATTTCCCCACCATGGTGATGGAGGGCGGGAGGACCGGAGCGCAACACTGTCCACAACACCGGACACCCGCCGTGGCAAATGAAGGGCAGGAGGGCCAGGGAGCAGGCCAGGCATCAAACCCAGACCCCCACCATGGCAATCAAGGGCAGGAATGTCGGGGAGCAGGCCAGGCATCATATGCGGACCCCCACCATGGCAATCGAAGGGCAGGAGGTACGGGGCACAGGGCAGTCAGTAATGCCGGACCCCCACCATTGCAATCGAAGGGCGGGAGGGCCAGGGCCCAGGCCAGGCAGCAACCGCGGACCCCACCATGGCAATCAAATTGCGGGATGGCCTTCTTCCCTCGGATGCCATGGTATTTGGAGGGCAGGTGGGCGGTGTTGCAGGCCAGGCAGAAACCGCAGAACACTGGGTGCCGGGGAAGCTGGCTGGACTGCTTCCGGCGATCGCCATGGCCATTGGAGGGCAGGAGGGCCTGAGCTCAGGCGAGGCAGCATCCCTGGACACCCCCATGGTGATCGTGGGTGGGAGGGCCAGTGCACAGACCAGGCAGCAACCCCGGAACCCCGTCATGGACATTGGAGGTCGAGAGGGCCAGAGCTTTGGCCATGCATCAACACCAGACCCTCACCATGGCAATTGAAGGGCGGGATGGCCAGCGTTCCTTGATTGCCATGGTGATCGCAGGGCCGGAGGGCGCTGTTGCAGGCCAGGCAGAAACCCCGGACCCCCGGGTGCTGGGGTTGCTGGCTGGCCTGCTACCGGCGATCGCCATGTTGATCAAAGTTGGGGAGGGCCAGAGCGCAGGCCAGGCAGCAACCCTGGATTCCTACCATGGCGATGGAAGGCGGGATGGTCGGAGCGCAAGCCAGGCCACAACCCCAGAACCCTGCCAAAGTGATGGGAAGGTGGGCTGGCAGGAGCGCAGCCTAGGGATCAACTCTGGACCCTGAACATGGCAATCGGAGGGCGGGATGGCCCGTGTCCCTTGATTGCAATTGTGATTGCAGGGCAGAAGGCAAAGTTGCAGGCCAGGCAGCAACCCAGGATCCGAGGGTGCTGGAGTTGCTGGATGGCCTGCTTCTAGCAATAACAATGTTGATCAGAGTGTGGGAGGGCCAGGGCGTAGGCCAGGCATCAACCCTGGACCCCCAACATGGCAATTGAAGGGATTGTTTGCGTCCCTCGATCGCCATGGTGATCGCAGGGTGGGAGCGCGGTATTGCAGGCCAGGCAGCAACCCGGACTCCTGGGTGCCAGGGTTGCTGGGTGGCCAGCTTCTAGCAATCACAATGTCAATCGGAGTGTGAGAGGGCCAGTGCGCAGGCCATGCATCAACCTCGGACCCCCACCATGGCAATCGAAAGGCGGGAGGGCCGGGGCGCAGGACAAGCAGCATCCGCGGACCCCCACCATGGCAATAGATGGGCGGGATGGCCTGCGTCCTCCATCGCCATGGTGATTGGAGGGAGAGTGGGCGGTGATTCAGGCCAGGCATCACCGGCAGAACCCTGGGTGCCAGGGATGCTGGCTGGACTGCTTCTGGCGATCGCCATGATGATCAGAGGTCTGGAGGTCTGGAGCACAGGCCCGGCAGCAACCCCGGACCCCCGCCATGGCGATGAGAAGGCAGGCTGGACGGAGCGCAGGCCAGGTAGCAACCGTGGACCCCCACCATGGCGATCAAGGGCTGGTGAGCCAGAGCGCAGGACATACCACATCCCCGGACCCACGCCATGGCAATCAAAAGGCGGGAGAGCCGGGGCATAGGCCATGCATCAACCCTGGACCCACACCATGGCAATCGATGGGCGGGAGGCCAGGGCACAGGCAAAGCAGCAACCGTGGACCCCCACCATGGCAATTGCAGTGCGGAATGGCCTGTGTCCCTAGATCGCCATGGGTGTCAGAGTGCGGGAGGGTGGTGTTGCAGGCCAGGCAGGAACCACGGAACCCCGGGTGCTGGGGTTGCTGGCTGGCCTGTTTCTGGTGATCGCCATGGCGATCTGAGTGTGGGAGGGCCAGAGCACAAGCAAGGCAGCAACCCTGTACCCCCACCATGGTGATCGGGGGTGGGATGGCTGGTGCACAGGCCTGGCAGCAACCCCAGACGCCCGCAATGGCAATGTGAGCACGGGCTGGCCATAGTGCAGCCCAAGCATCAACCCTGGACGCCCAACATGGGAATTGAAGGGCAGGATGGCCTGCGTCCCTCTATCGCCATGGCGATCGAAGGGGAGGAAGACGGGATTGCAGGCCAGGCAGCAACCCCGGACCCCCCAGGTGCCGGGGTTGCTGGCTGGCCTGCTTCTAGCAATCACAATGTCAATCGGAGTTTGGCAGGGCCGGGGCGCAAGCCAGGCAGCAACTGCGGACCTTAACCATGGTGATCATGGAGGGAGGGTAGGGGCGCAGGCCAGGCAGCAACCGAGGAACTCCACCATGGCGATGGGAGGACGGACTGGCCAGAGCACAGCCTAGGCAGCAATCCTGGACTACCAACATGGCATCCCTTGAACGCCATAGCTATAGGAGGGCAGGAAGGCGGTGTTGCAGGCCAGGCAGCAACCTCAGAACCCAAGGTGCCAGGGTTGCTGGCTGGCCTGCTTCTGGAGATCACCATGGCGATAGGAGGGCGGGAGGCCCAGAGCGCAGTCCCGGCATCAACCCCGGACTCCCACCATGGCGATCGAGGACGGGAGTGAGTTGTTGCAGGCCAGGCAGCAAGCACGGACCCCTGGGTGCCGGGGTTCCTGGCTGTCCTGCTTCTGGCGATCGCCATGTCGATCGGACGGCGGGAGGGCCAGAGCACATGCCATGTATCAACCCGGAACTCCACCATGGCAATCAGAGGGCGGGAGGGCCGGGGCGCAGGCCAGGCAGCAACCGTGGACCCCCAAGATGATGATCGAAGTGCTGGCTGGCCGGCCGCAGCCCAGGGATCTACCCTGTACCCCCAACATGGAAATCGAAGGGTGGGATGGCCTGCGTACCTCTATAGCCATGGTGATCAGAGGGTGGGAGGGCTAGAGCACAGGCCAGGCATCAACCCAGGACCCACCCCCCCATGGCATTGTAGGCGGGAGGGCCGGAGCACAGTCCAGGCAGCAACTCCGGACCCCCATCATTGCGATCATAGGTGACAGGGCCGGATCTCAGGCCAGGAAGCAACCCCGGAACCCCATCATGGCAATCGGAGAGAAGGAGGTCAGTGTTGCAAGACAGGCAATAACCGTGGAACCCTGGATGCTGGGGTTTCTGGCTGGCCTGCTTCTAGCAATCGCAATGGTGATCGGAGTGGGGGAGAGCCAGAGCGCAGGCCAGGCAGCAACCCTGGACCCCCAACATTGCATTCGAAGGGCGGAATGGCGTGCAACCCTCGATCGCCATGGCTATAGGAGGGCAGGAAGGCGGTGTTGCAGGCCAGGCTGCAACCCCGGACCCCCACCATGGCAATCATAGGTGGGAGGGTCAGAGCGCAGGCCAGGCAGCAAACCAGGACCCCCCACCATGGAGATCATAGGTGGGATTGCCGGATCGCAGGCCAGGAAACAACCACGGCACCCCGCCATGGCCATTGGAGGGTGGGAGGGCCAGAGCGCATGCCATGCATCAACCCCGGACCCCCACCATGGCAATTAAAGGGCAGGAGGGCTGGGGCGCAGGCCAGTCAGCAACAGCGGAACCAACGGATGCAGGGTTGCTGGCTGGTCTGCTTCGGGCGATCGCCATGTCCATCAGAGGGCGGGAGGGACAGAGCGCAGGCCAGGCAGCAACCCCGGACACCCGCCATGGCGATGGGAGGGTGGGCTTGCCAGAGCACAGGACAGGCAGGAACCCCGGACCCCAGCCATGGCAATCAAAGGCGGGAGGGACAGAGCTCGGGCCAGGCATCAATCCCCGACCCCCAACATGGCACCCGAAGGGCGGGAGGGCCTGCCTCCCTTGATCGCCATGTGGATAGGAGGGCGGTATTGCAGGACAGGCAGCAACTGTGGATCCCCAACATGGCAATTGAAGGGTGGGATGGCCTGCATTCCTCGATCGCCATGGGTATTGTAGGGCGGGAGTGTGGTGTTGCAATCCAGGCAGCAAACCAGGACCCCCATCATGGCGATCGTAGGCGAAAGGGCCGGAGCGCAGTCCAGGCAACAACCCCGGATCCCTGCCATGGCAATCAAAGGGCAGGAGGGCATGCATCCCTGGATCGCCATGGCGATCAGATGGCTGGGGGCGGTGTTGCACGCCAGTCAGAAACCGTGACCCCCGAATGCTGGGGTTGAAGCTGGTCTGCTTCCGGCGATCGCCATGTTGATTGGAGGGCGGGAGGGACTGAGCGTAGGCCAGGCAGGAACCTTGGACCCCCGCCATGGCATGGGAGGGTGGAAGGGCCAGAGCGCAAGCCAGGCAGCAACCCTGGACCCCCACTATGGCGATCGAGGGCCGGAGGGCCGGAGCGCAGGCCAGGCATTAACCCGGGCCCGAACATGGCAATCAAAGGGCGGAAGGGTGGGAGCACAGGACAGGCAGCATCCTCGGACCCCCATCATGGCAATCAAAAGGCGGGATGGCCTGTGTCCCTCCATCGCCATCGTGATCGGAGAACAGGAGGGCGGTGTTGCAGGCCAGGCAGCAACCTCAGAACCCAGGGTGCCAGGGTTGTTGGCTGGCCTGCTTCCGGAGATCACCATGGCGATCAGAGGTCGGGAGGGCCAGAGCGCAGGCCAGGCATCAACCCCGGACCCCAACCATGGCGATCGAGGGTGGGAGGGAGTTGTTGCAGGCCAGGCAGCAAGCGCGGACCCTCGGGTGCCGGGGTTCCTGGCTGGCCTGCTTCAGGCGATCGCCATGTCGATCGGAGGGCAGGAGGGCCAGAGCGCATGCCATGCAGCAACCCGGAACCCCATCATGGCAATCAGAGGGTGGGATGGCCTGCATCCCTCTATAGCCATGGCGATCGGAGGGTGGGAGGGAAGGAGCGCAACCCAGCCCTCAACTCTGGACCCCCGCCAAGGAAATCAAAGGACAGGAGGGCCGGGGCGCAGGCCAGGGAGCAACCCCTGAACCCACCATGGCTATTGAGGGCAGGGGGGTCAGTACACAGGCCAGGCAGCAGCCCCGGACCCCCACCATGGACATCGGAGGGCGGCAGGGCCGTGGCACAGGCCAGGCAGCAACCCCTGACCCCCACCATGGACATTGAGGGCGGGAGGTCGGTGTTGCAAGATAGGCAATAACCGTGTAACCCTGGATGCCGAGGCTACTGGCTGGCCTGCTTCCAGCGATCACAATGGCTATCAGAGTGGGGGAGAGCCAGAGCGCAGGCCAGGCAGCAACCCCGGACCCCCTCCATGGACATTGGAGGGCAGGAGGGCCAGAGCTCAGGCCATGGATCAACACCAGACACTCACCATGGCAATCGAAGGTCGGGATGGCCTGCTTCCCTCAAATGCCATGGCAATCGGAGGGTAGGAGTGCTGTGTTGCAGGCCAGGCAGCAACCTCAGTCCCTCGGGTGCTGGGGTTGCTGTCTGGCCTGCTTCCGGCGATCGCCATGTTGATCGGATCAGGGGAGGGCCAGAGCACAGGCCATTCATCAACCAAGGACCCCTGCCATGGCAATCGAAGTGCGGGAGGGCCGGGGCACAGGCCATGCATCCACCCCGGACCTCAGCCATGGTAATCGAGGGCAGAAGGAACAGAGGTCAGGCCAGACATCAACCCTCGACCCCGACCATGGCAACCAAAGGGCAGGAGGGCCTGCCTCCCTTGATTGTCATGTTGATCGAAGGGCGGTGTTGCAGGCCAGGAATCAACCCCGGAACCCCACCATTGCAATTTACTCCTTTAGCCTTTTTCTGTCTATGAAGCTCTGTATTTGACCATCTATTTTGAATGAAAAAGTTGCCAGATATAAAAGTTGCCAGTAATCTTGGTCTCAGATCCTTGCTTTCCATTAACTTGAATACTTCCTGCCAATCCCTTTTTGCCTGTAGGGTTTCTGATGAGATATCAGGAGTCAGCCTTATGGGAACTCCTTCATGGCTAACAGTTTTCTTTTCAATTGCTGCCTTAAAGATTCTCTCTCTGTCTTTAATTTTTGACATTTTAATTATGATGGATCTGGGCTTGGGTTTGTGTGGGTACTTCTTATTTGGGGTTCTCTTTGGCTCTTGATCTTGTTTGGGATGTTCCTTTACTAGGTTAGGAAAGAGTTCTGCCATTGTTTCTTCAAAGACGTTCTCTATGCCTTTCTCCCCTCCTGCCTCTATGGCACACTCGCTTTATAATACTGTTATGTAAGCTGTCCTCCTGTTTTTTTTTTTTTGTTTTTTTTTTTAAATCTTATATTTTCTGTCTTTTTTTATTGGGTGATATTTTTAACTCTGTTCTAATTCAGTGATTCAATCCTCAGCTTTCCCTAATATCTGACTATTCCTGCCAATGTGTTCATTATTTTTGTTATGTCATTATATATGTGGGACTGTTCTTCTTTTCATAGTCACTATATACGTTTTCATGCTGTAGAGCTCTTTTACCTTCATAACTCTGAAGTCAGATACAGATAAATGCCTTCTCAGTGCTTCATCTATCTCTATATCTGGAGAATTCTCTAGTTCTCTCATTATGGGTTTGTTTCCTTGTTTCTTCATTCTAGCTTTCAGTTTGGGTTTGTGATGATGAGTTAAGTAGATCCTCTATGCCTCTCAGTCTCTAGTGCAGTTCACTGCTAAAGGATGTTTCTGACTAATTAGGTCAGGCAAAGACTCAAAGCCTCCAGAAACCTCCTCAGTCTATACAATGATAGGATTCCAACTTAACTTGCCTCCAAGGCAATGGTCCTCAGGTGTGACAAGAGTTTGTTTCAACAGGGTGGGGCAGTTGCCTCTGCCTGGAGGTTGTTATTTATAATCTCTTAAGTGTCCTCTGGGCAAAGTGTTTCCCAGTAGTCTGAGATAATTGTCTCCCTTCCAGGAAAGACAAATGCGTGTGTGGGAAAGATTTTCTCTGCTGTATGAGGAAATGACTCCTCCCAGGAAACTTGAAGTGTCTGTCTTCTGAGCTGGAACCCTTGACTCCCCAGTTCTGGCTTTTTCCCTTACAGGTCCAGTCCACTTCACCTTCCCTTTGCCAGGGCACAGTGTGTGTGGCTCAACAGGGAAATTCGTGTGCTGGCTCTTTAAGAGCAGGCCTGAATTTCTAGCTGTCTGTCCCTGGCAGACAGTGCCCTGCTGCTATTCACATTCACAGGTTATATGGGTAACCTTCTCAGTTCTGGTGCTCTCTGCTAGGAGGCCCAGCTTGGAGATTAGACCGGAGTTCTCAATGGCACTCCTCCACAACTGAAATACCTCTCCAGGACTTCAGTTGCTGCCTGTGGGTATCAGGCCCACCCCTTCAAGCCTCCTCTCCTCCTACCAGTGTCTAAGTTGTCTCCATGTTCGGTCCTCGGGTGTCAGGGTTCTCTCCTGTGAGTTTTCCATTGATTATTCAGGAAGTTGTTCTGTATTTTAGTTGGAATATTAGTTTGTTCCTGGGAGCATGTTCCTGCAGCATCCACTTATTCTGCCACCATTCTTTTAAATATATTTTTATTTACCTCAGAGAGGAAAAGAGAGGGAGTGAGAGAAACATCAATGATGAGAGAGATTCATTGATCAGCTCCCTCCTGCATGCCCCAGACTGGATATTGATTCTACTTCCAGGCAAGTGCCCTTGACATAAATCAAAACTGGGGCCCTTCAGTCTGAAGGTCGGTGATCTGTCCACTGTTCCTAACTGGCTAGGGCTCTGCCACCTTTTTTAATCCGCTTCAGAATCCCTCTGCATTGTAAAGTCCCTGCTAACATTCTTGTCCAATAGGTTTCTCTTTCATGTGGTTTCAGGATGGAATTGTGCAGGAAGGCCCTAATGTCCCGAGTGCACAGTCTGATCAATAGCACCGTCAGGAAATGTGCATTGTGGCATGCTCAGTAGGCATATAGTAACAGAAACTTGCCTTGTCTCTTACTGTTTCTGTCTCTGTTTGGATCAGGATATAGCACAACTAAGGCTCTTGTTTCAAATAGGGTATTAAAGGATACACCCTAGATTTCAAGCCATGCTTTTCTGGGGAAATGTTGGACATATTCCCTACTGTAAAATGTACTAGGCCATTCAATTATAAGGCCAGATCTTTGTATAAGGATAAGGCTTTTTTTAAATTTTTTTATTGCTTTAAGTATTACAAAGAGTATTACAGATGTCACCTTTTTTTCCCTCCCTTTGACCACCCCGACTTCCCTCACACCCCAGTTTTTACTTCTTATTGAATGAACATTCTAAGAATCACATAAATATATAAAGATATACTTCATGCTTCCAACAATCATATACTTAATGAGGAAATACGGAGACCAGACAACTACATCTTAATCAATAGAATATAAGTACAATAGGTCCTCATGTTACATTTGAGATCTATTCCTACAGCACTTCATAATAATTTTTCCACCTACAGAAGCATCTATATCACTCACATGGATCACACATACACAGCAGTGATGAGGTGAAACTAAAAAAAAAAAAAAAAATTGAAAGAAAAATAACAATTCCTGACCTTTATTTGTGCTGAACTCTATCTAGTAATAGACAAACGGGGTAATTGATCATACCTTCGCTACACCTCCCATTGGATAATCATCACAATATGCAAACTAACCACGAACAAAGATGGCGGTTAAATTGCATAAGTACGTGCCCAATGGCTATAGTCTCTCAGAGCCTGAAATCAGAGCTGAGAGGTCCCCTGCCGAGGCCTGATGCCTTGATCAGAAGTGTTAGGCCCGGGCAAGGGCAGAGCTGGGATGGTGGGTAGCAGGAGGTGAGCCAGCGATGGTGGGGAGCAGGAGAGGAGTCGGCGATGGTAGGAGCTGGGGCTCCTCTGCCCAGGCCTAAGGCCTTTGCCAGAGGATTTAGGCCTGGGCAAGGGAGAAGCCTACGATTGTGGGAAGTAGAGGGACTCCTGCCCATGGCATTTGGCCTGGGAAGGGGCAGAGTTGGCAATCATGGGGAGCTGGGGGTCCCCTACCCCAGCCTAATGCTCCAGATAGAGGCATTATGCCTGTGCAGGGGCAGAACCAGCAATTGCACAGAGCAGGGAGGCAGCTGGTGATGGCGGGGAGCAGGGGCAGAGCCAGCGATCATGGGGAGCAGGGCTTTAGCAGACGATTGAGGGAGCTGGTGCTCCCCTGCCCAAAGCTAATGAGTCAGCCAGAAGTGTTAGTCCTGGACAGGGAGCAAGCCGGCAATTGGTGTGAACTCCAGAGGAAACACCTTTCGGACTGCTCATTGGCTAAGCTCCCTCTATGCCACTGGTAATATTCTTAGTAAATTGGATAATAAGAATCCAAATAGGTGATCTAGGGTTTTTTACCACACTCCTGGAGAAAAAAGGAAGGTCCACTGCTGGAGGGTTAAGAAATGTCATATCCTGTCCTAGCTAGTTTTGCTGAGTGGATAATGCCTTGGCCTGCCCACTGCTGGGTCTTGATTCAATTCTGGCTAAGGGATGTACCTAGGTTGCAGGCTCCTCCCTGACCTGGGTCCAGGTCAGGGCTCATGCCGGAGGCAACCAATCAGAGTGTTCCTCTCACTTTGATGTTTCTCTCTGTCTTTCCCTTTCTCTTCTACATTCTCTAAAAATCAATGAAAACATATTCTCAGGTGAGGATAAAAAAAGCAAGCAAGCAAGAAAGAAATGTCATATCCGATGAAAGACACATCTTGAAAATGCCCAAGGAAAGTTGTCACTTTTTTCATTGTAAAGGGACTGGGTCTATGTTGATGAAAACACCTTGGTGGCTGCGGTGACTGGCAGTGGCTGCAACAGTGGGGTGATGGGCCTGGTGCCCTCCTCTGATCAGCCCAGTTGCCTCCCACAAAGGGAGGCCAGACTGTGGCTTAGGCCTGCTCCCCAAGGGGAGCAGGGAGCAGGGAGTAGGACATCCCTTCAGGGCTCCCAGTATGTGATAGGGGCCAAGCTGGGCTGAGGGACCCCCCTCCAGTGCACAAATTTTTGTGCACCTTTCCTCTAGTAAATAATAAAAAACCATAACGCACATATTTAAATACATCAAAATGACGGAAGTTTTTTTTTTTTAAATAAATAATTGGAGGATGGCAATGTAACCATGAAATGATGTGCTTCGAATCCAATGTAACCTGAGGACTGTCTGCATTTCCTCAACAGGCTGAAAAGTGATCAATGTGGGTTTGATGGTGTTTTTCATGAAAACAAGGGTGGAAAGGCACACTTGAAAGAGTTAGGCTTTACAAGTTCCAAATCAGAGCGTGCACATACTTGTGAAGAAATCAGGTAAAAGTGACTTCTTCATATTAGTAAAGAGGTGATTTAAAGTCTATCATAGAGACCCTCACTATAAATTATGTTGGAAAATTGAAAGTATTGAGAGCATCAGTCTAGTTAAGAAGAATATGCCGCTGGACTTGAATATAGACAAGCAGCCTACCCATTTCAATTTTGGATGAGCTAGTGAGCAAAGAAAATTAGTGAAAGGCTCATTTAGGGGAATTAGTGGAAAGAATTAGCACTGAAACATAGTACTGTTTGTGGGAGGTGTAATATTTCTCATATTTGAAGGCGATTCTGTGCCTTTCATATGAGCCTTTAAATACAGCTAAAGGGCAGTAAAATCTATACAGCCAACATTACCAAAATTCAGGTTATACATGTAAACTATTCAGCATTAGAAGTGATACATGCTAAATTGGTGATAAATTATGATACGATTAGAGGCCCGGTGAATGAAATTCAAGCACCAGTGTCATCCCACAGCTTGGCGTGCGCCCTCGCGCAATCTGAGACCCCTTGGGAGATGTGGGACTGCCAGGTTAGGTCTGACATCTCCTGAGGGATGTAGCAGTGCGCGAAACGGCAGACAGCCGGGCAGGAGCCCAAGCTGGAGCCAGGTGCTGCACTGTTCCAGCTCATCTAAGCCCCACTCCACCTGCCACAACCAATTGGTAGCACTGTGGTATAGGCAGGGAAGGCTGCTGCCCCCACAGCTGCACTCTCCAGCTATGAGCCTGGCTTCTGCCCTAGCAAGGATCAGGGAAGCTCCTGTGTTGAGCGTCTGCCACCTGGTGGTCAGTGTGCACATAGCAACCACTCATAATGGTCCCTTAGGGCAGGCTTTTGGGCCAATAAAACGTTACTATTCACAGATGACATCTTGCCACTATTAGAATATTAGTGGCCCTAATAAATAAATAAATAAATAAGTTAGTTAATTAATTAATTAATTCTAATTGTCAGTATTGAGAGCATCAGTGTAGTTTAGAAGAGTATGCCTTTCCACTCTTGTTTTCATTAACTAATTAATACTAAGGAATTTAATAGAAGAAATTTTGCAATACCGCTATTTGCCCTTTCTCTAAAATAGAAGTGTCAACCAAATTCAGGATTGACAATGACAATTTGAAACACATGCATGTGATTGGCACCAGCAAGAGCTGCATATGTATCGCACATGCACGAGTCAACTGAGAGAGAGAGAGAGAGAGAGAGAGAGAGAGAGAGAGAGAGAGAGAGAGAGTAAACTGGCTTAATTAGACCTGCTTTCTGATTTAGCTATACTTTTTCCAGGCCATCGAAGCACCCCAACTTCTCTTTCAGGTAATTGTCAGCAGCACAGCAGTAAATTTCAACACAAAGCAGATTATTATTGTAGCTCACACAGGGAGAACCAAGGGTAAATTATTTAACTGCAGCATGTTTGACTATGTTCTTCACAGTGAGAAAACCTGAAGTCATTTTCAAGTTCCACCATTTCTTCCTTCTTTTCAGTCAGGTCAAGTTTCTAAGCTTTGTAAATCTCAGTTTTCTGGCTAATGAAGAGAAAGTAGGATACCACCGAGTCTCCCATCTACCTATTCCAAGACTTCTGTGAGGATCAAATAAGATGATGCATGGGAAAATACTTCACAGACTTTTGGTTAGCATAAACTATTCCCACATGGCTGTAAAGCAAATCATGTTCCAGGCTGAAGAAACTGCAAGGAGGTGAGTCGCAAGGAAGAGGAAACAGGCATTGTTAAAGGATGTCATTACATGAATGGACACTTAGCCTATTAGCCTTTAATAAATATAGATTGCCAGTGCACATCATGTATACTGGCTGTCGGTCTGATGGTCACAAACATACAGGTGGTCACTTAGTCTTTTATATTTAGACTAGAAGGCTGGTGCACAAAAATTTGTGCACTCAGGGTGGGGAGGTGGGTTCCCTCAGCCCAGCCTGTGCCCTCTCCCAGTCTGGGACCCCTCGGGAAATAACGACCTGCTGGCTTAGGCCCGCTCCCGGGTGGCAGAGGGCAGGCACAATCCCTAGGTGCAGCCCCTGGTCAGGCTCAGAGCAGGGCTGATTGGGGAGTTGGAGCGCTGCCCCCTGTCATGCACAGAGCAGGGCGGATCAGAAGGTTGCGACGCCACCCTCAGTCATGCACAGAGTAGGACCAATCCGGGGGCCTGGGCACTGCCCACTGTCATGCACAGAGTAGGGCAGATCAGGGTGTTGGAGCACTGCCCTCTATCACCCACAGAGCAGGGCTGATCAGGGTTTTGGGGTGCCGTCATTCTCACACTCAGGGCAGGGCCGATGGGGAGGTTATGGCTCTACCCTGTCACACACAGAGCAGGGCCCGTGGGGGGCGGGTTGAGGCGCTGCACCCTGTCACACACAGAGCACGGCCGAACAAGGGGTTCGGGCACCGCACCCTGTCACACACAGAGCCGCAGTGCGATCAGGGGAGTGGGGAGCTCCCCCCTATCAGGCACAGAGCAGGGCTGATCAGGGGGTTGGGGCGCCTACCCTGTCATGAACAGAGCAGGGGGGATAGGGAGGTTATGGCCCCATGCCCTGTCACACACAGAGCCACAGGGTGATCAGGGGGTTTGGGCACTTCCCCCTGTCACACTGATCCCAGTGCCAGAGGCCATTCAGCTCCGCAGACCCCAGTGCTGGGAGGCCTTGCCACTCCGCTGATCATGCTGGGAGGCATATTACCCTTTTACTATATAGAATAGAGGCCTGGTGCACGGGTGGGGGCCGGCAGGTTTGCCTTGAATGGTGTCCTGGATCATGGTGGGGTCCCCACTGGGGTGCCTGGCCAGCCTGGGTGAGGGGATGATGGCTGTTTGCAGCTGGTCACACACCCTTCAGGGTGGGGGTCCCCACTGGGGTGCCTGGCCAGTCTGGGTGAGGGGCTGAGGGATGTTTTCATGCTGGCAGGTGATGGAAGCTCCAAACTGCTCCTTTTTTTCTTTTCTTTTTTTTTAAAAAAATTTATTTTATTTTATTTTTATTTTTTATTATTATTAAGGTATTATAAATGTGTCCTCAAACCCCCATTAACCCCCAACCTCCCCCCCCCCCACACACACACTCATGCTCCCATCCCCCTGTTGTCCATGTCCATTGGTTTGGCTTATATACATGTATACAAGTCCTTCGGTTGATCTCTTCCCCTTACCCCCACCCTCCCCTACTTCCCTTCTAGGGATTGATAGCCTGATCGCTGTTTCTCAGTCTTTGGGTCTGTCCCTTTTCATCAGTCTATGTTGTTCTCTATAATCCACAAATGAGTGAGATCATGTGGTATTTATCTTTCTCTGACTGGCTCATTTCACTTAGCATAATGCTCTCCAGTTCCATCCATACTGTTGCAAAAGGCAGGAGTTCCTTCTTTTTTACCGCAGCATAGTATTCCATCGTGTAGATGTACCACAGTTTTCTAATCCACTCATCTGCTGATGGGCACTTAGGCTGTTTCCAGATCTTAGCTATGGTGAATTGCGCTGCTATGAACATAGGGGTGCATATATCCTTTCTGATTGGCCTTTCTGGTTTCTTGGGATATATTCCTAGTAGTGGGATCACTGGGTCAAATGGGAGTTCCATTTTTAGTCTTCTGAGGTAGCTCCATACTGTTCTCCACAGTGGCTGCACCAGTCTGCATTCCCACCAGCAGTGCAGAAGGGTTCCTTTTTCTGCACATCCTCTCCAACACTTGTTGTTTGTTGATTTGTTGATGATAGCCATTCTGACAGGTGTGAGATGATATAACGCATTGTCGTTTTGATTTGCATCTCTTGTATAATTAGTGACTTTGAGCAGGTTTTCATATATCTTTCGGCTTTCTGTAAGTCCTCTTTCGAAAAGTGTCTATCTAGGTATGTTGCCCATTTTTTTATTGGATTGTTTATCTTTCTTTTGTTAAGTTTCATGAGATCCCTGTAAATGTTGGAAATTAAACCCTTATCGGTGGTATCGTTGGCAAATATGTTCTCCCATGTAGTGGGTCTTCTTGTTGTTTTGTTGATGGTTTCCTTTGCTGTGCAAAAGCTTTTTATTTTGATGTAGTCCCATTTGTTTATTTTCTCTTAATTTCCATTGCCCTAGGAGCATTATCAGAGAAGAAATTTCTTCGGCATATATTTGCGATTTCGCTGCCTATGGATTCCTCTAGTATTTTTATGGTTTCCCGTCTTACGTTTAAGTCTTTTATCCATTTTGAGTTTATTTTTGTGTATGGTGTGAGTTGGTGGTCTAGTTTCATCCTTTTGCATGTATCTGTCCAATTTTCCCAACACCATTTATTGAAAAGACTGTCTTGACTCCATTGTATGCTCTTGCCTCCTTTGTCGAATATTAATTGGGCATAGTGGTTTGGGTCGATTTCTGGGGTCTCTATTCTATTCCATTGATCTATATGTCTGTTCTTGTGCCAGTACCAAACTGTTTTAAGAACAGTGGCTTTGTAATACAGTTTGATATCTGGTATTGAGATCCCACCTACTTTGTTCTTTCTCAGGATTGCTGCAGCTATTCGGGGTCTTTTTTTATTCCAGATGAATTTTTGGAACGTTCGTTCTAGATTTGTGAAATATGCTGTTGGTAATTTAATGGGGATTGCATTGAATTTATAAATTGCTTTGGGTAGTATGGACATTTTGATGATGTTGATTCTACCAATCCATGAACACGGTATATTCTTCCATCTGTTTATGTCTTCCTCTATCTCTTTTTTCAGTGTCCTGTAGTTTTCGGCATATAAGTCTTTTACCTCCTTAGTTAAGTTTATTCCTAGGTCTTTTAATTTTTTTGGTGCAATGGTAAATGGGATTGCTTCTGTAGATTCACCTTCTGTAAGTTCACTATTGGTGTAAAGAAATGCCATGGATTTCTTAGCATTAATTTTGTATCCTGCTACATTGCCGAATTCATTTATTAAGTCTAATAATTTTTTGATGGAGTCTTTAGGGTTCTGTATGTACAGTATCATGTCATCTGCAAATAAGGACAGTTTTTCTTCTTTTCCATTCTGGATGCCTTTTATTTCTTCTTCGTGTCTGATCGCAATGGCTAGTACTTCCAGTACTATGTTGAACAGGAGTGGTGAGAGGGGGCATCCCTGTCTTGTTCCTGTTTTTAGGGGGAATGGTTTTAGTTTTTGCCCATTGATTATGATGTTGGCTGTGGGTTTGTCATATATGGCTTTTATTATGTTGAGGTATGATCCCTCAATTCCTATCTTGCTGAGAGTTTTTATCAAGAAAGGGTGTTGGATTTTGTCAAATGCTTTTTCCGCATCAATTGATATGACTATGTGGTTTTTTTCTCTCAATTTGTTTATGTGATGTATCACGTTTATTGATTTGCGGATATTGTACCATCCTTGCATCCCTGGGATAAATCCTACTTGGTCATGGTGTATGATCTTTTTGATGTACTGCTGGATCCGATTTGCTAGGATTTTGCTGAGGATTTTGGCATCTATGTTCATGAGGGATATTGGCCTATAATTTTCTTTCATTATATTGTCTTTATCTGGTTTTGGGATTAGGGTGATGTTGGCTTCATAGAATGAGCTGGGAAATATTCCTTCCTCTTGGATCTTTTGACATAGTCTGAGGAGGATAGGTTTTAGGTCTTCCTTGAATGTTTGGTAAAACTCTCCTGTGAAGCCATCTGGCCCCGGGCTTTTGTTTGCTGGAAGCTTTTTGATTACTGCTTCAATTTCCTCCATAGTTATTGGCCTATTGAGATTTTTAGATTCTTCCTGATTAAGTTTTGGAAGGTTGTATTTTTCTAGGAATATGTCCATTTCCTCCAGGTTGTCTAGTGTGTTGGAGTAGAGTTGTTCATAGTATTTTCTAACAATCCTTTGTATTTCTATGGGGTCTTGTTATTATTTACCAGTGAGATAAAAGAAGAAATAAAAAACATCATGGCAACAAATGACAATGAATGTATATTCTGTTGTTATTTCTCCTCTTTCATTTCTGATTTTGTTTATTTGGGTCCTCTCTCTTTGTTTCTTGGTGAGCCTGGCTAGAGGTGTATCAATCTTGTTTATCCTTTCAAAGAACCAGCTCTTGGTTTTGTTGATCTTTTGTATTGTTTTTTTTGGTCTCTATGTTGTTTATCTCTGCTCTGATCTTTGTTATTTCCTTCCTTCTGCTTACAGTGGGCTTTTTTTGTTGCTCTCTTTCTAACTCTTCGAGTTGTAGAGTTAGGTCATTTATTCTCATTGTTTCTTATTTCTTGCAGTAGGCTTGTAGAGCTATGAACTTCCCTCTCAAGACTGCTTTTGCTGTGTCCCATAGGTTTTGGATTGTTGTGTTTTCATTGTCGTTTGTTGCCATGATGTTTTTTATTTCTTCTTTGACCTCTCTGGTAACCCAGTCGTTGTTTAATAGCATGCTATTTAGTCTCCATGTGTTTGATTTTTTTGGATTGTTTTTGTTGTAGTTGATTTCCAGTTTTATGCCTTTGTGGTCTGAGAAGATGCTTGATATTATTTCAATCTTCTTGAATTTGAGGAGACTTTGTCTGTGACCCAATATATGGTCTATCTTTGAAGATGACAAATGTGCACCTGAGGAGAATGTATATTCTGTGGCTTTGGGATGAAATGTTCTGAAGATGTCAATTAATTCCATCTGATCTAGTGAGTCATTTAGGATTGATGTTTCTTTGCTGAGTTTCTGTTTAGAGGATTTGTCCAGTGGAGATAATGGGGTGTTAAGGTCCCCTACTATGATTGTGTTGCTGTCAATCTCTCTCTTGATCTCCTCCAGAAGATTTCGTACATATTTGGGTGCTCCAATATTGGGTGCATATATATTTACCAGAGTTATTTCTTCTTGTTGGACTGCTCCCTTTAGTATTATGAAGTGGCCTTCTTGATCTCTTTTTATGTCCTTCACTTTGAGATCTAATTTGTCAGATATAAGTATTGCTACCCCGGCTTTTTTTTCACTTCCATTGGCCTGAAAAACCTTTTTCCATCCCTTCACCATCAGTCTGTGTGCATCTTTTTTTCTGAGGTGGGTTTCCTGTAGACAGCAGATATATGGGTCATGTTTTCTTATCCACTCATTTATCCTATGCCTTTTGACTGGGGAATTTAATCCATTTACATTTAAAGTTATTATTGATAGAAACTTGTTAGTCACCATTTTTGTTCTTTACTGCTGCATTCCTTCTTTGTTTCCTGTTTTTTCTATTTACAGCAGACCCTTTAGCATTTCTTGCATTCCTGGTTTGGTTGTAATAAACTCCCGTAGACCGTTTTTGTCTGTGTAGCTCCTGATTTGACCCTCAATTTTGATTGATAGCCTCGCTGGGTACAGTGTTCTTGGATTCAGACCCTTCCTTTGCATGACTTTGTATATTTCATTCCATTCCCTTCTTGCCTGATGTGTTTCTGTTGAGAAATCGGTCGCTAGTCTGATGGGGGATCCTTTGTAGGTAACTTTCTGTCTCTCTCTGGCTGCTTTTAAGATTCTTGCTTTGTCGTTGGTGTTTGCCAATTTAATTATTATGTGCCTTGGTGTTGGTCTTTTCAGGTTCATTTTGTTTGGGACTCTATGAGCTTCTTGGATTTGTGTGAGTTTTTTCCTCACTATATCAGGGAAATTTTCTGTTACTATTTTTTCAAACAGGTTTTCTATTCCTTGCTCAGTTTCCTCTCCTTCTGGAACCCCTATTATTCGGATGTTGTTTCGTTTAGCGTTGTCCCAGAGTTCTCTTAGGCTCTCCTCCTGATTTTTAATTTTTTTTTATAGAAGCTGTTCTGTTTGGGTATTTTTTTCTACCTTGTCTTCTAGCTCGCTGATGCGGTCCTCTGCTTCTTCTAGTCTACTGTTGATGCTTTCTATTGAGTTCTTTATAGCAGTGATGTCGTTTTTCATTTCTTCTTGGTTTCTCTTCATTTCCTCTTGGTTCTTCTTCATTTCCTCTTGTTTCCTACACAAATTGTTGAATTGGTCTTCCATTCTTTTCATCCACCTTATGGCCATTTCTCTGAATTCTTTCTCTGACAGGTTTCTTGCCTCCATTGCCTCCATTTTGTTCACTTCCTTTTCTGATGATGCCTGTTTTTCTTTCATATTTGGGTTGGTTCTTTGTTTCACCATGATTTCTCTTTTCAAGGTGTTTGGTGATGTAATTCTCTCTCTGCTGCACTGATTCAAAGGCACAAAATACAACACAACAAGGCACAACGTACAAGGCACCGAACTAAATGCATTCACGATATTGATAACCCCAAATAAAGGTGACCCCCGAGCGAAGAGAATTGGGGGATAA
Source organism: Myotis pilosus (assembly GCA_036010255.1). Lineage (NCBI taxonomy): Eukaryota > Metazoa > Chordata > Mammalia > Chiroptera > Vespertilionidae > Myotis > Myotis pilosus. Next base: position 886,296 of record JASKON010000048.1, read on the forward strand.
AGAAGAAAAAAGAGAAAAAGATTAAAGAGAAAAATAAAAAACAAAAAGGGCTGCTGAAATGAGATTGGGAAAAGGGAGAGAAGAAAAAAACAGAGAGACAAAAAATAAAAAAGTAAGAGAATGAAATAGAGATGGGGAAGAGGCTATTTGTATGGGGAGAAAACTCCAAGAGAACTGCAGCCAATCTCAATGAACTCCAGCAGCAGGTCCCTGGAGACTAATGCAAACTACAAACAACCACCAATATCAAGCGAGGCAAGGGAAAACAGAAGCACAAAAATAACCAGATAAAGAAAAAGTAAGCAAAACAGAAAAATGAAAATGAAAAAACAATTTCCCACACAAGCATAAAAAACCCCAATATACTCAAAATCAAGCAAACACTAGCAAAACGACACAGAGAGAGAGAAAAAAAATTAGATAGTGAAGAAAGATAAGAGAGAGGTGTATATGGATTTGGAGCGAGGGATTGGAAATTAGATATATAAGTAGGGTGAAATTTAGGTAGTGCGTAGAAAGAAGGCCTAGGGAAAATTCAAAGCAGGAATAGGGTAAGAGAAACAGGACCACAAAAGGGGGAAACTGAGGAAGAGAGTTTTGGCTTAAGGGTAAATGTGAGATAGAGAGAAATGATGCTAAATGAACGATGAAAATAGAGCGTAGAACACTAATCCCAAAATAAAATAAAGAAAAATAAAAAATAAAATGACACTTGAAAAATGGTAAAAGATAGCAATAATACTGGTTAAAAAATGTAGTAATTAAAAAGGTAAAATCAAGTGATGAAAAAAAAATAAAAAATAATAAAATAGGTTCTTAAAGAATTGGTGAAAAAAGTATTAAAATATATATATATATATATATATATATATATATATATATATATAATCGGAAGTGAAGGTGCTTCAGATCTTCCACTCTTCTTTTTGGCATGCCTTAGCCCTTCCAGGCATTCAGGGGAGTGTTGAACTTCCCCGTGATACACTGTCCCTCCGTTCCGTAAACCACAGACCTGATTTTAAGGCAGGTTGTATTTGTTTACCAGACTGCCTTTATTTGTGATCACAGAAGAGACAGTTCGTGGCTCTGCCTCTGGGTGGCAGTGTGTCTGGATTGACCACTGAGGCTATAAGTCCTCTCTATCAGTAGGGTTTTTTTTTCTCTATGGTATCTGGAACTGACCTGGGAAAGACCACTGCCCAGAGCTGGTTCTTTATTAGTTACTGCCGGCTGTTTCCAAGGCTCCCCAAAAAGAACCTTCCCCTACAGGCTCTGCGAATGACCCCAACTGGGGAATCCCATGCACTGGGTTTAATAATCAAATGCACAGATCTAAGGGGAACTGTAACAAGAGCCTGATACATTGTGCGAATTTGCAAGCCTCCACCTTCCAGGTCTGCACACAGTCTCCGCGAGCCCAGTCTCCGCGAGCCCACTCCCCTGGCACCAAGCAGCCGGCAATTGGCAGAGTCCAAGGCTGCTTTTTTACGTTCAGTCCAGCTATGGGCTTATTTTTAGCGTTCCCTTCTGCCAGCAGCCCTGTGGGGCCCCTTCCGCACTCGCGGGTCACGCTGGTCCCAACGGCTGCGGACTCTGTGGGGCGCAGATTTTGCCCCGCGAGCGCAAACGCGCTCGTGCGCGCGGAGCTAGCTCAGTCCTCTTTCCAACCCAAATTGCAAACTGCACCTTTAGGGAAAATCTAACCTTTCGGTGAGAAGAAGCAGTGCTCCTCTGAGTTCACGCAGTCACGCTGCTTGAGATCCCTTGTTTCCAGGTTAGTAGCTGCCCAAGGTGGCACAGTCTCCGCTGCTTAGCTGGCACACCAAGAGAGGTTTCAGCCGCTGTCTCCAACCATCCTTTTTTTTCCTGGGGGTTCTCGGTCTTTCCTAGCTGCAGACAGTCTCTCAGTTGAAAATCCTCGGCCTTTTCAGGCTGTATGTTATGCGTTTCAGCTGCTCACCTTTATCTGCTCCAGGACAAGCACAGGACATGTCCGTTTATACCTCCGCCATTTTTACTCCTACCTTTTCTTTTTTTTTTCTTTTTTTTTTTATTCTGGGTCAGCATTAGCCCTGGCTCCAGCTCTGAGGCCTCAGCTGCTGAAAGAAGGTATCTGGTTTGTTTGGGTTCTATAATCGAAAGTCTGTATCAACTCCAGCTTTGAGATCCTGGTGGTCTGAAAGCAGGTTTCTGGGGTTTTGTTTAGCTTCTATATTTGAAAGAATGTTTCAAACTGCAAGCTCAGAGGCCGGCAAGGCAGGCAGGGAATGTTGGTTTCCTCCGTCACTGAAGTAAGCAAGCCTCATGTTAGTTTCAAGCTGCCTGGCTGCTGACCACCATCTTGGCTGGCAGTTAATTTGCATATCTCGCTGATTAGCCAGTGGGAAGGGTAGAGGACGTATGCTAATTACCATGTTTCTCTTTTATTAGATAGGACTAAAGGCCCAGTGTACAAAAATTTGTGCACTCTGAGGGGTCCCTCTGCTCCTCCTACGCCTTTGTGCAGACTGGGATCCCTTGGAGGATGTCCACCTGCTGGCTTAGGCCTGCTCCCTGCTCCCTGCTCATAAATCCCTCTGGCAGCTCAGCAGCCCTCAGGGGATGTCCACTTACCAGCAGGCAGCAGATCTATGCTGCAGTTGGACATCCTTTGTGCTGCTGAGGAGGTTGGAGAGGCTCCCACCATCACCACTGTGCTGACAGCCATCAGCATGGCTTGTGGCTTAGCAGGGCTCCCCCTGTGGTAGTGCACTCCCCACCAGGGGACAGCTCCTACATTGAGCATCAGCCCCCTGGTAGTCAGTTTGTGTCATAGTGACCAGTCATTCCCAGTCATTCTGCCGTTTGGGTAAATTTACATAGTAACCTTTTATTATATTGGATAGAGTCCTGGTGCACAGGTGTGGGCAGGCTAGTTTGCCCTGAAGGGTGTCCCAGATCAGAGTGGGGGTCCCACTGGTATGTCTGGCCAGCCTGAGTGAGGGTTGATGGTGTTTCAGGCCAGTCAAGCCCCCTGCCCAGTAGAGACCCAAACCCTATGGAGGTTTGGTCAGCCCGGTTGAGGGACTAATGGGCTGTTTTCAGTCTGGCAACACCCCGTGTAAGGTGGGGATCCCCACTGGGGTGCCTGGTCAGTCTGGATAAGGGGCTGAGGGCTATTTTTAGGCTGGCCAAGCTCCTGATGATGGAAGCTCCCAGCCTCTCCTCCTCTTCTTTTTCTTTTTTTTTTTTTTAATTCTGGGATTTACTTACCTACTAAAATTGAAAGTTTTTAGCCTTGAGTGGAGCTCAGAGTTGGCCAGGGCAGGTGGGAGGTTTGGCTTCCTCCATCACCAGGGGCAAATCAAGCATCCTGCTCACTCCAGCTCCGTGGCCATGACTGGCTTAAAGCAGGTATCTGGGATTTATTTATTTTCTATAATTGAAACTTTGTTGTCTTGAGTGGAGCTCAGAGCCAGACACAGCATGCAGGAAGCTTGGCCACCTCCATCACTGGGTCAGCAAAGCCTCCTGCTCGCTTCAGCTCCATGGCTGCCGCCTGCCATAGTGGTTGGGTTAATTTGCATAGAGTTGCTTTGATTGGCTGGTGGGCATGCCTTAAGGTGTAATGAAGGTACGGTCAATTTTCAAGTTTATCCTTTATTAGTGTAGACTAGAAGCCATGTGCACAAAAATTTGTTCACTCGGAGAGGTCCCTGAGCCCAGCCTGTGCCCTCTTGCAGTCTGGGATGCCCTCAGGGATGTCCACCTTCTGGCTTCGCATGTCCACCTCAGATGGAAGTCAGACACCCTTCTGGCCACCCGGGAGACCTTAGGGATGTCCACTTTCCATTGGGGAGCAGGGCTAAGCTGCAGTCAGACAATCTTAGTGCTGCTGAGAAGTCGGGAGAGGCTCCCAACACCACCACTGTGCTGACCCCCATCAGCCTGGCTTGTTACTGGGCAGAGCTCCCGCTGTGGGAGTGCACTGACAACCAGGGCTTAGCTCCTGCATTGAGCATCTTCTCCCTGGTGGTCAGTGTGTGTCATAAAGATCAGTCATTTCCACTTGTTCTTCTGTTAGGGCCAATTTGCATATTACCCTTTTATTATATAGGACAGAGGCCGGGTGCACCAGAAGGGATCCCCTCTGTTGTCCCAGGCAATGAAGGAAGCCAAGCTTCCCGTCTGCCCTGGCTGGCTGTGGGCTCTGCTAAAGGCTACAATGTTTCACATGTAGAAGATAAATAAATCCCAAATATCTGCTTCCAGCCAGTGCTAGCCTCCACTCAAGGAGAGTCTGGGAGCTTGGGAAGCTAGGAGGCATGGCAAGCCAGAAAATGGCTTTCAGCCCCTCACCCAGGCTAGCCAGGCATACTAGCGGGATCCCCACCATGATCCGGGACACCCTTCAGGGCAAACCAGCCAGCCTCAACCCATGCACCAGGCCTCTATCCGATATACTAAAATGGTAATATGCCTGCTGCCCCCAGTCCCATGGTGACCTGAGCTCCCAGCCTCTCCTTTTTTATTTTTGGGGGGATTTATTTACTTTTTGGCAGGGTGGGTTAAAATTGAAACTTTGTAGCCTTTATAGGAGCCCAAGGCCACTCAGGGCAGGTGGGAAACTGTGCTTTCCTCATCTCCGGGTGCAACCCAAACCTCCTATTCACTCGAGCTCTGTGGCCACTGCCATCTTAGTTGGGCTAATTTGTATACTTGCTCCAGATTGTTTGATGGGCGTGGCTTGTGGGTGTAGCAGAGTGATGGAATGATGGTTGATTTGAATATTTCTGTTTTATTAGTGTAGAATAGAGGCCTGGTGCACAAATATTTATGCACTCTGAGGGGATCCCTCAGCCCGGCCTGTGCTTTCTTGTGGTCTGGGACACCTCAGGAATCCCCAGGGGACCGGGCCTAAGCTAGCAGTCAGACATCTTGCTGACAGCCCAGAATGTCCACTTGACAGCAGGGAGTAGGCCTATGCTGCAGTTGGATATTCTTAGCGCTGCTGAGGAGGCAGGAGAGGCTCCTACCACCACCACTGTGCTGGCAGCTATCAGCCAGGCTTGTGGCTGATCAGCACTCCCCCTGTGGCAGCACACTGACCAACAAGGACAGCTCCTGCACTAAGCGTCTGCCCTCTGGTGGTCAGTATGTGTCATAGTGACCAGTCATTCCCAGTTGTTCTGCTGTTAGGGTCAATTTGCATATTACCCTTTTCTTATATAGTATAGAGGCCTGGTGCATGGGTAGGGGCTGGATGATTTTCCCTGAAGGGTGTGCTGGATCAGGGTGGGAGTCCTGCTGGCATGCCTGGCAAGCCTTGGGTGAGGAGCTGAAGGCCGTTTTTAGACTGGCCATGCCCCCTGTCTTCCCAAGCTCCCTGACTCTCCTTGAGTGGAGGCCAGCGCTGGCTGGAAGAAGATATTTGGGATTTATTTATCTTCTACATGTGAAACATTGTAGCCTTGAGAAGCCAGCCAGGGTAGATGGGTAGCTTGGCTTCCTCCATCGCCTGGGGCAACCCAAGCCTCCTGCTTGCTCCAGATCTGTGGCTGCTGCCATCTTTGTGACAGAGTGATGGTTAATTTGCATATTGTTTTTTATTAGATAGGATATGTAGATATACCCAAGTGCACAACAAGAGCACAAGGCTTTTCCTCTGTACAAATGTTTTTGAAAGTACACCAAGAAATGTTCTTAGGTAAGTGAGAACGTTGATTTTGAAATTGAATGGGCATAACTTGGCATAATATGGACTCCTGGGAGCAATTGAAAGTGTTTTAACTGAGATGCTAATAATTCAATACTTGCACAATGAAGGAATTATTAGTTCATAAATGAAAGTGCATGGAGAGTGGGGGTAGCAGGACGATTAAGAAGCTTTTAGTAATGTCGACAAGAGATTGGGAGAAAGACAGTGCAAAGTAGAGAAGGAGAAAAGTTGAAAAATGCTTGTCAAGATATGGGAAGGCACTGATTAATATGTATGTGGACATCATGGAAATTGCTTGCACTTTGTTGGAATTGGACAGGTTTTTCCCACTGATGGAATTTAAGAAATTAAGGAAGATGTACAGAGAGGACAAGATGTCAAAAGATAATAGATTCCAGAATAGCATTCTATAGTGCATTTAACCATGAGCCTCATTGGAGTCTTAGAGTAAATGTAAACATTTTCATTGAAAGAGGAAATAAAGTGGTGCTTTGAAGAGTTGCTTTTTCCTTAAAATATTGATTTCCATTGTGATCTCCCCACTTAAGTATTTGTCATTTACAGGACCTCTGTCATGTGTGAGAGAGAATTAGGCAGGCATTCCTTGCAAAGAGCTAATCCCTTCCAGGAGAAATTACCATATGTCTCCAAGAGATAATGATAGCTCTACTAGTCATAGGTAACCGGCAACAAAACATTGGGACACCTAATGTATACTAGGTACTGTTGTTGGTGAGGTGAAATTCATCTATCATAACACTAAATATTTACCATTGACCAACAAAGTAGCATGTAGTATATTCAGAGTCCTAATTTGCATTATTTTCAACAGCAGCCAGACCTTGTCACCTTTCTGTTCCTTGTGCACAGGATTCCAGTTGTTCCAAATCCCCAACATTCCCTGATGTTTTCCTCTTCAAACATTGGAACCTACTTAGAAATAAAGTATCTCATTTTGATTGGTTGGCACTTCCCTAATGACTCATCTTTTCATGAAGTTGTTAGCTGTTCGTTTATCTTCTTTGGAGAAATGTCTCTTGATGCCTTCTGCCCATTTGCATTTTCCTATCTGTGTAGTCAGAGTGTGTCCCTATTCTGCATCTTATAAGGTGATTTCAAAAATACTTCTGCTTTATTTCCTTCAGGTATTCCGGCAGAGATGACCCAGGTTCCCGAGTCAGGAAGCATTATGGCCCACCATATAGCAAGGATGCACACCGTGACCATGGCCTTTCAGGTTATGGAGATGAGCACTCCTGTAGGAGACACAGGTGTGTAAAAGCCTCTCTTTTCTTATCCAGTAGCACACTGCAGTTGTTAACTTGGACAAAGTTAATCCTGTGTTTTTTTAAGGTGGTGATCGTGATGGGTGTGGCAGCAGTCCTGGTAGATATTATTCTGAATATCGAACTGGAGGCTCTTACAGAGGTTCATATGAGAGCTATGGTAAGTTTCCAGACAGACTGTGTGTAAGTGACAGGATTGGGTTTAACAGGCTGCCTTGTGATTTACTCTAATTTTACTTGCATTTGCCACAGGGAGGACTATATGCAGTATGGTTTTTGTATTATCTGGGAAGTCTTGTTTTCTTTTCTAAGCAACTCATTTGGAACAGTGCAGTTTTTTCAGGGGTGAAGGATCACACTCATGTATTGTCTTTATTAAAGAAACAAAGTACAAATTTTTCTTTTCTTTTTTCTTTTTTTCTCACCTGAGGATATATATCATTGACCTCGGAAGAGTGGTACGGAGGGAGTGGGGCTGAGAGAGCTCACATCAATGTGAGAGAGATACTTTGCTTGGTTTCTTCATGTACAGTCCCCATCCAGGGACAGGAATGGACTCTGAAAACCAGGGTCATGCCCCTGAACTGGAATCAAACCTGGTATCCTGCAGTGCAAAGGCTGGTGCTCCACATACTTAGGCACACCAGGCAGGGGGTTATTTTCACTTTTTTGTTTTTCAGAGGGGGAATTTGACAGTGTGAAGCATAGAAATAATACGAAGGTCAGGATTTCAGCCTGTTTCCAGAATATGTGCCTTCACATATATTCATAATCAATTATTTCAGTTAAAAGATTATTCTTCAGCTGCATTTTAGATACATGTAAGCTCCCTTGCCTACCTCAGAATTACTGACATATTTTTAGCACAGGTGTATAAAAGCATAGGTTTTCCAACTATTTAAGGCTTTACTAGGGTCATGTCACACTGAGTTAAAATTATTCGTTAAGATGTTAAAGTATTGTTATTTGGTCACTGACTTTACAGGAAGCTCAGGTGGACCACCACCAGCATGAGGGCCCCTCTGACTTATGGTGGAAGGAGTCACTGGGATGATTATTACAGCCTCAGAGGAGATGGATATGATGGATGGGGAATAAGAATTACTGCAACAGCCGATGGGTCTCCCCTGTAAGAGCTCCTGAGCGTGGTCCTGGCAGCGATCATAGGGTTCACCATCTGCACAGGAGAGAGTGAATCATACAGTGCAGTAGCTAAGCTATTGGGCTCCTCCTGAGGAGTCATAGGGGAAGCCCCTGTGACAAAGGAAGTAGACACTGAAATGAAAAATAATGCTAAGGTATGGTTGACATCTAATTTGTAAAGACATTGTCTTCTGTTATTTAAGAATGACTAAAAGCAAACGGTGGGATTGGGGAAGAAGCAAGAATTATCGACCCTTTATGAAATTTCTGGATAGAATGCAAAATTTGAATTATTCAAGGTTTTTTCATAAGTGTTAATTTCAGTACAATCTACTTAAATGTTTACTTTGAACCCTTGTAGTGTTAAAACTTTCAGAATAATGTTTCCCACAAAATCGAATTTGTCTGTTTTTACTACAAACATACAAAGCAATGTGTTTGGGTGGTGAGTTATATTCATGGCACTAAATTTCCCAGAGTGTCTATGGCCATAAGTGCATAAAGTTTTTGAAGTGAACTGCATACAAAATGAAGCTGTGTGCTATTTCGTCATGGGGTGCTGCCCTGTTTTCCTGTTAGGGAGGGTAAACAAATGAGGTATTCTCCTTGGAAAACCTAAATGGATAAAAGGATTGAAGAACCTCTGACAAGGCTGCAAAACAAGGATTCCTCCAGCTCCTTGGCCCACACTTTGCACCCTAAGATACTGATAAGGAGCAGGCCTCTCCCACTGGCCCCAGGAGGAAGGGGAGACCTTGGGGAAATAGGAGATGGTGGTGAGCAGCATTAGAGCAATGTGGGTGGCAGCACAGCAGCCTAGGCCTCGGCATGATGAAGATTTACAGACATCTGTGGAGAGGAGTATAGGAAGAACATGTCATGCCAGCCCCTGTTGAGGGGCAGGTGGCAAGGCCTAAAGGTGCTGTGGGCAGCCTAGAGGGAGAGTTCAGAGGAGTGGCTCAAGGAATCTGCTTTGACTGTGAGTGACAGTGGACATGCACACTCCCTCCTCCTGCCTAAGCCCCCCTGCCTGAGCTGGAATTGCACTGCCCTTGTGCTGGTACTTCCTGTCTCAGGCACACACCCTGAGGCCCACACAGCCTGGTGTTACAGGCTGTATCCCTCCCATCATCCAGGTGTCCCTGTGAGAGAAAAGTAATGGCCCAGGAACCTGGCAGCACACTGGGGGAGACCCAGGCAGCCCCTCATCACCCGTCCTGTCCTTTCACTGGGGGACATTGTTCTTTCATAGTACTTCAGGGGATTGAGCCACAGGTCCTTGCTGATGATCTGGTAGGGAAAACAGAGCTGGGTTAGGAGAGCACAGGGACCCGAATAGAATCCCAAGCAGCAGGCGGACACAGGAAGCTGTATGCTGGCATGGCCATCGACATCCCAACTCAGCAATCCGGCCAGATGCTGCCAAGCTGTGGTCAGAGAACCAGTAGAAGAAGCTGGTGCTCCTGTCCTGGTGCCTGTGGATGGAGGCTTTTCATTCACAATGCTGGGGCCACTGATTGGGAGTGGCACGGGACACCCTGTATCCTGCAGGAGAGGGGTCTGTGAAGCTGGGCACAGCGCCTTCCAACCATGCCCACCACCAGCTGCTATTTGTATTGGGCTTGGAAATGCCCTGGAGAGACCCAGCATGAAGCAATGCAGATTGCTGCTAGTGCTGGATCTTGGGTTGTTTTTAACCTTTTTTTCTGATGCCAGCTGCTGCTTGTTTGAGAGGTGTTAGAGAGTCTGAACCCTGAGCCAGGCCAGGCCATGCATATGGAAAAGCTGCTACAAACAGCTTGGCTGGAGCTGCCAATTAGATGGGGTGGGGACTCAGGAAACCACTATGGTCGAGGAAAAAGTGTGGGCCATATATATTGATTATGAAAAGTTATTCAAATGCCCTCCAGAAATAAGCAAAGTTTTACATGGCTCCCATATGATGAGAGATTACCTGCATTGCCCTCTCTTACTTCATTTTTGCGTTGTCATCTTTTATTTATTTTAAAGTGTGCCCAGGTGGTCTACAAGTGTGTACTAGCTTGGAAATGAAGTATTGAATCATTCGTTCAGAGTGATTGGTTATTTTACTTATAGTCTGTATTATTTTTATTATTTCTCTGGTTAAAATGCTAGAAGTAAAAATTCTTCGTTTGAATTCCATGTCTTTGCTTACAGTTTTAAATGATTTCATCTTTTCTATTATGATATAGAATCCTTACATAATCTGTAATATGTTTACATCACTCAGCTATTTTTACTTGAATGGGTCCATGAATATAACATTTTAAAATGTAGCATTTTCATATTCATAAATGCTTAAATTCCCAGATGACCCAAAGTCAAATTGGCTGTGTAAACATACCTGATGGGATAGTAACTGATCCTCAAAAACAACTTTAGTAAAAAAATTTGGTTTTACTTTTGTAAAGAAATTCCAATAAGATTTCTGCCACACAGGGGCCCTGATACAAAGTGAGAGCCATAAGAGCCATTCACATATTCTGGGTCTAAAATATTCCTTTGAGATCTATGCACCTCTGCCACATTCCCAACATTCAAAATTTAGCTAATACCCCTTGGTTCCCTTGATTTTTTATGAATACAAGTGTTTTCTATTGCCCCCAGTGATTCCACCTAAATTACCACCCTTATTTTCCTTCTCAACATTCTTGTGCATAATAGTACTTACTTTCTTTTCCTTGAATATATGTTATCTTTACCACAAAACTCATTGCTCAATAAAATAGGGGGTTTGTCTTATTCAGAACCATTAGCACTCAGAAGACACACCGGTGAATATCTGTTGGAAGAAGAAATTGAGGAATAATGTCTACACAAACTACATTTTGTTGTGCATAGAAAGCATTAAAAAGGGAATGACCATCAATTATTCTTCATAAGTCAAATAAATGAGTCTTTGAACTCAACAAAAATTATGAGCCAAATCTAATTATTAGCTACTACAAAACCTTAAATATGAAGGTAGAGCATAAAGGTCAATATGTAAAGAGCGCCTTCAACTTACCAGAAACCAAAAGGACATTGAGCACATTAAAAGGACAATGAGGAATCACATCACTCCTGTCAGAATGGGTACCATCGACAAATAATAAGTGCTGGCAAGTTTGTGGAGGAAAGGGAACCCTAGCACACTGATGATGGGAAAGCAGACTGGTGCAGCCATACTAAAAAACAAAATTGGATGTCCCTCAAAAAATTGAAAACAGAACTCCCATTTGGCCCTGCCATCTCACTTCTAGGAATATATATTAGGAAACCCAAAACACACATCAGAAAGAATATATGTTTGCCTATATTCATAGCAGCACAATTTACAATTGCTAAGATTTGGAAAGCACCTCAGCGCCTATCAGCAGGTGAGTGGTAAGACAAACTGCTGTACTTTACACAATGGAATACCACTCAGCAGAAAAAAAGGAAGAACTCTTTCATTTGCTAAGTATGGGTGGACCTATAGAGCATGATGCTAAGGGAATAAGCAAGCCAGAGCTAGACAAGTACCATGTGATCTCACTCTTATTTGGAATCTCATGGACAAAATACATTGATTTAAAAAAAATGGAGGCGGAGACATGGAAGCATGGACAGACTGTGGAAACTCACAGGGAAGGCAGGGGAGGGTGAGTGGGTGATGGAGGAGAGATAACCAACTGACGACCTTGTGTGAATGTAGGCACAACCCACAGAAGCAGACAATGTGGGCGGTCAGGCCCTGGGGAAGGGAGCTGGACTGCCCTGGAAGGGTCGCTAGGGGGAAGGAAACAGACATATGTAAGATTTTCACCAATAAAGATTTTTAAGCCGAAACTGGTTTGGCTCAGTGGATAGAGCGTCGGCCTGTGGACTGAAAGGTCCCAGGTTCGATTCCGGACAAGGGCATATACCTGGGTTGCGGGCACATCCCCAGTAGGAGATGTGCAGGAGGCAGCTGATCGATGTCTCTCTCTCATCGATGTTTCTAACTCTCTATCTCTCTCCCTTCCTCTCTGTAAAAAATCAATAAAATATATTTAAAAAAAAAGATTTTTAAAAAATAACTGCCATGAAAAAGAATGGAAAGAAAAAGGACATGTTATATGTTTTCAGGGGAGAGGGGCTGTGTACACACTTCAGGAGGCCAGGGGCATGATGTTAGCTCCCGATCCATAGGTTCTCAATACCTTTGACTTGGGTAGTCACTGACACTGCAATTTTCTCAGACACCTACCCTTGTCTGCACAGAAGACAGGTGACGTTTTCAAGTTGCCATCACTGCTAAACCAGAAGCCACAGAACTGGACCCAGAAATTAGCAACCATGATCGTCACAGTTCAATGGCTTGTGGATAGCTGACATGAGCTAACCTCTAGGCCAAGCTCCATGGGATTCTCCTTACCCAGAGACCTGTGGGGAGTTGAGGGTTACATGCTCTGTCAGAGTTCTTCTCTGGGCACCACAGGTAGCTTCCATCTCCTCTAAGTCCCAAGGTGTTCCTACCAAGGTGGGCAAACCATTAAGGAGAGGGTGCTGTCGACACCTCTCAAAATGGACTGGGGTCTGTCCAAAGGTGTATCCTTGCTTTCAAAGAAGAAAGGCTTTACCATGGGCCACACATCTTTGTCCAACATAAGCCTTTCTGGAGGACTTTAAAGGATCATGAAGTGGATCAGAGGGGCCCGGGCTCTGGTCATGAGCTGGGGAGGGAGGACAGGAGTAGGAGCAGAGCATGGTGCTCGGTATTCACTATCTAAGGCCACAAGGGGTCAGCAAGGGCCTGTAGTTGGGAAAGTTACTTTCGTTGTTATCCTTTGCTGTTTAGAGTCTCATTAGTTGCATGCTGAGCCATTCCTAAGTGGGACACAAAGAATGTTTACTGTTTATGTCAATGTTTATTGTGTCAGAAGAATTCCTTTTCTGGAAGTGCCAGTTAGCATCTCCCAACAGAGCAGGATCAAGAAGGGGTTGAGGGAGAATTACCAATCTCCAGCTCTGCCGGTGGTCCCCGAGAAGGCAGGAATAGGATCACCCTAACCCCAGCCATCCTGTGATGTCCTTGTTACTTTTGTCCCACACAACAATGGGGGGTGTCCTAGGATGCCTCTGCCTTCAGCACTCTAACTCCTGCAAAAGGAAAGTAAGGACACCCCAAGGCAGGCTTGATTCCCTCGGCTCTGTCATTGGGCTCAGTCTGTCCTGAGCCAGAAACACACAGATGGGGCACAGGCAGGTTTACAACTGTGAGTATGAGAAACACAGAGTTTATGCCTGTATTCTTATTTATTAGTCACTGTATTCTTTTCCACATGAACAACTGTAAAGCTACCTTTGCTCCATCCTGGATATATAAAATAGGCTCTCACATGGTTATTGATTACTGAGGCAGGAAAGTCCCAGGAGCTTCCCACTAAGCTACAGAGACAGTAAAGCTGGTGTTGACACTGAATTTCACTACAAAGGCCTGAGAACCAGGGGAGATGATTATGTAAATTTCAGTCTGAGGGCAGGAGAAGGTGAGATAAGATGTCCCCATTCATTCCTAGAGACACAGGTGGGGTCAGAGCCTTCTTACCTGGCCTTTTGTTCAGATCCTCAGTGGGTTGTTTGAGCTCAATCTCACCAGAGGGCAATGTGTCTGCTAAACTGAGTCAGCCAGTGACATGAAGGTCACAGCCAGGAACACCCTCACAGATACACCCAGAAATAATGTGTAATCCCAGAACCCCATAGCCCACTCAAGATAACCATTAAATTAATCTTCACCATGAATACCTATCCAAATTGCCCTGAGAATGAGGACCTTGCTCAAATATACGCTTTCAGTGCTAAAACCAGGACAATTCTGGAAAAAATACAACAGTCGGTCACAGTGCAGTTTTTTCAGTGCTTATTCCAGGCTGATTGAGACATCCAAACAGTTCTTGGCATTGTATAGATACACAGCAGAAATACCTATGTGCCAGGTAGAAACTCATCGACGTATCACAGACCCCTTGAGGGTCCTTGAAAAGAGGACACACACACACACACACACCCGGTATCTCTTCCCTTGTGGGGATAAAGGAGCCATTTTGGAAAGAGGCCAGGGGATGGGGAGATAGGCATTGTGAGAACTGCCACCAGGTTAGTAGTACATTGCTCTAAGTGAGAGGACATGCTCCGTAAAGCAGATTTGCAACTCCAGACCTTTACTACTCAGCCTCCTTGGATATGGTGTCATAATGAGATATCCCAGAAGACTGAGAGCACCTAACTCTCCTCAGTCCCTCAGCAACACAGTCACCGTTTCTCAGTTGCTCTTCTTTCAGCAACGCACAAAGAGAGGGACCACCCACTGAGGAGGGCCATCCTGCCAAGAGAACCTGGGCACACAGAACGGAAGAGGGCAACAGTAGAAGAAAATCCATCTCTGGTGCTCTGCTCTGCAGTAGAGATGAAAGCACTTAAAGTGGAGTTTCTCCTGAGAACGGTAAAATGGCCCCATGCATGCACGCCCTCTTCTCCCCATGACTGCAGTTAGAGTTCGAAAGAGTTCCCTATTCTGGGACACAGGTAAAGAGGAAACTCTCACTGTCCCAAAAGAATAAGCTAGAGAGACGGTTTGCATGCCATGGTGAGAGAGGGTCCTGCAATGTTTCTCCAGCCCATTGTGAATAAAGGCTGTGGAAGCATCTTCAGAGCACGAAGAGAGCCTGTGAGCACAGGGCCAGTTTATTTCCCACTGTCCCAAGAGATGGCTCCACTGTGTAAAGAGTGGCAATCCTTGTATGTGAGCAACAGTAATGATTAGCCTCGTCCTCTAACTGCAGCCCAGGCATGGTCAGCATGGCCGTGTTGCCAGACTTGGGGCCAGAGAAGTGCTCAGGGATTCATCAGGGCCAGTGTGACCCCATAAATCAGGAGGTTGGGGGCCATGTCAGACACATAAACGGTACCAGGAGACATAAATGTAAAACCCAGTGCCATCACTGCTTCCAGCAAGCAGATGGTGACCTACTTTCCAGGTGTGCCAGACACTGAGGGAAGACAGGGCACAGGGCCCTGAAAAGACCAAGAACACAATCTGGAGAGCCAACCTGAGGGAATGGGAATAGTTTGAGTGTTTTTTCTTACTCAGGACACACTGAGACCTGGTACCTGGAGCCAACACTGGATGCCCCTGTCCTACCTCCTGTGGGCATCAACATGGTTCTTGTCTGAGGACTTGACGACTCCCCTCATGTGACATTGGGAGGAAAGTGAGGACAGTGATTGAGGTTGTCTAGGAAAACATCCAATCACTTCCTTACTCAAGACCCATGGACAAATCTGGACTCTTTCATTCTTTCTCAGCCTTTTCCTTGACACTCTCAGTTGCAATGAGTCCTCATGCCCCCATTGCCAACATCTGCACAGTGTCTGAGGCACAGTGCCCGTTATTGCAACTTCCAGAAGTAGAAATATTGGGAAGTTTAAACGTTGGGAAACAACAGACAGAGGGCATACCCCGCTGTGGCAGACACAGACACAAGACAATATCCTGGTAAACACCAGTGAGGACTTCATACAGGTCAGGGGTAAACCACAGCAAACTTTCTCCCCGTATTGGGACAGCGGTGCCCCCTGATGGCCTCAGAGGATTCAACCTGAGCTTCAGAGAAGGCAGGTGAGAGGGAAGTGGCAGACTCTGCTCTGTCTGCTTCTCTTACTCTTTCAAGTCCAATCCAGATCAGTACCTGGCCCCTCGATATCTACTACATGCATCTGAGCCCAGTTACCCTTGTATCTCACTTCCTTTCCCATGGGCAGTCACCTGCCACAGGAGGTGGACCAGACCCTCCTTCTAGGACCATTTTGCTTCTTTCTAAGTAGTTTGGCAGAGGGTTAGTGCTCCTGAGGTACTTCTTTGCCTTGCTTGAAGAGACATTAGAAGTTGAGTAAAATCAATTGCAGGAGGGGAAGTGGGTGAAAAGAAAATGGGATCAAGGGAAGATGGCGTGACTTCCCACAATGTTGAATGTCGCAATACCCATGATGGAGAGAGCTCAGTAAGATTGATTGCCAATGGGAGGAAAACAGGACGTGGGATCCTGAGTTTGAGATTATGGGAGGTTGACTTGGCAAGAAACCTAACCCCAGGTCTTCTCCTAAGAATTTGGCAGGATCTCAAATGGGACACACCATGTTCTTCACTGTACCCCGTACATGATCCACTGGGAATCCTCACCTCTGAGCCATGTGACTTCTGGTGGCAAAATGTTCTTCATGCACAGCGAGATAGTTGGCATGGTGTATTCTTCTGGAAAGAATTGGATTTGGAGAACAGACAAATCGGAACCGAGTGGTCTTTGCCAGATTGACATGGCACTGTACTCAGGCAATGACTGGAAATCGTATGGATAAAGATGCTCCCACAAAGCTAGGGAACAAAGTTTGTATTGTTGTTCATACCACAGCACAGACATTCTGAAGAGCAAAGGGTGGTGACACCTTGGCTAAGGGAGGTCAGACATCTGTGATGGAGTAGAGCGGTGTAAATTGGATATGATAGGCAGTGACAATATTCTATGTGATACCATGGATTCAGTGTCAGTGCCTAAACCTGTATGTGCTCCATTAAGTCAGTTTCCACAGTAATGTCTTTGGTGTGAGATAATGGTGAAATGGTACTAATCCCTGACCTGTTCTTAAATCCATCAGCTGGACCTGCGGACCAAGTATACTGAATCCTCATCTCCTGGGAAAAGCGTGGGAAGGCCTGGGCACATTCCAGTTATCCTCATCCTTCCTAGAGGAAGCAGACCTCTGACCTTCACTGAGTTCCACCTTGTCCTTGTTCATTGTGCCTTGTTCTGTCAGGACCACAGGGACCCAGATCCAGTGCTGCAGGAGTAACCACTCTCATTGAACACCATTCTCTACCCCTACCCATGTGCCCACATGATAACACGTGACATAGACATGCTAAGCATGATGGCCGCCAGAGTAGGCAAAAGGATGACTAGCAGAAATAGTTAATTCCCAATAGAGCTAAAGAAATTCATTAAAACACACTAATATTTATTCCCAAACCCATACTTTCAGGTCAAAGAAATACAATGATTTCCTTTCAGAATGCCAATTAGGAAGAAAGATTAAACATCTGGAAATAGTACCTGGTAAAGAGAGAGGCACCTGACATGGAGGTTCTGTGACACAAGAAAGATGATTGCCCCGTGGTGCTGAGTGTCTGACTGAATCTTATGGGAGAACAGTACTGGGTACATTGGGCATAGTGACACCTAAAATACTTCCGATAACTTCCCTCAAAAATGACCCTTCTTCCACATCCCATAAAAATTAAACAGCTCTCCAATGGTGTTACTTGAGAAATGCAGGGACCATGTCTACCATCTGAGACCCCAAATACCCAGGAACAGTGTGATTCTTACTCCAGCAAGGTCTCATTAGAGAGACCCTGATCACCCAACAGTTTGTCCAGGTTCTCCTGGTAATAGTCCCTCTTATGAAATAGTGACTACCTTCTCAAAAGGAAACGGTGGTCAACCTTTGAGGAGAAACGCTAGAAGGGCCAATGGGGGCTCCCACAGTCCTATGCACATCCAAATAACATGCAACTTATGGGCCTTGCTGTTACAGTCAGGGGCCACAACCAATCTCAGATGCCATGGTGGAGGATGAGCAGAGCCATTACTCTCTGGTTCCTACTGGTGTCCAGCATTGGGACATTGCTCACCCCTCCCCCACCCCCCCACACACACACAAACACAAACACAAACACACACACCCAACAGGCAGGCTCAACCCTCTGACCAACTTTACACAGATGTGGGTCAGGGACTCAGGATCTACTCCGTGTCTTCATTAGCAGGGACCCATTCCCACTGTGCTGTGACACAACTGGAGAGGTTCCACGTGGGTCACTGCTGCAGCTTGGACGATTAAAGCATGATGGTAAAGAAAGCAGTACTTGGAAAAATGTCACCAAGTGACTTAAATGGAGAAAATCATAGCAAAGACTTAACTTCCAGGTAGGGTGATCATCCATGTCATTTCTAAGAGCTGACATCTGCAGGGCTGAAAGTCAGAGATGTCTTACAGCCTTTGGATCATGAGGTCACAACACCAGGGCTTGTGGCACATTAGTCCAGCTTCCTTTAACAGTCCTGAACTTCTTGGGCTGATAGTTATGTGTACTTGTACTGTTTGATGCACTTTAACTGGGATTATCACTGGAAATGTGTTGCAGCATCACAGAAAACTTTGGGGACCCCTGAGGAATGGGGCCACCTACCACAGATTCTGGAAGTCCCAAGCAGACATGGGGTGCTTGTAGGAGCAACCTTTAGGTACCTGTGCGCAGTGGTGATTCTGAGAGTACACAGAACCTTTCACTCAAAACTCAGCCTCAAACTTTCCTTGGTTCTGGGATGTATTGGGGGTATAAAAAAGAAAGAAAATCAAATGGAAGGAGGGGAGAAAGGAAGAGAAGGAAATAATTTCTTTTTCTTTATTCTCATTCCCACTTCATTTGTGGAGAACTGAATCCAGGTGGTCTGCACAGGTATGAGAGGTTAAGGGATTTAAAGTGAGGTTTTCCCAATGGATTGCGTGAAATCTACCCAACATGCACATGAGGGGCCTCCTGTGGCTTTACAATGAAAGGTTTGAATGAGTGGGCGTCTGGATGCACAAAACACAAGCAAAGACAACAAGCCAGTAACAGAGAGATTCCTTTGGGATTGTGTGTGAGAGAGGACACTATCTGAAGAAAACAAGCTGCCTTCTCAATGCTTTGGGAGAGGAGGGAGGACAGAGAGAGGATGAATTTTCCTCAGGGCCATGTTGCATGAGCCCCTGCTCAGGGTAGGGAATCATCTTCAGAGCAAGGAGGGAGCCTGTGATCCCAGGGCAAGTGTCGGTCTAACTTTCTTACAAATTGCACCACTGTGAATAGTGCCACAGCTCATGTGATGAACAACAGTACTAATCAGCCCCATCCTCCAATGGCAGCCCAGGACAGGTCAGTGCAGCTGTTTTTCCACATTTTTAGCAAGCAAATAAATAAGGGATCACTGATGGTCTTTTTTGGATTTTATAAACCAGCAGTTTAGGGCCATGCCTGGTCATTCTTTGTACCAGGAGACATGATCATAACCACTAAAATCATCGCTGCATCTGGCACAGGTGGAGAAGACTGACTGTCCCAGAGCCATGGACACTGAGTGAGGCTGAATCAGGGCAGACTGGGCCCAGGGCCCTGAAAACACCAAAATCACTCACTGGTGGGTGCAGTGCTGGGGACCTGGTGAGGCTGAAAAGGAGGCAAAGAATCATGCCAAGGTGAACCCATGGTCCCTCCACGGCGGCCTCACCTGGGCCCTGAGTAAGGAGAGTGAGCAGGAGCAGAGGCCAGGTCATGGTTGAGCTACACCAAGAATGCTGCCTCCTGACACCCCAAGCCTGAGCCTGGCTCCCCACACTTCTCTTATCCTCTCCCCTGCCTCAGAGGAGGGGTGGGGCCTCCATGCAAATCTGCTTCCTTCACCTGCCTCACCATAATCCACTCCAAACTGACCTGGAGTCTACATACACCTGCAACCCTGGAAAGAAGAGCTGTACCAAGAATGAAGCTCTTGCCCTGCCTGGGTGGCTTAGTGGGTCACATCATCATCCTGGTATGGCAAGGTTGGGTGTTTGATGAATGGCCAGTGCACATACAGGAATTCATAATGAGTACTTATGTAATCAGAACAAAAACTCCAGGTCTCTCTCTCTCCTCCCCTCTCTCCCTAAATTCAATCAGTAAATGCTTTTAAAACAGTCAAACTCTTTAATATACTCTAAGTAAGGTCAGACTGATCCAGGACAGCATGCAGAAATGGAGCCAGTCAGGGGGAACCTCCCTTTTCTCTTGGGGGAGTCTCCTGGAGGAGCTATCCCAGGACTTCCCCTTTGTGTGGTGTGGGCAAAGGTAAAGACAGCTTGACTGAGGAAGGTTCAGGCACTCCATTTCCTGGGTGGCAATGGCAGAGCTGAGGACTGCATATTGCCCTCCACTCCTTCTTATTCCCCTTAGTGAGGATGGCTCCTCTGCATGGCTCTATCCCCTGTCTTTGCAGTGGTGTTATTTTGAAGCTGAGCTCTTGCATGTATTAGCTCTTTTAAGAGATGATGTATTGGGCACAACAGTTTGGGGACCTCATGGGCTTACAGGGAAGCAGCACTTCCAACTTCATCCCAGGACAGCATAAAGCCCAGCAAGTACCTTCCTCACATCTAGGCTCTAATGCCCATAGGGTCCTAAGACTATACATTCCCCAGGGAGTCCAAGACTGTGTATTCCTCAGGGAAGGCATCTGACAGGAAAGGGGTGATTCCCAGATTACTTCCTTCTGATCTTCTGTCCCTTCCGGCTCAGTTCCAGGTTCCTTGACCACTTCAATTTCCCGGTGTGCCCATTGCCCTTTGTTCGTCAACTTCCTGTAGACTGGAAGGTGTTGCCTGCCACACAAGGTGGCCCATATGCTATTATCAGGGCCTATTAGTATGCTGCACTATAGACTAGGCACAATGGTGCTGCTTGTGAGGCAGCTCTTGGCTCAAGGCTGAGGATACATTAACTAAAACCACCAGATAGCAAGGTTGGATGAGAAACATGGTGCCAGGTGAAGACAGACTGACTTCTCAGATTGTGAGGGGAAAAGATATTGCACAAAGAAGCAAACGCTCTGTGGGATTTAGAAGTCCCAGGGGCTTAGAATAGCAGAAGTCAAGGTGAGAGATGGGCTGGTTCCTTGTGGAGATTCCAGGGAGAGTCTGTTTCCTGGCTCCTCCAGTTGCTAGGTCTCCAGCATTCCATGGCTGTAGCAACATGACTCCAATCTCTGCTCTGTGGTCCCATCTCCTGCTCATCTTCTGCTCCCAACTCTGCCTGCACACATTGGTAATCCACTGTATTAGTCAGGTTTCTTCAAAGCAGCAGGAGGTCATGAGGAGTTGGCTGGTGTGATTACAAAGACTGAGAAACCACAAGATCTGCAAGCTGTGGAGGGGGGGCAGGAAAGCTGTTGGTTTAATTTGGCCTGAGCCTGAGTACCTGAGAACCAGGGGAGCTGATGATTTAAGATCCAGTGTGAGGACAGAGGCCATGAGATGAGATGTGATGTCCCAACCCTACAGTGATTCTTGAATATAAGGGTGAGTTCCTCCTTTTGTTCTAGTCAGGCTCTCAGTGCATTGATGCTGTGCACATGGGGAGGGTGATATCCTTTTAGTGTCCTCCACTTCAAATGGTAATCTTCTCTGGAATCTAGCTCAAAGACACACCCAGAAACCAGGTTTATTTGGGCTCTGTGCTCTCCTGTGGGCTGTGAAACCAAGGCATACAATTAACAATCCCAGTCCCCATCTCAAAGCCTTCATTCAATCTGAAAACTCCCTTTTGCCTTATTAGGTAACATTCCCAGAACCCAGGGATTAACACCAGGATATCTCTGTGGCTTCATTACTCAAGTTCTGGAACCAGCCTTCCAGTCCTGCACAGGCGCGTCCGCGCGCGCGCGCGCGCGCGCACGCACGCACACACACACACACACACACACACGAAAGGCGGAGAGGCTGTTCTCAGGATGTGAGAACACTGAGGTTTTCCACAGACAGGAGCTACCCAAAACCGACTCTTAAACATTCCTTAAAATGACCTGGCTGTTTTGTGTGTGTTTTAAAATACTTTTAATGTTAATGGAAAACTGAGAGGCTGTTCCCACTGCTTAGGACTGCGCACAAAGCAAGGGAAGGACCTAGAAATATCCATAAGTATAACCTTGCTCACAGTCTAGCTTCTGCAGCCCTCACTAGTGTGTCCCATTGAAATATGCCTTACCATAAACCAAAGAGGACATTTTCCTCCTACAATCAAAGAGATTTTAGGACGTCACTTATGGATTCCTACACTGGTTCTCACGTGGTTCTTTGTTTAAGGAATTCCTTCCCTCCCATCTCGGGCAGGAAGAGGCTTTCCGTGGGCAGCCTTGATGACTTCCGTTGGCACCTCTCAACTTTCTGCCCTTTCCTTCCTTGATGTCTAAGGAGGCACCGGGTCCAGCCCCTACCTGGCATTACATAATTGAAGGAAAAGTGATCAGTGTGTGACTCCACCTGAGAGAAGAGAGGCTCCCCCTGATCCCTGTGAGGCTCTGCTCCAGGAGTGGCAAGAAGATTCCTCAAGTTAGGAATGATGGCTACACTCTGAGTTTGGGAAAATATTGAAGGGAGAAGAATTGGGTCCACAAGGCTCCAGAAGCACAAGCCCAAGTTTGTTCAGAAGTTCCTCATAGAGATGGAATATGGCGGTGATATAGGCAGATGAAAGGGCGAGGACTACGCCCTCCACCTTGCCTCAGGGTAAGGGCTATGCCCTCCATCTTACCTTGGCCATGTGCTCAGCAAGGCTTCTTCCCGGATGCCAAGCCGCTGCTGGCCACGCCCAGGACTTATTTAAACTAACCAATGACAATCAAGGGCCATAGATATGACACCGACTTGAGCCTGGCCAATCGGCAGGGCGCACAGTCCTTTCTCCTCCCCTTGCCCAACCCCCTATAAAACCTCTCTCCACATAGAGTTTTCTCTCTCGGCCACTGGGCTTACCGTTGCATCGGTGAGTGCGGTTGGGGAGCAAAACTAGTTGGAAATGGAGGACTCTTTGCTTTTGCATTGGACTCGCTGGCTCCCTGGTGGGCCCTTGGGGATCTTGAAATCTGGGCACAACATTTGGGGGCTTGTCCGGGATTCCCAAGACCATCGCGGGACCCTGATCCGAAGAGTCTGACTGACCGCGGTAGGTGTGTGTCATTGTGTGTTCTGTTCTGTGTGACCTCGTTTCTGGAATCTGTAATTTCCTGAGGGGTCTAGGAGGATGCACCATGAAAGACCACAGGCGGGGGAGAGTTGGAAGATGTACCGCTCCCCAGGAGGGATGGATATGCCCCTCACAAGGGATGGATATACTCCTCGCGGATTTGAGACTAGGCAGGTCGCTCCCGCCAGTTTGGCCTAAGGCCAACATCTAGCTTTTGGGTTTGGCTTCCATGGAATTGGAAGGCTGTATTTTCGGGCCCTGTTTAGTGTTCTGTGTTTGTACTGGATGGACATTATGGGATGGACTCAGACTGCTCCTTTGGGTATTGTGATTGATCATTTCAAGGAGATTGGGGGAGGCTTTTGAGCTCCCTCAGGAGTTGGGAAGTTGTTAGGAATTGAATGGATTGTTTAAACTCTGAATGAATGTCTGGTGAAAATGTGTGAATGTGGAGGGAGGGGGCCTGCCTTCTCCCCTCCTTTGTGTGGCTATCTGAGTATGCCTAATATGAAGTCTAGATGATAGAAGTTAATCTATTAATTAAAAATGCCTTATATTTTATTTGAAATGTATCCTAAATGTAAAAGTATTGATTTGAAAAATGCTGAGTATTTAATTTGCTACCTAAGATATTAAAAAGTTCTACAATATAATGTTGGCTATCTATCTTTTAGGGGTTTTGGTTTGCTCTTCCCTTGTTTATTGTGAGAATGAGGAAATCATGTTTTCTGTCAGAGAACAGTTTAGACAGCCACAATGTTGAGCTGCCTGTCTTGGCAGCCGCCATGTTGGCCGCATGGCATGCCGTGCCCCTGGGGGCCACCATCTTAGAACAGCAAAGGCCCCTCCTTCTGACTTAGTCAATCTACTCACTGAGGCAGGATGGGATTTCAGGGGTGGAGTTTTAAGGCGGTGTTTTACTAAGGAAATGCAGATGGGGCAGAAAGTGTGCCTGCCTCTCAGATTTATTTAATACTAAATTAGCAATCACGGTCTTAATATAATTTTAGTGATATGATTGACCAATGTTTTGAGCAGTTTGCTTTATAAGGGCCAACAATAGAGCTCGTATTTCTTAAAGGGCTTGTAGATAGAGAATTGAAAAGCTTTTACAAATTCATAAATGCATCCAGGATTTCTGTTCACATGAAAGGGAAAAGGCCAGTTTAAAAATGAGTGCACATACTGCTAAGATGCTTTGGGATTTTATTCTTTCATTCAGCTACATGACAATGTACTAGTAAAGTATGGAGCTGGGCCCCACAGACCCTGAAAAAACTTGAGCCTGGGGTTGCCATAAAAAGCACAAAGAAGGAACAGAACAAGCCCCTTCTCTCCTATACATGGTGCTTAAGTGTTTATGGAACTAGTATTTGTATATAAATTAACTATATGTAAGTACTATAATAAAAATACAATAAAATGCTTTGAAAGTTCAGATTAGAAAAATGAACTTCTAGCTTGAGAATCAGGGAAGAATCGTCCTTTGAGGGCTTTAACAGATGGAAAGAATTAAGGCAGATATGTTAGAAATAGCTTTCCAGTTAGAGACAAAGGCAAAAAGAGGAGAAATCACATCACAGCAAATTAAGAAGGTTGGCTGAAAGTCCATTAAATTCCAACAGAGAAAGCAAGGTACTCTGTATGACAGGGACAACACCATTTTTAGTTGGACATATAAAAAAAATCAGGAAGCTAAGCTACGAATATACTCAAAGTCATATAGAAGTTTAAAATGCCTCCATTACTTTTGTGGCTTAAATATAGTTTTTAATGGGAAAAAGGATATTTTGTTATAGACGCCCAGCATCTTCCTGTAGGTAAATGACTATATTTCCCTTAGTTTAGGGATTAGGCAGGAGGTAGGATATCAGTAGTTAAGGGCATGAAAGATTGCTGACATGAGTTTTCAAGTCTGTAAGAATGTGCATTGACCAATATACTTGTAGTGACCATCAAAACAATAAAAAATTTAAAACGCAAAAAAAAAATGAGTGCACATAGTTTTGAGCTGAACTTGACCTTTTGCTGTGTAAAGAATAAAAACCCTAGACTGTTTTGCCCTTAGAAATAGCGGAGATGAACTTGACAAAGAAATAATGGTAGGCCAGTGAGCTGGGACTGTTCACTGATGGTGGATTGTGAAAAGGGCTGGACGTGGCCTAACTTCTCCTTCCTTGGTACCCCTGAAACGTCAGAGGGTACTTCTGGCCTTGGTTTTCCAATGTGTTTACATTGAATGGTTCTTTCTGTCCTCTTTAACTTTTAGGGGATTGTATGAATGGATTACTGATGTAGATTATCAAGAATCTCTAAGGGACTTGTCCTTTATCTGGAGGAATGGCTTCTAGATGGTATTCACCATCTCTGGCTCTTCCGGAGGGAAGTCAAAACTCGTACTGGCTCAAATCTGGCCTATCTTTTAAAAGGGTAGAAAAGAAGCATTCCTAGGCAGTTTTCTACTGCCTCTGTTCAGGGACTTGTTCTGTATCTCGACACAACTGAAACTGATTTTTTGGTATTTTGTGGTATAAATGTGGCATGCACCTCAAAGTTCTTAATGGGGAATGTATCTAGTTATCATGTCTATTTAGTCTTGGTTTCCTTGTTCAATATGAGTACCATTTCTATCTGGATGAGACATAGGTCAAAAGTCCTGTCCTGGGATCTGAGAAAGGGAGGCCTCCACATCTGTTCCTGTCTGCTCAAGATCCCAAGACTGTAAAAGTACTTGTTCACTGAAAGGGTGTAAGTGTGGATGTTTATTTGATGTTTGTATGTCTAGTTGGGTATAATTATTTGTTCATGTAAGTGTGGAAGTATATTCTGTGCTGGGTTGGGATTTTGGAATTCTGGGTTAGATTTAAAAGGTATTTGTGGCTTTTCTAGTCTGATTGGGACATTTAAGGGTGGGGTTCACAGTTCCTCAGGGCAGGGATTTCATGGGCCCTTCCCCCTGCCTGTGCTGAATTAAATAATACAGGCCAGTGTCATTTACCTTGCTGGTTAAAGGAAAACAATGGGCCTTAGAATCTGTAAATGTGGGCAGGAATGAAGCTGGTCAAATGTACTGAAAGGGTTTGGTACCTGTTGCTGCTAGCAAATGAGGGGCTGATACCCACTTCTGGTGCACTCCCTTGAAAGAGGCCTGGTTGCTGCTCTGCCACAAAGGGAACTGGTAGAAAGACAAGAAAGCAGAGCGCTGTAACTGATAAACAGGGTTAGCTAGAAGCCATCAGGACTTTGAAGTTCTCCAAGAGAGGAGGAATCTAACTCAGAGACTGGCGAGGACTGGGTGGCTTTTCTTTAACAATCTCTTTCCTTGAGAGGGCTCCAGAAGGCGCACAAGGATATTTGGCCGCGCCTCCACGCCATCTATGAGACCAGCCCAACCCCAACTCCTCATCAGCACAGACCAGGAGATTGGGTCTATGTCAGAAGGCACCACCGGGAGACCCTAGAGCCACGTTGGAAGGGTCCCTCCACTGGGGTGCCGATGACCCCCACCGCTCTCAAGGTAGATGACGTCGCGACCTGGGTCCATCACACTCACGTCCGGTCAGTGGATCCTTCCATGACTCGGAAAGACTTCATCACCAAATGGAGCATCGATCGAGATCAACGCAACCCACTCTATGGCGTGCTCAACCTGCCTGATGCCGGTAACATGGCTCGCCATCACTCCTGTCACCCGGAGCCCCCACAATACCGTGTAATACACTTAGATAATGCCTGCATCTTCATGGACATGGCTCATCACATGTTTAGTCTTCATGGACATGGCTCCAAAGAGACAAGGACCATTTATAGGATCACATGTTTAGTAGCAGAAGTTTTGGCTGCCTGAAGCGACCATGATGCCAATATTATGTTTCATTGTATTGATATGTTATATTAACCTTTGATTCTTTTGCAGGTTTGAATGTATGTTGGCTGTCCTGGAAGGGAGCTGTGTGGGGTGACCCCCAAAAGTAAAGGGTGTCTAGCTTCCAAGAGGGCAGGTGCCCAACTGGGCAGGGAAGGGTGCCCATCAGGTTTTGGTCTCTGTTGAGAGACAGCTAACAGTTGGCAGGCTGTAGTACTGTCTTGCAGGCCTGAGTCACCATGCCCATGTCAGGGGTAGTAAAGCTGGAAAAAGCCTGTTTAGAATAGAAGGTCTGAGGCATGGTTATGCATAGAAAGAAGGCTTTATACCAACATTTACTGTTTTGTTTTAAATCCATGAAAAGGAATTAGAAAGTCAGAAAATCGTAGAGTAGATCAGTATGTTTCTCTCCTTATGTAATTCCTCCGAAATCTGGCAATGCTAAATAAGTACATTTCTTTGCATAGATCCAATAAGACTGATTCCTAATAGTGGTTTTATTAACGGAAAACTTTGACTGGAGTATCATGTTTTAAAGAGACCTGTCTGAACTTTAAAGACTTGAAGCCACTAAGAATGCCATGAAGAAAGCCTGGTATCCTGCTTGGGAGCCCTGGAGATGGATGGCGCTGGAGCATCAGGCCCATGCCCTACCATCACTGGCGGTTGGTAAGAGTAGAAGGGGAGCAGTAAAGATGCCTCTGCATCCCTGCAGAACCCCCACATGCTCTGGGCCGCAACAAGTAGGAGGGCTACTGAGATGGGCCTTACAGCCTGGATCGTGGGCTCAGGTGGAGTTGTACAGGTGAGGGATTCAACTAACTCAGCAGATACTGCAGGCAGGCCTGATGGCAGCTGGATGGCTTGGCTTCCTGGCCCTATGGGGCACATTAAGGTTCAACCATTAAATTCCAGCAAAGGAAGTCAGTTACCATTCTTGTTGTGTTTATGCAAACATCAGGACAGTAGATAAATTAATCTTGATTTGGCTTTTTGATAGCCATGGAAGAATTTTAAGAAGAAAAATCCTGTTTCAATAGAAGTTGTTAAATCTAAAATGGTTTCTTTCCCTTCCACCGGGCCATTTGTTAAGCTTATAGGGATAGTTCAGTTGATAGTTCTGTGTGCCCAGTATGGGCCTCTAGCAACAGTGGAATAGAAATGCAGTCTGTCTCATGATTGAGCCGGAAGTTCCAAGACAAGGGGGGAATGAATGGGTGAGGACTATGCCCTCCACCTTGCCCCAGGGTAAGGGCTATGCCCTCCATCTTACCTTGGCCATGTGCTCAGCAAGGCTTCTTCCCGTAAGCCAAGCTGCTGCTGGCCATGCCCAGGACTTCTTTAAACTAACCAATGACAATCAAGGGCCATAGATATGACACCAACTTGTGCCTGGCCAATCGGCAGGGCCCACAGTCCTTTCTCCTCCCCTTACCCCAACTCCCTATAAAACCTCTCTCCACACAGAGTTTTCTCTCTCGGCCACTGGGCTTACTGTTGCATCGGTGAGTGTGCTCGGGGAGCCAAACTAGTTTGAAATGGAGGACTCTTTGCTTTTGTATTGGACTCGCTGGCTCCCTGGTGGGCCCTTGGGAATCTTGAAATCTGGGCGCAACAGCAGACATGTCCCAGGTTGTGCCCAGGAGCAAATGGAGTGAGCAGCTGAAACTAATAACACCCAGCCCGAATTGGCAAAATTGCTCAGCTGGTGAGACGGTTTGCAGCCGGGAAGGGCAGAACTCCCCTGGAAAGATAAAAAACAAACAAACAAACAAACAAACAAAAAACAGGGATTTGGGTAGGAAAGTTTGCCAGACCTCTGAGCCCAGAGGGTCAGAGGGAGACTGCGTGGTAGACAGCTGCGTCCCTCGGGACAGGCACGGCCCC
This sequence comes from Myotis pilosus, assembly GCA_036010255.1. Taxonomy (NCBI): domain Eukaryota; kingdom Metazoa; phylum Chordata; class Mammalia; order Chiroptera; family Vespertilionidae; genus Myotis; species Myotis pilosus. The sequence continues at coordinate 915,017 of JASKON010000048.1, forward strand.
TGACTGGGGAAAGGAGTTCTGCAGGAATCATGGCACCACCTGGGAATTTGAAAGCTGGGTTCTGTGACCACAGAGGACTGAGCCTAAAGGGGGCAGCCTGAAGAGCTGACCAGACCATGCAGTGCCAGTAAGAGAAGAGCTTACAGAAACCAAGCCTTCCCCGTTTCCGCGGCCGGCATTTGTTTGTTTGTTTTCACTGAATCCTGTTCATGGGACATTTCAGATACAGACACTCACCTGTGCTAAAGAGAGGTAGAGGGTGTGGACGAGTGGAATCTGGGGAAAGACTGAGGGGGGTGGGGGGAAGGTGGCAGCGAATTGAGTGCTGGGGCCCAGGACTGGGTCTGCCATTCTCTCTGGAGAGTGATACTCCTCCCCCCAGCCCCAAGGCAAGGAGCACAGCCACACCCAGATTCCACCCTGAATGAGATCAAGGATTAAAATAATCTGATCAGTCCCTGGGAATTAACAGGGTCTGGTTTATAGAGGGATTTTCAATCCCAGCAACAACACAGAGAGGGTAACTATTAAGGAACCAGCTCTGGATAGTTGACCTCCCCAAATCAGTTTTAAGTGTGATAGAGAAGCCATATTGCCTCAGAGGCCAACCCCAGAACACTGCCACCCAGAGGCTGAGGCACAAACTGACTCTTTGCTAAACACAAAATAAGGCAGTCTGGGAAACAAATACTGCCTGCTTTAAAATAAGGACTGTGGTTTACAACACAGAGGAACAGTGTATCACAGGGAAATTCAACACTCTCCTGAATACCTGGCAGGACTAAGGCGAGCCAGACTGAAGAATAGAAGAACCGAAGGACCTTCACTACTGCAAGTTTTTTTTTCTTTTTTCACCTTTTAACTAAGAAATCAATTTTTTTTTAAATTTTCTTCTTCTTTTTCCATCACCTGATTTTACCCTTTTAATTAATACCTTCTTATTTTTAACCAGTTTTATTACTGGTACCATTTTACTATTTTTTAAAGTGCCATTTTATTTTCTCTTTATATTATTTTATTTTGGGATTAGTGTTGCCAATTGTATTTTCATCGTTATATTATTGGTTGTTTCTAGTTTGCATCCATCTACAGGGAGCTGTTGCTGGAATTTGCTGGGATTAGTGGCGGTTCTACAGGAGTTTTCTCCTCATATAAAAAGTCTCTTCCCCTCTTCCACTTCATTCTCTCTTTTCGCTCTTTTCTTTTCTTTTCTTCTCTCTCTTTTATTCCACTCCCTCCTTTTTCCCAATTTCATTTTTGCACTCCTTTTTTTTGGTCCCTACTTTTCTTTTCTTTTTTTATCTTTTATCTTTCTCTCTTCCTTCTTCCTTATCCCCTAATTCTCTTAATTCGGGTGGTCACCTTTATTTGGAGTTATTAATATCATGAATATATTTGTGTTTAGTGCCTGGTACGTGGTGCCTTGTTCTGTTGCATTTTGTGCCTTTAAATCAACACAGCAGATCCAAGCAACAGCAGCCTCCTGAGCACCACAGCCTCTGCAGAGGAACAGCAGCTGTACGTGGAGCCTCCCCCCACCAGCCAGAAGAACCACCACAGCTGTGAACAGCACCCACCAGAGATGCTGCTGCCAACTGAGAAGCAGCTGCTACCACAACCGCCCAAAGAGCAACCACAGACCAGGGACTCACTGCCACCCAGGGAGCAGCCACTGAATGACTCAATGTCTAGATATTTCAGTGAGATCAAACATGGGTAGACAAAGAAACCTCCAAAGGAAAGAGAAGGAGGACTCTCCAGAAAAGCAGCTAAGTAATACAGAGGCATGCAACATGACAGAAAAAGAATTCAGAATAAGGGTCCTAGAGTGAATAAACCGGATGGAGGAAAAAATCGACAACCTCTGCAAGAAGCAAGAAGAAACAGATGAAAATGTCAACTACCTATGCAAGAAGCAAGAAGACACAGATGAAAAATCAATAACATATGGAAGAAGCTAGAAGAAACAGATGAAAAAATCAACATCTTAAGTAAGACCCAAGAAGAAATGAAGAGTGATATAGCTGCAATAAAAACACCATTGAAAGTATCAACAGTAGACTACGAGAAGCGGAGGACTGAATTAGTGAATTAGAAGACAAGTAAGCAAAACACACCCAAACTGTACTGCAATTGGAGAAAATAAAAATAAAAGACAGGAGGAGAGCCTAAGGGAGATTTGGGACAACATGAAAGGAAACAACATAAGAATAATAGGGGTGCCAGAACAACAGAAAAATGAACAAGGATTAGAAAACCTATTCGAAGAAATAATATCATAAAACTTCCCTGTGGTGGGGAAGAAAAAAGTCACACAAGCCCAGAGAGTCCCAAACAAGGTGAACCTGAAAAGACCCACCAAGACACTTCATAATTACCATGGCAAATGTTCAGGACAAAGAGAGAATCTTACAGGCTGCAAGAGAGAGAAGGAAAGTTACATACAAGGGATCTCCCATTAGATTATCAAATGATTTCTCAACAGAAACACATCAGGACAGAAAAGAATGGACGGAAATTTACAAAGTGATCCAAAGCAAAGACTGAATCCAAGAATACTCTATCCAGCAAGGCTATCATTCAAACTTGAAGGTGAAATAAGAAGCTTCACAGACAAAAAAAGGCTAAGGGAGTTTATCACCACCAAGCCAGCAATGCAAGGAATGCTAAAGGGACTGGTATAAAAAGAAGAAATTAAAAGCTCAGAAAGAAAACAGCCACACACACAAAAAAGAAATGGCTACAAACAAGTACCTTTCAATAATAACTTTAAACGTAATTGGACTAAATGCTCCAACCAAAAGACATCAAGTGGCTGAATGGATAAAAAAACATGACCCATACATCTGCTGTCTACAAGAAACCCACCTGATTAGAAGGGACTCACACAGACTGAAATGGAAAGGATAGAAAAATATCTTTCAGGCAAAAGGAAAGGAAAAGAAAGCTGGCGTAGCAATACTTATATCAGAAAAAATTGATCTCCAAGTGAAAGCCATAACAAGAGATAAGGAAGGCCACTTCATAATACTAAAGGGATCAATACAACAAGAAGATATAACCCTGGTAAACATATATGCACCCAATGCAGGAGCACCCAAATTTATTAAAAAAACTCCTGGAAGATATCAAAGGAGAGATCGACAACAGTACAATCATAGTGGGGGACTTTAATACACAACTGACAGCACTGGATAAGTCCTATAGACAAACAATCAGCAAAGATACAGCAATCCTCAATGACTCACTTGATCAGATGGACTTAATAGACATCTTCAGAACGCTTCACCCCAAAACCAGGGAATATACGTCCTTCTGAAGTGCTCATGGGACATATTCAAAAATAGACCACATATTGGGTCACAAGCAAAGTATCCCCAAATTCAAGAAGATTTAAATCATACCAAGCATCTTCGCAGACAACGACGGCATGATATTAGAAATAAACTACAATAAAAACAACCCAAAATACTCAAACACCTGGAAGCTGAGTAGCATGCTATTAAATACTGATTGGGTTACCAATGAGATCAAAGAAGAAATTAAAAACATCCTGGAAACTAATGACAATGAAAACACAACAATCCAAAACCTATGGGACACAATGAAAGCAGTCCTGAGAGGGAAGTTTATAGCTCTACAGGCCTATCTCAAAAAACAAGAAAAAATGGTAGTAAATCATCTAACTCTACAACTCAAAGATTTAGAAAGAGAGCGACAAGAAAACCCCAGAGTGAGCAGAAGGAAGGAGATAATAAAGATTAGAGCAGAAATAAATGACATACAGACCAAAAAAACAATACAGAAAATCAATGAAACCAAGAGCTGGTTCTTTGAAAGGATAAACAAGATTGATAAACCCCTAGCCAGACTCACCAAGAAGCAAAGAGAGAGGACCCAAATAAATAAAATCAGAAACGATAGAGGCGAAATAACAACAGACCTCACAGAAATACAAATGATTGTTAAAAAATACTATGGACAGCTCTACTCCCACAAACTAGATAACCTGGAGGACATGGACAAATTCCTAGAAAAAAATTAACATTCCAAAACTCAATCAGGAAGAATCTAAAAATCTCAACAGGCCAATAACTATGGAAGAAATTGAAGCAGTCATCAAAAAGCTTCCATCCCAGGACCTGACGGCTTCACAGGGGAGTTTTACCAAACATTCAAGGAAGAACTAAAACCTATCCTCCTCAGACTACTACAAAAAATTCAAGAGGAAGGAACACTTCCAAGCTCATTCTATGAAGCCAGCATCACCCTAATACCAATACCAGGTAAAGACAACACAATGAAAGGGAATTACAGGCCAATATCCCTCATGAACAAAGATGCCAAAATCCTAAACAAAATCTTAGCAAATCAGATCCAGCAGTACATCAGAAAGATCATACACCATGACCAAGTTGGATTTATCCCAGGGATGCAAGAATGGGACAATATCCGCAAATCAATAAACATGATACATTACATAAACAAATTGAAAGAAAAAAAACCACATGGTCATATCAATTGATGCAGAAAAAGCATTTGACAAAATTCAACACCCATTTTTGATAAAAACTCTCAGTAAGGCGGGAGTAGAAGGATCATACCTCAACATAATAAAAGCCATATATGACAGGCCCACAGCCAGCATCATACTCAATGGACAAAAACTAACACCATTTCCCCTAAGAACAGGAACAAGACAGGGATGCCCCCTCTCACCGCTCCTGTTCAACATAGTACTGGAAGTGTTAGCCATTGCAATTAGGCAAGAAGAAGAAATAAAAGGCATCCAAATTGGAAAAGAGGAAGTAAAACTGTCCTTATTTGAAGACGACATGATATTATACATACAAAACCCTAGAGACTCCATCAAAAAGTTACTAGACTTAATACATGAATTTGGCAATGTAGCAGGATACAAAATTAACCCCAAGAAATCTGAGGCATTTCTATACACCAATAGTGAACTTTCAGAAAGAGAGATTATAAAAACAATCCCGTTTACCATCGCACCAAAAAAAATTAAGCTACCTAGGAATAAACTTAACTAAAGAGGTAAAGACCTCTACTCAGAAAACTACAGGACGTTGTAAAAAGATATAGAGGAAGACATAAACAGATGGAAGAACATACCGTGTTCATGGATTGGTAGAATCAACATCATTAAAATGTCCATACTACCCAAAGCAATCTATAAATTCAACGCACTTCCCATTAAAATGCCAATGGCATACTTCATAGATCTAGAACGAACTCTCCAAAAATTCATCGGGAATAAAAAAAGACCCCGAATAGCTGCAGCAATCCTGAAAAAGAACAAAGTAGGTGGGATCTCAATACCAGATATCAAGATGTATTACAAAGCCAGTGTTCTCAAAAGTGCCTGGTACTGGCACAAGAATAGGCATATAGATCAATGGAATGGAATAGAGAGCCCAGAAATTGGCCCGAACCAATATGCTCAATTAATATTTGACAAAAGAGGCAAGAACATACAATAGAGCCAAGATAGTCTCTTCAATAAATGATGCTGGGAAAATTGGACAGATATAGGCAAGAAAATGAAACTAGACCTCCAACTTATACCATACACAAAAATAAACTCAAAATGGATAAAGGACTTAAATGTATGACAGGAAACCATAAAAATTCTAGAAGAATCCAAATGCAACAAAATCTCAGACATATGCCGAAGCAATTTCTTCACTAATACAGCTCCTAGGACACTTGAAACTAAAGAGTAAATGAACAAATGGGACTACATCAAAATAAAAAGCTTCTGCACAGCAAAAGAAACCAACAACAAAACAACGAGAAAACCCACTGTGTGGGAAAACATATTTGCCAATGTCATATCTGATAAGGGCCTAATCTCCAAAATTTATAGGGAACTCACACAACTTAACAAAAGGAAGATAAACAATCCAATCAAAAAATGGGCAAAGGACCTAAATAGGCACCTTTCAAAAGAGGACATTCAGAAAGCCAAGAGACATATGAAAACATGCTCAAAGTCACTAATCATCCGAGAGATGCAAATCAAAACAACAATGAGGTACCATCTCACACCTGTCAGACTGGCTATCATCAACAAATCCACAAATGACAAGTGCTGGAGAGGATGTGGAGAAAAAGGAACACTTATGCACTGCTGGTGGGAATGCAGACTGGTGCAGCCACTATGGAAGACAGTATGGAGTTTCCTCAAAAAACTAAAAATGGAACTCCCATTTGACCCTGTGATCCCACTTCTTGGAATATATCCCAAGAAACCAGAAACACCAATCAGAAAGGATATATGCAGCCCTATGTTCATAGCAGCACAAGTCACCATAGCTAAGATCTGGAAACAGCCTAAGTGCCCATCAGTAGATGAATGGATTAGAAAACGGTGGTACATCTACACGATGGAATACTATGCTGCTCTAAAAAGGAAGGAACTCTTACCATTTGCAACGGCATGGATGGAACTGGAGAGCATTATGCTAAGTGAAATAAGCCAGTCAATGAAGGAAAAATACCACATGATCTCACTTATTCATGGATAATTGAGACCATTATAAACTTTTGAACAATTATAGATGCAGAGGCAGAGCTGCCTCAAAGAGAATGTCAAACTGCAGCGGGAAGGCCGGTGAGGGTTGGGAGGCGGGAGGTAGGGGGGTAAGAGATCAACCAAAGGACTTGTATGCATGCATATAAGCATAACCAATGGACGTAAGACACTGGGGTATAGGGGAGGCTAGGGGACTGTCTAGTGCGGGGGGGGGGGAATGGACACATATGTAATACCCTTTGTAATAAAAAATTTAAAAAAAAGACATATAATCATATCAATGAATAAAAAAAAAGCATTTGACAAAATTCAGCATTCATTTATGAATGAAATTAACAGTGAGGTGGGGTTAGAGGGAATGTACGGGAACCTAATAAAAGCCATATATAACAAAAAATAATAAAAAAATATAAAACAGACAAATTGTTATTCAAACAAACAAACAAACAAAAAATATCAGAAGAGAGTGCATTAACTTAAGTAACAAAATGAAGGACGACCTGTTTCAGTTCTTGGTTTTTGTATGGTTAGGAGGGAAAGAATTTTTGATCCTCCCAATTGCTTGAAAATCTAATATTGCATAATTCATGTATACACAATCAAATATTTGATAAATGTATATGCATATACCAGTGCACATAATAATTTACATATTTATTGTAAGGTAATAAACCTGTTATAATAAATAGAATTGTTTTATTAAGGGCATTGTTTTCAGTAAGAGCAGCTGGATAAGAAATGAAGATTTTAAAATTCTAATGCCAGTTTTGGCACTGACCTATTGTGTGAACTTACACAAATATCTCATTCAAATAAATTTCTGCTCTAAAATAGTGCTTGCTTCATCAACTCAAGTAATGGTTTTTTATTTCATCTTGAAGGGTGTTTGCTGGTTTCCATTGTCCAAGAACTGCATTTAATTCCAGATAAGACTCATCATGATCCCGTTTTCTCACACTTCCAACCAGAGGAGCTGGTTGCTGAGAATATGGCAGAGATGGTTTCCCCAGGATTTTTACAAATTTTTCTCATTTTAAAATATTGGATTAGGCATTATCCTACTGGGAATTTCTGTGATCGCTTTCTTATCGAATGATATACCTTTTCCTCTTGCAATGATAATGGCTGTTTCTGGAGTTGTTTTTGCTGTTATTGTTGTAATGTTCATTTTCTATGAAGCTGGCCAAAACTCAGAAGATTCACCTTCCACCTTAGAATTATCAAACCTTGGAAATACTCAGGGGTGTAGGAATATTGATTGTGAAATGGACCCATGGGCAGCAGGCACTAAACTATAACTTCTATTAAACCCAAATATCTTTGGGCCTTTGGACCCCTGTACACATTGTTTGAAATAGAAATAAACTCTGGCTTATATATAAAAAAGTAATCGTTTTATGAGAGAGGATAAGTAAAAAAATAATAAGAAGTGAGTGGCCAGTGACTGCTTTCAAATATTGAAAGGGTATCTAACTGTTTGCATTTACACATATCTGAGTTATCAAGGTATTTTAAGTCAAGTCTTGGTTATAAACTTTGATGGCAGCTGTTCCTGAATGCTGTTGGTTTTAGCAGAAAGACCATTAGTTCTAGAAGTCAATGCACTGAGTTCTAGCCCAAGCAATGCCACTAATTCTGCGAGGTCAAATGATACTTCTCAGGAAACATATTTCCTCATTTGAAAAGATGGGGCAGTTCTCCTCCATACATATATGGCTATTGTGAGCGTCACAATACTTTCAAAGCTAGGAAAGTTATGTGGGAAATATGAAGTGTTATATAAATATAAGATTATATTTCTAAAGGTATTGCCTTTTTAAAGTATTTCAGAATCAAATATATCATAGGACAGGATATTTGGAAAACTATAATGATTTCCACCTCAAGAATGTTTATACTTAAAAGTCTTTGAGTTAAAATCATTTTCCGTCTGCTAGGAGTTCTAACAATGATTATTAATGCTCAGAACATGATTTTGCATACTTCTAGGTTGACTACTCAATCACTATCTTTCTTAAAAAGCAATCTGTACATATATTTTCTCTCTCTCAGTACTCATACAATACTCATTCTTTACCAGCCATGATATAGCTTCCCAAATTCAAATAAAGCCATTCTACAGTCTTTAAAAATGTTTATTTACTAAAACTGAACAATTCTTTTCACTTTCATTATTCTGTCTATAGTACTTGAAACTTTATCTTTCTTGTTACCTATTTCCTGAAAATCATGTTAACTTGCTTTTAAAAAAAAATGAACTAAGCTAGTATGCCAATGAGTTCTTTTTCCATTTCTTTCTTTCCTTTGCATATCTACCCCCTTGCCCTTGAAGCATAATTAATACTCAAAGTCTGTCTTTATATTAAAAGAGGTTAAATGCCAGTTCTATCTCTATCCCTAATCTCTAGCACTTCATTATTACTTCCTACTATTTCCTTACATACCATCCAAATGATGAATTTACTACCATATTATTAACATGACTTCCTAGTACAGTGGTTCTCAACCTTCCTAATGCTGTGACCCTTTAATAAAGTTCCTCATGTTATGGTGACCCCCAATTTCATTGTTACAAATTGAACATAATTAAAGCATAGTGATTAATCACAAAAACAATATGTAATTATATATGTGTTTTCCGATGGTCTTAGGCTATTCCTGTGAAAGGGTCGGTCGACCCCCAAAGGGGTCGCCATCCACAGGTTGAGAACCGCTGTCTAGTGTTTCTCACTTCTGTTATCTGGGTCATTCTCTACCTCTGGCCTTAGCCATTTCCCTATCATTGCACACCAAAATACTGAAAATGCAAATGTTGCCAAAGTTCTATGATTTCTAAAACCTTTTTTTACCAGTTAAATTCAGAAAACTGAAAGTTAATGACTAAATAATAGTGTACTAAATTTTAAACATAGTAGGTTGTAAGTTTTTAAAATTACAAAAAATTAAAAATAAGAGCAATCTGGATTAAAAATTTATATTTTTAAATGTTGCTCAGTTTACATGAAGTGCATTCGGTCTTGGTGGGAGAGTTGATATTTGTTTCTATTTTTTGGGGGGAGGAGGGAAGTAATTATATGGACAGACAAAATTTAATCCAAATCTGTAGCACATTATGTTAACTATTTTTCTCTTCTGTTTTTTTAATGAAGGAGACATATTTGTGTTTTATCATTTAAATGCTATATAAAGGCATAACAAATATATGAGAATTTACTAGGGATTTTGGAGGATATAAAGAGTTAGGCTCAGTTTTTATGTCAAGGAGCTTATGGTCTTGATATAAACTTATGAGAGAGGAGATATGTAAAAAGTATTTATAGTACTAGATAGAGTAAAATAAATGCCTTAAGAGAGGGAGAGATAAAGTGCTGTGTGGATTTTATGATGTATAATAAAATATATGTGGCTTGATGTTTATACTCCGATGCAAACTGCAGTTTTCCTTTTCCTTAGGTATCTGTGATTTTTCATAACAAGAAAACAGAACCCTGAACTGACGAGGCTCATGACCTCTAGGGCCAGCCTGGCTAGGTCAGACCTATCAGTTACTCACTAGTTGTGTACTGTTGGCCAACTTAACCTCTCTGTGCCCAAATCCTTATGTGTAAATGGGGGACAATAAATTTAGTACAAACTTCACATGATTATGATAAGCTTTAAATTAAATATATTGATAGAATTATACACATGAAACCTACATAATTTTATTAACCAATGACACCCCAATAAATTCAATGAAAAAATAAAATAAAGTAGATGCATTTATAAAATACCCTGAACAATGTCATGTAGTGGGAAGTACATGAAAGTTCAATTTCTTCCCAACATTACTTCTGTTTTTTCTTGGCTTTGATTAAAAATCACCTAATTTGAGCCTAATTTTTCTATTAAAACTTTAGAGTACTCCCTAAGTTTCTGATAATAGGCAATGCCCCCCAAATTATCATAAAGTCAGTCAGATATTAGGCAGAGTTCACCTAAAATATGGATGAAGAGCACCCTATCCATATACAATTATATGTTCAATATGACATAATTCTTTTGGTTTTTGAAAGGTGTAATTCAAACAAAAGGATGGGGCAGGGCTTGCTTCAGTAGGGCTTTGTTGCTCACTGATTCTGCCCCTTGAGTGTGTCTCTTATGGATGTGAAGAGTTGTAATCCATTATCATTTCTAAGGAGGTGCAAAGTCAGCCACTGTCTGGGGCACCCAGCAGGAGCTACAGAGACATCTGTAGATTCTTGTTCTTTTTATGGGATTTGGAAGTGCCCAGATGAGGCCCAGCTGTGAAGCAAGGCTGCTGCTGCTGCCAGGTAGTGGGCCTTCTTTTGGAATCTCTGGGGCTCTCTGACCCAGCTGCAGTTTGTTTTAGATGAAAGGACAGGCCATTCATATGCAAAAGCCAATGCACACAGCTTAGGTGGGGTTGTAAATTGGGTGGGTTGGGGTCTCTGGGAATCACTAGGGCAGAGAAAACAGCAATGGCTTCCCTGAACTGGAGAAGTCCCTGGTTCTCCGCATCCCACGCCCCCGTGCAGGAACAATGATCACTGCAAGCACCTCTAAGAGTAAGCTGCCGTTGCATCCCTGTCCCGATGCCTGACAGTCCAGTTTCCCCCTGTATGTGTCTGGGTCCCCCAGAGTCTTGCCCGGAACTCTTGGAGTTCAGAGTAAGCAGGAGCTGATATCTCCCTCCCGGTTTAAACAGCACATCCAGGTGCCAGCACTTTCTACGCCTCCGCAACTCTTACTAGTCTCAATGCGCTTTCTTCACCTCTCTTGTGGAACTTCCACTCAGCCAGCTTTCCTGTGATTCTGGGTGGTAGCTGTTGTGCCATTTAGTTGTAATTTTGATGTTGTTGTGAGAGGCAGCAAGTATAGGTGGTTACCTATGGCGCCATCTTGGTTTCCTCTCCAAAATTATTCTTGATGTATATGATTCCATTGATTTGCATTGTCAGCAGTGCCTGGGCCAGAAAAGTCATCAGTTTGAAAACATGCATTGACAAAAATAGGTATTCATTTCTGTAGATTCTTTGAAATTTTGAATATGAACTGTATGTTAATAAGCCCTGATTTTATAATCACTCAAAGTGCATATACATTTTTTTGGGACAACCTCTATAATGATCCTATGAGAAGCCATGGATTGGTTATAAATAAGTAATCATTTAAATATGTTTTACCTGACGGGCAACACAAAGCTTGTTTTGAAAAATTGGTGGAGATATGCTAATGACATCAAGTAGCAAATAAGAATAATTTTCTTTGCTACTTTATTTTATTTTATTTATTTTATTTTATTTTATTTTATTTTATTTTATTTTATTTTATTTTATTTTATTTTATTTTATTAAAGTATTACATATGTGTCCTTATTCCCCCATTGTTCCCCATCCCCCGCTCATGCCCTCGCCCCTCTAGTGGCTGTGTCCATTGGTTATGCTGATATACATGCATACAAATCCTTTGGTTGATCTCTCCCCCTTACCCCCACCCTCCCCAGCCTTCCCTCTGAGGTTTGATGGTTTGATCAATGCTTCTCTGACCCTGGATCTGTTTTTGTTTATCAGTTTATGTTAATTATATTCCACAAATGAGTGAGATCACATGATATTTATCTTTCTCCAACTGACTTATTTCACTTAGCATAATGCTCTCCAGTTCCATCCATGCTGTTGCAAATGGTAGGAGTTCCTTCCTTTATATAGCAGCATAGTATTCCATTGTGTAGATGTACCACAGTTTTTTAATCCACTCATCTGCTGATGGGCACTTAGGCTGTTTCCAGCACTTAGCTATTGTAAATTGTGCTGCTATGAACATAGGGGTGCATATATCCTTTCTGTTTGGTGTTTCTAGTTTTGGGGGATATATTCCTAGAAGTGGGATCACTGTTCAAATGGCAGTTCCATGTTTAATTTTTTGAGGAAACATCATACTGTCTTCCATAGTGGCTGCACCAGTCTGCATTCCCACCAGCAGTGCACGAGTGTTCCTTTCTCTCCGCATCCTTGTCAGCACTTGTCATTTGTTGATTTGTTGATGATAGCCAGTCTGACAGGTGTGAGATGGTACCTCATTGTTGTTTTGATTTGCATCTCTCAGATGATTAGTGACTTTGAGCATATTTTCATATATCTCTTGGCCTTCTGTATGTCCTCTTTTGAAAGTATCTATTTAGGTCTGTTGCCTTTTTTTTTTTTAAATTGGGTTGTTTATCTTTTGTTAAGTTGTATGAGTTCCCTGTAAATGTTGGAGATTAAACCCTTATCAGAGATAACATTGGCAAATATGTTCTCCCATGCTGTGGGCTTTCTTGTTGTTTTGTTGATGGTTTCTTTTGCTGTGCAAAAGCTTTTTATATCTTATTTGTTTATTTCTCTTTAGTTTCCATTGCCCTAGGAGCTGTATCCGTGAAGATATTGCTTCTGCATATGTCTGAGATTTTGTTGCCTGTGGATTCCTAAAACCATTTTTCCTAAGAACAGGAACAAGACAGAGATGCCCACTTTCACCACTCCTGTTCAACATAGTACTAGATGTGCTAGCCAGGAATTAGATAAGAAGAAGAAATAAAAGGTATCCAAGTTGGAAAAGAAGATGTAAAACTGTCATTATTTACGGATGACATGATACTGTACATAGAAAACCCCAAAGCAGTCGTTCTCAACCTTCCTAATGCCGCAACCCTTTAATACAGTTTCTCATATTGTGGTGACCCCCAAACATAAAATTATTTTCTTTGCTACTTCATAACTATAATTTTGTTACTGTTATGAACCATAATGTAAATATCTGATATGCAGGAAGTATTTTCATGGTTACAAATTGAACATAATTAAAGCATAGTGATTAATCACAAAAACAATATGTAATTATATATGTGTTTTCTGATGGTCTTAGGCAACTGCTGTGAAAGGGTCATTCGACCCCCAAAGGGGTCGCGACCCACAGGTTGGTGACCCACAGGTTGAGAACCGCTGCCCTATCGACTCCATCAAAAAAATTATTAGACTTAATAAATGAATTCAGCAATGTAGCAGGATACAAAATTAATGTCCAGAAATCTTTGGCATTTTTGTACACCAAAGGTGAACTTGCTGAAAGAGAGTTAAAAAAAACAATCCCATTTACCATTGCACCAAAAAAAATTAAGTTACCTAGGAATAAACTTAACTAAGGAGGTAAAAGACCTGTAATCATAAAACTAAAGGGCACTGAAAAAGAGATAGAGGAAGACATAAGCAGATGGAAAAACATATTGTGTTCATGGATTGGTAGAATTAACATGATTAAAATATCCATACTACTCAAAGCAATCTATATATTCAATGCAAAACCCATTAAAATACCAACAGCATAGTTCACAGACCTAGAACGAACTCTCCAAAAATTTATCTGGAATACAAAAAGACCCCGAATAGCTGCAGCAATCCTGAGGAAGAAGAACAAAGTAGGAGGGATTTCAATACCAGATATCAAGCTGTATTTCAAAGCCACTGTTCTCAAAACTGCCTGGTACTGTCACAAGAACAGACATATAGATCAATGGAATAAAATAGAGAACCCAGAAATCAACCCAAACCACCATGCTCAATTAATATTTGACAAAGGGGGCATGAACATACAATGGCATCAAGACAGCCTTTTCAATAAATGGTGTTGGGAAAATTGGTCAGAAATATGCAAAAAATGAAATTAGACCACCAATTTACACAATACACAAAAATAAACTCAGAATGGATAAAGGACTTAAGCATAAGATGGGAAACCATAAAAACCTTAGAGGAATCCACAGGCAGCAAAATTTCAGACATATGCCAAAGCAGTATCTTCAGTAATACAGATCCTAGGGCAATGGAAACTAAAGAGAAAATAAACAAATGGGACTACATCAAAATAAAAAGCTTCTGCGCAGAAAAGAAACCATGAACAAAACAACAAGAAAGCCCACTGCATGGGAGAACATATTTGCCAACATTATCACCAATAAGGGTTTAATCTCCCAAATTTATAGGGAACTCATGCAACTTAACAAAAAGAAGATAAACAACCCAATCAAAAATTGGGCAATGGACCTAAATAGATATTTTCAAAAGAGGACATACAGAAGGCCAAGAGACATATGAAAACATTCCTTTGCTACTTTTCACTGTCACTGATTTTAATTTGAAGTTGAAACAGGAGGATTGTAGAATGCCTTTAAAAAAATCCATGTTTAATTGTCTTAATATTGACCATCTTTCCTAGAATTTAAATCCTTTATCATTTGGTAAGCATTTCATGGATTTGCCATTTTTTAAAGATCAATAACATTGCTTTTTAAAACATGTTTATAAAAGTCTCTTAAACACTTCTCTCAGATGGATGTTCAAATATATTTAAAGTTATATATGAAATGACACTGAATTTTTTGCTAGAAGTAAGTAGCAGAAAAAGATTGTATGCTTTATCCTTAGTTATAAATCTGAAATGATTTGAAAAATTTACCGTATTTGCCGGCGTATAAGACGATTTTTTGGCCCTGAAAAATATGCCTCCAAGTGGGGGGTCGTCTTATACGCCAGGTACACTTCAGATAGACTGCCCATAGTGCTTGCCCCGTGCCATAGTGGCCTCCCGATTCATTCCACATACCGTTCAGGCATCAGCAGCGCTGCTGGGTGTATGCTCGGCTGTTATGCGATTTTGCTGTTATGCGATTTTACCACACTCGCAAAATCGCACACAGCCGACCATACACCAAGTATGATAGCGCAAAATGGCGAATCGCGATACCATACTGGGTGTATGGTTGGCTGTGTGCGATTTTGCGAGTGTGGTAAATTCGGGTTACCGTATATTTCTTTACATATGCATTGAAGATTCGCGATTTTGCGCTATCATGGTGCCTGTTAGAATGTTGAAGAGCTCGCACTTGCGCACTAGTGAGGTCCCAGGGAGATGCTGATGCAAGGGTGGACCGGACTGCTATAGTGACAGGGCGGGCAAACAGGGAGCAGGGACCAATCAAATCAGGCTTTGTATACAGCCAACAGCCAACCACAATACTGCCCCATTGTACAGTACAGCATAGAAAATGTCGACCAGTCAAACCCCTATCATCCCTATCATGGCACCAAGATGTCGTTGATGAACTTTTAATATCAGATGATGAAGAGGAGTTTGAAGGCTTTTAAGGTGAAACTGTCACGCCAGCAAACTTGCTAGGGACTTGCCCGGCACTTGCTCTCTCCCTCTATTTGTTATCTTACTTCTATCATTGACAGTCCCTCTAGGTTGTGGGCTGCTTGCCTGTGTTCCTGAGAAGCATCTACGGTACCAGTCTATAGAGTGTGTTTTCTTTAGTGAATTACCGGTATGTTTACCGGTAATAAACTTGCACTGTTTTATGTATATGTTTGATTACATACAGCCTTGTGACAGTTTTCCTGCATGTCATAAGCAGTTGAATATAAATTAAAATGTTAAAATCAAATCTGATATTGTTTTACCTTTTATTTGGTGTGTGGAAGGTGTGCGGAAGAGGGGGTAGTCTTATACGGCGAGTATATAACAAACTCTGTATTTTGAGTGGAAATGTTAGGGGGTCATCTTATATGCCCAGTCGTCTTATATGCCGGCAAATACGGTAGAAGTTAATTCAATAAAATAAAATTTTCAAACAAACTATGATTATTTAATAAACAAAATAATTATTAATATCTACTTTGCCTTTGTTGTATATTAATAGGATGGACTCCATGTTTTGAAAGGAAAGTACACTGAAGATAGTTACCTATACAATTATAGGAGGAAAAAAAGTGTTTTTCTTCAATTTACCAGAGATTGTAAAAGCTTATTCTCAAGGGGGTCAGGTCTATATTTGTAAAGCATGGATGTGAAAACATCATAAAATATGTTCATTGTTTCATGTGGGTGTTCTTAATAATGCTTCAAGATTTGTGAAAACTGTTCAGGCAAAGCCACATAATGTTGCCAAAAATAGGGAAATATGCTGCTAACTAGAAATCCTGTATTGTTTCATCTCAGCCTAATTAATTTATAATGAAATAATAAGATCTCAGTAAAGTTCTGCTGTATTTTAAATTTTTTTAATCCTCACCTGAGGATATTTTTTCCATTGATTTCTAGAGAGAGTAGAAGGGAGGGAGGGAGAAGGGGAGGGAGAGAGAGAGAGAGAGAGAGAGAGAGAGAGAGAGAGAGAGAGAGAGAGAAACAAGAGGAGAGAAGAAAGAGGAGAGAAAGGAGACACATGGATTGGTTGCCTCCCACATGTGCCCCTACCTGGGCTGGGAATTGCACCCACACCTTTGCTCTGAGGGCCCATGCTCTAACCACTAAGAATACTGGCGAGGGCAATTCTGGTGTCTTTGTTTACCACAGATGGTATGACAGTAATTTACTTATTTCCATGGGATTATAGCAATATAGCTGTACACAGCAATTATATCAGAGGTATTAATGGAAGTTAACACTGCCTTAGAGCTAATGAGTTAGTATTGATACTTTGAAATGGATAGATCCATAGGGACTAATATCAGATATTAGTTTACTACATTTTTAATGTTTTTATTCGATGAACATTTTGAACATTTCTACAATTCCTATTTTAACAACTTGAATAACACAAGCCCCTAGATTTAAGGAGGTGAGAATCTATGGGGAGTGTGGTCTCTAATAAGAATAACCCTCCAAGTGGGCATAGGAGTGGAGAAATATATCCCGTGTGAAGTGGTCAGGGAGGGATGTGAAAACATTTGTGCTAAAAGTAACAAGACTATGAGAAGATAGCTGGCATTTGGGGTATGCTAGATATGTGCAAAGGCATAGCGATGAACAGTGTCTTTCTGGTGGCAAAACTGTGAAGTAACTGAAAGAAGCTAGTCTTTGGTACATTGTAAGGAGTGAGCGGAGTTTGTGAGTGGAGTTTGTAAATGAGGGTGGCAGTGAAGGAATAGATGAGTCTGAAAAGATAGTTCAAAGAGATTGCGAAAACATATTTGAATGGTGAGTTATTTGGACTTTATTTAGTATGAAAGAAAAATCCATAAGAGATTCAATAGGGAAGTGATATCACAACTACATTTTAGAAAGCTGTGTGGTATCAGAGTGGAGGTGTGGGAAATGAAGAGAGGAAGAAGTTAGTTTCAGTAGTGGGCCATTGAAATAATGTGAGAGATTACACAGCTTCCAATTGAGCATGCTATAAAAAGAACAAGAGAAATTAACACACGGAATTGACATGCAACAGAAAAAAATTTAATATTTCAATTTGTTGGATAAATATCCTACTTAGAATTTGCCATTCAATTACATTTGTCTCGTACATATACATTTGCCTAAAAATGATTTGTTCTTAGCAGAGTGACTAACCTTCTGTAATAAAATAGCCTCTTTAAATGGGCTCAGATAAAGTAGACTTATAATAACTAGATTGAATGGCATAAGAATATGGTCCCATTAATTCTGCCTTAAGGTAGCTTTTAAACTGCTCAAGTTTTCTAGACATTTCTCTAGAGCTGAGATTACTTAGAACATTACTCCAAAGTCTAGCTACACATTCTTGCAGCTGGATGTTGTTTTACAAATATTGAAATTAAATATATATATTTTCCAAAATATTTGTAGGTTAATATTTTTCCTGCTGTAATTGATTTGGCAAAATTAGAAAAACCTTATAAAAGAATGGCTTTGCCTCTCACAATAAGAAATTATAGGTGCAAAATATGGATTCTCTTCCAACTCTGTATTGACATCAGAGCGACCTTCAGTTCACCTTGCACAGAAGCTTCCAGGCACATTGAGAATGGATTATGGCACACTGAGCTTCCTCTCAATATGTTGTTACAATCAGCAGATCTCAGGAGGGATTCCCTGTGGAGGATGCTGTAATCTCTCACTAGATGCCTTTTTCCTTCTCCTTTCTTCTTTTCTTTGCTTTGAAGAGCTGGACAAGAAATGTACCCAGGCTGAAAGCTAGGTAAACCTGGAAGGCAAGTGCTGACATCCATGAGATCAGAGTCACTCTTGCAAGAGCTAACCAGCAGGATAAACAGTTTGCTACAGCTTTAATAAATGAGACTGATAGAAATGGTATCAGATCAGTTCACCTAAACACTTTTCATTTTCATACACAGCTAGTAGTCACTGATCTCTCTTTATCACACAATTAGTTTTTTTCCAATTCCCTTTGCTCTTTCTCTCACTAAACTCCTCAATCTGTTTAAACCAAAGGTAGCATTTTAAAATGTGATGTGATTATAAACATTTTTGTTGATGAAAGATATTCACACAACAGGAGGAAATTAAGTTGTTACTGACATTTCTCCACAGAAAGTGGAATTCTCTGCAGCTGAAAGATCAAATGGGATTTTCCATTTAGCAAACTGTAAGACTGTGAGAACTTCCTGGCAGTATCAGATACTGCAACTTCAGAATTGCAGAATTACATGAGTAAATGGCAGAGTAAATGGTGCAGAATTCTAGCTCTCTAGGGCGTGTCCAGTGTCCTACAAAAAAAAAATCACATGAGTGGATTAAAAATAAATTAGGGCAACCCATTACTTCATTGTATTTTTACAATAAGAGCTTTGCAGTGTAGAGAAAAGGTTGTTTATTAACATTATATTTTAAGCCAAGTTTCTATTTAAAAATCTGGATGAACGCTACCTGTATAAGAAACATCTGTAAAAGCAACATGTTTAGTTTATAAGCATTTAAATGTCACACAAAGCCAGGGTTTAGTTATAATCCAAGTTATATCAGCAGGGAACTACCCCACTTGATGCTGTTTCTGTCCACAATGGTAGTCTTGGATGTTTAAATGGCTTCCAGGATGTGGAAATACTTTAAATTAGAGAAGGAAGCCTTTTCCAAGGTGGCCATTTATATATTACTAGAGGCCCCGTGCATGAAACTTGTGCTCAGCAGCGGGAGGGGGGAGGCGGGGGCGGAAGGGGCGGTTCCCTCAGCCCAGCCTGCACCCTCTCCAATCGGGGACCTCTTGGGGGATGCCTTACTGCCGGTTTAAGCCTGATCCCACACGATGTCCGGCAGTCAGATGTCCCTCTTGCAATCTGGGACTGCTAGCTCCTAACTGCTCACCTGCCTGCCTGCCTGCCTGATCGCCCCTAACCACTCTGCCTGCCTGCCTGATCCCTAATCCCTCTTCCTGATCACACCTAACCTCTCTGCCTACCTGCCTGATCACCCCTAACTGCTCCCCTGCTGGCCTGGTCGCCCCAATGGCCCTCCCCTGCCAGCCTGGTTGCCCCTAACTGCCTCTGTCTGCCTCAGCCCCCACCACCATGGCTTTGTCTGGAAAAGTAGGACATCTGGAAGATGGCAGGTCGACCCCATCTAATTAGCATATTACCCTTTTATTAGTATAGATAGATTATATAGGATAGGATTGCTTAAATGGGGCGGGGGGGGCCTTTTTCAGCAGGAGGAGATGCTCTTGGCAGCCAAAAATACATAATTCCTATATCTGGACTGATAGCCAGTCATATGCACTATACAGTTATTAAAAAATTGAACTGCTTTCTTACACCTTACACTAAAGAGCTGTTGCCCTTAAAACCCTTCTTCAGCCCCCACCTTAGGTTTTGCCTTCGCAGTTCACCCAAATTAGGTTCTGATTGGTCGGTTTCTATTCCAGTCAGTGTCAAAAGTTCTGCCTCCTAGGCAGCCATTGGCTCTTCTGGGAAATCCAGAACAGCTCCGCTGATGTCTGTCTCTCCAGGCCTATCTCCAGGCCTGATCCACAGCCTCTGCAGCAGCTATGGATCAGGTCCTGCCTCTCTCTTTCTCTCTGGCCTCGCCAGCAGCCAAGGAGGCTACTGATTAGGCCCCCTCTCTCTCTTTCTCTAGCCCACTGTGGCTGCTGATCAAGACCTGCCTCTCTCTCCAGGCCTCTCTCTCTCTCTGGACCTGATCCGCAGCCACTGTGGCAGTGGCAAGGTCGTTAGGCCTCTGGCTCAGCCCTGGGCTGAAGGCTAATGACCTCCCACACCCGCCTTGCTCCCCCCGGCGCCCCTCCCACGTCCCACCCGCCTGCCTGCTGCCAGCCTTGTGGGCCACAGGGGAGGGACCGAGAGGTACTCCATGCACTTCCTGGTGACTGGTCGTCCGTCTGGTCATTTAGGTAATGACAGACCTAGGCTATTATTAGTATAGATGATGATATAATGTGAATCAGTTATAAATCATCCTATGGAAAATTTCTTTAAATGTTACTATTGATGCAGTCATTAATGCCATGGGAAGACTAGATAGATGTCTCATTACAGTATTTAGTGTAGATATTAAGTAAAATAACATTTGTTTTCCTCCAGTGACACAGTAAGATTCAGGTAAAATTTATTTCTGCAAATTTATAAACTGGTTCATGTCTATCAAATATGAGAAAAATTTTAAAAATCATTTATGTTCTTAACTTTGGTGTTCCATATATCTGGGTTGATATTTTAATTTTATTATCATGATAGTCTTTTGGCTTCTGTTTATAAGAATGTCTATCTAGCTAAACTGAACCTTCTGTTGGTTTCAGAGGGTGGGTAAGTGGGATTAGGAGTTTTATAGCAGGCGTGCAAAGATTAAGACAGAATTAAGGTTTAATTTCAAAAAACCAAAAAAGAATTTTCCAAAAAAAATATGGGTTTGAAAGACTTTGGAGTAGGTATGTTGTAAATTTTCTTTTCTTTTTTTACATTTTATTAATTTTTACAGAGAGAAAGGGAGAGGGATAGAGAGTTAGAAACATCGATGAGAGAGAAATAAAGATCAGCTGCCTCCTGCACAGCCCCTACTGGGGATGTGCCCACAACCAAGGTACATGCCCTTGACCAGAATCGAACCTGGGACCCTTGAGTCTGCAGGCCAACGCTCTATCCACTGAGCCAATCCGGTTAGGGCATACATTTTCTTAACGTACTGATAATGCTCAAACATCAAGGGCACAAACTCTTAAGAATTTTCTCTAAATGTAGAGAGGGCACGACTTCCACCTTCATGGATCGTCTTTATGTCTTGGTACCCATGGTAGGAAGATGTGATGTAATATCAGTAGATAGATAGCTCAGAGCCTACCCTTTTTGACCCCAAGGAATTGTGAGAAATAAAGGGAGAGAAAGGCAAATAAGTGAAGGAATGAAAAACCTGGTCCTCAATCTCCTTTTTCAGACTTTGTCTTGGACATAAGGACACCTTATTATATAAGTTGAAACAATTGCCAAGACTAGGGGTACTTGCCTAAATTCATTTTTGAAACTCTGAAAGGAGATAGCTGCTCAGATGGCCATTAAAAACTAACCTTTGGAACTCAGCATCCTTAGGCTGAAGAAGAGATATGGTTTAGCTTTCCTGCATCGCTTGTATTATCTATGAATGTGAGTAGAATGCAATATTCTTGCATGACCCTGCTCCCAGTGGGGAGTTGTAAGGCAATATGACCCCACTGAAGTTGTTAGAGTTTTGTTGCCTAATTAAGATTCTGGATGGCAGATGTAGAAGAGATTCAAAGAGATTCGCAGAACTAGCATGGGTTGAGGTGAGACCTTAGGAATCAGACCTTGCCACTAGGTCTTGGAAGCCTTGCAGAGCCCGGGTTATGAATTACAGCAGGGGACTCCAGCAGTGAGAGCAGCAGCCAGACACATAAGAAACCTCCTCAGAACCCAGAGCAGTCAAAGGACCCAGAGCATTCCAGCACTCCCTCACTCTGTTGTCCTAAAAGCAATGAGAGCCTCCTAATATACTCACATCCCACTTTGAGGAAGGGCAGAGTAAAGGGGCAGAATGTAAAGATGGAATATAGCCCTGACCAGTTTGGCTCAGTGGGTAGGGTGTTGGCCTGCAGACTCAAGGGCCCCAGGTTCAATTCTGGTCAAGGGCATGTACCTTGGCTGTGGGCTCCATCCCCAGTAGGGGGCATGCAGGAGGCAGCTGATCGATGTTTCTCATGGATGTTTCTAACTCTCTATCCCTCTCCCTTCCTCTCGGTAAAATCAATAAAAATATGTTTTAAAAAAAGATGGAATATGGACCTAGAAATTTTTAGTAGTAAAAAAACCCCAAAGCACTCTTTAAAACAGTTCTCTGGGGGATCTGGACTTTAAAGTATACAACCAGGAAACTGACATACTGTTATTTGGCAGGAGTAATTTTTTTTTTCTATGTGGGACGCACTTTGGTAGAAGATTAGACCATGTTTAGAGGATACAGGAGCTAACTTTTTCTATGTACCTCTAGGCATCACGTTTATGTGATGTTCTATACTCATTTGGGTCTTATAACCACAGCAAAATATAACTCACAGGTTAAAACATTCTCATAATTGGAAATCTCTGCATTAAAATAAGGATAGTTTATTAGTGTATTAGAGTTCAATTGCTTTAGAACAAATCACAAGTTTAGCAGCTTAAAACAATCTAAATTTATTAGCTCATAGTTTTGTAGGTCAGAAGCTGGGGCAAGCTCAACTGGGTTCTTTGCTTCATCTCCCAAGGATGAAATTAAATCATCAGCTAGCCTGGGCTCTTATCTAGTTGTTATAGGGAAAGATCTACCTCAAGCTCACTCAAATGACGGTAGAATCAGTTCCTTGTGGACTGTAGGTCTGAAGTACCTGTTTTCTCACTGGCTGTCATCCAAAGACTACTCTATTCATGGAAGCTACCTGCATTCTTTCACGTGGACTCCTTCATCTTCACAGCAGCAAGGGCAAATCATGTCTTTCCCATCCTTTGAATCTCTTTGATTTCTTCTTCTGCTACCAGTTAAAGGAGACTCTGCTTTTAAAGGATTCATGTGATTTGATTTGGTCCACTCACAGGAATAATCTCCCTTTGAATTAACTAAAAGTCAATTGATTAGTAACCTTAATTAAATCTACAAAATCGCTTTTGTCATGTAACCAAACATAATCACAGGCATTATATCTCATCAAGTTCCCATTCCCACTCCTGGCAATTAGGGGGGGGGGAATCAAGGGTGTATGGGGTGGGGAGAGGAGGATCATTTAAGGATTACTTCAACCACTATCAATTTTCTTATGTACTTTTTCATAAAACAGCAGATGGTAATAAGAAAGGTACTAGTGGCTAGGAAAATAAATAATACTGTTGATGACAGCCATGACTCAATTACTAATTTTTAATAGTTGGTAGTATTAAAGACCTATAGGCATTATGTATTGTCTATTATGTAAAGCATTATGAACTCATACACGGCCAAAACTCACAGACTATAGTGGGAGACAGATATCTAGATAGGTGGTTACAGTATACTAGATAAAGATGATCATAAATTGGCATATGACAAATACTATGGAAAGACAGTGTCATCTGAAGTTATTGGATAATTTATTAAGAAAATCATATGGAAACTATAAAAGGGAATAGAAGGATAATTACATATAATATCACATGCTATCTAGATATAACCTTTAACTTTGGCATGCTCTTCTTTATGTCTAATTTCATATATATATATATATCTCCTATATATTTTACAGAGTTAAGGTTGTACTTTATATACACTTTAGAATGCCTCTTTTGTATATAATACATTAATATTTCTATAAATATTACTTTTAATTATTTAGTAATGTTTTATCATATGGAAGGACCAAATTTTAATTAACCATTCCACTTATTGTTGGATTTTTTAGTTGTTTCTGATATTTTATAATTATAAAAGCACTTAAGTCTACTGTTTTTCCACATCATTGTCATATGGTGAAAGGAAAATCTAACTTTGCTAAAATATGTTTAAAATAATTTTAGACTAATGGTAAAAGATCAGTATAATTACATCCTATCTAATAAAAGAATAATATGAAATTGACCATCGCTCCAAGAACACAAGATGGCTGCCCCCATGTGGTCAAAGATGGCCACCCCCATGTGGACACACGATGGCTGCCACAAGATGGCCGGCAGGGGAGGGCAGTTGTGGGCAACCAGTCTGGTATGGGAGGGAAGTTAGGGGTGACTGGGCCAGCAGGGGAGGGCAGTTAGGGGTGACAAGGCTGGCAAGGGGGGCAGTTAGGGGCAATCGGGGCAGCAAGGGTAGCACTTAGGTGTCGATCAAGCTGGCAGGGGAGTGGTTAGGGGCAATCAGGCAGGCAGGCAGGCAGGTGAGCGATTGGGAGTCAGCAGTCCTGGATTGTGAGAGGAATGTCCCAGATTGGAGAGGGTACAGACTGGGCTGAGGGACAACTCTGCCTCCACCCCACCCATGCATGATTTTCATGCACCAGGCCTCTAGTTTTTATATAATTTAATATGCAATTTGATATAATCAAATAATTTCTTTAAACAATTATATCTGAGGATAGTAAAATAACGTTCTTCTAAATTGTTTGTTTTTCCCAATTTTATAGATTGTATTAGTCAGGATTCTCCAGAAAAAAACAGAAGCAATAGGATATGTACACAATCATCGTATATACCTTTTTTTTAAATATATTTTTTATTTATTAAGATATTACATATGTGTGCTTGTCCCCACGTTACCCTCTATCACCCCTCCAACCCCCCGTTGACCGTGTCCATTGGTTAGGCCTATATGCCTGCATGTAAGTCCTTTGGTTGATCTTTCCCCCTTACCCCCACCCTCCCCTACCCTCCCTCCAAAGCCCGACAGTCCAATCAATGCCTCTCTGTCTCTGGATCAATCCTTGTTCATCAGTTTATGTTGTTCCTTATATTCCACAAATGAGTGAGTTCATGTGGTATTTATCAGCTCTCCAGTTCCATCCATGCTGTGGCAAATGGTAAGAGTTCCTTTTTCTTCTTCCTCTTCTTAAAGAATACCTTTCAGCATTTCATATAATGCTGGTTTGGTGGTGATGAACTCCTTTAGCTTTTTCTTATCTGTGAAGCTCTTTATCTGACCTTCTATTCTGAATGATAGCTTTGCTGGATAAAGTAATCTTGGTTGTAGGTTCTTGCTGTTCATCACTTTGAATATTTCTTGCCACTCTCTTCTTGCCTGCATGGTTTCCATTGAGAAATCAGCTGACAGTCGTATGGGTACTCCTTTGTAGGTAACTGACGTCTTTTTCTTGCTGCTTTTAAAAGATTCTCTCTTTGTCTTTTGCTCTTGGCATTTTAATTATGATGTGTCTTGGTGTGGTCCTCTTTGGATTCCTTTTGTTTGGGGTTCTCTGCGCTTCCTGGACTTGTAAGTCTATTTCTTTCACCAGGTAGGGGAAGTTTTCTGTCATTATTTCTTCAAATAGGTTTTCAATATCTTGCCCTCTCTCTTCTTCTGGCACCCCTATAATTCTGATGTTGGTTCACTTGAAGTTGTCCCAGAGGCTCCTTACACTATCTTCTTATTTTTGGAATCTCTTTTCTTTTTTCTTTTTCAGTTGGGTATTTTTTGTTTGTTTGTTTGTTTGTTTGTATTTCAAATCTTTGACTTGATTCTTGGGATCCTCTTGTCTGCTGTTGGATCTCTGTAAATTATTCTTTATTTCAGTCAGTGTATGCTTAATTTCTAGTTGGTCCTTTTTCATGTCCTCCATGGTCTCACTATACTTATTGAGGGACTCATTAAATTTATTGGCGGTTTCCATAAAATTCTTGAAAAACCTTATAAATGTGGCCTTGAACTCTATATCCAGTCGTTTGCTTTCCTCCACTCCTGCCATTTGTGACCTGTTTCTTTGTCTCCACATTTTGGCTGCTTCCCTGTGTTGATAGAGTGGCTTTGTGTGCTAGGTTTCCTGTAGGGCCCAGTGGCTCAGCCTCCCCAGTTACCTGAGGTGGACACCCTTGGTGCACCCCCTTGTGGGCTTTGTGCACAGTCCTGTTGTAGCTATGCCTTGGTTGTTGTAGGATCACTGGGAGGAATTGACCTCCCGGCCAGTTGGCAGTGAGAATCAGCTGTGTCTGCAGTGAGAGAACTTCTGTGCTGGAGACACTCTTCTGGGGCAAGACTTGCTTCAGTGGGGCTTTGGTGCTCACTGAGACTGTACCCTGAGTGTGTCCCTTATGGATCTGAGGAGTTGTGATCTGGATGGTCCCCCTCTGACCACTGGGTACAGTGGCTCTTGGATCTAAGGAGGTGCTAATTTAGCCTCTGCCTGAGGTTACCCAGCAGGAACTACGAAGAGAACAGCAGATTCCCCTTCCTTTTTTTTTTGGAGTTTGGAAGTGCCCTGATGAGGCTCAGCTGTGAAGCAATGCAAGCCACTGTGGGGCCTTGGGCCTTCTCTTGGAAGTTCTGGGTCTGTCTGGCCTGGCTGCAGTTAGGTTATTACAGGTTGCAAATGGCCGGGGCATTCATATGCAAAAGCCTCTGCTGCAGCCTGGGTAGGGCAGGGTCTCAAGGAATCCAAGGGTGGAGCAAGCAGCTATGGCGGATCCTCAGCCCTGCCCTAAGGAGTCGTGTGTCTCAGTGTCCCGGTAATGGCTGCAAGCACCTCTGAGGGAAAGCCGCCCTCAAGATCGCCCGCTGCCAGACAGTCCAGTTTCTCCCCGTATGAGTCCTGGGTCCCCAGAGACTTCCCGGAACCGGAGTTCAGAGCCTTCGGGAGCTTGTGACTCCCTCCAGATTCAAAAAGACAGCCGCTTCCTCAGGTGCCAGACCCTTTCCACGCGCGCGCGCGAGCCCCCTACCTCTGCACTTTACTTCCATAGCTCCTCTGGCTCTCAGTGTGCTTTTCTTTCCTTCTAGTTGTAGAATTTACACTCAGCCAGCCTTCCTGTAGTTCTGGATGATGTCCGTTTTGTGTTTTTGATGTATTTTTCAATTGTTGTGGGAGGCAGCAATTTCCCGGTGTTTATCTATGCCACCATCTTAGTTTTTCTCCCATCATATATATCTTTGTGAGAGAGAGAGAGACAGACGAGAGAGAGAGAGAGAGAGAGAGAGAGAGAGAGAGAGAGATTGATTGAGGTTTTATGGCATTGGTTCAAGTGGTTGTGGTGTAGGCCAGCAAGTTCAAACTGTGCAGGCTAAGTCTGCATGCTGGAAACCCAAGTTGAGCTGAGTTCAAGTCTGAGGGTATTCTGTTGGACGAATTATTCCCTCTCTTGGATGGGGGAAGAGGGTTGCTGGGGGTGGGGTGGGGTCAAAGTCAGGCTTTTTTTTAAGACCTTCAATTGATTGGATGAGACTTACCCCATATTATGGAAGGGAGTTTTACTCAAGGCCACTGATTTAAATGTTAATCCTACCCAAAAAACTCCTTCACTGAAACATTTAAATGAAAAATGTGGGTACTGTGGCCTAGCCAAGTTGACACATGAAACTAGCCATCACAAAGACTGAGCGGAGCCACTGGCAATAAATTTGGCCGTTTGAGGTTTGTTTGTGGGTTTCCTGTGTTCCAGAATTGAATAGACTTTAGACTGGCTTCCTAAGAGACATAATAAGGTGAGATGAGAAAAAGTTCAAGAACGCCCAGCTGGCAAGGCTCAGTGGTTGACCTATGAACCAGGAGGTCACGGTTTGATTCCTGGTCAGGGCACATGCCCAGGTTATGAGCTCCATCCCCAGTGTGGGGCATGCAGAGGCAGCTGATCAATGATTTTCTCTCATCATTGATGTTTCTATCACTCTCTTCCTCTTCCTTCCTCTGAAATCAATAATATATATATAATTTTATTGACCTTTCACAGAGAGGAAGGGAGAGGGACAGAGAGTTAGAAACATCAATCGGCCGCCTCCTGTACACCCCGGACAGAGAGTTAGAAACATCAATCGGCCGCCTCCTGTACACCCCCTCCTGAGGATGTGCCCACAACCAAGGTACATGCCGTTGACCAGAGTCGATCCTGGGACCACTGAGTCCGCAGGCTGATGCTCTATCCACTGAGCCAAACCGGCCAGCGTCTAAAAAATATATTTTATAAAAAGAAAAGAAAAAGACAAAGAATTAGAAGGCATTAGTTATTGTAGTACAGATCTAATAATAACAAATAGGACCCTCAAGTCCTTAATGGCCCAAAACATTTTCTACTCTTAGCTGTTCTAGTAGGAAGATTAAGTATTATTTAGCGCTTTGATAAAAATTCTCTTCAGTGAGGATGATTTGTAGTAAAGGTCATTTTAATAAATTAAAAATTAAATTAGGCAAAAATGAAAAGAAACACAGTATTTTAATTTTAGAGGTGTACAATTACCCAGAGGAATAACTGAAAAAAATTGACTAGCATAAAATACTTTTCTGAGTGCAAACCACTGGAGGACTATTTTAATAGATAACTAGAAAAATATTTTAATTAACATATTTCTACATGTAAATTGTTAGAGAAACTCTTGAAAATAGGTCTTTGATTTGCTTTTTAAAATAAATCCCTAGTTATTTTGTCTATGCCATACATTTATAGAATCTGAAAACAATTGGGTAAACTAAGATAAACCTGTTTAAATTCCTTCTAAATTATTGAAAATTCAAAGGGATGTAGAGTTAATAAAATTTATCATTATGTTAATCTTTGGGGTGTATCTTTTTCCCCAAGTAGAATTCTGTTCCTTGTTTTTCATAGAATAATTTTATGCTAGATATAGTAGAAAGAATATTGTTGGTACTCAAAAGAAGGATTAAGAATAAATTAGAAAAAAACAGCATCTGATGTGATTTTTGGAAATGTGTTTAGAATTTTATTCTTATGTATAAAAAAATACTATAACTTGGGAATGAAAGTGCTTGCTATTTTGACCAAGCCATTTTAAATTGACCTCATTTTCTGTCTAGCAGTATTAATTGAAATAGGTCTTTGATAAATTTCTCCCAAGTGAAATGAATTGCTTCTGAGGGATAATAAACCCATGGAGAAATAAATTTCAGGAAATAGACTTCAAAATCAGTGATGGAATTATTGGTTTCCTGACTTAACCAAGAACTTCCACTTTGCCTGTAGCTTTTTAGCTCTTTATCCTAGACTGCATGGCCTTTATCTGAATAAGGTAATAAAAGGTTAGCATATTAAATGTAAATCCTAGCAGCCATGTAAAAAAATGTGTTCCTCATATCTAAATAACACTTAAGGGAAGTTCTTTGATTATTTAAGAATAAGGGTTAAAATCTACCATTCCCTTAATTTAGCGTCATGGCTACTCTGGTTTAAGATTTTGAAAACTGCAAATGAATGATACATCATACATTAATCCTAAAGATTATTGCTTATTTTTAATTGCTTTTGTGTTTACACTTCAGAACAATGTTAATATTTTTCCAAGTGGAACCAAGAGAAAATTAGCATTTATGTTTTATTATTTTTTTCCAAATTGTAAATGTTTTTCTGACCTTTAAATACTAATGAAGGCAAATAAAATGAGCATAAACTATTTGCTTTGGTTTGTGTTTTGTTGCTTCATTATGAAACTTCTTAACAGTGTAATTATTCCCAGTGTTATTGTAGGAGAGAAAATATCAAGTGGGCTGCTGAGGGGACATTGGGGGTTCTGAGCAAATTCTGAAAAGCCAGAGGCAGCACCATTTAGTAACATAGATAATTTGACTGAATTACTCATGATGCAGCAGAATTACTATTTTTATATCGGTCTTGGGCAAAGAGGGTCCTGTTTTGCAAACCATTTTTATAATGGAGAAGAGTTACTCTTTCTGGGGCTGGTGGTTTCTCTCAAGAAATTGTGATTTGACAAAATATACTCTTTGAGATTATTTTACTGTAAATGATCAAATGATCTTTTTAAGGTCTAGAGAGATTACATGAGTTCTTGAGCTGCAAAGTTTTATATAAATGCATATTTGCAAGTAAAATTGTAAAAACTACCTCTACCTAGTAAATCCTGGATTTTAAGTAATGCAAAGATATTTTCTTAGATTATTTTGCTATCACTTTATAAAGTACTTCTCCTTTACAAAGTCTGGAACTACATCAACTATTTTAAGAAGAATATTTTACATATGTAATATGTATCTAATAGAGTATGGAATGATAGAAAGGGACCATCCACACACCAGCTATAACTTCATTTTAATTCCCCATATATTTTCATTGCTTTCAGAGAGGAAGAGAGAGGAGAGAAACATCAATGATGAGAGAGAATAATTGATTGGCTGCCTCCTGCATGCTCCCCACAGAGGATCAAGCCTGCAAGGGATGTACCTTGACCAGGAATCGAACCATGACCTCCTGGTTTATAGGTCAATGCTCAACCACTGAGCCATGCCAACTGGGCCCAGCTATCACTTCTTGATTTATTTAGCCAAAAATATAAGAATGAACAGAAGTGAGATGACTACACACAGCAGACAAGGATGAAACATGTTGGCCTGGCTTTCCCCTTGCCTTTTAGCACCTGCTGGGCACATATAGGTGCTTTCTGTGTGAAAGGGGTTCTGCCAGATTGAGAAGGAAGTCAAAAGTAGCTTTGTCTTCTCCCTTTTATTTTCAGATAGAAACTAGCATTTATGTAGAACGTATACCCTTTTTTACCCCTATTTAATAATAACAGCAGCAACAAAAACAATAATAAAGGCTGAATGAATATGGGTACAAATATAAATACTTACCTTACCAATGATAATTTTATCTTACATTTGCTATATTCCAGGCACTGTTCTTCAGGCTTTCCATATATTACCTTATTTAATTATGAACACAGTCTTGGTAGATAAATACTGTTATCAGTCTCATTTTATGCCTGGGAAAAGAAGGCACTGAGAGCTTAAGCAATTTGTGCACTGTAATTTGGTTAAAGTGGCTGGTTGGAATATTGTACTTTTAAAATTCATGAGTTAAACTCTATATTCCCCAATATCAACATAGATTTCATAGCCAAGAGAGAGATGTTTCATTATAAGTTCTCTTTCCAGGGACAGCATCCCTTGCATCTCTCCCCACTTTCTTTTCCACCAGAGCCCATTCTCTCTCCTTAATCTCCTTGTTATGTTTTACCCTAGTATGTGCTCTTTTTTTTCATGTAATAGGTGGTATGTACAAAACTTGCTAAAACTTATTTTTAAACCCCAAATTATGCTTTAATTGTTCATCTGTGATGTTGAATGTGACTGTAGTATGTTTATTTTCACTGTTCTCTAATATGGCACATGTGAATATACTGTAATTCTTAATTTATTCTCTTGTTTACAGACATTTACTTTGAATTCATATTTCACACATTTTTGTAATCCATATTATACATTAGTTTCTTGAAATGTGTCTTGAAATCAAATTGCTGGGTAGTAGGGTATGTGAATGCTCAATTTTTCCAGAAAATGCCACATTGCATTTCATGAGTAATGTATAAATGTTTCCATTGATCCACATCCTTTCCAAATATAGACTTCTAAAATTTTGCCAAGCAAGTAGATACAAAATGAAATCTATGTGTCTTGTTCTTATGATATGTAAGCATTCTTTATTCTGGATACTAAAATTTTTGTCAAGTATGTGTTGCACAAGTGTCTTCTTCCACTTTGTAGCTTATTTTTTCATTCTTTGGTGTATTGTTGACAAACTGAATTTCATATATGTAGTAAACTTTATAGCTTTTTTAGGGGGTGGGAGTCATATCTTAAAAATTATTCCCTCATCCCAATCAGAAAGATATTATTCTTGGTCTTGGGTGTCTCCTATTAGACATATTTCATTTATTTTCTAACTTTTCCTTTTGGAATATAACCATGTAAGGTTGTGCATTGGTACTGACTTTACCACATCCTACAAGTCTGCTCCTCCCTCAACTCTCCCAAGAAGACCAAATAATGTTTTAAGAATTTTAAAATAGTTATAACCAATTAAGTGAGTATACTTTAGTTTCAGCTATGTGCTAGGTTCTGTGATAAAGAAGTTGAATAATTCGTAACCTTAACTCCAAGCTCTTATTCTTAGTAAGAAATAAATAAAGCAGACAGTTTAAAATCTGGTAACGGAATAAAATGTAGCATGGGAGCACATGTTCTTTCTAAAGCAAGCAATGGAAATTAGAAAAAAATATTCAATTATCGAGGAGCTATTTTGAAGTGCTACAAATATGGTCATTAAAATAAAATCCAAAATCGGTGCTTTTTGAACTTTGGTGAATTTTGATGCCCAGAAAAATGGAGAATTCTTCACAATAATTTCATAAATTTTGGTGTATGATGTCATCTATATCATTAATTCTATGTATTTTAGTTTCCACTATGATTTCTTCTTTGACTCAAGAATTATTTTGTCATGTATTTCTTATTTTGTAAAGGTATGAGGATTTTTAAAAATTATATTTTATTTCTTTTAATATCTAATTGTATTAGGGTTCTCCACATAAAGGGAACAAAAAAAGATGTATGTATAGCTCACGTGACTTTGGAGGCTGACGAGTTTCAAGACCTGCAGGGTGAATCAGCAAGCAAGGACTCAGGAGAGCCTGTGTTTCAGTGGAGTTGGAAGGCAGGAAAAGTCTCATCCCATCTTGGAGGCCTTCGGGAAGGAGGAATCCTCCTTTACTCAGGGGAGGGTCAGCCCTTTTGTTCTATTGGGTGAATCCCACCCACCTTAAGGAAGGCAGTCTGCTTTATTGAGTCTTCCCATTCAAGTGTTAATCTTTTCCAGAGTAATCTTTCAGACACACCTAGAATAATGTTTGACCAAATGTCTGGGTACCTATGGCCCAATCAAATTGACACCTAAAATTAATCATCACACCAACCTTATTTCAAAATGGTTATATAATGTGATCTTTTTGATGTCTTTAAAATTTGTTGAGAATATATTTATGGCTAATTTATGGTCATATTTCACTTGGGCTTGAAAATAATATGTATTCTCTAACTGTTGGGTACAAAGTTCAAATGTGCTTGTGTGTATGCCTGTGTGTGCTTGTGTGTGTATGTATATAAACATGAGTTTAAAACAGGGTAGTCATTTTAGCAAATAAACATCTTTGAGTCATATCTAAAATTCATTATGGCTAGGAACTTCAGAATTCAAACCAACAAAATGATATGACCAGAGGCAGAAGGGGAGGATGGGGGACATCTATAATAGTATCAAAAGTAAAAAAAAATATACATATATATATATATATATATATATATATATATATATATATATATATTAGATTTCTGGACTTCTTAATTATGCATTTTACTTTAAAATATTTTTATTGATTTCAGAGAGAAAGGTAAAGGGAGAGAGAGAGATGGAAATATCCTAATATATAAAAACACAGGGTCCATAACATCCAAAATGACTGAAGACTGGACCTAGCAGAAGTCAGTCCTATAGTCAGTGCTGGGTCACGGTGGCAACCCAGCACTGACTGCTGCCTCCGCGGGAGTGGCAACCCAGCACTGATTGCTGAGGGGGCTGCAGATCAAGCCCAGAGAGAGACCTAGAGAGAGAAGCAGGGTCTGATCCATAGCCTCCGTGGCAGCTGTTGATCAGCCCTTGCCTCTCTCTTTCTCTCCGGGCATGGCCAGCAGCCCTCTCTTTCTCTTGGGCCTCAGTGGGGGCTGCTGATCAGCCCTGCCTCTCTGATAAGGCCCAGAGATAGGCCTATGACTGGCATAGAAACCGACCAATCAGAACCAATCTGGGTGAAGTGGGAGGAGCCAATGGCTGTCTAGGAGGAGGAGCTTTTGACACTGACTGAAATAGAAACTGACCATTCAGAACCAAATCTGGGTGAACTGCTAAGGCAGAACCTAAGGTGGGAGCTGAGGAGGGGTTTTAAGGGCAACAGCTGTTTGGTTTAAGGTGTAAGAAAGCAGTTTAATTTTTTAATGACTGGTTTGGCAGTATAGTGCATATGGCCGACTATCAGCCCAGATATAGGGATTATGTATTTTTGTCTGCCAAGAGCATCTCCTCCTGCTGAAAAAGGCTTTTTCCCCCATTTTAAGCAATCCTATCCTATATGATCTATCAACACTAATAAAAGGGTAATATGCTAATTAGACCAGCTCGACTGGCTATCTTCCAGACATACAACTTCCGGACAAAACCATGTTGGTGGGGACTCAGGCAGAGGCAGTTAGGGGTGATCAGGCTGGCAGGTGAGGGTAGTTGGGGGTGAGATCAGGCCAGCAGAGAGGGCAGTTGGGGGTGATCAGGTCAGCAGGGGAGGACAGTTAGGGGTGATCAGGCCAGCAGGGGAGGACAGCTGGGGGTAAACAGGTTGGCAGGGGAGGGCATTTTGGGGGCAAGTTCAGACCGGCAGGGGAGAGCAGTGTGGGTGAGATCAGGCTGGAAGGGGAGGGCAGTTAGGGGCAATCAGGCAGGCAGAGGCAGTTAGGGCCAATCATGCAGGCAGGCAGGTGAACGGTTAGGAGCCAGCGGTCCCAAATTGCAAGAGGGATGTCTGATTGCCACCAGTCGGACATCTCCCAAGGGATCCCCAATTGGAGAGGGTATAGGCTGGGCTGAGAGTACCCCCCCCCCCATCCTGTGCATGAATTTCATGCACCGGGCCACTAGACAATGGTAAGAATCATTGATCTGCTATCACCTATACACTCTCTACTGGTCATGGAGCTTGCAACCTGAGCATGTGCCCTCACTGAAAATTGAACCATGACCTCCTGGTTCATAAGTTGACCCTCAACCACTGAGCAACACTGGCCAGGCTGTACTATAGTTTTATTAATCAAAATCAATATTGAAAAGCATTTGAGTATCTATCCCCTATTTATTCAACATTTTATATATGCTATCATCTGCATGATCATTTTTCTTTTTCTCAGTCAAGTGCTTTTTCTGGTTTCTTAAGTTATACACTTCGGAAATATAAAAGAAAGAAAGAGACATACTTATTCTCTGCTACCTGCAATTATAGCTATTCTCTGGGGGGGAAGAATACAGAATGGCCAGGGTGACAGAATGGAGAGTTGGAGTAATCAAAGAGAAAGAGGAAAGAAAGGGAAAAAAATAAATCCTAAAATTATTTTTAAAAATTACTTAATTAGAAAAAACTTTCCAGGGAACTAAAGTTAGTTGCCCATTTCTATGCTCAGTATATTCCTTCTGATTGCAAATATGCCTTCGCAAACTTATATCCTTTTCATATTTGCTCTGGAAGTCAAAATGAGCCAGACCAACCTGTATTCTTTTGGTTCATTTAGGGCTGAGAGTATAACATATATTACCAGGAAGGTGCCTGTGAGAAGCCTGATATAAAGACCCTGTTGTTACCAATAGCATGAATCATACTCATTTTAAAGCTTAAACATAAGCAAGCAAGTCAAGCTCATGATGCTTGACTGGCCAACATTGAGACAAATGCTTCTGCTGTTGTCTTGCTATGTCTCACTTGGCACCTTCGGTTTCAAAATGAAAATTATCATTGAAATGTTTTAAAACTAGACCACAGTGAACAATTCCGTGATTTAATAGTGTTTATTTATTTATTTTTTCATGAGAGCATTACTGGCTTGTGTTTCTCAGACAACTTGATTAGATCTGATCATATCTTTCCTTTTTGGAGTCTTTGGTAGATACATAAGTTTTGTTATTTGTTTAAAAAAAGAGAGAGAGAACAAAACTATATATACATACAGTATATATTTCAAATAGCTACTGGGAAAGTATTTGGTTTTCAGCAATATCTTTCACATTCTATCTGCCTAATTTTAGTCATATAAAATGTTGTAATTGGCCCAATTTACACCTCAGAATACAAACAAGACTAATTTTGCATGCTTCACTCATATCTCCTCAAATTCCTTTTTCTCATGTTTGTGTGTGTGGAAAGCACCCTTTTGTTTGCTTTTGCTTTCAATAGCTTGAGGTATTTAAGGAGGACTGCCTTTGCATGTTGAGGCCTCTTTGCCTATCTGAATGATTCTCCTTAACTAATGACTGATGGGGGCTGGAGTAGTCAGCCCCAAGCCCTTTGTCTTGGCTCAGGACAACTCTAAAGTAGAGCTTATACTCCCGGATATCTCTGTGGGGGCAGGCTGAAGCTTCTAATCTGGGACATGGACTAAAATAGCTTGCCTACCCTTCCTCCTCCTGCTTCCCCTACTTACTTAATGGTTTCCCCAAGAAAATTCCTTATAAATTATTTGCACAGAGATTCTCAAGTCAGTCTGTTTCTGTGTACTTGGCAGAAAGACAGTTAACCTTAAAATCACAAGTTAAATATGTCTCTTGCTTCATCTTTAATTTGATGGTAAATATATCTGAGTTTACACTTTGTACTCTGTACTAGTCAGTTTTGAGGTTTCATATTTGCCATTCAAATAGTAACACAATTTCATGCATTGTATTTCATTCATAATTTATTAAGTAATATTCCTAATATGCACATGATTCAAAAACCATAGCATTTTAAAGTCCCATTTTATCTACCCTATATAATAAAGAGCTAATATGCATTGGTTGTCATGCCCTCGCACCCTTGCACCGGGGCTGGGGGACCTGAGGCTGGGGTGGGGGACCTGAGTCCATGCCCCCCACCCAGGTGCCAGGCCAGGGGATCTTTGGCTGAGCCAAGGGACCTGAAGCCATGCCCCGCCCCCACACCCAGCGGGGCTTGATGAGGGACCTGAGGTTACACCTCCCCACACCTGGCAGGGCTTGACAGGGGACCTGAGGTTGCACCCCCCACACACACCCTGTGGGGCTTGATGTTGGTGGGGCTGGTCAGGTCTGGGTCTCATGTGATTTTGAGGTGCACACAGGTGGGCAGGGACTTGACTCTGGGTCCCGCAGTGTGTCCCAGACTCTGACAGGAGGGAGATTTTCATATACATTTTACTAATTTTCTTTCTTCTCTGACACTTCTATTATAGAGAAAGGGCAAATAGTAATTTATTTCCTCTAATTATTTTATTTATTTAATATTTATTGAATAATTTCCTCTAATTAATTCCCTTTTAATGTTCATGAATTTCATGCACCAGGCCACTAGTAGAGTTATAATACACAGGACCTGAGTATAAAACATTACCAAGGATGTACCAGTGTATACTGCAGAGTGTGAACTTGCTTGTTCTCACTGAATTCTGTGTAAGAATGTGAAATTCTTTCAGACCTTTTGTCATTTTCAGAATTCTTGTATTCTTGAAATACAATGATAGTCCTAATAGCATTAATATAGCTATATGGGTCTCTAACTATATGGTTCTTACACAACTACTGTAAGAAATTTAAAAATATAAATCACCTCCATTTCATTAATCATCAAAAATACCAAATATTATCCAGAATTTTATAAAATTTAATGTAAGGTCCTGGACCTTTACTATTCTTTCTCTTTCCAAAATGTTTCACTGTTACTATTTTTAATGAACTACTAAATGTTTGTAATATTTGTGTATAAGTCAGAGTTCTCCAGAGACACAGGACCCAGAGAATGTGTATAGGTATATATAAGACAAGCTTGATTATAAGAATCGGAGCACACAGTTTAGGAGGCCAGGAGTCCCCCATTCTGCCCTCTGAAAGCTGAAGAACCAGAAAAGCTAGTGGTGTGATTTTGTCTGAGTCCAAGGCACAAGCAGAACCAGGGTCAGCTGCTGTAGGCTCCGTATCCAAGAGCCCCGCATTCTAGGGCAGGGAAATATGGGCATTCCAGCGCAAGAACACAGAGAGAAAATTAAATTTGCTCTCGCTTTGTCTTTCTGTTGTATTTGGTCCTCAACAGATTGGATGATGTCCACCCATGTTTGTGAGTGCCCGTCTCTTCATTCAGTCTATTAGAATCAGATGCTAACCTCTTCCAGAAATACCCTTATAGACACATCCAGAAATACTGTTTTCCCAGCTATCTGGACATCCCTGAGCCCAGTCAAATTGACACATAAAAAGAACCATCACAATTTGTCCTAATATATCAGGATAATATAAGTAGGGGTCACCCTTGAACCACATATTGAACAGGAAGGCCAAAACATGAGTCCCCTGGTAGATCTGTCATATACAAATCAATAGCAAAAATGTAACTTGCCTTGAATAAAAGAATGTGACATAAGCAATATTGTTCTCAGCACAGGATTCGGAAGGCCTTACACACAAGAGTCTCTCTGGGAAACCTGTCCAGTTACCACAGGGACAAGGCTGATCAAAATCCTGCCGGATATTGAGAATGACATGGCCCAGCCTACCCTGTCTCTAACCCCCCACCCCACCATGCACACACAGCATCCAGCCCTCCTGAGCACAGCTGCCTCATTGCCTGCAGACATGTGAATGAGCCCAGCTGCAATCTAAACAACTGTCTAGCTGTGTTCAGCCCTGGCTGACCCACAGACATGGAAGCTACAGGTTGCCCTCTTAAGCCGCCAAATTCCTGGAATGCTTATTTTGCACCAAAAGCTAACTGGTAGTTCAATCTACCCAGGGAGCAGACGATGTAGATAATTTTACTTTTGTAGCTGGATTTTACACACCCTCCTTGATATGTTTTTTATTTATTCAGCTAGGATTATAATTTTAAAATTTAGCAAATAGATATTTGAGCTCTTCCCCATCCCCTCCTTTGGATTAAGTTTGATATAGACAAAGCATTGCTTCCTTCCAGAATTTCTCACCTCAAGAAGGAGTTTTCCTATTATACCAGGGACAAAACGCACTATTTACATATGTAACTGAGAGCACAGCATGTGCTAGTCAACAATTCTGGGATAAGCTTAGCTATCGGTTTATATTTCTAGTTTAAGAGATCAGGGAATATTTATCTGTTTATATTACCTTCTACTTGTATTCATTAATTAAAATGTAGAATTAAAAATTCCATGCCAACTTTTTTTAAAAAAATACTAACATATGTCAAATTATTACTGTGGCTTATTTTTACTTTATTCAATGACAAATTGAAAATTCTCTACTGTAGTTCTTTTGAAATCTATTTAACCCCATTTCCAAATTCTGTATATTGAGGAAAATCTTCATGTTTCTGAGAAAATGAAATTTGAAATAATAAGGCAAAATAGTGAAAGGTGAATTGAAATATGTGAAATAATTTCATATAAATTCTTGCAATCAGCTAGTAATTTTAATGGAAACGTTTAAATTCATCAATGTTATTCCAACAGTAGTGTACAGCAGAAGATATAAAATTTACAGCTTAGAAGAATTTGAACTTCATAAATATTTGAAGGATAAGTTTCATAAAAAAAAACTTATTATAGCCCAACAGTGTGGCTCAGTTGGTGAGCATCATTCCATGCACCAAGAGGTTGTTGTTTCAATTCCTGATTCCAAGTGGGGGCAAATATCCTGGTTGTTGGCTCAATCCTCAGTAGGGGGCATACAGGAGGGAGCCAATCAATGATGATTCTCTTTCATCCATATTTTTATCTCTTTCTTCCTCTCTCAGTAAAATCAATAAAAACATATAAAATATATTTAGATATTTAAAAAATCTTGTAGACAATCAAATTAAAATTATAAGAGAATAGTTGATTTTATTTTATTCTAACTGGTATTTCTCATAACTTACGTATTTATATATTGGTTTTTATATTATTGTTATAACTATTCAGTTAGTAATGTTAATTTCCTTGTGAGGTGCACTGCGGTTAATATAATTAATATTTTTATTAAAGTATAGTTGGCAAACAATATTATATTAGTTTCAAGTGTACAGCATAGTAATATACCTTATGATGTGATCACAACGTAAGTCTAGTAAACATTTGTCACCATACAAAGTAATTATGATATTGACAGTATTCCCTGTGATGTACATTACATCCCAATAGCTTATTTATTGTACAGCTGAAAGTTTGAACCTCTTATTTCCCTTCACCTTTTTCACTTATCTTTCCCACCTTCTGGCAGCCATCAATTTTTTGTTATTGTTTTTTAATCCTCACCCAAGGATATGTTTATTGATTTGAGAGACCGAGAGAGAGAAAGAGAAATAAACATAAATCGGTTACCTCCTGTATACACCCCAACAGGGGACAGAACCCACAACCTAGCTATATGTCCTGACCAGGAATCCAACCCCAATCTTTTAGGTATATGGGATGATGCTCCTACCAACAGAGCCACACTGTTTGTTTGGCAACCATCTGTTTGGTTTTTGTATTTATGAGATTGTTTCAGTTTTATTTTGTTTGTTTATTTTTTAGATCCCACATATACGTGAAATCACACTATATTTTGTCACTCTCTGCCTCACTCATGTCACTTAGCATAATACTCTCTAAGTCTATTCATGTTGTTACAAATGACAAAATGCTATTCTTTTTATTGCACAGTAATATTCATTGTGTGTGTGTGTCTCTCTCTGTGTGTATGTATCTCATCTTCTTTATTAATTCATCTATTGATGGATACCTACCTTGCTTCCATATCTTTGCTATTGTTAATAATGCTGCAGTGATCATAAGGGTGCTTATAAGTTAGTGTTTTCATTTTCATTAGGTAAGTACCTAGGAGTGGAATTGCTGGGTTGTATACCATCTTTGTTGTTGTTGCTGTCAATATACTATTGGCTATTGGTTGCATTATCCTTGAATAATGATAGACAATATGGATATTTTCAACTAATGGTATTTTCTGTTGAAATTTTAAGGTTATACCTTCTTAAAATGTCTTTAAAATGATCATGGTGGAAAGTAGTTGGTGGTATCCTGTATAATAAAAACCTAATATGCTAAGTGTCCAGTTGTCTGGTCGGCTGTTCAATCAATCAAAGTATAACATGCTAATGATATGCTAAGGCCACTCAAATGCTCAGGGGGCAGATGCTCTGACTGGTAGGTTAACTCGCGGCTGGGGCCGGCCAATTGGAACTGACGAAGATAGGCCAGACATGCCCTGGAGTCATCCTGCAGTCTCTCCCCAGCTGGCCAACCCCCCGTGTCCCTCTCTGGCCCCTATTGTACACCGGTGAAATCCCTCAGCCTGGCCTGTGCCCTCTTGCAGTCTGGGACCCCTTGGGGGATGTCGGAGAGCCAGTTTCGACCTGATCCCTCAGGCCAGGCTAAGGGACCCCACTGGTGCATGAATTCATGCATCAGGCCTCTAGTTTTGTCTATAAATGTAGAGGTACAGATGCATTTATGTAATGAAGAAAGAGAACAAATCTAAGTGGAAGGCATGGTCCTTCTCCTTATAGAAATATAGATAATATTTATTTCATTTGTTGATAGATGAACTAACTAATTATACTTAGATATAAAATATCTAAAA
The DNA here is from genome assembly GCA_036010255.1 of Myotis pilosus. Classification (NCBI taxonomy): domain Eukaryota; kingdom Metazoa; phylum Chordata; class Mammalia; order Chiroptera; family Vespertilionidae; genus Myotis; species Myotis pilosus. The sequence goes on from JASKON010000048.1 coordinate 956,636, forward strand.
TAGTCTCTGAGTTTAGCTTCTTACACAGTGTCTTTGTTATCAGAGTCAGTTGGGATAATTTATAATGTAAGATATGTTCCATGTATTTAAATAAAAGTTGCATCATTAAAAAACAAACAAAACAAACCAAAAAAAAAAACAAGAGAGATCTTTCTAATTAGCTGAGTTTACTTAGACTCTTTACCTTCTGATTTAGATTCAATTTTAATTTATGTTGTGAGTCATATATTTATATTTTAAAATTATAAGAAAGATATACGAACACATTATAATTTTAAGCTATTTAGGAGTTTTTCAAAATTTGTAGTGCCTTTGTATTTTGAAAGGTTTCTTTTCATGCCATTTGGAGAAATATTAAGTTTCTAAAAGTTATTTGTCATAAAAAATAGAATCTAGAAATTGTGAGAAAGTAAATAGCCCTTTCTAGCAGTTTTAAAATTAAATGGTAGTGTCAATATTTTTTTTAAAAATATTTATTTTGAAAAAAAATTATTTTGGAGGTCAACTCTGAAGTGTTTACTTAATACAACAGTATTTGGAAATTTATATTTTATGACTATTGCTACAAGGTTCTAAGCATTATTATATATATTGATAATGTATTGATTTCAGAGAAAAAGGAAGAGGGAAAGAGAGAGAGAGAAACATCAGTGATGAGAGAGAATCCTTGATCAGCTATCTCCTGATCACCCTTCACTGGGAATTTAGCCCACAACCATTCCCTTATGCCCTGACTGGCAAATGAAATATTTTCTCTGGGTTCATAGATCAATGCTCAACCATTGAGCCACACCAACTGTGCAGCACTCTTCTTATTTAAGATTTTATAACCCAGAGTTTTAAGCTGTCATTTTTTTTTTATGTTTGAAGAAAAACATAGTTTTTCAAAAAGTTGCTCAAATGCAACTTTTTTTTTTTTTTTTGCTCTTGGAATAATATGATATCTTAGCCAGACATTAAACATAATTTAAAACAAAATTTATAAGTCTGGGACTAATTTACACTGTCATTTATTTTATAAATAGTTTTATAAACTATTAGATATGAATATTCTTAGTAGTGTAATATATTGATTTAGATTCTCAGAAAAATTTGTAGGTCAAAGTTGGACAATATACCTTTAATTCCAGACAATTTTAGTCAATTCTCTAAAACACAAAGACATATTCTTTGTCTCTTTTTCGTCAGTTATCTTTCCTAAATTTTTATTTTATTTTATTATTTAAAATATATTTTATTGATTTTTTTTAAAGAGAGGAAGGGGAGAGAGAGTTAGAAACATTGATGAGAGTGAAACACCGATCAGCTGACTCCTTCACACCCCCTACTGGGGATGTGCCCACAACCAAAGTATATGCCCTTGACTGGAATCGAATCTGGGACCCTTGAGTCCACAGGCTGACACTCTATCCACTGAGCCAAACCGGTTAGGGCTTTCCTAAATTTTTTAAAGAAGAACATTTTATTAGATTTTTTGTAAAAAATTAAAGTTGGATATATGTAATACCCTTTGGGGGCAAAAGGACATGAATTCAAAGAACTAATAATATTTGTAGTGCAACAACTATTTGCCTGGGACAGTGATAGGTAGTTTTATGAGACATTTATGACATGGTTCAATGGATGAAGAATAAGAGGTAAAAAACAGTATATAGGGAGTGAGGTCAATGACTAATCTCCATTTTAAAATCCTTTTTCTGATATTTATTTCCTCTATTTTTGTTTTGATATCTTCAAATCATTTATGTTGAAACAAAGCTCTATTCATGATTAATAACCTTGAAAAACTGCTAGTCATTCAAACTGGCCTAAATTTCAGATTTTATTACATTGCAACTTTTTCTTGATCTGTATAAACAAAATGAAAATAACTGATGATGGCTTTGGTGTACACTTTTGTAATGATAAGATAAATAATTATATGTAATAATAATGTTGTCAATAATGATGATGGTATCAGGCAGAAAGTGTGGTCTTTGAATAACAAAAGATTGTAATTGTAAGTAAAACAATGGAAGGGAATCTCTTTGACAGACTGCTGTTTTTATGCTTCCTAATATCTATTCCAAAGCCTATTTTGTAATGCCACCTGTACTCATTTGTAAATATTCAGGCTAAAAATCACATTTTGTTGTCAAAAACAGGGTAATGGCTTGCACCTGGACTAAAAAAAAAAATTCACTAAGACCTTGCTGGGGAGGAATTCAGCCTATGAGGTGGAGGCTTGTTTACTGTCTCCTCACCAGGCCTGTGGTTACTATGCCCCTTGGAGCAGGAGAAATTCCCCTTCATGATGATCCACCCAACACTTAAATGGTAAAAAAAGTCTCATTGAGAAACCAAGATGGCAGCATAGGTAAACACTGGAAATTGCTGCCTCATACAACCACTTCAAAAATACAAAAGACAAAACGGACATCATCCAGAACCACAGGAAGGCTGGCAGAGTGGAAATTCTACAACTAGAAGGAAAGAGAAAAGCACACTGAGACTCAGAGGAGGTGCGAAAGTAAAGTGCAAGAGGTACAGAGGCAAGCGGAAAGGGCTGGCAACTGAGGACTCGGTCTTGTTCAATAGGGAGGGAGTCTGTCTCAAGCTCCTGACAGCTCTGAACTCCAGTTCAGGGAGAGTCTCTGGGGACCCAGACTCATACGGGGAGAAACTGGACTGTCTGGCATCGGTGGGAACTTGAGGGTGGCTTTCTCTCAGAGGTGCTTGCAGCGATTACCTGGACACTGAGACGTGGGGCCTCTTAGAGTAGTACTGAGGATCAGCCATAGCTATTTGCTCCACCCTGTTGATTCCCTGAGACCCCGCCCCACCCAAGCTGTGTGCAGAGGCTTTTGCATATGAAAGGCCTGGCCCTTTGCAATCTGAGAATTACCTAACAAACTGCAGCTGGGTCAAAGAGACCCAGAATTTCCAAAAGAAGGCCGAAGGCCCCACAGCAGCTTGCATTGCTTCACAGCTGGGTCTCATCTGGGCACCTCCAAACCCCAAACAAAGAAGAGAAATCTAAAGATCTCTCCATAGCTCCTGCTGGATAGCCTCAGGCAGAGGCTAAATTAGCACCTCCTTAGAGATCCAAGAGCCAGTGTATCCAGTGGTCAGAGTGGGACCATCCAGATTACAACTCCTCAGATCCAAAAGGGACACACTCAGGGGGAAGACTCAGTGAGCACCAAAGCCCCACTGAAGCCCAGAAGGGTGTCTCCAGCACAGAAGTTCTCCCACCATAGACACAGCTGATTCTCACAGTCAATTAGCCTGGAGGTCAATTCCTCCCAGTGATACCTACAACACTCAAGGCTTAACTACGACAAGACTGTGCACAAAGCCCACAAGGGGGTGCACCAAGAGTGTCCACCTCAGGTAATTGGGGAGGCTGAGCCATAGGCCCTATAGGACACCTAGCACAGAAATCTACTCTATCAACACAGGGAAGTATAAAAAATGTGGAGACAAAGAAACAGGTCACAAATGACAGAAAAGGAGGAAAGCAAACCACTGGATATAGAGTTCAAAATCCACTTATAAGGTTTTTCAAGAATTTTCTAGAAACTGCCGATAAATTTAGTGAGACCCTCAAGAAATCTAGTGAGACCCTCGAGGATATAAAAAGGACCAACTAGAAATTAAGCATACACTGACTGAAATAAAGAATATTATAGAGAGTTTCAACAGCAGACTCGAGGATTGCAAGAATCAAGTCAAAGATTTGAAATACAAAGAAACAAAAAACACCCAACCGGAAAAACAAAAAGAAAAAAGATTCCAAAAATATGAAGATAGTGTAAGGATCCTCTGGGACAACTTCAAGCGTACCAACATCCGAATTATGGGGGTGCCAGAAGGAGAGAGAGAGCAAGATATTAAAAACCTATTTGAAGAAATAATGACAGAAAACTTCCCCTACCTGGTGAAAGAAATAGACTTACAAGTCCAGGAAGCACGGAGAACCCCAAACAAAAGGAATCCAAAGAGGACCACACCAAGACACATCATAATTTAAATGCCAAGAGCAAAAGACAAAGAGAGAATCTTAAAAGCAGCAAGAGAAAAACAGTCAGTTACCTACAAGGGAGTACCCATATGACTGTCAGCTGATTTCTCAACAGAAACCATGCAGGCCAGAAGGGAGTGGCAAGAAATATTCAAAGTGATGAATAGCAAGAACCTACAACCAAGACTACTTTATCCAGCAAAGCTATCATTCAGAATTGAAGGTCAGATAAAGAGCTTCACAGATAAGGAAAAGCTAAAGGAGTTCATTACCACCAAACCAGTATTATATGAAATGCTGAAAGGTATCCTTTAAGAAGAGGAAGAAGAAGAAAAAAGTAAAGATACAAATTATGAACAACAAATATACATCTATCAACAAGTGAAACTAAAAATCAAGTGAATAAATAATCTGATGAACAGAATAAATTGGTGAATATAATAGAATCAGGGGTAGACTGGTGCAGCCACTATGGAAGACAGTATGGAGTTTCCTCAAAAAACTGAAAATGGAATTCCTATTTGACCCTGTGATCCCACTTCTAGGAATATATCCCAAGAAACCAGAAACACCAATCAGAAAGGATATATGCACCCCTATGTTCATAGCAGCACAATTCACCATAGCTAAGATCTGGAAACAGCCTAAGTGCCCATCAGTAGATGAATGGATTAGAAAACTGTGGTACAACTACACGATGGAATACTGTGCTGCTCTAAGAAGGAAGGAACTCTTACTATTTGCAACGGCATGGATGGAACTGAAGAGCATTATGCTAAGTGAAATAAGCCAGTCAATGAAGGAAAAATACCACATGATCTCACTCATTCATGGATAATAGAGACCATTATAGATTTATGAACAATAATAGATACAGAGGCAGAGCTGCCTCAAACAGATTGTCAAACTGAAGTGGGAAGGCCGGGGAGGGTTGGGGGGTGGGAGGTAGGGGGGTAAGAGATCAACCAAAGGACTTGTATGCATGCATATAAGCATAACCAATGGACATAAGACACGGGGGGACAGGGGAGGCTAGGGGACTGTCTAGGGCGGGGGAAAAATGGACACATATGTAATACCCTTTGTAATACTTTAAGCAATTAAAATAAATAAATAAATAAATAAAAGAATCGGGGGCATATAATGGGAGTGGACTGACTATTCTTGGCGGGCGGGGAGAAAGGGGTATGGGGGGTGCGGGAAGAGACTGAACAAAAATTGTACACCTATGGATGAGGACAGTGGCAGGGGGTAAGGGCAGAGGGTGGGGTGGGAACCGGGTGAAGGGGAGCTATGGGGAAAAACAAGAGGAACAACTATAATAATCTGAACAATAAAGATTTAATTTTAAAAAAAGTCTCATTTTTTCCTTTCAGTCTACCTACTGGAATTTATCATATTCAATGCCTTGGCAACACAGCCATTATCCCCTCTCCCCTTCCCCCAACAATAAAGGAAAAACATGCTTCAATGCAGTTTAACTCAAGATCCAAGGTCTTTATAAGTATGATGGTAAATATGAAACCAAAAATCAGAAATGTTTCTTTCAGTGACTGAATTACTGTGTGTTACTTTTTGTTGTTTTCCTTTTGCATGTTTCAGAGTGGAAATGCAATTATCCAGGTGATTGTTCTGTGGGAGGAATGTTTTAGGCAGGAATGGGTGTTTGACCAAAATTTCCCAAGGGACTCAAATGCAGAGAGAGCAAATCAGTCTCCATGATATTTTCACTTTCGGAACTGTTATGGAATGTTCTTTTATTGTTGCAACTTGTGGAGTCCAATAAGCTGACTAATAATGGTAGTCATCTCCGAATAGCTCAAGTGGGAGCAGTTGTTTTTCACGGATTCCCAAGTAAAATTCTGTAGTTATGAGCTGCTCCATTCTGGGTGTGCATGTGGAGTTACCAGTAGTGGGTTTTAGCAGAGAATTGATTATTCTTATAAGAAACAATAAAAGTATAGATGAGAGCATTCCCAAAGAGGGTTAAAAACCAAACTTCCCAGTCACCTTTTCTCTTTTCCTTTGTTATGAAGCTGATTTTGATACCAGTGACTAGAACAAAAGGAATGAAATGAACCAACTTGATTGCATTAACTGGCATCCAAGCTGGGGGAAACACAGGAGGAACGGGGAATGTTACTTTATGAAAACACAAAATCAACATATCAGAAAAATATTCCAAGAATTTAGAGATTAAGATGTGCTGGAAATTGCAGGCATGCTTTTAAAGTACTGCTCTTTATAATGTTGGCTTTGTGTTTTATTTGAAAAAGAAATTTTAATACCAGTTTTCCACCATAACATTTGTGCCTGCAGTAAATTATGACAAACCATGGAGGAGCATTGATTAATCCATGCTTAAGGGTCCAATTCTGCTTTCTATGTTCTAGGACCACATGGAGTCTACAGATGGTACGGAATGAAGCAGGCTTCAATTACTGGTGAGAGCTATCAACAGGGAGATTATAGTCTTCTAACCTAATATTGCCTATTCTGAACTGAATTATTTACAAGTTATGATACTTAATAAAATAGCACCTACTGGGATGAGACCAATTTATCATATTCTCTTCTTCCTTAGCATTCAGATTTTTTTTTTATTCAGTATTTTCCACTATATTCTGGTGGATGCAATAACCAAATTATTGACACTGAAATCTTTGAACAAATTATATTTTAGGGAATATACGGCACTGGCATATCACCTTTTTGTTAGTAAATCATAACTTGATATCGATCCTCAGCATAGCACCATAGTAGAGGACAAATTAAATGTTTAAATCAGTTATTAGACAGGTTGCAAACTTATGTTCAAGGCATTATACCAAATATGGGTATATAGTGAAAGCATAATATTATAAACCTCAAATGATAATCAAATGAAGTTTTTGTAAAATATCCATAAATTTTTTGTGGTGTCTTCATTTAGGGAATAATTATCTCTCTGGATGGGCTTTCGGGAACAATGGTATTCAAGATGTAAATATTAAATTTTTTTATGAATAAGTAGATTAATTTATGGCCAAGTTATTAACTATTATATCTATATGGGATATATAATGTGTTGCATATAAATACAGTATATTATTATTTGTGCATTATTAGTTAAGAATAATGATAAAAATACCTTGAGTAGTATTATTTAAGCTTGATGCATATATTTGCCACTCCTTATTATATCAGCCCATTTACATATTAATATTTCCTGCCTGTAAATAAAAGGCACTTTAATTTGCAAAGCTACTTAAGATGTTAAAATATGAAATAAGCAATAGCATTTACTAGTATAGAGCAATATATTACAACATAAAATTCCTCATGAGCTATTTGTGTACACAGATAGTGTTTCTATAGTCTGTCATTTCTGGGGCATCATTATTAGTTTATTTTGCCCAAGAGATACTTTTGATAATAAGAATATGGGTTGCTTTTCATTTAATAATGCCCAGTAATACTTTGTCCATTTGAATCAACCATCTGGCCTACTTAAGTCTTCAAGGGCAAAACTCAGTTTCCAAACCATATATATCCACAGATCATTAATGATACCTGGTATAATATTTGGGGAAAATTTTAATGATCTCCACTGAATGTCCTAGTGATTTCTAACAACATGCTGCCACAGATAAAATAAGTACAACTGGTCTCAGTCATTATTTTAGAATTGGATACATAGAGGGTTCCTGAGTTTTCCTTAGATTAATAAGATATATGGATAATTTTAAATATCTTGCCATGTGACTTATTGGTTATCTTGCTTTGGTCATTTTATGTAATGTTAATAAGGATCAGTTTACTCTTCTAGAAAGAAATAGTTATGAGCATAAATGTGATGTCTGTGGCACTTAGGAAGCATTTCCTGTACTGTGTCTGCTGTTATTACACACTAATTAGAAAACACACTGGAAAACAATGGCACATAATCAAAGTAACAGACAAATCAAAAGGCTGTGCTCTTTCGTTTTGGTATGCATTATGTGTTTGTCTAGCTGTTATCTATAATAATAAAAACGTAATATGCTAATTAGACTGGGCATCCTTCTGGACGACCTTCCAGACGAAGCCGGGCTGCAGCCTCAGTATCCAATCAATTGCTGCGGCTGCAAAGGCCTACTCTTGCATGAATTTCATACATCGGGCCTCGAGTATACCTACATTTGTCTATTGATATTTTGCTTTGAGAAATATCACCATTACTTTTCTTTCTTTGAATAGATACCAACAGATGAGAGAAGGTAGTATCCTGTGTTCCAAAGTTATTACTGGGCATTATTAAATGATTCCAAGGACACATCATATCTGGGTCATTAAGAGAAAATGATATGTTCCTGTCAATCCATATTACCAAATGACACAAAGATGGTGTGAAACTGGCCCACTGTAGTCTTGCACCATCTGCGCCTGTGGTATGGCTTCGCCCACCTGCAGTGAACAATAAAAAACCCAACACAGAAACTTTGGTACTCAGATCTGCATACATGGGTGCTAAATAAATTATAAAAATTATGAAGTAAAGAAGTAAAATGTTGAATCAGAAATTCCATCTGTCCTATGGCCAGAGTAAATTCCATACACTTTACCTCTCATTATGTTACCAGTTACATTTAAAAGATGGTTTTCTGAGCAGCATCAAGCCCTGTACATATCTGCCTTGATTGTAGGCAAAGAAATGTGACCTCAATGTATATAAATTTGCTTAATTAAAATATATGATTGGTTTAAAATAAAGATTTACTTCTCATGTATTTGACTCTATTTTGAAAAGATCTGCAGAAAATTCTAGGTTTGACACTACAATATATTCTCTTCCCACAAATGGGAATGTTTATTGACTCCTTTTTTTCTCCAACCTTGGCACAAGGTGTAAAAAATAATTGTTTCTACATTCTATTGCCATCCTTTGTGTGGCATTAAGATCAACTGCCCTTTTTTTCTGGTGCTTTTTAAGGTTTAACATTGGCACTCAGGTCATACCATCTGATTTTGCGGCTCTGTGCCCGTAGGTGGACATCTGGAATAGTTGGCTTACATAAGTTGGTGTTTGTTGCTAGTTCTGGTAGGAATATTTTTCTCAATGATTATTTCTGTAGATTATCTATTGGAGTGAATTGGTTTTAGTCCAGTAAAATACCTTCCACTGCACTTGCTTTTAAAGCCATCCAGTCTCTTGTGTAAGATTTTGGTTTCTTTCCAGTTCTTGCAGCTGTAGGTTAGTAACATGATTACATTTGAGCTGAATATCTTCAGTTTTATATCCATGATTTTGGAGGTGTTTGTGTAGACTCCTCACAAATCATTAAGGAAATAGTTTCTCCTTTAGTCTGAACAGTGTTTATGCTATGGCTCTATAATATCAAGTGATTTAAGTTCCAGATTGATGTTAATTTTGGGTCTGAAGAGTGGTTGGCATAATCAAGAGATTTATAAGGTAGTTGGATTTTGTGACTCTTTTGCTAAATTTAACATTGTTGGATTTTCTCTGTAGGTTGCTTCAAATGCAATATTTGATTATACAAGGCTTTATCTGTACTTCTGTGAATGCTCTCCATATTCATGTCAACATAAAACAAGAATATCCTCCATTTGAACATTTGAAAATAAGTGAACTTAGAGATTCCTTGTAGAAACACAAGGCAACAGAATGAGAACAGGCCTTTGCTACCACAGATCCAATAGGAGGGAAGTGTAGTTTCAAGAAAGCCCAGGTAAAGGAAGGTTTCAAGAAAAAACATTTGAGAAAATTATTTTTTTAATTATTAACTATGTTTATTTGTTTCAAAATAGAGTAATGTCATTCTAGAACATTCTAAATAATCAGGAAACTATTATTCCCTCAGTATCCATAAGTGAGATTTCTTTCTTTTAAAATATATTAGCTACATTGGACCACATCTGAAATAAAAGTATAACTATTTGGCTCAGAGCCTGAATACAAGCTGATTTATCAATTTCTCTGCTGTGAATTTCCCAAAACAAATTATCCCACATAAAAGGAACAAAGGTTTTTCTATTAACGTATTATATTAACATTCTTGCTCAGCTATCATGATTTGCACTCATTATCTTATATGGAGTTCACATTGTGCTAAATTCTTGAATGTGACTGGTAGTATACCATTCATTCTGTTTCAATATTTTGTTTTCCGCCTATATTAGTCTTCTCCTGCAAGTTAAATAAATGATTTCTATTGTTTAAAAAGCCATTTTTACCCCTTCAGTATGTACTTCAAAATAACAGTGATTCAACCATATATATATATATATAATCACTAGGAAATCCCAGAAAGAAATCATCAACCACTTTTATAATTTTAAAGAAATTGTATGTAGATAGCTTTAAATTAGAGTTCTTATAATGATTTCAAGTCTTTTTAGGTGTTTTTATTTACCCAAAATAAGAACTCGACATTTATAGTTTTCATTGCTATTTTTTCAGGCTTGAGTAGAGGAATAATGTCAAAAAGCCTTCTTTTCCATTTTATTTCACTTCTAATTTATATGCTAAACTTATGAATTGAATGAATCTTTCTAGCATTCATTATTAAAAGTAAAAAATTTACAAATGTAGAATTCTTCAAGAAAAAGGTATGTATGTTTTGCCTAATCAGAACACTGCTTTATCCCAGATACTTCTTGAAAATATGAAAAAATAAAGATCTTAGAATCTATTGGTTATTGTGATCATCACACTAGCAATCACTGGTGATAGAAAGAGACAGAAACTAATTAAATTTTTATCACAATAGTAATTTCAGAAATGGTTAATTGATTGCTATTGCTACACTCAAGGAGATGTTTGATTATTTCAAGAGCTGGAATAAAATTTCCACAAGTTTTTCAGGAAAAGTTAACTTAAATTTAATTAAAATATACAGCATCAAATGACTACTTTTGAAATCAGACCTCTGTAAGTCTCAAAATGTTTAATAGATAAATGTGAATTCAGAATTAAAATAAAACCAATGATGATAATCTGTATAATCCTAGGTACCAAATTATAAGGAAAAACATTGTTCACATTGTTACTTTCACCTGTTGAATAGTGAATAGAAGGCATTTGAGGTGAAACTTTAATTATCAGGAGGATTCTGTTATATGGAATAGAATTTTTAGACAAAGTTGGGTAGTAAGCATTTGTGAATCCAGAGGGATGATGAGAAAAATGAAGCCCAAAAATAATTTGGTAGTTAGAAGGATTAAGTAAAAAAATATAGGGTATCCCAAAAACATGTGTACACACTTTAACAGCTAATTGCTCAATAGCTGTTGAGCCAGACTTCTTTTCAGCCAGACTAAGCTTTGATGAAAGGAAATTCATCCTAAAATGCTACTAGACATGGAAATACAAACACTGCCTTTATAATTATTCAATGGACCCCCAAATATATACACATTTTGTATGAACATTTTAACAGCTGATAACTTACATAATTTTCACTCCTTTTCAGGTTTAACAGATTTGAAATAATGGGTCAAGCCAGACTAAGCTTTGAACAAAGACAATTTATCCACTAGACTTCTATATGGTGAAACATTAAAGATAAAGTTTATGGTAAAAACCTGGTAACAGTTGACAAATTGAGGGCACAAAAATACTGAACAAAATCATTCTTTATTTTATTTTTTAAATATATTTTATTTCAGAGAGGAAAGGAGAGCGAGAGACAGAAACATCAATGATGAAAGAGAATCATCAATCAGTTGCCTCCTGCACTCCCCCTACTGAGAATCCACTCCACACCCTGGGTATGTGCCTTGACTATATTCATACCGTGACCTCCTGGTTCATGAGTCAAAGCTTAACCACTGAGCTACACTGGTTGGGCTAAATGAAATGATTCTTGATGTTTGCAGTTCCATTGCTACATGTTATCAACAGTGTCTGGACCAGACTGGTCATCAGTTTGAAAACAGGCCTTGACAAAATATTATTCATTTCTGTCGATTCTTTTAAATTTTGAAAATGAACTGTATGTTAATAAACACTGACTTTATTATTATTAAAAGTGTGGCCCTAACCGGTTGGGCTCAGTGGCTAGAGCATTGGCCTGTGCGCTGAAGGGTCCCAGGTTCGATTCCACTCAAGGACATGTACCTTGGTTGTGGGCACATCCCCAGTAGGGGGTGTGCAGGAGGCAGCTGATGGATGTTTCTTTCTCATCAATGTTTCTAACTCTCTATTCCTCTCCCTTCCTCTCTGTAAAAAATCAATAAAATATATTTTTAAAAAATAATCAAAATGTCCCTGTACCATCTATTCCCTTTCTCTAAAAACAAAACAAAACAAACAAACAAACAAAAAAAATGTGTGTATACATTTTTGGGGGGACACCTATATATAAAAGTTATTTCTACCTCTTAATATGGATATAGGTGACAAGGGGAAGTTTTCCCAGTGTATACAAATTATTTAATACATTAGTACAGGGGGAAAGTGGTGGATTAAAACACCCAGAAATGCCAAAACCGGTTTGGCTCAGTGGATAGATCGTCGGCCTGCGGACTGAAAGGTCCCAGGTTCGATTCCGGTCAAGGGCTTGTACCGGGGTTGCGGACACATCCCCAGGGGAAGATGTGCAGGAGGCAGCTGATCGATGTTTCTCTCTCATCGATGTTTCTAACTCTCTATCTCTCTCCGTTCCTCTCTGTAAAAAATCAATAAAAAAATATATTTAAAACACCCAGAATTGAAACACTAAGTAGATGAGGCAGTTGCAAAAGGAGTGTAGTGTCTCATGAACCATAATAATTTACTCTAACTCAAAATTTAACGATATTCTACATATCAGATGTTTAAGAATCTTATTATTTTGATAAAGACTATTAAGCATTTACTTGACTTATTTTGTAGAGACACCAGGAGAGGGAGATCAATATAGCTTATCTTTTAGGTTTGCTTTTTCATCAAACTGTGACCCATGTTGGTGATATTACTTCTCAGAAATGCCGCCCTCACTATTCTGGCACCACAGACTCTTCCAGGCTGTGCTGCTCCTAGTAATTTATAAGCTAAATTAATGGGCCCTACAAAACTATCAGGCCAATTTATGTGTGGTTTTAAGCTAGTACCTCAGTCTGGTTTGTTAAGTAGCTTCTAAAATACAGGTTTTATTACTATTTAGGTATGGCAAGGCTGAAAGATCAGGAGAGGACTGCCACTGAAAAGACTGTTATACACACAGTTCCCAAGAGGCGGGCAGTCCATGCCACAGAAGGCCACACAGCGAAGCATCAGGGTCTGCAGGAGGTAGAAGGAACAGAGAAAAGTCTGGGAAAGAGACTTGATTGTTGCCCCTCAGGAAGCAGTGGGTAGGGTAAGCAGGTTTAAGATTCACTAATTTGAACAATTCCTTGGGCTCTGCAGCAAAGATGTCATTCTTAGTTGTCTGTTACCTGGCCTTAGAGTGATCAGATCAGAGGGATGTGGCTCTCTCTGTTTGGGAGTGTGGACATTGGATTGCTTAATTTGCATTTGAAAAGCACAGTCGAGGGTGAGTTATTAAAATCTCTAGGAACTGGCTAGCACCCCCTCCAAGGACAGACAGCAGGACCACAGATGGCAGAGCATAAAAATGCAGAAAAATAAACACTTATGGTCAATAGAGGACCAAGAGCTAACCAGAAATTTATATATATTATAATTATAAAAAGTATAATTAAAATATGTAATTTTACATATAATTTATAATAACTTATAAGTTATAATTTATAAATATTTATGACTTATATATGTATACTTTCCCCCCCCCAGAAGTGTTGATGTAATGAAATCTCGCACTTAGTCATGTAGATTTAGGGTTGTGGGGCAGGCAAAAGCTGGTAGAACAAAGGCAAAAAGCCTGATGGCATTTGAGTTGGCTGTGGATGATAGCTTAAAGGAAAGTAAGTTTAGATGTTATTGGGAGCAAGAGGCTAAGGTAAACTTGTATAGTGGTAGAAAGTTTCACAACAGTTGCCTACAGTGATATGGAAACAAAATATAACTAATGAACTGATGACTTAACTGAGGAAATTTCTGGCAGAGTGATGAAGGTTCTTGACTCCTCCTCCTCCTTCTTTTTTCTTTCCTCACTGCCTATTGTTAAATTCAAGAAGAAAAATATGAGCTAAGAAATACAAATGAACAAGTATTTGGTGGCTTGAAAATAAACTTGTTCCTTTCCCCCAGCCCCTCCAGATGGAAACAGTATTAAGTTTAAGAAATTTAAGAGTCTGTCAATATCTATACTAATAATAGACTAGGTGGAGTCATGCCTCACGTTGTCACAAGATGGCTGTGACAAGATGGCAATCACAAGATGGCAGCACACACAGCGGAGGGGCCTGGTGACCACTCTGCACTGTGAGGACTGGGGGTCCCACGGCTCTAGGCAGTGTGAAGAAGGTCAGTCCCAGTGTCTCTGCCGCCTCGTGTGGAGGAGGCAGGTCCCGGTGGAGGAGGTGAGTCGCAGCAGGGGAGGGCATTTGTGGGCTATCAGGCTGACAGGGGAGCAGTTAGGGGGCTATCAGGCTGGCAGGGGAGTGGTTAGGGGGTGATCAGGTTGGCAGACAGAAGCGATTAGGGCAATCAGACAGGCAGGCAGGAAGTGGTTAGGAGCCAGCGGTCCCAGATTGTGAGAGGGATCCCATATTGGAGAGGGTGCAGGCGGGGCTGAGGGACAACGCCCCCTCCCCACTCTCCATGCACAAATTTCATGCACCGGGCCTCTAGTATTGTAATAAAAACATGATCTATAGATGAAGACAAAGGATGTAACTATATAAGCCTTTGTTAAGAGTTCAGAAGTATTTAAAGTAGTACTAGTCAGACAAAAACTCCTTTTAGTATCTCAGAAATTCTCTCTGTTGAAAAATGAGGTTTCTAAGACTCTAAAGACATTGCCCTAAAATACCCTTATAGAAAAATCACATTACAGAAAGTCTTATTTCAAGGAGATCAATGAGTATGAATTTTATCTAATGGAGTAAACTACAATAAGATTTATAAGAAATCCATAGACTCTTTAAGAGAATAATATTGGTGGAAACACTGCCAGCTTAAAGACATAGGTACTGTCCAATAAAAAAAGTCTTTGGATTGTCAAACTTCTGAGGAAGGAAATAAGCTGAAACAAACAAACAAATGCATTCATCTGCAAACACCAACAATTTTTCTTTTTGTGGCAAATGGAGAATAACTTAGAGGATGATACCAAAACCCCAGAAAACAAAGCCAACATCTCCAGAGAATCAATTATGGTAATGTGCACCCACCTGAAATTTAAAATTTCTGTGGACCTGTGATTCCTTTTTTTTTTTTTTAGATTTTTCTCCCTTTTTCACAGAAAAAATCTACAGCAACCATGGTGTGTTGGGGTTGAGGGAGGGGCATATAACTTTTCTGTTTAGTTAACAGCTCTTCATATCAATAGGAACTGTTATCTAGAAGTTATACTACACAAATGCACTTGAGGTGCTTCACCTATAACTGGACCTGATTTACATGATGAGATCCTAAACCTCCATCCTAAAGCGAATGCCATAATGGGATAAGACTTTGGGAGACCCTTGGGAAAGCGTGATTGTATTTTACATATGAGAGGGTATGAATTGTTATGAACAGAGATAGATTGTGGTAGATTATAGTGTCAGAAGATGGTCTCAGCAACATTTCCAATCCTACATGGTCTTCCAGAAGCTTGTCTATTATTGTTTAAGCTACTAAATAGGGAATTATTTTTGTAGTTTAATGAACTGGAGCTGAATGATTCTTTCAACATAAATAAAAATTCTCAACTCTATCCTTAAAATAATGTTTGCAAATGTGTAGATTAAAAAAATATTTTGGTCACTGGTTATAGGGTTTTAGCTAATATTTGTGAACTTTCACATTGTGCAATTGCTGGATCCAGGATTCAAATCTAAGCAATCTTTTTTCAGAGGCTAAGCTCTTAGTAACTAAGCTGTGATGTTTGTCATTTGTTGAATACCTCTGGTATATCTGGCACTCTACTAATCTGTAAAGAAAAGGAAACTTATTATCAATATCATCATCTTTAACAATTGGGGAAACAGTGACACAGAAGAGTACGTGAGTTTGCTCAAAGCCACACAGCATGTGAGTGGAAAAACTAGGTCCTGAACCCAGAGAGTCAAGCTTTAGAACCATTGGTTTTAAATAATGTATATACAGCTACTAATGATTTAGCTTTTTTTTGTCTTTTTCCCCCCCAGCAGATCTCAACTTCATTATTTTCTCTTTAGAAAACAAAATGAATAGAAAAATACAACTAGAGGAGTACAACTCGATGTCAACATATTATTTTCCCTCATCGTTGATCCTGCCCTCATGTTCAGAGATAGTTTACAAAAATGGCCTTTTTATAGGAGGCCCTTTTTTTAACATTTTGCATAGTTTAATAACCATTTAGACTGTGATAAATGTAAATAGGCAGATATTCTAGCAATTATGTGAAAATAGAAAGGTGATGAATTATAACATTTAATACATTTTTTTTCCTGAATTGCTATTCAGATTACCTCTTTTTCTGTACTTTTTTCTCATGTTCTTCATAAAATTAGTTTGTTGTTGTTTTTTCAAAACACATTTCTTAACTGCTCCACTAGTCTGTAAAATTCTTTCATTAACCATAGTATCCAGAATGTAAAGTTTCAATATAGATTTGATAAAGAACTGGATTAATTCATGGTCAAGTTATCAATGACCATTTCTATAAAGTGGGGTTAATATCTCTAGAAATGAAATCTATACTAATAATAGGCTAGGGCTGTCACGACTAGATGGATGACCGATCACCATGAGGGGACCTCGCCTGGATCAGGGATGTGGCCAGCCTTCAAACCGCCCAGGGCCCCAGAAGGGATCCCCGCCACAATCGGGGGCGCTGCTGGCCTGCAGACTGCTGGCGGTCCCTCGCCTAGGCAGGGCGGCTCTGGCGGCCAGGCGTGTGCATTGCAATCTTTTCTTTATCTTTTCTTTTTTTGTATGGTACTTATTTTTTTTTTTAATTTTATTTTTTATTACAAAGGGTATTACATATGTGTCCATTTTTCCCCCCCGCCCAAGACAGACCCCTAGCCTCCCCTATCCCCCAGTGTCTTATGTCCATTGGTTATGCTTATATGCATGCATACAAGTCCTTTGGTTGATCTCTTACCCCCTTACCTCCCGCCCCCGAACCCTCCCCGGCCTTCCCGTTGCAGTTTGACACTCTGTTTGAGGCAGCTCTGCCTCTGTATCTATTATTGTTCAAAAGTTTATAATGGTCTCAATTATCCATGAATAAGTGAGATCATGTGGTATTTTTCCTTCATTGACTGGCTTATTTCACTTAGCATAATGCTCTCCAGTTCCATCCATGCCGTTGCAAATGGTAAGAGTTCCTTCCTTTTTAGAGCAGCATAGTATTCCATCGTGTAGATGTACCACAGTTTTCTAATCCATTCATCTACTGATGGGCACTTAGGCTGTTTCCAGATCTTAGCTATGGTGAATTGTGCTGCTATGAACATAGGGGTGCATATATCCTTTCTGATTGGTGTTTCTGGTTTCTTGGGATATATTCCTAGAAGTGGGATCACAGGGTCAAATGGGAGTTCCATTTGTTGCTTTTGAGGAAACTCCATACTGTCTTCCATAGTGGCTGCACCAGTCTGCATTCCCACCAGCAGTGCACAAGTGTTCCTTTTTCTCCACATCCTCTCCAGCACTTGTCGTTTGTTGATTTGTTGATGATAGCCAGTCTGACAGGTGTGAGATGGTACCTCATTGTTGTTTTGATTTGCATCTCTCGGATGATTAGTGACTTTGAGCATGTTTTCATATGTCTCTTGGCTTTCTGAATGTCCTCTTTTGAAAGGTGTCTATTTAGGTCCTTTGCCCATTTTTTGATTGGATTGTTTATCTTCTTTTTGTTAAGTTGTGTGAGTTCCCTATAAATTTTGGAGATTAGGCCCTTATCAGATATGACATTGGCAAATATGTTTTCCCACACAGTGGGTTTTCTCGTTGTTTTGTTGATGGTTTCTTTTGCTGTGCAGAAGCTTTTTATTTTGATGTAGTCCCATTTGTTCATTTTCTCTTTAGTTTCAAGTGTCCTAGGAGCTGTTTCAGTGAAGAAATTGCTTCGGCATATGTCGGAGATTTTGTTGCCTTTGGATTCTTCTAGAATTTTTATGGTTTCCTGTCGTACATTTAAGTCCTTTATCCATTTTGAGTTTATTTTTGTATATGGTGTAAGTTGGTGGTCTAGTTTCATTTTCTTGCATATATCTGTCCAATTTTCCCAACACCATTTATTGAAGAGACTATCTTGGCTCCATTGTATGTTCTTGCCTCCTTTGTCAAATATTAATTGAGCATATTGGTTCGAGCCAATTTCTGGGCTCACTATTCTATTCCATTGATCTATATGCCTATTCTTGTGCCAGTACCAGGCAGTTTTGAGAACAGTGGCTTTGTAATACATCTTGATGTCTGGTATTGAGATCCCACCTACTTTGTTCTTTTTCAGGATTGCTGCAGCAATTCGGGGTCTTTTTTTATTCCAGATGAATTTTTGAAGAGTTCGTTCTAGATCTATGAAGTATGCCATTGGTATTTTAATGGGAAGTGCATTGAATTTATAGATTGCTTTGGGTAGTATGGACATTTTAATGATGTTGATCCTACCAATCCATTAACACGGTATGTTCTTCCATCTGTTTATGTCTTCCTCTATCTCTTTTTTCAACGTCCTGTAGTTTTCTGAGTAGAGGTCGTTTACTTCTTTAGTTAAGTTTATTCCTAGGTAGCTTAATTTTTTTGGTGCGATGGTAAACGGGATTGTTTTTATAATCTCTCTTTCTGAAAGTTCACTATTGGTGTATAGAAATGCCTCAGATTTCTTGGGGTTAATTTTGTATCCTGCTACATTGCCAAATTCATGTATTAAGTCTAGTAGCTTCTTGATGGACTCTCTAGGGTTTTGTATGTATAATATCATGTCATCAGCAAATAAGGACAGTTTTACTTCCTCTTTTCCAATTTGGATGCCTTTTATTTCTTCTTCTTGCCTAATTGCAATGGCTAACACTTCCAGTACTATGTTGAACAGGAGTGGTGAGAGGGGGCACCCCTGTCTTGTTCCTGTTCTTAGAGGAAATGGTGTTAGTTTTTGTCCATTGAGTATGATGTTGGCTGTGGGTTTTTCATATATGGCTCTTATTATGTTGAGGTATGATCCTTCTATTCCCACCTTGCTGAGAGTTTTTATCAAAAATGGGTGTTGAATTTTGTCGAATGCTTTTTCTGCATCAATTGATATGACCATGTGGTTTTTTTCTTTCAATTTGTTTATGTGATGTATCACGTTTATTGATTTGCGGATATTGTACCATCCTTGCATCCCTGGGATAAATCCTACTTGATCATGGTGTATGATCTTTCTGATGTACTGCTGGATCCGATTTGCTAAGATTTTGTTGAGGATTTTGGCATCTATGTTCATGAGGGATATTGGTCTGTAATTCTCTTTCATTGTGTTGTCTTTACCTGGTTTTGGTATTAGGGTGATGCTGGCTTCATAGAATGAGCTTGGAAGTGTTCCTTCCTCTTGAATTTTTTGTAGTAGTCTGAGGAGGATAGGTTTTAGTTCTTCCTTGAATGTTTGGTAAAACTCCCCTGTGAAGCCGTCTGGTCCTGGGCTTTTGTTTGATGGAAGCTTTTTGATGACTGCTTCAATTTCTTCCATAGTTATTGGCCTGTTGAGATTTTTAGATTCTTCCTGATTGAGTTTTGGAATGTTGTATTTTTCTAGGAATTTGTCCATTTCCTCCAGGTTGTCTAGTTTGTTGGAGTAGAGCTGTCCAAAGTATTTTTTAACAATCATTTGTATTTCTGTGGGGTCTGTTGTTATTTCGCCTCTATCGTTTCTGATTTTGTTTATTTGAGTCCTCTCTCTTTGCTTCTTGGTGAGTCTGGCTAGGGGTTTATCAATCTTGTTTATCCTTTCAAAGAACCAGCTCTTGGTTTCATTGATTTTTTTGTATTGTCTTTTGGCCTCAATGTCATTTATTTCTGCTCTAATCTTTATTATCTCCTTCCTTCTGCTCACTCTGGGGTTTTCTTGTTGCTCTCTTTCTAAATCTTTGAGTTGTAGAGTTAGATGATTTACTACCATTTTTTCTTGTTTTTTGAGATAGGCCTGTAGAACTATAAACTTCCCTCTCAGGACTGCTTTCATTGTGTCCCATAGGTTTTGGATTGTTGTGTTTTCATTGTCATTAGTTTCCAGGATGTTTTTAATTTCTTCTTTGATCTCATTGGTAACCCAATCAGTATTTAATAGCATGCTATTCAGCTTCCAGGTGTTTGAGTATTTTGGGTTGTTTTTATTGTAGTTTATTTCTAATATTATGCCATCGTGGTCTGTGAAGATGCTTGGTATGATTTCAATCTTCTTGAATTTCGGAAGACTTTGCATGTGACCCAATATGTGGTCTATTTTTGAATATGTCCCATGAGCACTTGAGAAGAACGTATATTCCCTGGCTTTGGGGTGAAGCGTTCTGAAGATGTCTATTAAGTCCATCTGATCAAGTGAGTCATTTAGGATTGCTGTATCTTTGCTGATTGTTTGTCTATAGGACTTATCCAGTGCTGTCAGTGGTGTATTAAAGTCCCCTACTATGATTGTATTGTTGTCGATCTCTCCTTTGATATCTTCCAGGAGTTTTTTTATAAATCTGGGTGCTCCTGTATTGGGTGCATATATGTTTACCAGGGTTATATCTTCTTGTTGTATTGATCCCTTTAGTATTATGAAGTGGCCTTCCCTATCTCTTGTTATGGCCTTCACTTTGAGGTCTATTTTGTCTGATATAAGTATTGCTACCCCAGCTTTCTTTTCCTTTCCATTTGCCTGAAAGATATTTTTCCATCCTTTCACTTTCAGTCTGTGTGAGTCCCTTCTAATGAGGTGGGTTTCTTGTAGACAGCAGATGTATGGGTCATGTTTTTTATCCATTCAGCCACTTGATGTCTTTTGGTTGGAGCATTTAGTCCGTTTACGTTTAAAGTTATTATTGAAAGGTACTTGTTTGTAGCCATTTCTTTTTTGTGTGGCTGTTTTCTTTCTGAGCTTTTTATTTCTTCTTTTTATACCAGACCCTTTAGCATTCCTTGCATTGCTGGCTTAGTGGTGATAAACTCCCTTAGCCCTTTTTTGTCTGTGAAGCTTCTTATTTCTCCTTCAAGTTTGAATGATAGCCTTGCTGGATAGAGTATTCTTGGATTCAGTCCTTTGCTTTGCATCACTTTGTAAATTTCTGTCCATTCTTTTCTGGCCTGATGTGTTTCTGTTGAGAAATCATTTGATAATCTAATGGGAGATCCTTTGTATGTGACTTTCCGTCTCTCTCTTGCGGCCTGTAAGATTTTCTCTTTGTCCTGAACATTTGCCATGGTAATTATGATGTGTCTTGGTGTGGGTCTTTTCGGGTTCACCTTGTTTGGGACTCTCTGGGCTTGTGTGACTTTTTTCTTCCCCACCTCAGGGAAGTTTTCTGATATTATTTCTTCGAATAGGTTTTCTAATCCTTGTTCATCTTTCTGTTGTTCTGGTACCCCTATTATTCGTATGTTGTTTCGTTTCATGTTGTCCCAAAGCTCCCTTAGGCTCTCCTCCTGTCTTTTAATTTTTTCTCCAATTGCAGTACATTTTGGGTGTGGTTTGCTTCCTTGTCTTCTAATTCACTAATTCCGTCCTCTGCTTCTCCTAGTCTACTGGTGATACTTTCAATGGTGATTTTTATTGCAGCTATATCACTCTTCATTTCTTCTTGGGTCTTACTTAAGTTGTTGAGTTTTTCATCTGTTTCTTCTTGCTTCTTGCAGAGGTTGTCGATTTTTTCCTCCATCCGGTTTATGCACTCTAGGACCCTTATTCTGAATTCTTTTTCTGTCATGTTGCATGCCTCTGTATTACTTAGCTGCTTTTCTGGAGAGTCCTCCTTCTCTTTCCTTTGGGGGTTTCTTTGTCTACCCATGTTTGATCTCACTGACATATCTAGACGTTGAGTCGTTCAGTGGCTGCTCCCTGGGTGGCAGTGAGTCCTTGGTCTGTGGTTGCTCTTCGGGCGGTTGCGGTAGCAGCTGCTCTTCAGTTGGCGGCAGCTCCTCTGGTGGGTGCTGTTCACAGCTGTGGTGGCTCTTCTGGCTGGTGGGGGGCGGTTTCACGTACAGCTGCTGTTCCTTAGCAGAGGGTATGGTCCTCAGGAGATTGCTGTTGCTTGGATCTGCTTTCCAGGGGAGTTCTGCCCTTCCTGGCTGCAAACCGTCTCACCAGCTGAGCACTCTCGCCAATTCGGGTGGGTGTTATTAGTTTCAGCTGCTCACTGCATTTGCTCCGGGACACGACCTGGGACGCGTCTGCCTATATCGCCGCCATCTTCCTTCCCCTCTTTATCTTTTCTTTAAAGATAAAGAAAGGGCAGCTTCTGGAAGTGTGGTCACCGTGGCGGAGCTCCGCCCAGGCCCACTGGGCCCCCCGCCAGGAGTGGGAAAGCAAAGTCCAAGGCAAAGTCCAGGCGGGAGCGGCCCGAGCGCAAGTGGCCGGGTGGCCTTGGGGGCCGTGCAGATGGACGGACCGCGCTGGACACACCGCGCTGGACGGCGCCGGCGGGCTGCGTGGAGGGCCGCAGAGGCACGAAACTGTTAGGGCAGTGGCCTGTCAGGTCAGCGAGGCTGGCGTGCCAGGTCCTCGGGCGCCACCGGGGCAGCGTCGCCATCCAGAGTGGGAGGAAAAGCCCCTCTTTCCTGGAGAACGCGGACGGTTTAACCGTGCATAGAGAAACGGCTGCAGTACCGACATGCCTATGAGCTCCCCGAGCTGCCTGTCGGTGCTGACCGCAGGCTTTGCTGTGGTGCGTAGGCCCGGACGTGGGCCAGGACGTGGCCTTGGCAGCCGGACTCACCCCCAGCATCGCCTCGACGTCATGTCTTCACCACGTCACCCGCAAGTGCCCATCGCTGCTGGTCTGTGGGCCCCGGTGAGCCGGCACCATGCGTGCTCCGGGCAGCGCTCTGTGTTTCCGTTGCAAGGACACGGTATGTGGTGGGAGCTGTTGATTCCTTAAGGTTGGAACGGGGCAGCCTGAACTTGCTTATGACGCGATCTTTTCTCTGCTTTACCACACAGTCTTCTCGGGCTCAGGGAACCGCGGCCACTGGAGCACCAGCTTGGCCCTCCCACACAGCCAGACGCCACCAGCAAGCACAGAAAGCCAAAGCCCAACGGAACCAGTCGCGAAACAGACCCCAGTTCACAAAGTGGAGTGGAAACAAGAAAACAGTGGCACCTGTTGGACCTCAACTGGGAACTGTGCCTGCGGGTCTGTCTGCAGGGTTCCTGCACCCTGGCCGTGGCCCAGTGGCCAAGGAAGCTCTGCAAGCCTTGGTTCTCGAGTTACAGATCTTAGCAAGTAGGCAGGTGCACAAAGGTGGAGTCGAAAATAGCAAGGTTAGACTGTGTGTGAGTGTGTGCATTTATACACATATATGCCCATTTCCCCCAGTCTTTTTCTGAGCTCTTGGAGAGCATGATCTACACATGACAGGATGCCGGGACACTCCCCCGTGTATATCTCAGAAGCAGACACTCCTACATAACAATTCTCCACCCACGCATGTGAGGAAATCTCCATTCAAATGGTATTAAGGTTCAATTCACAGACCCCATTTGAATTCTGACAACTGTGTCAACAATGTTCCCCACCCCCACCCCCAGGATCCCATCCACCTAGAATGGGTCCTCTGTCATTCCTGTCCCTGACAGTTTTTCAGTTTTAATTAAAAATCATAGACTTTTGCCCTAAAAAAATATTAAATAAGTAAAGATAAAGAAAGACCTGCTGGCGCTGCGAGTTAGGAGCCAGCAGTCCTGGATTGTGAGAGGGATGTCTGACTGCCAGATATCCCCTGAGGGGTCCCCGCTTGGAGAGGGTGCAGGCCGGGCTGAGGGACACCCGCCCTGGGCATGAATTTCATGCACCAGGCCACTAGTGTGTGTGTGTGTGTGTGTGTGTGTGTGTGTATACACTGAATGGCCAGATTATTATGACCACCTGATGTTTGTAGGCAAATTACCTATAATTTGGTGCTAAAGTTGCTAGACGGCCAGACCATCCATTATAAATAGGGAAGCAGGTTGTTTACCATGGCAGTAGAAGTGATTTTTTTCTGAAGATATGGGTAAACAACACAATTTAACAGCCTTTGAAGGTGGGATATATATATATATATATATATATATATATATATATATATATATATATATATATATATATATACTGAGTGGCCAGATTATTATTACCACCCCATCGGTACTTTTGCCTTCAATACTGCGGTGATTCTTCTTGGCATCGACTCCACGAGATGTTGAAAAGTTATGCATGGAATCTGACACCATGTCTGATGAATAGCACTATCCAGTTTTGTGAGATTTGATGGTTGTGGAACCAGCTTCCTATGGCTCTTTTAACTTCGTCCCATGAATGCTCAATTGGATTGAGATCTGGTGATTGTGGGGGCCACCTAAGCAAGGTAAAGTCTCCCTTATGTTCTTGAAACCACTCCTGCACAATATGAGCACTGTGGCATGGTGCATTGTCTTGTTGGAAGAAGCCATCTCTATTGGGATATGCCATCAACATGAAAGGATGAACTTGATCAGCAATGATACTTAGGTATGTTGTGCTATTCAGATGTTGTTCCACATGAAATAAAGGACCCAAATCATGCCAGGAAAACATGCCCCAAACCATAACACTGCCCCCACCAGCTAGAAGGATTATACTCATGCATGTGAGGTGCATGCTTTCATGCTGTTTCCGCCAAATTCTCACTCTGCCATCTGCATGATGCAACTGGAAACATGATTCATAGGACCACATGACTTTTTTCCAATGCTCAGCTGTCCAATCCTGTGTTCCTGTGCAAATTGGAGATATTTTATCTTGGTAACTGCAGACAGCAAATGTGTTCGAACAGTATATATAAAATACTTTTAGTCCATGCATTCTTCTAATTGCTTTATAAGTTTTAACACATCTACACTAAAAAGACAAAGATGTTAATTGACCGTACCTTTGTTACACCCATCAGCCAATCAGAAGAGTATGCAAATTAACCCAACAAAGATGGCCATTAAATTTGCATACTGCAGGCAGGGCTGCACAGTGCAATCTGCCCGTGCCACCCCACCGCCCGCCAGGCCTGCTGTCCATGTGCATGGCCCAGTGGCCAGCAGTGTGGGGCGCGGCAGATCACAATGTGTCCACCCACCGCCCGCCGGGCCTGCCGTGTGCGGCAGGCAGTGGGGTGGGGTGGCGCGACAGAGGGCCTGCCATCTGTGACCCAGCATGGGATCCAGGCCAACCATCTGCCACCTGGAGAGCAGGCCTAAACGAGCAGGTGGTTATTTCCCGAGGGGTCCCAGACTGTGAGAGGGCACAGTTCGGCCTGAGAGACACCTCCCCGCCAGTGCACAAATTTTGTGCACCGGGCCTCTAATTTAACATATAAAATAACCCTACAAATTAAGATTATTATTTTTATTTTAAAATTGAAGAAACATAAAACATGTGTTAGTAATATGCTGAAATTCACACTACATAAGTAGAAGACTCAGTATTTAAACCCAGGTGGTCTAATTTCAGATTCAACACTCTTAACTATTGCTATATGGTACATATAAAATGACTCTTAGTATTAAATCAGCAGGTATTAGGTAAATATATTAGATTGAATTATATTTTTGACCCTTAAAAACATCAAGTTTTATATTTGAATCAATAACAGTTAAAGGTATAATTTGACCAAAAAAAAAAAGAGTGAATAACATTATTTTCTCTAAATGAGAAGTCACAATGAAAATGAAGAGAAAGTAAACACGTTTTAAGTTTGTATTTTCTCTAATGTCCCAGTGACACCTGTGTCTTCAAAAGTGATGAAAAGAGAAATTCTTTAGTGGCTCAACTTTATAAACAATTTGACAATCCCAGAATGGGCAATAAGAGGAAGCAGCACAGACCATAATGTAAATTCAGCCACAGCGATTTAGCCTCCTGAAGGGTTAGACTGCTGAGATGCTTTACAATTAGAGACAGATCCCTGGTATACCAACCTGGGGGTGGATTGGTCAGCTGAAAATAAATCTCTAAACTATAGTTGTGTTCTTGGTAAGGTACCCTTAATTCACCAGGAGATAACACAACTGTTAAAAATCATTCTACTTTAGATTCTGTAGGTTGACAACACAGTTTTTGCTTTGCTTAGATTTTGACATGAGAGATACTTATTTTTTTTCAGATGTTAAGCACCCTCCTCAGTCCCCAGCCCCTAGATAAATAATTTACCTTGGAAATATATTCTACTGGAGAGAAAAGTTGGGTGTCTGCACTTCCGGAATCACCTTCCAGCTTTCTCGGTTTTTAACAGCATGACCTTAAACAAAACTCCTGTTTTTCTATGTGTTGGTACCCTCAATTAAGTTAATTTACTTGATTTTTCAATTACCTTGTAACTGATCATGCATTTAGGTGATAGAGATATGTTCTTGCCTGTAATATTGACCCTCAAGGAGAATTAATGGGAGGTGGGGAATCTAGACAGAATCTATAGGTCTCTGTGCTTCAGAAAAATTTCAAAAAACATATGAAATAACAAGGATTTTTTGGGGAAAGATAGATTATAAATGTCACAGTATTATAAAACATAAGATGTGGTGTTGTAACAAATAATAACAATATATTATTGAACATCTACTCTGGGTAAGTCTCTAGGTCTCATCTTTGAAATGACATTTGCCACACACTCTCTCATGTTGCAGCATTCAGCATTTCTCTGTGAACACAACTATTAGCCAAAGTTCTTGGGGGTTATACAGTTATGGAATGGCATAAATAAGATTTAGAATTACTAATGTAGCATAATTAATTAATGCTTAGTTTGATGAGAATAAAGTGAGAAAATAGATTTTGCATAAGAGATTATAAGTAAACATTGTCAATGAGGGTGATGAGAAAGATGAATTTGGCAAAATGTATAGAAGTATGTCCTTATATACTACATAGAATAAATGCCTAACTATGTACCATATTGATGTATTCATAGATTAAATATATTCTATATTATTTGAGCTGTCTATTTATAACCAAGATATTAAGACATTTCATTATATAAGCTCAAATATACCCATATTCATTTTTTTCTTAATAAAAAAAGACTGACAGAAACAACAAACACAATAACAACAAAACCACTAAGAATCTCAGAGACAAGCAAGGAAATTCAGCAATTCACCTTGTAAGTAGCATGACAAAAATATATCTGCCAAAGGCATATAAAGGAGTAAAGAACATTGACTCAGAAAATGAGCCATGTTTAAGAAGTATAAAACAAAAAAGCAATATACACTATGCTGTCATAATGTTTTAAAGCATTATGGATTTTATATTGGTGTTCATGGCAACTTCTAATTTGCCAGAGAAACTTATTTTGATATTGTCTTGTACTTAGGATGCATGTAAAAATAACTTTATACTGCAAGTTTATCAGAATCAGGATCAAGAATAGATGTTATGCCTGGCCAGCATGGCTCAGTGGTTGAACATCCATCTATGAACTAGGAGATCATGGTTCGATTCCCTGTCAGGGCACATGCCTGGGTTACAGGCTTGATCCCTGGTGGGGCTATGTGGGAGGCAGCTGATCAGTGATTCTCTCTCATTGTTGATATTTCTGTCTCTCTCTCCCTCTCCCTTCCTCTCTGAAATCAATAAAAAATATTTTTAAAAATGAATAGATGGTATATCTTAGTGTCCTCAATTGTCATGTTTTACTCAGATCTAAACTATAATGATGTTTTTAGATGATGTGTAATAAGAATTAAAGAATTATGAACTTTACTCATCAAAAAGCAAGACATAGACATGTTGGTGGAAATAGTCATTGCCAGAGTCTTGATTGAAATATCTCAGTTGACATTCCGAGAATGTAGACTACAATGAAAGTAAATTAGTGCTGCCATCTAATACTTTCCTAAGTGAATCATAGCTCTCTCTTAGTCTTTTTATTAGAGTAAAAATTATTTATTCATCAATTTTTGAGGGGTATACTTAACAATAGCCAGCACTACCTACCATTTGCTAGTTTCATTTTTAGTGGAAGATGGAAAAATTTTAAAAAAATATTGTGCTGAATATCTTCTGTTGCACTTTTCAAAATGGGAGCTAGCTCATTATAAAGCCTTATCCAACATCATGTGAACCTAAAAACTTCCTTTGAATTCTCTGAAAACATAATTTAATTTGGCTTCATATTTATAGACTTATCAATAATAAGAATCAACAAATTATAATATGTGTGATCCAATTTAAAAGTTACTATCAAGCTTTTATAGCATAATTCTACAAATTCGAGTATTTTAGCCCACATTTATTAATATTTATTTATTGACACTAAAGATGTTTTGGTAATGGCTTTCTAAATATAGAAATATAAAGGAAGAAAAAATTGTATCTTTTAAAAAGTGCATGCTATAAGCCCTCGTCATATTAATATCTCCTAAATAGCTTCTTACACATTATATATGTTTTATATATAAAATAGCTCATGTTAAAACTTGGCATTAGAATGAAATGCATTTTAAACAGTAACACACTGTAAAGTTAAATATAGTTCTTCCCACCTGTGACCTCATTCTCAAACCTGTCTGCAAAGCTTCTGTGCCTCAGTGTTCTCAGCTAGGAGTGAAAGGCACAGCTTTTTAAAGTGTGTGTCAGAACTGGCAATACATAGATTTGGTTGTTTAGTAATAATGCATATTTAAACATATGCCCTAATTATTACTATATGTTCAGAAACCAATCTATTGACCTGTCAATTTATAAATATAGAAATCAGAATCTATACTGATAAAAGGGTAATATGCTAATTAGACAGGGTTGACCAGACATCTTCCGGTAGTCTGGTCCTCCTTCCAGACAAAACCACAGTAGGGGGACCCAAGGCAGAGGTGGTTAGGGGAGTTCAGGCCAGCAGGGGCGGGCAGTTAGTGATGATCAGGTTTGCAGGCAGGGTTAGGGGCAATCAGGTGGGCAGGGGAGGGCAGTTAGGGGCAATCAGGCCAGCAGGGGGGGTGGGCAATCAGGGGCAATTGGGCTTGCAGTCAGAGGGGTTAGGGGCAATAAGGCAGGCAGGCAGTGAGCAGTTAGGAGCCAGTGGGGGATCGGGCCTAAACTGGCAGTCGGACATCCCCCGAGGGGTCCCAGATTGGAGAGGGTGCAGGCTGGCCTGAGGGGACCCCCCTCCATGCATGAATTTCATGCACTGGGCCTATAGTTGTATATAATAAAAGGCTAATATGCAAATAGACCAAATGGCAAGATAACTGAACAACTGAACTACTGGTTGCTATGATGTGCACTGACCCCCAGGGGGCACTTGCGGAACGTGGTGGGCATTGGCCTCATTGGGATGGTGGACCAGGTGAGCGAGGGCACCAGACCAAGGCAGGGCACTGATCACTGTCATTGGGGTGAGCCTCTGTTGGTTACTGAAAATTATTTGCTCCTGCAAGCCATGGTCACACCCAGTGCTCGCACCTGCTGCAGGTGTTGGCTCCACTTGCACCCACTGCTGGTGCCAGCCCCACTCACACCTGCAGCTGGCGTTGGAGCTGCCACTCACACCAGCTACTGGCTCCTGGCACTGGTCTGATCACTCACTGTCAGTGGGTACAAGAGGCAGCTGCTGGCCCTGATCACCCCTGATGGCTTCTCCACCTCCTCTTGCCCCTGAGGGGTGATTGGGGCAGCAGCCACCACTTGCACCCATTGATAGTGCTGGCACAACTCACACCCGCTGCTAGCACAGGCCTCAATTGCTCCACACAATCAGCAGGGCTGGCGCCATCAGAGTGTGGGAGCGGTGGCGGCAGGAGTGGGGCTGCCAGCAGACAAGGGACTTAGATCTGCAGTGGGAGGGGCGGAAGTGCAGAGGATGGGCTGAGATCTGCCCCTGTGCCCACTGCAGCCTCGCAGCCCACAGTTCCTTTCAAGGTGCACAAATTTATTCACTGGGCCCCTAATAATTTATAAATAAACTAGAGGCCCAATGCATGCAAATTTATGCAAGAGTAGGCCTTCCTTCCCCTGGCTACCAGCACCAGCTTCCCTCCAGCATCCAGGACCCAGGCTTTCCTTCTCTGGCCACCGGCAGGCACCCAGGACACAGACTGGCTTCCCCTGGGCTGCCTGCAGGCACCGGGGACCCAGCAGGCTTCCCTCCAGCCCCAGCTTTGTCAGGTAGGACATCTGGAATGATGTCCGGAAGATGTCCAGTCTAATTAGCATATTACCCTTTTATTATTATACATGTACCAAATAACCAATTGTATCTCATAAAGAGCTTAGGGAACCTTAATTCTGCTCCTTAGATTCTATTATCTGGTTCTCTTTAATGGAGGCAAGACAAGGTGCTCAAAAGCAGATAGGATCTAGGCAATGAATACATGACAGTGAATTGTCAGAGTTCTGGTTTTGGCCCTTGATACTTCACATCTGGACTGGGAACTCTTAGTTCTGACTCCTTTCTGACTCATGTGGACCTGACATGTCAAATATACATAAATAAAGTATACTTAAAATATCTTTTAATTGGGCAAAGATTAAAGATTGTCTATAAAAATGTTATGGAATAACACTAAGTTTCTATCAAAAGGGTTCACTCTTTGATGTTTCCAGAATTATCAAAACAGAAATACAGGGAGGAAAAGTACTTGATTGTATAGACTTAGTGGGGGTGTGATATGCCAGTTTTTCCGTCAGTATCTCTCTATTTCTTTCTATGGTTGTTTTCTGCTCCATGTTCACATTCTTCCAATGTGATCCCATCCAGTGCCACAAATTCAAACATAATTTTCATGCTGAATATGCTCAGATTTATAGCTTCAGGCCAAATCTCATAAATTGACTCTCAAATTTATATTTTAGGCAATATCTCTCTATTTTCCACTTCATACATTTTTACTTTCTTCATAAGACATAAAATTCAGTTAAATTTTGTATACTTGTTTTTGTTTTCTTCACTGTAATATAAACATTGAGATTATGTGGTTCATAGTAAGCAATTCATAATTATAGACACTTCAAAAGTTAACATGTCAACTGTTGCATTTCTCTCATACACACCTTCTGTCCCCCGAATCTTTTGCTCACTGAGTATTCTCTGTTTGAGTACCTGAAACCCCAAAATTATATTAATTAGAAGTTTAGGTCCTTATTGTTTCCTCTCTTCTAATATCCCTGTCCATTAACACGTCCCATTAATTTCATCTTCAATATATTTCCTGTAGAGACCTGCTATTTCCTTGCTCTAGAAAATTACCACCCCCCTATATTATGAAACAGTTTTCTGACTTGCTTCATTTACCTTTATACTTACTAAAATTCACCCGCACAATATCAAGAGTGATTTTATTCAACATAAGTCTAATCATGTTTTCTATTAAAATTCTTGAATAGTTTTGTGCTATACTAAGAATAAGTTATTCCTAAATAAGAATGATGAATGCTCTACAAAATCCTGCTTGATTTGTGAACTTTCATTCTCTTCCCCCAAATCACCCCTTGCTATTATTCAC
The DNA here is from genome assembly GCA_036010255.1 of Myotis pilosus. Lineage (NCBI taxonomy): Eukaryota > Metazoa > Chordata > Mammalia > Chiroptera > Vespertilionidae > Myotis > Myotis pilosus. The sequence goes on from JASKON010000048.1 coordinate 988,325, forward strand.
TCTCTTGCTGATCATGTCCAATCATGCTAGACTTCTCTCTATTCCTCAATGAGCTACTTTTGATTTTGCCTTAGTGTATTGGCATACACTGTTCCTTCTTCTTAAAATATTCTTTCTCCTCTCTCTTCAAGTGGTGACTTCTATCTCATTCTTAGGCTCCCATTTTAATATTAATATATCAGAGAGATCTTTACTGATCTTCCTGTTGCTAAGCACACACATACACCTTGCTTGTTTACTTCATAAAACTTACAAAATTAATTTTTTTCTTACTTTTTTTTAAAAAAAATAATTTGTCTTTTTTTCTTTCTGTAATGTAAACTCTTTGAGACAAGAGATCATGTTGATGGAATTCCCTTGGCTCATAGAAATCAATAACTATTATGAAAAGAGTACATTCCTGGTTTCTTTCTGTCTTGTGATGTATGCTATCTCAAAAACACACCAAAGAAGCTCCCAATAGATTGACCAAAGAGCACAGCTATAAGTACAAAGGAATTTTGGACTGTCCACTTAAATGCCACATATATTCTAATAACAGCATAAGTCAAAATGCCTTCAGTTACAAGAAGAATCAAACAAAATCTACTGAGCAAAAAATTGAAATTTATTGTTTACTCTAATGAGATAAGCTAGGGATTTGATTTGGGCATGCCTGGATCCAGGGACTCAAACAAATGATAAAGTTTTCATTTTCCTCTACACCTATTGGGCATGCTTGGATTTCCATGATGGAACAGAAATTCTCTGATTTCCCTAGATTTATATAAGTAGCAATGATACATTGAATTGATAAACTAGATTTCCCAGAAACTCATAGATACTAGTATTTAATTCTAAAAATCATAGGAATGATTAAGAGCATTAAAAAAGTAGAAGAAAAATACATTTCTTATGATTTTTTTCTATTGTGGTCAGTTTTGTTTTAAAGATATCTTCCTTGTGATGACTTTTAGTTGCAGGCTCTTCTCATTTTAAGATGAGAATAAAAGTTATAAAGAATAGTAAAACCTATTTTCATCATTTTGATCCTTCCAGTGAGAATGTGTTAAACCAGATCTTGCCTGGCTTTTACATCTACCCCCTAACAAAAGAATACATCTGGAGACTTCTGTATGTTTTTTTTTTAATATATATATTTAAAATAAACTTTAAATAAACGTTTTTAAAAAAATTGTTTCTAAGTAGGTATTATTTACAGTGTGTGGAACGCAATGAATTCAATTTATAAAGCAACCTCCAAGAACACAGAGCTTGTTAGCTGCCATGTTAGTAAATCAACTCACCTAAATAATCCTGAGACTCTGACAATGATGTAGTCTCTGGGATTGGAAGTTTAGCCATTGCCTCACTGTGAACTTAATCTTCTGACATTTTAATGGATTGAGGTCCTATTTCTGATGGTTCAGTTTATACATGGACGTAAACTATTTTGAGCACATCAGAGCTGAGAGCTAAGAGCTGATGTTCAAGTTTGGAGTCAAACTGTCTGTCCTTTGGACTAAGTAGGGCGGGGTGAAGTGGACATCTGAAGAGTTTTCATTATACGTGCAATTACAACACTAACTAATATCATATATACATGTACAACAAAGTAAAACTAAAACAGTGGATACCCAGGAGAGGATATATTTTCCCAAACTTCCCCTATCTTTTCAAGTCAATTAACCTTGTTATTTATTCATGGTATACTTATGTGTGTGTCAGTGTATTAAAACAGAATGAATGTTGTTACTTCAAGGCATAAAAGCAGCTTCCAAGAACATGGGGTCTGATGTTTGAAGTACTTTGATTCTACTTTCCTCCTAGTGTCTGGAATTGTTTGGCAATAAATTGTATTCTATGCTGCTTCAATTACTGTTCTTTTCAGATCTGACTGCGCTTAATTACTCAGGACATGATCTACTAATACTACCTCTGGAAACAATGTCACTCTCCGTGTTTGCATTTGGAAGTTAAACTTATGTTAAATGAATACTTTTAACCACAAATCTCTAGGAAGAAAAAAATAGCATCACCAGGCACTTTCTATGGATTTAGCTTAAAAGAAATTGTGTATGATATTTATGTATTCAATATGTAGTTTTTGAACTGCCTAGATGTGTCTCTACCTTTACCTTATCCTTATCTATGTATCTAGCCATGGTTTCCCAGATAACTGCTCCTCTGGAATTAAAAAGCTAATCTGGTCTTTTCTACTCATGGACTTTATATGCTGAGCATAGTATGCAAAATGTGGAACTCAGCCTTTGAAATGTCAAATGCAATACAGGGTGTTCCCATTCAACAACAATTTTAATTTTTGAAATAGCACAGAAATGTTTCTTAAAATTCGTCTGATGAATTAAAATATATGCTTCGGTTCAACCCATAATTATTTGGCCTCTTTATAGAATATTTGGTAACATGACTCATACTACAAGGAGCCCATCAGTTAGACAGATTCTGCAATATTTCGGACCCTGGATTTGCTTCACACTGTAAACACTTTTTTTTTTTTTGCTTACTTGGGGGTACATCAGTCCAAAGATAGTAGAGATATAAAATTAGTAAGGGTATTCTAGATACTAGCCAAAGAGGATAAAACTTGATGCAAAAATAAGATAATTTCTATTGTCTCCCCCACAGCTAATAGCATTATTTCTGATATGCTTAATTTTCAATGGCATTGTAAGAGACATGATTGTATATTCCACATTATCATATTAAATTACTAGTTTATTAAATACTAGTGGTCCAGTGCACGGATTCCTGAACATTGAAAGGAAATTGATTAGAATATTTTTTATGGCTGTTTCCCCTTTCTCTATAATAGAAGTGTCAGAGATGAAAGAATATTGGTAAAATGTATATGAAAATAATATATAAGTTGATTAATAAATAAACAATAACAAAAACATGATATAAAACCAACAAAACATATAAAAACATGATATAAAAACAACATTGATAAAAGCAATGACTGATAAATTGATTAAACTTATTCTAATATCTCCCTGTATAGTGCATTAAGAGTAAAAACACTTTCAGAGTGCTTGACTAATTTCCCTTGTGATGAAGTATTTACAACTTTAACTTTAATGTCACACGCTTTTTGAACTCAAGAGAAAGCAACATATAACTGACCATGTCCGAAAACGGGTTCAGGTAGGAATATTCCTACTCTGTCTAGATTGGCACCAGTGAGAGCTTTATATGTATCACGCATGCGTGAGTCAATGTTTATTTTTTTTAAATTGCCAGTGCGTGTCATATGTACCGGGTGTATAAATGGACAGATGGTGCTCACTTAGCCTTTTATATATACAGATTTTTGCTTTAACAAAGAAAATCTACTTTTTTTCAGAAACCCCTGTTTTTCTTTATTTGTTTCCCTAAGTTTTGAGTAATTTTTTAAAAAATTTGATTAGTAAACATTTATGGGAATGTGATGCCTCAAATCTTATGAGAACTACTGCAAAGCTTAGAAATCAGCAGGTACAATGTAATGATGAAGATTTATATATGCTTATATTCTGCCTACTTTTAGGAATTATTAAAACAACAATAATCAATTGGTTTCTGTGGGTCAGTCATGATCTTTTATCATTTCTGTGGGTCGTTATTAGGCAGTGGCTTGGCTCCATGCTTCTGGCTCAGTGTCTTTCAGCAGAGACAGGCTACTATCGGCTGAGGCTGCAGTCCTCTGAAGACCTAAGGGGAGTGGAGACTTTCAAAGTGGCTCACTCATGGCCAGCAAGTTTGCATTGGCTGTGGGTGGGAGGCCTCAGTTCCTCTCCACATTGGCCTCTCCACAGGGTTCTCTGAGTGTCCGTATAGCCAGGTGCCTGAATTCCTCAGAGCGGGGGTGTCAACTTTTTCATAAATTATAAAATATTCTGCTCCTAATTGCTTGGTATTCTTCTAAATATTCCCTCTTGCATAATTTGCCAAAGCCAGCTTTACATCACATCTTATTAAACTGACAGAGGCTAGAAATAGGTGATTTACACGCTCGAGTGAAACTTGTTGATTAAAAAGAAAAGTAAAATCAGAAACCTGAATGACACCATCCACTGCAAGAAAGACAATTTTCTCAACAATTTATATAATGGAGAGTAAGCTCATTGATAAACAAAGATGACTAAAGAATCCGCACTATGTATCATTTGGGCACAGTAACCAATGCTATATTTGGCGGAAATCAGATGCTCATTGTTCATTACAGAAGATGATCAGTTTATACCTTCAGAATCTACCAGCTGCATGGCAGGACATGGCAGGGTAAATTGTTTATATCGTTAATTATATCAACAGAGTATTGCATTATATCAGTCTATCCATTCGGGGATATTTGCTTTGATGGTAATGTATGCGTTATATAGTTGAATCAATTTAGAATCAACACTGTGCCTCAGTGTAGATTGTATAAATCATGTTACCTTAATAGAGCACTTACTGGTGGGAAATAATTTAAGACTGAATGGTCAACAGTGGTCCTCTCTTTGAGTGCAACACTTCCAAGCGTTAGTGAAATTATTCATGGCTGAGAGATGAAAGGACTGAGGTCCTGCTATCTGTGGTTCTGTTATAATTATGCTGTAATCGAAGGCATTTTCTGTATAGCATGTACCATTTATCATTTAAAAAAGAGCCCATCCTTCAGATAATGGTTTACAGATACTTGACGTGACTCTCTGGAGAATAGGTTAGAGTTATTTTCCCGTTTCTGGCTAACTTGTCTGCAGTATATGTCTGCAGTATTCTCATGCTGTCATGAAGAGAATGCTATGGGTGTTTCCCATTTAAAGTATCAGAATGCCATGTAATACATTTTTCTTGGTCTTACAGGATATGACAATGAGGTAATAAATTATTTTTAATATGAAAAAGTGGTGAGGATTTGAAAACTTCTAACCTTTTATCTCTTTCTTGCTTCTGTGGAAAAAGAGTGATGAAGACAACCTTACATGTCTGGGTTCAGTGGCCTGGATCAAATTAGGCTTGTGCATAGCACTGGATTCAGTGTAGACAATTAATTCCTCTAAAACGAGGAGGAAAATGTGATGCTATCAGATACAGAAAATTATGAGGTGTGGAGATGTGGACTAGAGAGCGTGCATATAAACAACATATTCTGACTTTTAACTTGCAATTTAGCTTTAACTACATAATTGCTTTCTGGTGCTTCATGGATTTGACTGAAATGAAGCGCAATAAATAAACTATATTTTTTATTAGTTAAAAATATAGCAACTATATTTTTATATATTCCATCATACTGATATACAGTATTGACTACCTTTATTTTTATTTGTAATGAATTTGAAGTGGAACATTAAGGAGTGAATAGTATTCAGATACTTTATAGAGATTTTTTCTAAACAATTTAGAGTGATAGAAATAATATTTAGCACACAGTTAACAAAGATATTTTGCTAAGCATGTCTGCATGACATCTCTGCAAGGTTTATATTGATAATATTTTTTCCAGATTGTTAAAATTAGAGCTGTACTAAGTAGGAACTTAAATTATATCATGAGGAAACTTCAAAAAATAATGTATCTATAACATGTTTCATCAATCTTTTCTTCACTTCCATTTCTTTCAAATAGAAGGAAACTTCATTTTCTCTGACTAACAAACCATCTCATACTGTACCTAAATATATTATTATGTTTAATGGCAAGAAAAACTTGTTAGCCCATATAAAAAATATACTTGAAGTGCATATTTTCTTTTCCTCTTCTAATTGGTGCATGCAAATATTTATTCTATCACTAGTATTCCTTTCGGATTTCTAGGGTTAGGTGGCTTATGACTTTTAAACATATTTTTGAGATACTCTCAATTTTCTTTATTTTTTCTCAGTGTCTCATTTCTGTTGGAAGAAATGAGTCTACTTTCAACATGTTTTCTGATGGAGTGAAGCAGGTTAACACATCACATCCTCTCTCTCTTTTCCATTACCCAGTTGCCTTTTGGTTTCTCAAGAGACACCAATGGCTCTCATAAGTTTATTGTCACTTATTTATCTGAAAAGCCTTTTATCCTCTATCTCATTGCCCTTTGTATTCCCCATTTCATTTTCTGCCTTTACTTACTGGATTGCTTTCGTGTGTTCTTTAAATCAAACAGGCTGTTTCTGCAAGGTTAATATCCTATGTACCATTTTTTTTTCTTGGTCTTTGATCATTTTCTCCATTTCCCTGGTCTTTCATATGGCTCATTTACAACTTCACATAAAAGTTTATTTCTTTGAGTTCCCTGAAATCAACCCATGAATACTTTATTTTTGCTCCTCGGTTCTATTCCACTTACAACTCTGTTTTTCAATGTATTGCCTTTAGCAGAGCACATATTTATCCCACTGGGCCTTTTTGCTCCTGGAGTGTGTTTGGTTACTCTTTCAGGACCTTGTGCACAATTTTTGTTTGGGACCGACAGAATCAGATTCCACTCAGAATGAAAGCTCTTCAGCTGTTTTTATTTTATCTCAAACTTATTTCTTCTGTGGCAGCAGCAAACATTTCAAAATGACTTTTACCTCTTCCTTTGCACGGAATAAACAGATCTCAGGCAGGAATGAGATCTCTCCCTTTATCTGCTCTCTCCTGCTTCCTGCCATGTCAGGGGTACTAGAGCAGGGCTGCAAACTGCGTTTTCACCCAGGGGCATACAGCACATGCAAATAGTGCTGATGCTTTTGTATGAAGCTATTGCTAAAACTGTAAGGGGCATTATGGTAAACTGGGAAAAATATTTCTCTAGGGAATGTTGCAGACTGACACATGCTAATAATCTTCTTAGACTAAATGAACTGCGAGGTTGTGTTCAGTTCTCTTTCATTAACAACAGAGGAGGAATCGACTGAATTATGGCTGTAATAACTTGCTATTAGACTTCCAGAAAGCCATCTGATTCTAAGCATAAGGGCGTGAGGTTATGGGCTGCATCATCATGCAAAGATATTGGAGAATTAGCAACACTCGTGATTTTGGAAAGCAGAGAAGGCAAATGCCTTTGGAAGTTATGGAATGTCTCTATTTCTTTGGGGGAATTTTATTGTCCCTTCCAGCGCTATAAATTTTTTTTATTTATTTGGATAAAAGTTTTCTTGATGGTGAGCCAGAAATCCTGTGTGTAAATTTTGCTCTGGGGACTGTGTTCCAGCTGCAGGATGCTGAGTTTATGCTTCTGTCAAATCACTTCAATTTCTGGAGAGTAACTTACGGACTTAGCGGATCTAACCAGTGGAGTCACTAGCTTTTCCTTACTTCATTTAGCCAACATAGCTAGCTAACTATTTTTCAACCCCAGTAAAAATAATATTTTTTAAAACTCCATATTGATACTTATCTCCATCCACATTTGCATACGTCGGGCAAGGATTTAGTTTTATGTTTTCTTCTTTGGTATTTCCTGGGCCAAAAGTTCAAATCTCTTTCTTTTCTTTTCCCTTCAGCATATTTACTAACTTAAAAAAGTCATAGGCAGTCTTAAATATTGAAAAGACCTTTATTTCAGTTACATTTGTGAATTTCTAATGTTGTTTTCTGATCGAGCCACAAATAAATGTAGCTTTTTATTTGGACATTTAGTTTAATAGAAACATAGGAGCATTTATGTTTCTAAGTGTTATTAATGAAAAAATGCAAGTTTAAAGTATTGTTTTTAATTTAATTATTTCCAGAAAAAAGAATAACTCTAAAATGTCAAACTTGCATAGTAAATTTCTGGAAGAACACACTAGGAAGAAAACATACTAATGGCTACCATTAGATATGTGAGTAGAGGTCATGTCAAGGGGATAGGGAAGGATGAGAATGTTTACTTAAAGTTGTATACACCTTTGTACTATATCTCCCCATGAGCGAGGATTGGTTTTATAATTTTATGAACTTATTTTTTGTTACCGTAAAACAGGACTGACTTTAGTCACCACTGTTTCAGCAACTAATTTGCAGTAGAAGCTTATAAGGCTCCCTTCCCACCAACATCAATTAGAGAAAAAGAAAAAAAAAATAGTTGAAGCATTTGTTTCTCTTACTCTTATTTCAGGAATGAATTAAAAACAGAATCAAGTCACCAACCTAGTCCTTCATTCCTTCTAAATAAAGCGTATTAATGAAACTAACCTGTTCCTGTAAGCTGTCTTCTATCCTCTCAGTTTCTTTTAAAAGAGTTAACATAAAATGCCAAACAACCCCCTAGTTGTGTTTGTTTATTAAAATTCAGGGCGGACAGCTCTTCACTTGAGGTGCTTGCCTCATTGGAAAGCAGTTCTGCTCACATTCCTCCAGATCTGCATGAAACTGTTGAATTTAAGGATGGGGAATGTCTCCTCTCCTCATCTGTCAGCGCGCTAGGTGGGCCAGATGGAAGAATTTGGGCTCTGAGTATCTGTCTGGTAAAAGAGAGTGATGATGGGTCTCAGAAGAGGCCAAATAACTTCAATCTTGTTTGAATTTTAGCTGCAAGGAATTCTTTATTACAGCAGCACAGAGAAGGCAATGGCAATCTTGTGATAAAACTTATTGCTGCTCCTTAGAACTGACCTCCACCTGGACTCCTGGCCCTCATTAGAGCTTTGTAACTAAATCCAGTTACATGTTCCTTCACTACAGAGGCCCTTCCTCTTCGTCTGGCCCTCGTTCCCAAGTATACCACTCTGCTCAGTTCCATTCTTCCAACAGGAATGTGAAATTGACTCTGCTTTAGTCATCACTGTAAATGTCAGGGAGAGTCCTGGCTTTATGCCTTATACAAAGCTTGCCTCATTTCCCCATGGTGCCAGATGAAATTGGAAGATTTGAACAAAAGTTGGAAACTTCACATCAGTTTCAAGATCTAATCCTTGATTAATCAAACTGCCATAAGAAAATAAAAGAAAATAAACTAACCTCAGAAGAAAGTTAAATTGTTGAGAAAAAATCCAGGTTTATAAGCAGTGTTTATATATGAATAATCACTTTCCTTTTCCTCAAAATCATAAATGAATAATCTTGAGTTTTGAAGGCACAATGATGTCATTATATTAAGCCAATACGATTATCTTCAGCTTGAGTTCTAGATTTAATACAAAACAAAACCAGTTTTCCCCTGTCTTGCTTGCAGATCCACTTCTTTCCAAGAACACAAATTTATAAGAAAATATTTTCTGTATAAAAAAATTAACTATAACTACATTAGTTTAACAGAGAGAATCAGGATTCTGATAGTTTTTCTATAAAATATATAAATGTTTAGATACAAATAGAGAAAATTGGGTTTTGAACATGACTCTAAAATGTGGATAAATATGGTAGACACTTTCCACTTGAAGACTGCGACTGAGTAGGACATTCTCTTTTCAGTCAGGCTTGGCCCATGATTTGCAGTCATTAACTGATTCCATATAGCTGCACAAAGGAAAAATACCTGCATCAGAGGAACGTAGGAGATTGGAGTTTAAAAATACAATCAATATGACATGCATATTCTACTGTTTGCTTAACTAATCAACAACTACAAAATAAAAACAGCAATGACAACAACAATAGTGATGAATATATGAACCAAGGGAAAAGATTTCATTTGCGATTTGGAAAATTTAGCAGTAGGTTAACCAATGAAACTATTCCAAAGTAGAGAGTAATTTGGTCCAGTGTGGAGGATTTAAGAACTTTGGAAAAGTGTTGCAGTGAAATATATTTTACATTCTCCCACTCTTTTTCCATCCTTACTGTAACTGAACTTTTTGGTTGTTATAATCACCTCCTCACTGACATTCTTGTTTCAATCTTGCCAGCAAATCTTTCATTCTCCAAAGGAAACTTTTAAAAAAGTCAATCAAATCATCTCACCTGACTTTATTAAAGGCTCCTTATAACATTTAGACTATTCTAATACTTTTACTATGGGCTGTACCTACTTATCCTTCCAGCCTTAATGTTGTATTTCTCTTCCCCTGCCTCAGACACTGCAGTTGATTGACTGTGGTATTAATTGACATACAGCACTATATTAGTTTCAGGTATACTACATAATGATTAGATATTTGTATTTATTGTAAAACTAAAGGCCCGGTGCATGGATTCATGCACTGGTGTGTGTGGGGGGGCAATGGCCTGTGGGGATTGGCCCTCTGTGGGAATGCCGCTCATCCCAGTCAGCTGAGTGCCTATGGACCTGACCTCTGAGCGGCTGTTCCTGCTGTGGGAGCACACTGACCACCAGGGGACAGCTCCTACATTGAGCGTCTGCCCCCTGTGGTCAGAGCACATCATAGTGACTGGTTGACTGTTCTGGTCATTCTGTGGTTTGGTAGCTGGGCTTTTATATATATACTAGAGACCCAGTGCACAAAATTCATGCACTGGTACGGTCCCTAGTGGCTTCTGGTTGCCACCTGGGGCCTCCCTTCCCTGGCTGCCACTGCAGCTTTCCTTCATTCTGTGCCGCCCCCCTGGTGGTCAGCACATGTCATAGTGAGCGATTGAACTTCTGGTCAGTCGAACTCCCGAGGGGATACTTTACATGTTAGGCTTTTATATATATAGACTTAGAGGCCCGTTGCACACAGAGATTTGTGCAATAGGCCTTCCCTTTCCCTGGCTGCTGGCACTGGTTTTCCTCCAGCACCCAGGACACAGGCCGCCACTCCATGCAGAGCCTTCAGTCTTCGTGGCTCTGGACAAAGCCTTCAGTCTTCGCGGCTCCAGACAAAGCCTTTAGTCTTCGCTACACCACTTTGCCCCTACATATGCAAATTAACCACTATCTTTGTTGGGTTAATTTGAATACTCTCCTGATTGGCTAGTGAGCATAGTGGAGGGATCGTTAATTTACATGTTCATCTATTATTAGGTAAGAAATATATATATATATATATATATTTTCAACACAATAAGTCCATATAACATCCCCCAATATACATAGTTAAACATTTTTTTCCCTTGTGATGAGAACTTTTAGATCTATTTTCTTAGCACCTTTCAAATATGCAATGCAGAATTATTAGTTATAGTCATGCTGTATAATATATCACTATTTATCTTATAACTAGAAGTTTGTATCCTTTGACACCTTTCAATTATTTCTCTCCCATCCTGGCAATTATCAATCTGGTTTGCTGTCTGTATTTGTGAGTCTATGAGCTAGTTGTTTTTTGCTTACTTTCATATAAGTGAGATCATACGGTATTTGTTCTTCTCTCTCTGCTGACTTATTTCACTTAGCATTATGCCTTCAAGTTTTATTTCTGTTGTTGCAAATGACAAGATTTTCTTCTTTTTTTATGGCTGAATAACATTCTCATATGTATGTGTGTGTATATATATATATCGTATCTAATAATAGACAAACATGGTAATTGACCGTACCTTCACTATGCCTCCCATTGGCTAATCAGCGTGATATGCAAATTAATCCAACCAAGATAGTGCCTGGAGGCCACGCAGCTGAAGCGAGCAGGAGGCTTGCTTGCTCCAGTGATGGAGGAAGCCAAGGTCCCCCGCCTGCCGCAGCCCGCCTCTGAGCTCTGAAAGCAACAAAGTTTCAATTATAGAAGCTAAATAAACCCCAGATACCTGCTTTCAGCAGGCCATGGCCTCAGAGCTGGAGCGAGTAGGAGCCAGCTCTCAGCTCCAGTGATGGCAACAAAGTTTCAATTATAGAAGGTAAATAAGTCCCAGAGTAAAAATAAAAAAGAAAAAAAGGAGAGGCTGGGAGCTAATAAAGGGGTAATATGCTAATTATACCAGACATTTTCCAGGCGTCCTTCCAGACAAAGCCACAGTGGTGGGGGCCAAGGCAGAGGTGGTTAGGGGCAATCAGGCTGGCAGGGGAGGGCAATTAGGGGCAACCAGGCTGCCAGAAGAGGGCAGTTAGGGGTGATCAGGCTGGCAGGGGAACAGTTAGGGAGTGATCAGGCTTGCAGGGAAGCAGTTAGGGGACAATCAGGCTGGTAGGCAGAGGTGGATAGGGGTGATCAGGCAGGCAGGCAGGCAGGCAGGTGAGCGATTAGGAACCAGCGGTCCTGGATTGTGAGAGGGATGTTCGACTGCCAGTTTAGGCTTGATCCCTGTCTGCCAGTCGGACATCCCCTGAGGGGTCCTGGGCTGAAGAGGGTGCAGGCTGGGCTGAGAGACCCTTCCCCTCCCATGCATAAATTTCATGCATTGGGCCTCTAGTGTATATATAAAACTAGAGGCCTGGTGCATGAGTTTGTGGACTGGTGAGGTCCCTTGGCCTGGCCTGCCAGATCGGGCCAAAAACAGCTCTCCAACATCCCCCAAGGGGTCCCGGATTGCAAGAGGGCATAGGCCAGGCTGAGGGACCCCACTGGTGCACAATTGGAGCCGGAGAGAGACACACACAGGTGTTTGGTCAGCTGGGGAAGGACCTCAGGAGGGCTCCAGGGCGTGCCCAGCCCATCTTGCTCAGTCCTGTTTGGCCGGACCTCAGCAGCAAGCTAACCTACTGGTCATAGTGTCTGCCCCATGGTGGTCAATGCACGTCATAGTGAGTGGTTGAGCGGCCTTAGCATATCATTAGCATATTATGCTTTGATTGGTTAAATGGCCTACTGGATGACCGGGCATTTAGCATATTAGGTTTTTATTATATAGGAGGATTTTTACTTATTTATTCATCCTCTGATGATGGATGTTGCATATATCTTCTCAAGTGAGTGTTTTCATCTTTTTTGGATTTAATACCCAGAAGTAGAATTCTAGAACATTTGATAGTCCTATTTTTAATTTTTAAGGAACCTTATACTGTCTGTTGTAGTGGCTGCACCAATGTCCATTCCCACCAAGAGTGCACAAGGGTTCCCTTTTCTTCATATCCTTGCACTAATTTCTTATCCTTTTTACAATAGGTATTCTAATAGGAGTGAGTTTGATTTGCATTTTCCTGATGATTAGTATTGTTGAGCACCTTTTCATGTACCTGTTGTCCATTTGTATATCTTCTTTGGGAAAACGTATATTCAGAGCTTCTGCCCATATTTTAATTGGACATTTTTATTTGCTACTGAGTTAAATGATTATATATATATATATATATATGTATGTATATATATATATATGTATGTATATATATGTATATATATATAGTATTGACCCCTTATCTAATATATAATTTGTAAATATTTCTCCCATTCAGTAGGCTGCATTTTCATTTTGTTGATGGTTTTCTTTTTCCTATGCAGAAGTTTTTATTCATTTATTTTATTTATTTTTAAAAATACATTTTTATTGATTTTTTACAGAGAGGAAGGGAGAGAGATAGAAACATCAGTGAGAGAGGAACATTCATCAGCTGCCTCCTGCATGCCCCCTACTGGGGATCAAACCTGCAACCAAGGTACATGCTCTTGACTGGAATTGAACCTGGAACCTTTCAGTCCCTGGCCCAATGCTCTATTCACGAAGCCAAACCAGTCAGGGCTCTTGTGCAGAAGTTTTTAGTTTGATGTAGTCCCATTTGTTGATTTTCACTTTTGTGGAATTTGCTTCGGTGTTAAATCAAAAAAATCATCACCAAGGAGGATGTGTTCTATCTGAACTCTCTCTCTGTGTGTGTGTGTGTGTGTGTGTGTGTGTGTGTGTGTGTGTGTCAACTCTATTTGATTCATTGATCATTGTCAGTCTTCTACAACTAGAATGTAAGAATGCAAGCTCTGTGAGGGCAGGGCATATTCTCTGCCATGTGTGCCATGCTTGTAACAGTACCTGACACATAGCAGACGATCAGTAATTGTTGAATAAATGAAACTTCATAATGACTCAGTATTCTTTTCAAAAGCTGCTTTCTACCATAATCATGCTCCATTTACTTAGTAGCTGCTAAAAGTGGACTCTAAGGGGAAAATTGATTTGTGGTTGTGCACTTCAGCTGTTTATGATTTTAAATGCATAAAACAAATACCGACAAATACAAAGACCTTATTTAAGAAAGTGAAAAATAGTATATACATATCAAAACATCAAGTTGTACAATTGAAATATACATTTTTGTCAATTATACCTCTATAAAAGTGGGGATGTGAGATAAATCTTTATATTAGGGTATAGTAAAAAAAAATCAACAAAAATTCCCAATGTAATTTACATGCACTAAAGAAGCAAAATGTACAATAGAGTGAAAGAAAATGTTAAGGTAGAATAAAAGACAAGGGAGCTGGCATGGTCTGAGATCAAGAAATGCTTAACTGCATGTCTGCTTGAAAATGAATAATTAGGAAGACCTAGAATGTAAGCTAAAGGGTTAGGTACATTTGGATTAAAAATTCATTCCAGCATTTAGAATGGAAAGACAGGATACTCTAATGAATTAATATGTAAATGCAAATTATGGTATCAAAACAACTATATATTTTGAAACTTCATTATCAATGTGAAATGTTCTATATGGAAGTGATCACTAATTGTGATTTTGGACATCTGTTTAAGTTTATACATAATATTAGCTTGTGCTCTAAGTCTAGTATGATTAGTTGAACTGATGAGTATTTTTCTCTGGCATGCAATAATAATAAATGATCCTTTATTCTTGAATGAGTAATTAATTATTATTGCATAGATAAGTAATGAGTAGGAGAGTGTTGTGAGACGACACTGGTAGAAGACAAGGCTGAGAGTAAGTTGGAATTCATAAGGTCAGACAGAAGCCATGTGAGAATGTAACGGTGGGCTCTCCTTGAATTATGCTCATTGAGAAAACAGGGGACTCCTATATCATTCCCATTGTCTGCACACAGTGTTAGAACAAAGTGGGATAAAGTTAATGTCTTAAAGGGAGAGAAATCTATCATTTTCCCAACTGCAGAACTGCATCCATAACTCTAACAGGATATCTTACAACTGGAAACATATGGCCAACAAGTGATGGCATATTGCTGAAAGTAATCTGACTGAGCAGGCAACTTTCACCTTTCTGCTGAAAGTAACCATAACTCCAGAAGTTGATGTAATTTTGTGATTTAGGGACCAATCTCAATCATACTTGGACATCCAACTGCTTTTCCTAAAGCACTATGTTAATGGTGTAATACTTTTTGTTCAGTTTTTTTTTTCAAGTTGGACTCAGTTGGAATACAGCTTAATGCTACTTTTTATATTTTCTGCAATTAATATAGTCATATAGGTTTATGAAGGCAAAAATATTTTTGAGATTTTATTACTGTGAAATCTCAGATCGCTTTGAGAGGAAGGGGAAGGTTGTTGATGATGCATTTAGTCTGTAATACATTCTTTGACCAGCTGATGTGGTTAAGTGGTTGAGCATGGACCTATGAACCAGGAGGTCATGGTTTGATTCCCAGTCAGGGTACATGCTGGGATTGTGGGCTTGATCCCCAGTGGGGGTGTGCAGGAGGCAGGCAATTAATAATTCTCTCTCATCATTGATGTTTCTATCTCTCCCTTTTCTTTCCTCTCTGAAATCAATAAAAATATTTTTTAAAAAGATATAGACATCACCCAAGGATATTTTTTCCATTTATTTTTAGAGTGGAAGGGCTGATGGAGAGAGAGAGAGAGAGAGAGAGAGAGAGAGAGAGAGAGAGAGAGAGAGAGAGAGAGAGATTGATTGGTTGCCATCCACATGTGCCCCAACCAGGGACTCAGGGATAAAACCTGCAACCTAGGTACGTGCCTTTGACGTAGAATCAAACCCACAATCCTATGATGAGCAAAGTCACTCTTTGACCCCTGAGAAACACTGGTCAGGGTTAAAGATATAGAATTTTAATCTATATCTGGGAAGGTTAATAGTCATTTGTGAGTAGAAAAATAAAATAATTGACTATTTTTAATACATTTTTTCCTATAGTAAAAAAATCTGGTAGAAAATGTTTTATTTAACTTAATGAAAAAATATTTCATTTCTAAAGAGTTCTGTAAAATTTACTCAAAATCATTGATGTCTTTAAGATTTTTTAAAAGTTATCTTAAAGAAACCAGGCAAGTAAACTGCCCAAAATGTAGGACCTGGACAACTCATTGACATCTGCAGACTTACTGCCTTTTATTTTTATTGTTATTATTTTTTACTAAAATATCTGTACAGATACCCATTTAATAGCTATCTGTGAACGTATCAAGGAATACTTAAGGGTACATTTTCATCACTTTATCATAATTTTATGAGATCAGTGGGTGTTTTGCTTTAGACTTTCATTAACAGCTTGTACAATATGAAAAATATCTTTATATCTTTTTAAAAATTTCATGAGTTATAGCTTTTACGGCCAAGTGCCTAGATGGAGCATCCATGTCGAGAGGTAGAGATAATGTTCAGTGGACTGGAAGCCTGAGAGTGTTTGCCAAGTCAAATTCGAGTTGTACATCCAGACCGTTAAAAGGTGGCATTAAAGAGAAAAGGAGATGGAATGTGCTGGATTGGGAAAGCTCAGATCCAACTAGGAATGACAGTTGTTGGACATTTCAAACTAAAACAAGCTGAAAAATAGTAACAGCTTCTAAAAATTCCAACATTAGGCAGCACAAGAAACCTGAATTTGGAGTAATGAAAGGTCTGGTGTGGTAGCAGGCTGCAGAAGCCTGGGATAAATTTGAGGGGACATTTTGAACAAAGTAACAAAGCATGCAGGTTTTCACAATTTGCTTTTGTTTCAATATACAATTGATAGCTGGTGAACTAGTAGTAAAAAAAAAAAATAAAAATGTATAGCCCTGGCTGGGTGGCTCAGTAAGTGGGAGCATAGTCCCATACACCAAAAGGTTCTGGTTTGGGTACATCTCTAGGTTGCAGGTTTGGTCCCCCATCAGGTGCCTAGTGGTGGCAACTAATCGATTTTCTCTCTCACACCAATGTTTTTCTCTCCCTCTCCCCTCTCCCTATCCTTCTCCTCTCTAAAAATAAATAAAACATATTCTCTGTGAGGAATTAAAAAAATGTACAAATGTCTTAAAATATCTGCTCTCAAAGTATTAATATCTCTGGAATATGTGAATTTTCACTTCTAGTTTTAAATAGACAGGAAAGAATGACCAGAAGGAGCTGGCACCATGGAGGGACACAGCCCAGAAGGAACTCTCCTGAACCAGACAGGATGGTTCTTTGGATCCTCCTTTCCTTCCACCCTCCAGCTACACACCCTCCCTGGAGTTGGCTGCATTTCCTAGAACTGGAGGAAAATGAGCTGGACATACAGGAAGGCCTAAGGTGGCTCTGAGAGCAAGCAGGCACATCAATGGCAGGTGTTGTTACTCCTTGTATTAGTTTCTTATTGTTGCTCTAACAAATTATCATAAACTTGTGGCTTAAAATCACATATGTTTACTATCTCACAGTTCTGGCTGTCAGAGTCAGACATGGGTCTTACAGGGCTAAAATGAAAGTGACTGCAGAGCTGAGTTTGCCTGGAGGCTTTAGAGGAGAATATATTCCTTGGCTTCCCCTGCGCCTAGAAGCCATCTGCATTCCTGGTCTCATGGCTGCACCACTCTGACCTCTGATTTCATCCCCATGTGTCTTTTTTACAACTGACTGTCTTGACTCCCTCTTATTAGGACTCACGCGATTACGTTGGGCCCACGTGGACAATCAAGGATACTCTCCCCATTTCAAGATCCTTAACCCCATCACATCTGTCACGTCCCTCTGCCATGTAAGGTAATAGATTCACAGGTTCAAGAAATTAGAACTTTGTGACACTTTGAGGCAAGGGTGTTGGAGGGGTAGTGGTGGTGCATATTCTGCCTACCATATCCATTTTCAAAAATTTTTAAGTTTTCTTTTATTTGCCTATTGTTGAGTTACTGGTGACCCAGAGCACAAAATTTGTGCACATTAAAAGGGGATTAATTAGAAGAAATATTTTAATATTGCTATTTGTCCTTTCTCTATAATAGAAATGTCAGAGATAAAAGAAAATTAGCAAAATGTATATGAAAATCTTCCTCCTGTCAGAGTCTGGAATGCACCGTGGTACCCAGAGTCAAGTCCCTGCTCATCCACGGCACCTCAAAATCACGTGAGACTCAGACCCAGCCAGCCCCACCCCCACTGGGTGAGATCCAGACCTGGCAGGCCCCATCCTTGTCAAGCCCTGATAGGCTGGGAGTGCAGCCTCAGGCCCCCCATCAAGCCCTGCAAGGTGGGGGAGCAGAGCCTAAGGTCCCTCGTCAAGCCCCGCCAGGCAGGGGGCTCTGCCTCAGGTCCCCTGTCAAGCCCCACCAGGTGGAGGGCGCAGCCTCAAGTTCCTTGCCCCAGCAGAGCACCACGCAGCCTCAGGTCCCTGCTGATTGCTCGTTAAGGCTTGTTACTGGAACTCAGCCTCCACTGTGTTCACAGCCATCTTGTGTTATGGAAACCCTGCCTCCACTGGGGGCAGCACCACCTTTGTGATGGTGTGACAGCCAATTTGCATATTCCATCTTTATTAGATAGGATGTCATGTAATAAGAAAATAATATATGAACAGATTATTATTTTTTCTGATTTCTTGGTATTTGGAAATTTTTAATTCCCAAATATAGGGCGCCATTACTTGTTTAGCATATTTTAAATACAGGAACTAAAGGATAACTAAGCCATTGATATTATTGATTGAACTTTCTTACGTCAACCTGTGACAAATTTTAAGTAGAGAATATGTACAAAGACTTATGTTACAATAATGTGTTCATAGTAATCAAGGCATTACTATTAAATATATAAC
This sequence comes from Myotis pilosus, assembly GCA_036010255.1. Lineage (NCBI taxonomy): Eukaryota > Metazoa > Chordata > Mammalia > Chiroptera > Vespertilionidae > Myotis > Myotis pilosus. Next base: position 1,006,981 of record JASKON010000048.1, read on the forward strand.
ATACTGATTATTGAAAATAATTACAGAACACCTTAATAGATTAATTTACATGGTAACCATTAAGAACAGGACTAAAAATTGTCTATAGAATCTCATCTACTATAGAACTTGGCTTATGCTAAAATATATCATCATTTCATATGTCTTTATTAAGTGATAAATAAATATTGTCATCAGGCCAATTTCTAGCAAGGGTTGTAAGCCCCAAACTCCTTTGATTTGAAATCTATATGAGAGGCTTGAAGTTTATGCTACTTGTTTTTTACTTCCTTTTCTAGAACTTTTTTTTGTCCAAACTTTACAGTCTTGTTTTAAGATATCCAAGGTTAAGACTTACCTTTATGCTTTCAGTGAGCATAGACAAATGCACTTAAATCCAGAAAGCCAAAGGCAATATTAGGAGTTCTCATATTTCTTTCCACTAGTATTTTAAGAGAAGATTTACCCCATTCTCAAGCACATTGAAATGTGTCAGGATGCAGGGAATGGTCTGTGGGGCAGGCAGAGGTCCAAGTGTGTCCAGCGGAGGTCTTTTCACTCAGGAGTGAATCTGGTATCCTACCAGAAAGCAGGAAGGATAAGGAAAGCACGGCCAATATTGCATGTGAGAAACTAAAGCTACCTCATCCGTAACTCAGTTTTCCAACAAAAGGCAGGAAGAAGAGGAATGTAGCTCTCAGTCACCCACTTGAAACAACAGTTAAGTTCAAAAAAGGACTGACAGAAAGGTAATTTTACTTAAAAGTGCATTTGTCTGCAAGCAGCCATGATGTCCTTCTAAAGCTGAAGGGATAAACAAACTGTGGGACATCCACATAATAGAAAATTATTCAGTGGTAAAAATAACTGAATTATCATGTTGTGAAAAGACACAGACGCTCAAATGCATATGGTCATAGGAAAAGAAGCCAACCTGAATAGACTACATGCTATATGATTCCAACTATCTGACATTCTAAAAAAAGGCAAAGCTATAGGGGCAGTTAAAAGATCAGAGATTGACAGAGATTTGGAAAAGGAAGGGAGAAAGAGGAAATGGATGGGTGGATTTTTAGAGCAGTGAAACTTTCTGTCTGATACTGTAATGGTGGATAAATGATATCATGCCTTTGTCATAACCCATGGAGGGTACAACACAGTGAATCCTAATCTAAACTGTGGACTTAGCTAATAATAATGGATCAATGCTGGTTAATCAATGGTAACAAAAGTACCACGATAATACACATTGTTAATAGTAGGGGAAACTGTGAGGGAGGAGAGAAAAGGGTTATAAGGGAATTTTCTGGAAAAGAAAAAGTGCATTGATGTAGCTTCTTGCTAGTTGGAAATAACGTTGTAATCACAGAATTAACCACTGGACTGACACAGAGATTATGGACTCTGACAAGGGAGTTAAGTCTGTAGGGTGAGTTTCAGTGGAATATAATCTTGTTGCAAAGAATCATAATAGAGCCTGATTTCTTGTCTTTATGGAATATTACTCTTCTTCAGTTTTTTGTTACTGAACTTTGGGTTCTGTCTTTAATGATTATCTGAAGGGAAATCGTTTTAATGTGCCACAATGACCTCTTAAAGCACAGAGCATATTCCATGAAACTGAGGCACATCCCCTTGACTCTGTACACTCTACCCCTGAGGCTATTTTATTAAAATATTTGAAAGACCTTGAATTTGCAGCTGTAGTCCAACTCTGACCATATTTACCCCCTCGCTGTGCCACTTTCTTATGGTAACTATTCTCAGATTATTAAAATTGTTTTATCTTGAGGACACTACTGGTTTTCATTAATTCATTTGTGAGTCTTCTGCAAGGAGATGAAGTTTTCATGGTTGACCAAGAATATCTACTCCACTGTTACATAATATTTCTAAATGAGCTGAGAGTAGGAGAAGATTGTCATAAATATGACAAAATATTTATTTGTGTGAACCTGTGCCACTGGGTTCAATATCCTTTTAAAAGTTTTAGCCCTGGCTGGTGTTGCTCAATGGTTAGAGTGTCAGCCCACCAAAGGGTCGTGGTTCGATTCCAGGTCAAGGGCGCCTAATTGGGTTTCAGGTTCAATCCCCAGCCATTCTGGGTGTGTGTGGGAGGCAACAATCAATATGTCTCAATTCATTTGATGTTTCTCTCTCTCTCACTCTCTCCCCCACTTCCTCCTTTCCACTCTTCAAAAATCAATGAAAACAATATCCTTAGGTGAATATTGAGGATTAACAACAACAACAAAAAAGTTAAAAGTTTTATATAAAAGTTAAATTTGTACTGAGGGAATATATACAACATAAGAAAATCAGACCCTGACTTTTTTGTTCAGTCGATTTAGATCTGTAAATATGACAGAAATTGTTCTTAGGAATTATTTTTTGTTGTGTTATATTTATAAAAAATCAATTGGATGTTTATACAGGGTGGGGCAAAGGTAGGTTTACAGTTGTTCATAGAAAAATAATATAATAAATAAATAATAATATAGAAATAAATTGTGTTTTCCATATTCATAACTGTAAACGTACTTATTCCCATTCTGTATGAAATAAAGATTCATAGCATATTTTCTTTAATCTGTATATAAGTATTTATGACTAGCTTTTAAAATTATAAAATTATAAATACTACACAAAATTAACAGTACAGAGAAGCATATGGTAAAAATAAATATTTCTCTCATAAATACCCTATTGCCTATTCATATTTCACAGAATATTTTCTATGTAATGACTTCTAGTTGTCTTTTCAAAATTACCTATGCATATATAGGCATATATATATTTGAACATGTAATGTATATTTTAAAACATGTGATGAATCACACACACACACTGTATAAACATATTTTGACATCATCTATGTAATGCTCCATCAATCATGTGCATATAGGTATTGATGTATGATGTGTGTGTCTAATGAGTGTGGTTTTGTGCTTCAGGAATATGCATCTGAGAGAAAAATTCATACTTTCCTTTAATTATTGAAATGCACCTCTAATGACAATCACCTGATATAGCAAACAGCTTTGTCTAGAATCCTGTAGCTCATATCTTGAGGATAGAGTATAAGTTACAGCAGATCATTAAGGTTCAACAATAGATTTCCTAAACCCATGTTAGTCTTGCAAACTTGGCTTCATAAATTTACTGTAGTCTTGGAGTGCTCTGACACGACACTTCCAATACTTCAAAAGTTTACATCTGGCTGTTGGCCAAATAATACAATCTTGGTTTGACTGTCAGTGGAAAATATTCAATTAGACGAATGCACAGTGGAATGAACTCTTCCTACAGATTTAAACTCAACAAAACATTACCATGTAATTTCAGTAGGACTGAATTTCTCATAAAGCAATGCCACTCTGAATGTTAAATGAAATTAAATATTCTTTATTTTTCTGGCAGTAGCCTTATGGGTAGATTATAAACCTCCCCCATTCCAGAGATGTCTTATTTTTATGCCAGAAATCCAGAATTAGAAGGCAGCAAATTGTGGTCTTTAAAATCCTCTGGAGAGGTCTCAGTAAGTGGAACTATTTGTATTTTTTGGCTACATCATAGGCAGCTCAATATTGCCTGGTAATGCACTCCGTTTTTCCAAATATGAAACCATTTGCGTATCTGTATGGTTTGCAATGGGAAAGCAGATTTAAGGACTAGTTCATGAGTAGATTTTGAAAAGAGCTATTAATCCTAGTCAAAGTTTATTTGCCATATAGGCAAATGTATTAACCATTTACTCTAAAGCCAGTGGCTTTAAATGACCAACAGGACATTTTTGTAAATGCCTGGTGTTACTCTATGCAATAAATTAAACACACACACACACACACACACACACCCCTGAAGTGATTAATAATGAGAACTCAATTTTTCATAGTACAAATAAAAGTCGTTTGTTAAAAAGGAAAATTCTTAGCCTATTGAAGTCATGGTAAATTAAGGGCATGCATTTAGTGGCCGGTATACAGTTTAATTTAAGGTTGAGTTTCAAGCGTAGAACTTCAGATGGTAGGATAACAACAGGGAAGGGGCACATACGTGAACTGTGAGAAGCTGGTTGTTGGCTGGGAGAGTATTTTTCTCTCTCTGTTTCGCATGTGCGATTCTTTTCTTACTTGTTTGTATCTTTTGGCTTTTCCAAGCCGCAATTTCATTTTATTGTTGAAACTGCCTGCAGAAATGCTATGTGCTAATTCTGGATATCAGAAAAAAACTGCAAGGAATTGAATTCTTATTCTATTAATAGGTACAAAAACACTATATTAATTTATACAGTTTTAAACTAGCGTGAGATAAATAGGTGAGAGCTATATCAGCTTAAACTTTTGATGTGAAGAGCCCATCCTCTGAATTCTGGCTTGCAGAGGTTACTTTACATGTTGTAAGACACCCCAGCAGTTAAATAACAAGCTTAGCTACCAGTGAAAAATTGGATGTCAACAAATTATTCTCAAAGCTTCTCTTACCATCGCACGTCTCTCCTTTCTCCTTCACAAAGGACTATCCAATATTCATTTTTCCTGACCTTTTGCACATTGACTTGTTCCACATACATTCCTCCATCTTTCTGAGATTATAAAGTTGCTTTAAATATTGACCAGTTAATTTTACATAATCCACGTTGGAATGGCAGTGAATATGAACAGACTGCAGGAGCTCATCTCCAGAGGCCCATTCACTTCTGTGTTGAAATATATAATCACATAATTAAAAGATGTTAAACAATAAAAATGTAAAAAGTGGAAGTCTTCACATTGTTCTATTTCTGAGTGTTAGCATCTATTAACAATTTAATGTCTACCCTTCAATAATTTTTTCTATATTCAAAAATGGAAATGAAATCACACTATATATATTCTCTGTATCTCTTTTCAATTAATCTATCTTAAATCATTTTAATACATATAAATCTTCTAAGTACTTTTTAACTAGTATGTAGCATTTTGGTGTATAAAGGCATTATGATTTAATGAACCAAATTTCTATTAATAGATATTGAGTCTATTCTTTACTTTGTCAACTAACAACAGTAGTGAAACGAACAAAACTGCTACAGATGACTATATATCTCGTCACACATTTCTCTGAATACTAACTTATTTAAAACACCTGTGGGGGGGGAATGGACACACATGTAATACCCTTTGTAATAAAAAATAAAAAAAAATAAATAAAAAAAGAAAGAAAGAAAAAAAAAAACACACCTGTAATTTGAATTATGGAATCAAGGAAATATATAATGCTAATTTTGTTACTTGTGATGGATTTTCCCTCCAGAAAGCGTCTCCCTGTTTCCACTTCTATGTGCAAAATATTTCTCAGTGGTCTTTGGAAGAAGATCTTTTGAGAACTCTTGGATATTTGAGACCAATTAGTAAAAGCAGTTTACACAGGTGAACACAAAAGACTGTGCCCTTTCAACCTCTTGAGTCTATTTGGTACATACGCAGAGAGGGTTACCATGAAAGCAGTGTCCTCCAGACAAGAAACTTCAAGGGAGCAGTGTTCTGAGAGGTGAACTGACCTTTGGTTTTACACGTTGCTAACTGTTAAGAAGTCCATGGGGTTTGTCAGTATGGCAGGTGTTTACTAGGTTCTTTGACTATTGCATGGATTTTACAGATTCAGGTGTAACATATGTGCAGTGAAGGATAGCATCATTTGGGAGAATTTGTTCCCAGAGTATATTATGTTTACACCAAGAACTGAAATCCAGAGTATGTTTCAATGGTATGACTGGACTCTGTTACTTAGGAATATAATAATACTGAATATTATAATTTCATTTAAAAAGAAAAGGAGAGAAACTTTTATGATGAGAAAGTGATATCCTTTCCTTCAGGAAAACTAACTAAAATCTTGTTGCGGAGGGTCATTCTACTCTATTTTTTTATAGATAATGAAGGCTGGAAGTTTGTTTTATTAGCAGTTTTAAACTTTATGTGCCATTTTGTACAATGTTTCCTCTATGGCATATGTAATTTTATAAATATTAAAAAATGTGCTCAACATCAGACATTCTTTGTTAGTTAAAGTTAAGGATGAAATTTTAGTGTTGTACTGTGATTCCTAGGAACTCACAAATGCCTGAACCACGAATCATACAAAATACTTCTCCCTCAACCCCACGAAGTTCCTACAGGAGCTGTTTAATGAATTTATTTACTTATTTGGAATCGACTCTTCAATAGCTGTGTAATTTCCTAATCCTCTAATGCAAGCCACTATGGAAAAGTCTGAGTCAGAACTTTGGCATAGGCCTGGAGGTCTAAGTGGCATCTCCTATTTTGCCCTATTCCTACTGCTATTGAAATCCCAGAGTGCACAACAGGCCAGAGAGAGACTGAGTCAGGGACTTAGGTACGTTTCCCCCCACAGCCACCACAGTGAGCACAAAGCCTGAGAGGAAAGGTGAAACAGGGACCTTGGTCTTTAAGGCACAGTGCTAACATGAGAGCCGCTAGATGTCCAGGTTCTCATCAATCATACTGAGGAAAGTAATGCTTAAATAGTGTATGCTCTGCAATCTAAACCACGCATGTATGCAATCTTCTGAGCACCTCACATATAGCCACTCATTACTCCTCATAACAACTCTACTAGGTAAGTGCCCAGAAGAAAACTGAGGTCCCATAACAACATCAGCCCCCAAATCATAGTCTGAATTGGGGTCTGAATCTAGATAGTCTGGTTTCAGAGCCAGTGCTCTTCATCATTTTGCTCTACTTTTTCTTCAGTGGAGAATATGAGGGTAGAACAGATGAAAAATAATTTGGTATTGCTGGACACAAGGTGTGTCTAATTGGACATGAGAAAGTAATTTCAATGGTATTTAAAATTGTTTGATTTCTTATCACACACTTGGTACCTTCATTTAATTCTCACAATAATTATTTGTTGCAGACACTTATTGATCCTGCTTTGAAGATGAAAAATCTAAGCAGAGGGAGAGTAAAGTAACATGTTTGCGGCTGAAAAGTTGGTAAGTTCTAAAACCTGGAATCATAACTATGTTTCAGTTTGCTATGTCAGGCTTTTCTGCTAGGCTATGAGAGGATGAATGTATTCTTTCCGACTATTCCCTGACATTCTGAACTTGCTTAGCTCATTAAGGTTTGTCAAAAACGTTATCCAGAATTCTGTACTTTTTTCGTGGTGGAGAAGAGCCAATAGTTATCTATCTGTCTGTTTGTCTATCTATCTACTTATTTATATTTGAGGCTGGTAGTCTTTAAAGGGAGTCCTAGTTCCACCGGGGGCTTTTGATTGATAAAAGCGCGCGCGTGCGCGCGCGCGCACACACACACACACACACACACACACACACACACACACACAGCAGTTGGGAATACTAAAATGGGTATTTCCATTGTTCTCAGGTGCCTGAAATATAGCTTAATGTGATATTAATTAAAACAAATTCAAAGACATAGTGTAGATTAGTCAGAAATTTTAACTCTTATTTGATTAAATATTTAAACTTTTTGAAAAAAAGCAAGAGCTTTCTGTCCAGCTTGCTCCACCCAGATTTGAGAGCTCAGAAATGAATCCAATTACGACATGTAAAAGGAGGCCATTAACAACATGAATCACACCTCATTATTACATTTCCAGAGAGAAATTATAACACAGAATGAAATTTCCTTCCTGATTGGAGAAATATAATTTCAAAGATCTTAAACCTGAATTTATCCATACTGATAACCCTTTTTGGCAATAGAGAAGTCTTAATTATATGCTAACATTAGTAACTTAGTGAAAGAAAGTGAGCTTTCTTTCTCTCGTAAGGGGAAATATTCTAATTCCAAACTTTCCCTGTTTTTCACTGTCCCCCAAATCCCCATGGGTAAACAAGAAATCAAAACAGTTCTGCAACTGCTTCGCACTTCAGCACTGAATTTATTGTGAGATCTGATATCAGAGCTTTTATCTTCACTTGTGAGTAGTGTCTGTCACCTTTGTAGCATTCAACGCCTTGAGTGACATTAATTGCCCAGATTCCACACATGACTTGTTCTTGCCTACTTCTGCTACCTTCTAAGAAGGGTTTTTTTTTTTGTTTGTTTGTTTTTTTTCTGGTATCGTCACTGAGTTAACTAAAGGGACATTCTCAACAGATTAAGGTGCTGTTATTGACATTTCTAAATTTACAATATGTTCAGCAATTCAAAGGATAAAAAAAAATAGATTATTGCTGCTCCACATTCCCTTCAGGGTTTTAATTTTCCAAGCCATAATATATTTTATTAGTTATTTTTGAGGCATTAAAAAACACACAACACTTCCTACTTCCTTTACTTCTAAAGCAAAACTTCTGTTTCTCAAAACTTCCATTTTTTAGTGACTTATCCTAATCCTCCCAAAAGTTTAAGTTTAAAAATATCCAATCTACCTTTAAATTTGCAAATATTTCTTTTCTGTTTTTGACAAGAAAAATACCATATTGCTGGTAGGTTTTAAATTATTTTCCTTTTGCTTTGTTTAAATATTTATTCCCTGTACACACTCTTCTATATTCTGCTTTGTCCATTTCTTCAAGAGCCAAGGAGTAGCAGGTCACTCCAAAGCATCTGTTGTGTTTAACAAACAAAACACCTGCCCATTATCCTCTTCCTGATGGCGGCGTTTTTGTACAGGAAATGCACTTTTATAATAGGCTTTGACAAATTTTTTCATCTGGTTTCTTTTTAGTGGATTTGGTCTTTCCTATATCTTCTTCCCACCTTTCCTTATCCTTCACACAGGGCAGAACTGTTTCTCTATGTACAATCGCTCAACCCCTTTGAAACTATGAAGTGAGTGATTTCAGTAGAATTCTCCTCTTATCTTCCTAGTTTTTGTTTATCAAGTATATTATCATCTAACTAAGTGGACTCATTATGAAAAATAAGTTCCCCAAGTGTTCCAATTATTAACGATTTCCTATGCTTTCAGAAAGAGTCTCAAATGTTTCTTCACCTTGTTTCCCTCTCAGGAAGTCAATTCAACCTCTTGTATGAAATGGTTTCCCTGTTCTATGCCAGACCAACTGCTATCTAAGTTGCTTATCTAGAACTGGATTGATCTAAATGGTGCACTTAATGAAACTATTTAGATTGTATTTAGGAGTGCCTATTGGAAGTCTTAATGTACACTGTCTTATATCTTGACCTAAGATGCTAGGAGGGTTTGATCTCCTTTGATTGCTTTCTTCCTTAGAGTCGAGATCAATTTAGCCATATTACCCTCTATATCAGTGGTTCTTAACCTTTTTTTGGCCACGCCCCACCTAAGCATCTCTAAAATCCTGATGTCTCCCTCTTCTCCCTCCCCCGCACCCCGCCGTGACATATAATTCTTATTATTCCAAAAGTGAACTCCTATTCACATGGAGGAAGCCTAAAAGGCCATTAAGGCCTAAACAAGTTTTCAAAGGACATGGCATCCTTGAGAAAGAAAAATAAAGGAATAAAGGACAGTTGAAGTACTGAGGAAGAAATCACTAAGAAATTGTTAAAAAATAATATAAAGTGATATGAAAAACTAGCAAATACAGTTCTCAAAATATAATAGAGAACTGAAATGCATAAATATGACACGATATATATTTATATACTGTATATGAGGCATGTAGAACCATAAGAAATGCAAAAACGTCACTGTTAATAACTCATTCTCAAATTTCCCCCTTAAAAATCAAATTGCCCCCCTATGGGCATTTGCCCCACGTTGAGAACCACTGCTCTATATCCTCAAACATTTTACTGAGTACTATTCTGCCTCCTTGACATAATTGAAACCCTGAGGACTGATTTCCCCTATAGTATGTTTAAATGGGTATTGTTTTTTTTTTTTACCATATTTCATGAACCTGAAGGTGGAGAAGAGAGGTTGGTAATTCTCTATTGCTGCTTCAGGCCATTCTTCCTCTAATTCCCTAGTATTAGTTTGTTGCCATAACAAAGTACCACAGTCAGAGTGACTTAAACAGAACTGTATCTTCTCATAATTCTGGAGGCAAGAAGTTCCAGATCAGGGTGTTGGCAGAGTTGTTTCTTCTGAGGCCTCTATTCTTCATGTATAGATGGCTGTCTTCTCAGTAGATCTTCACATCATCTTCCCTCTGTGGGCGTCTGTGACCTAATAGCTTCTTCTCATAGGGGCTTCGGTCAATTGGATTAGGCCCATCCTAATGACCTATTTTTAACCTTAATCTCCAAAGACAGCCATATTCTGAAATACTGGGGGTTGGGATTTTAATATATAAATTTTGGCTTGGTGGGCATTTCAGCCCACAGCATCTTCCTACTCATTCTCACACATTTGAAATCTAAGCTTCTGCCAACATGTTTCTCTCTTGGTTCTTGATATCTGACCTGATTATTCTCCTTTATTTAGCAAAAAAGTAAGCAACTTTTACAAATCTTGCCCTCATTTTGAATAATTTCAGAGTCATATCAATGCCCCATCTTCCAATACTCTGTTTTATACAGTTTTTTTAAAAAAATCCTTTAGCTCCTTTCTTCTTGTCACCCATAAATGTTCTATCCAAAATCTCTGAATTAAATCTCACTCTTCTCTCTTCCACTTTGCTTATTCTACAATTTGCAATTCAATGCTTCCTCAGCATCATTAGAAAACATTTATATCTTTATTTCCCCCAATATTTTAGGTTTCTTTCTCCTTTATTTTTCCGCTTATCAACATTATATTTCATGCATAATAATTTCAGTTGTACTTTTATAAATATACTAAATTCTCTCTCTCTCTTTCTCTCTTTTACTATAGTTGTATGGTACCTCCTTAACCATGGATGAACCCAGTTATATCTTGTCTGTATCCCAGCACTGAAAGAGCAAATCCAGTGAGTACAAGTTTCATTATAAATGCATGACACTTACCTCTGCATTGCTTGTCAGCCTTACTATATTTCTCTGGCCAATTCATTCATTCATTCATTCATTCATTCATTCAACTATATAAAACTTTTAAAAATTCTTCACAGACTTCAACTCTCTTTATTTCCTTCTCCATCTCTCACCTTATCTTCCACATCACCAAGAAAATAGAAGCACTCATCTCTTTCAGGTCAAACATACCAATCTATGTGGAACACACTGTATCCAACTGTGTATGAGATCTCTCTTCTTGTAGATTTCAATGGAGTCTCAAAATTATGGTCTTTCCCCACCTTTCTCCAAATGAAACTCCCTCCTTCCAATGTTACCTATTTCAGTGAATGGTAGTTCTAGCCATATACTATTATAAACCAGAAAATATTGATATTCCTCTTCTCCTCCCCTCTTTTTTATTCCACTCATGAGCTTTATTGCTTTTATCTTCTAAATATCTTTACTGATTTTGCTCCATATTCTTCACTTCACTATCCTGTTCCTAATTACCAATAAATATGGCTTCTGTAAACACTCTCCTATTAATCTCCTTAACAACCTCCATTTCTTCACAATGCAATCAGAATAACCTTTTGAAAACACAAATATATTAATGGTACTACCTTTCCTCCTCTATTTAAAATTCTTTGAAGTTGCCAGTTTTTCTTGGGTTAATGGTGATAAATATCGACATATATGCCTAATGCAAATTGTCCCTCAGGAATTCGACAGAGGGAATGATCCCTCCCTATAATGTGTGCTGACCACTGTGGGGAGGCGCAGAACAAAGGAAGGCCCTGGCTGGAACCGGCAGCTGGGGAAGGGAGGCCCTAATCATCGGCCAGGCCTAGGGACCCTACCCATGCATGAATTTCATGCACTAGGCCTCTAGTAGTGAATATAAGACTCAGCATGGCCTCTCCAGCAATTCTTTCTTACATAATATATCCTTTGCATTTCAGTTCTAATTTTCTACCTTCCTTTAGTTCATTGTACATGCTGGGTCCCTCTTATCACATTTACATCCAATTTCCCTTCTATTCATCTGTCAGTTTCTACTGTTTATGTCTTTTGTATCCCAATAAGTATGAAACACTAAGGATATTCTCAATAAATACTTGAAAATTGATAACTAAATAAATGCATGAATGAAGAATTGAATTTTGGGAGTGGAATAATATATATGTCAAATTAGTAGGATAATTTCAGGTATAGAAATGATGAGTTCATGTTAATGAAGGAATCTTACAATAGCGAATTTGAATTGCAATGCAGATTTCTCAATGTCAACTTTAATATTCTCTACACCAACATGAAATTAACCAGTATATCATCTCTTTTCTATCTTTTTTGATTTACTTTGCATCAATTTACTTCTCTCTATCTTTAGAATAATGGTTTCAATTCAAGACACTATTCTTTTTCATCTTATTTTCTGAAAGAATCCTCCTCTTGTCTTCCTGTTTCTAGTCTTATTTTTCTAGTATATTTTTCCATTTTTTTTTCAAATTTTCAGAGTGATCTTATTAAAATACAAAACATCAAAAAAGCGTTTTGTTGTGAATGCCACACGTAGGGCAGCTTGATTGCTCTACATGCTCAATCGACATCAAGAGATTTCAAAAGCATAATTTTTTGGTATCTGGGCAGCTGGTGATCATTGGTCCTGGTGCCTTGAAAAAATTAATAAATAAAATAAACAAAACATATCAAGCTACTTCACAGCTTATGTACCCTCAGTGTCTTCCTATTGTCTTTAGGATAAAATCTAAAAGCCCTAGGGATGGCCCCTCCTCTCCATCTTTCCTGGGATCTCTTCCTTGATTAATTATCTGATATTGAAATTGCCTGTTTTCTCATCTGTTTTCCTCTCTGGCTTGTTGACTCTTTTTGCTTATTCACCACAGCCAGCACAGAAACATGACACATCATAGATGCTCCATAAACCTTTACAAAATAAATTGACCATGAATTAATACATTTAAGATGTTTCAAAGTAGTAAAAAGCATTATTATGGAACATTGAGGTTATCTAGTTTTTCTTCAATATTGTAATAAATAGTGCTCTGCTCATTGATAGCCTTTATTAGTGCCATTAATTAACACCAATAAACCAGTGAATTAACATTGATCTTAAATTTATGTTTTTGGTTGCCCCAAACCTACTCTTTGTCGAATGACGAGCAATAAGGCATATTCTCTGTGACCTTAAATCAAGCTAAAGTTAATTTTCCTTTAGTTTAAAAGCCTGATGGTCTAATAACATGTTTTCACATGGTAGTGGAATGCCTTAGGAGTTACTCAGTAGTTGTGTATTGAATAAAATTTAAAAATGAATAAATGAACTAAGTGGGCTCTCTTAGATTTATATATAAATTTTAAAATTTGAAAAGATGAGTCAAATTCAAAAGTTTTTGCTTATTTTAGATGTTTATATGATTCTTTTTATTTTCTATGCTTATCATTTGCTATCCACAAGGTAGAATATGCAACCAACATTTCCTAATTCACAATTTTCCTTTATCTTTTTGGAGATATTTGAACTTGAAGAAGAGATGGTCCTTAGTTGTTAAATCATTTAAAAATATTGACAAGAATTGTATAATTCTGTTAAAACATGAAAGTAGAATTAGTGGTCACATATGTGAGGAAGGGGCTGCTAGATTTAAAAAATAGTAAGTGTTTTTTTCTGCTTAATAAAGTTATTTTTTTCTTGGAAAAAAAACACATAATAATATATAAATTAAAGTCAATGTCCTGCTAGCAATTCCAACTCAAAATAAAATGAAAGAAATTTATTTCCCAGAATCTATGCTGAGAAATTATTTCAGAAAAGAAAAATTTGAAGTGTATGAGTACTTTGTCTTCTCTGACATAACACTTACCTTGGTCTTCACAAGTCTGCTCCAGTGGCCAAACTGCCCTTTCAAAATCTAATGTTGAGAGTTCAAATCCTAATCTCCAACTCTCTATTTTGGATTGCCATTACCATTTTATTTGAAATCTTGACATTTTGATATTTGTTATACAAATGTCCAATACGTTAAAGTTATCTTTTATACAGTTAAATATTATTATGGTATAAATCTACCAAGAAATTTCAAAATTAATACAACTTTGAGAAGGCTAAATTTATATTTATGGGCGAATTGAAAATTAATTATGTGACGGATTATGCAAATAAAACATATTATTTTGCATTTTGAAGTATCACAATGTAAAAGAACAAGTCCCAAGAGGAAAACAACCACCTGTTATCCATTTATTTTAAATTTTCATTAAAGTGTTATAAGAGAAAATAGCAATAATTTATTATTTTTATAGATAAAGATATTAAAACTACAGAAATAAGCTCAGGCTGAGTCTAGTTAAGATGGGCTATTTTAATAGGTGGCCATGAGAGTATTGGGTGGTTGGCAATGTGAAAGGATACCAATAGATTGAACAAAAGACTGATAAACAGATAACAATATATGAAAAGAATAATATTCAACAATAAAAAATAACATATGAGAAACATTTACTACAATCAAATATCACTTGAAAAAAATACAAAATCACTAATGGAATATGAAACAGTAAAATTACTGCTTTATTTTCAGCTACATAATTATTTTTTGGTACAGCGAAAATGACTTATTCAGTGGTTCTTGAATAAAGAAATACAGATTTCTCAAACCAGAACAATGAGGGATGAGGGGATGAGGTAGGGAATGCTGGAGGATATAAGAGGGGGGATTTGCGCCATATGCTCTAATTTGGATTTGGACAGCTTTTTGGATGTCTTTGGTAATAAACAGGATTTCTGCTTTTTGTCTTCATGATGTGGGGTTTACATTTTTTTGGGGGAAAAAACTCTACTAGTTTAAGGAAACAAATGAAAGACCTTCTGGTTTGAATATTTATTTTAATGAGAAGAAAACCCATTTGGATGAGAAAGGTGAAGAAAAAGCAAGTTTATGTTCCCCTGATGTGCTCTATGATCACGTCTGTCTTACCCAGCTCTAATTTTCTTTGATTTTAACTCATCTGTATGACCAGACATCTGTGAGTATTTATGCCTTTTTTGGTTATGTGCTGTCCCATTCTGGCTATCCATCAAATCCAGAACAGACTTCCCAGCAATGTTTTGTACAAAATGTAGAGTAGAATGATAACTGATTAGCATTACGTGATAAATGGACATTCTTCAGCTGAAACTACAAAGTGCAAAACAGCTGAGACAACATATGAGCAGGAAATATAGTGCACAGTCTGTCTCTTGGTTCCTGTTCGCACAGCTAATTTTTTTTACTGCTAAAATTCAAAACTATATACAGCTCAGCCACTGTATATTCTAGCCAACAGATCTAAAAAATGGGATAATGCCCTTTTGTCTGCACAGATATGGGGGAAGAAATGTTGGTGACATATTACTAGCATGGTATGTTTCTTGTTGGCAAATAGAAAAAGGTAGGAGTCAAGGTTCTGATTTCAAATCTTCTGCTAGAATTACTGAAGGACATGGCTCCCCTTTTAAGTAAATGCTCTAGGACCAAGTCTTATGGTATTTTATTCTCTCAACTCGGATTAATTTCTTGATGAATCACTGAAATAGAAAGGTAAGATTTACAAACCAAAAGCCTACAGAGTAAATGAGAAAGTGAGACTGGGTGGGGGCCGAGGTGTGAACTCCTGCTCTATTTAAGGGTCTCAGCTACTCACCACCACCTAATTGTTTCTCTGTACTAATGAGTGGACTAGTGTTTCCAAATCTTCCATTTTTTTCCCCCAAGAAGTTACAATTCATAATTTTGAAATTCTGTTTCCTAATTTGAAAGTTTATATATTTTTTCCTTTTAAACACAGTGGGCACTAAATGTCAACTCTTGAAGAGGGTTAATTTATAGGCTGCTGGCTTTTAACCTCCATCTTAAATATTTTAAAGAATCTCACAGTTATATGGTACTAACAAGAGCTGACAATTCAATATGTAGTTAAACATATACCAAGCAACTATCAAAGTTTAAGCATAAGTTTTACATTACATTGTATTTATTACCACCTGTCTTGGTTGATTTATTAAGTCATCAGTGTATAATAAACTATTAAATCAAATAGTAGCCTATTACAATACTTTTTCATCAATTAGTACTTTATCAATTTAGCTGGAAGAATCCCAATAAATTTTCTTATCCAATTCACTCACTGCATATATGAAAACAATTAGAGTCAGCTATCAGCAAACTACAATAAGCAATGCCTTGGGCCTGACTGCTTCTCCCACATTTTCTTTCAGTGACCTTTTTTTATGACATCTAGCTTCTTAATTGTAGTAATGGGAACAAGGGCTACATCATGACTGACTTAGGACTTAGCACCAATTGTTCCATTAAGTTTTTCTGTTTATAATAATAAAACAAGGATTAAATTAGGGTTTTCTATAGCACCAACTGTGAAGAGGAGTTTTCTTGTTTATCCTTTTCAAATACAAACAAAAGTTTATTTATGAAGTAACAGAGGTAGAAGAAGGGGAAGGCACAGACATGCTTGAGAAAGAGATGAGAGAGAGAGAGAGAGAGAGAGAGAGAGAGAGAGAGAGAGAGAGAGAGAGAGACCTTCATTTTAAGAGCTTTTATCTGGTTTCCAAAGGCAGGGATTTTAGGGGAGGTCTTGGAGGAAGATCTCAAGGGAATATTCATCAGCTTTCCCGGTGTGTGTCCTTTTAGGTTCGTGGTCTCTACTGGTAGGTGAGTAGCAGTGTGGGGGTCATTAGTTATTGTAGCAGGTCCTGATGTCAGCCATGGTGTCACCCCTCCTGGTTTTGCTGCTTTCCTGAACATGGAGCTCAAACACAACTGAGGCCTAGGTGTTTTCTCTAGGGCTTCATGCTTAAGAAAGCGGTCCTGCAAGGGCCCATATGGAAGTCCAATAAAGCTATTCTCTGGCCTCCTTCCTCCCTGCCACATGACTAGCAACATGCCAGGAAAGGAAAGGCCAGGGGAGTGTCAGAACCTCAGAACCCGCTATATGAAAGGTCTGGGGTCTAAGCCCCTGACCATCAACATGCTAGGGGAGGGAAGATCACCCAGGGGACCAGGTTCCACGCTACAATACTTGTGTTTAGTTTGCCTGTTGCTAGGTACCCAGGCTTTCTGCCCTGGGGACCTCCAGTACTTGGCCTAGCCTTAAGCAAATAGCCTAAGGCAGTGTCAGGGAGCATATATATACCCTCATTAAAAAACTCACCATTAAAGACAACACAATGAAAGAGAATTACAGGCCAATATCCCTCATGAACATAGATGCCAAAATCCTCAACAAAATCTTAGCAAATCGGATCCAGCAGTACATCAGAAAGATCATACACCATGACCAAGTAGGATTTATCCCAGGGATGCAAGGATGGTACAATATCCGCAAATCAATAAACGTGATACATCACATAAACAAATTGAAAGAAAAAAACCACATGGTCATATCAATTGATGCAGAAAAAGCATTCGACAAAATTCAACACCCATTTTTGATAAAAACTCTCAGCAAGGTGGGAATAGAAGGATCATACCTCAACATAATAAGAGCCATATATGAAAAACCCACAGCCAACATCATACTCAATGGACAAAAACTAACACCATTTCCTCTAAGAACAGGAACAAGACAGGGTGCCCCCTCTCACCACTCCTGTTCAACATAGTACTGGAAGTGTTAGCCATTGCAATTAGGCAAGAAGAAGAAATAAAAGGCATCCAAATTGGAAAAGAGGAAGTAAAACTGTCCTTATTTGCTGATGACATGATATTATACATACAAAACCCTAGAGAGTCCATCAAGAAGCTACTAGACTTAATACATGAATTTGGCAATGTAGCAGGATACAAAATTAACCCCAAGAAATCTGAGGCATTTCTATACACCAATAGTGAACTTTCAGAAAGAGAGATTATAAAAACAATCCCGTTTACCATCGCACCAAAAAAATTAAGCTACCTAGGAATAAACTTAACTAAAGAAGTAAAAGACCTCTACTCAGAAAACTACAGGACGTTGAAAAAAGAGATAGAGGAAGACATAAACAGATGGAAGAACATACCGTGTTCATGGATTGGTAGAATCAACATCATTAAAATGTCCATACTACCCAAAGCAATCTATAAATTCAACGCACTTCCCATTAAAATACCAATGGCATACTTCATAGATCTAGAACGAACTCTTCAAAAATTCATCTGGAATAAAAAAAGACCCCGAATTGCTGCAGCAATCCTGAAAAAGAACAAAGTAGGTGGGATCTCAATACCAGATATCAAGCTGTATTACAAAGCCACTGTTCTCAAAACTGCCTGGTACTGGCACAAGAATAGGCATATAGATCAATGGAATAGAATAGAGAGCCCAGAAATTGGCCCGAACCAATATGCTCAATTAATATTTGACAAAGGAGGCAAGAACATACAATGGAGCCAAGATAGTCTCTTCAATAAATGGTGTTGGGAAAATTGGACAGATATATGCAAGAAAATGAAACTAGACCACCAACTTACACCATATACAAAAATAAACTCAAAATGGATAAAGGACTTAAATGTACGACAGGAAACCATAAAAATTCTAGAAGAATCCAAAGGCAACAAAACCTCAGACATATGCCGAAGCAATTTCTTCACTGATACAGCTCCTAGGACACTTGAAACTAAAGAGAAAATGAACAAATGGGACTACATCAAAATAAAAAGCTTCTGCACAGCAAAAGAAACCATCAACAAAACAACGAGAAAACCCACTGTATGGGAAAACATATTTGCCAATGTCATATCTGATAAGGGCCTAATCTCCAAAATTTATAGGGAACTCACACAACTTAACAAAAAGAAGATAAACAATCCAATCAAAAAATGGGCAAAGGACCTAAATAGACACCTTTCAAAAGAGGACATTCAGAAAGCCAAGAGACATATGAAAACATGCTCAAAGTCACTAATCATCCGAGAGATGCAAATCAAAACAACAATGAGGTACCATCTCACACCTGTCAGACTGGCTATCATCAACAAATCAACAAACGACAAGTGCTGGAGAGGATGTGGAGAAAAAGGAACACTTGTGCACTGCTGGTGGGAATGCAGACTGGTGCAGCCACTATGGAAGACAGTATGGAGTTTCCTCAAAAAGCAACAAATGGAACTCCCATTTGACCCTGTGATCCCACTTCTAGGAATATATCCCAAGAAACCAGAAACACCAATCAGAAAGGATATATGCACCCCTATGTTCATAGCAGCACAATTCACCATAGCTAAGATCTGGAAACAGCCTAAGTGCCCATCAGTAGATGAATGGATTAGAAAACTGTGGTACATCTACACGATGGAATACTATGCTGCTCTAAAAAGGAAGGAACTCTTACCATTTGCAACGGCATGGATGGAACTGGAGAGCATTATGCTAAGTGAAATAAGCCAGTCAATGAAGGAAAAATACCACATGATCTCACTTATTCATGGATAATTGAGACCATTATAAACTTTTGAACAATAATAGATACAGAGGCAGAGCTGCCTCAAACAGAGTGTCAAACTGCAACGGGAAGGCCGGGGGGGGGTGGGGGGCGGGAGGTAGGGGGGTAAGAGATCAACCAAAGGACTTGTATGCATGCATATAAGCATAACCAATGGACATAAGACACTGGGGGATAGGGGAGGCTAGGGGACTGTCTTGGGCAGGGGGGAAAAAATCGACACATATGTAATACCCTTTGTAATAAAAAATAAAATTAAAAAAAAAATTAGGATCATTTAAGGAACCTTTTAGAAAGGAGAGCTGGGTCAAAATTGTGAAGGGATTAGGAAGTACAAATTGGTAGTTACAAAATAGTCATGAGGATATAAAGTACAGTATAGGGAATATACTTCAATAATCCTATATAATAAAAGCCTAATATGCTAAGTGAAAAAAAAAAAAAAAGAACTGCTGTAGGCTCTGAAAGGAATAAACTGCTTTAATCAGCAGATATCTACTGAACTTCTGCCCTCCCTAAGATACTATATTATGCATTGTGGGAGACAAGGTATTTTAGGCATGGTTCTTTCAGAAGCAATTATTCTGAACAATAGTTACATTACAGAAATATCTCACACATTCCTTTGTAATATCTTTGGCAAATGGTACATAGACTTTTCTTGAAAATCTTTAGTGATGGAGACTCATTACCTCCTAAGGCAGCCTTTTGTCATTCCGTTTTTGGGTAGCTTGTTCTCTTAAAATATTGAAAGTCCAGTTCCCTATAACTTTAAAGTTTTGGTCATAAATTTTTTTGAGACAATAGAAGCCAAGCTGAATCTGTCTATAATGATCAGAATTTTATTTTGAATTGTGTATCATATACATACAAGTTCATGTATTCAGCAGATATTCCTTCAGCCCTTGCTATGTCTAAAATACTGCATGTGAGTAATACCTTGTGTATAAATTAGTTTTATCCTTTAACCCTGAATTCCACTAATTGTGCAATTTCAAAATTGGGGGTTTGCCTCATTTATTTGCTGTGAGTTTGACATGCTTGGTCTAGAGGAAAGATACAGCTGCTCAGATAATAGATATAGGTACAGAGGCTGCTGCTGCTTTGTGAGAAAGATGTATTTGTTAACCAGCCAGTGTGCGGCTGCCTGTATGGGACTGTTGTGAAGAATTGTTTTGTCTGATTCTCCTTGTTAGCAATGGCCACTTGGCCTGTAATAAAGACTCATTCTTACACACACAAAACAAACAAACAAACAAAACAAACAAACAAACAAAAAAAAACTCACCATTAAAAAAAAAAGAAATTAAAAAAAAACAAGCAAAAAACCCTCACTACTTTTAAGAACTTTAGGTAAGTTCATTATAAGCAGACCCTAAGAGTAAAAGGATCATTTCTTTGGTATGATAAATACATTTTTCTAAAAAGTAATAAACTGAATTCTTGCCAATTTAGTTTAAGTTACTTTTTATTAACATTTATACAACTGAATTATTTTTCAATAACTTTTTTTTTTATTCCATTGATTTGAGAGAGGGAAAGAAACATTGACTTGCTGTTCTACCCATTCATACTAACCTTTTTAGCTCGTCAAAATTGGAAATATTTCAGGTTAAAAAATTGCTCCGTATAATTAGTATTTATTTTGCTTAAGAGATTAAACAAGTCATATTTTTTATCATAGTGGTCCATTCATTAATGTCTAAAATCTAATAACTATGTCAAAGCTTAAACATTTCTAATTCTTATAATTCTTCATTGGCCTCTGGGTGTTCATTTACCTCCCATGGATAAAAGCAAATTAAAATTTAGATAATTACATCTATTTCATCAGGAAATAATAGTTCTTTAAAAATTCTTTCCTGTGAAACATAATGCTAACATATTTTTGTGCAGGAAAGCTGTGGGCAGCTAGATTCTAGTTAAAGTATATGCTTCCTTCATTCATGGCCTCACTAATTTCAGTTAGAATTATACTAGATATTGTGCATATTTCTGGTTTGTTTTGTTTGGAGAACAATTTGTAATAACATTACAATCTTTGCAATATTTTCTATTGAGATTTTGAGGAAATCTGTAATTCTGAAACTTGATCTTTTTAAAAACTTGTATTTAAAAATTCGACAGTTTTTAAAAAATATTTTCGACAGTTTTTGAAAATCTTTAGTGATGGAGACTCATTACCTCCTAAGGCAGCCTTTTGTCATTCCGTTTTTGGGTAGCTTGTTCTCTTAAAATATTGAAAGTCCAGTTCCCTATAACTTTAAAGTTTTGGTCATAAATTTTTTTGAGACAATAGAATGAAAGAAATGTTCTTTCTTTTTGTAATCTAATAATATCTTTAGTAAGCCTATTTTCAGTTCTCAAGATATTCAAGAAAATTTATTATTATGAACACGTTGAATAAAATCTATTTTTTTTGTGTGTAGGAAAAGAGATTGTAACCATGCTGACATTTTGTCCTTTGAGATCCCAATTGCCTCAGCTGCCCCAGGACTTCCCAGGCACCACATTTTAGATATCTCCCTTTAAGTATGATTTATATTCTGGCCCTAGCCTTTACTTCTACCACATATTTTGTGCCCCATTTCCAAAGATTACATAATAAATCAATTTTTAATATGCTAATGACTGTAAAATATTAGGTCAAGTAAGCTTAATAGTGGGCATTCACAAACAGTGACCTAATTTAACACAGAAATCCAGTTTCATAGCCATGCTAACCTTGAAGGCCCGCCAGGGCTGTTGGCTGCCAGACATTAAAATCCATCCTCTGCTTCTTTTATAATAAACCCGGTCACCAATATTCACTATTACTTTATTCTGCCTTATGCTCTGTATCCCAACCTGTCTCCAATATCTTTGGCTGCTAATATCATGAACACTGTTAATGTCATGGATCTTATTTCATCCCTCACACCTGGGTTTTAGTCTATAATATTTCTCTTGTCTACATCATTGGCTTCCCTCTTTGACTATAATTTTGACTAGTTTACTTGAACCCAAGTAAGTTTGTATTAAGCAAGAAAGATGAGAAAATAAATTCAAGATCACAATAACCAGCAACATTTTTAGAAAAATAATACAGAAAATTAAATCAGTCTCCCAGTGTTCTTTGGCACTTAGAATGTAAACGTATATCAGCAAATTGAACTCAGCTCCCTGTAATATCAAATATTTATATTGATTTTATGATGGTACAATAAATTAGTTGATTATTTCATGAAATGGTTTCAGTGCCTTCTCTAGAGAAATGTAAGTAAAAACATTGCTAGAGGAATATATGAAATGCTGGTCATCTCTTTTCTAATATTATCCTTCTTGTTCGGCTTTAAGAACAATGACATTTGGTGAGATTTCATTTCAGTGCTCAAATTGTCTCCATTACTCTTTCCAGAAACACAGTATTTCAGAATTTTTTTTTATTACAAAGAAAATTGCTAATGTTTTGTATATAGTGTTGTGAGGGTTTATTCTTTTCTCTAATCCCAAGTAATTGATTCACCTAAGCTGTATAGCAAAGGGTTTAATGGTATAATAAGCAGGTGTGAACATTGAAGATGCAGATAAAGCAAAGCTTAGATATCCCCTGCATTCCTTCCTCCCACATATTACCTGGGGCAGGTGAGGTGAGGTGAGAGGAGTTGCCTAAACATTGCTGTTGTGTTACCTCATTTTTCCTCATTATTTTCTATTATTTCATAATGATCTTTATTGTTAAATACATTACATGTTATTTCCACTTGGTTTGTCCTCATATTAAAAGTCAGGGAATAAACAACAAAGACACTTTTTATTGATGAACATGTATAGCTCTTCAGTAACATGCAGGGATTAGTATAGTCTATAAATGGATAAAAAAGCAACCCAGTACGTATTTTTGTATGTGTGTGAGTGTGAGGTTATGCCAAAATCTTTCAGTACACTGAACCCTTCCAGATCACTCACACTTAATGAACAAGAATTGCTCAAATACTGTTTTATATATAGGAAAGAATAAGAAGTCAAATATATTTCTGTGGTTCTGGAAGGCCATATGCTGCTCCTTCCCTGACTCCAACTAGCCACAATTCTTTTTTATCCACTGATCAATGCTTGCAATTCTGCTGTTAGAATTTAATTTCTAATTTACAGCTTTTTGGCCTATGAACAATAAATTATTATTGGAAGATTAATGCCTTAAGTGGTTAGTCATTCATGTAAATGAAAAAAGAAATGAGGACTTTATAAAGTAGGGAGCTTATGCGATGATTATGGGAGTCTTAGCAGTCTTTGAAAAACAAGATGCTAAATATTTCTGTATACGTTTGTATGAACATCAAGGAAAGAATTAAAGGATACACACGAGGCTATTAACAATGGTCACCATGGAGCTGGGATTTGACTGGCATGATGGTGGAGGAGAGAAATGTGACTTTTAAAATTTATAAAATGTATATATTTTTGCATTGTTTTACTTGTTGTAATAAAAATGTATGTGTTGTAATGAAATGTAATAAGTAATGAAAATGAAAGATAGAGTGTGAGAAAAGAGGGCCACTAAATGGGAAAGGATCCTTTATGGGAGAAGTCGATTCTTTTTTTTTTTGTTTGTTTGTTTTTTTAAAATATATTTTATTGATTTTTTTTGAGGGTTTCATTTTGAACTTTAATTCATTGCATTTTTTTAAAATTTTATGCCTTAAACTTATGAGAAGTCGATTCTTATAGTTTTCATAATTTTACTCAGAACTACTCTGTGAATGCCACAAGGTGACTATCAGATAAATTGAACATGGCCCATTATTGAAGACTTAGTGAACATAGTATGTAGGTTGGAAGGTTTGGCTATGATGTTTCTCAAAACAGATGGTATTAAAAATTATTCTGGAATACTGCTAGTTTAATTAACCTACTATTATGGTTACTATTATCATTTGGCAGTAGGTAAGCAACCCTGTAGGAGGGCCTAGTGTCACTTATGAATAAACATCAACAAAACAAATAAGAGAGCTTTGACCTGTAAACACTATTATCATTAAATTACAAAAATTTTGTCATGATTTTGGCATGGATGGAACTGGAGAGCATTATGCTAAGTGAAATAAGCCAGTCAATGAAGGAAAAATACCACATGATCTCACTCATTCATGGATAATAGAGACCATTATAAACTTTTGAACAATAATAGATACAGAGGCAGAGCTGCCTCAAACAGATCGTCAAACTGCAGCGGGAAGGCCAGGAGGGTTGGGGGGCAGGAGGTAAGGGGCTAAGAGATCAACCAAAGTACTTGTATGCATGCATATAAGCATAACCAATGGACATAAGACACTGGGGGATAGGGGAGGCTAGGGGACTGTGTAGGGCGGGGAAAAATAAAGGACACATATGTAATACCCTTTGTAATACTTTAAGCAATAAAAAAATTGTCATGATAATATAATATACTTGTGAAGCATAGCAACATTTGTGCATAAACACCAATGACATATATATTAATACCACTCTTTCTGGAAAGGAAAGTCCTGTGCCGTACAAATAGTGAAACCCTTGGCCCAAAAGTCTCACTTCTGGAAGATAATTTTAAGGAAAATTCTAGAACTGAAAGAAAATCTGGGTATACTGATATTCTAATTTTAGCATTAGCTTAATATGGAAATATTAACTTGATTAGTAGTAGCAAATTTATTTGTTAATTTCAGGACACTATAATTGCATGACAATAAAAATATATGTGTCTACCATAATTACACATATGTGGAAAAAGGTAAGGATCAAAGTGGATGCTAAAATAAAAATAATTGTGTTGTGATAGTGGGATGATGAGTAAATAAATATTTTTGAACATTTATAACTATTTTCCCTTAAGATAAAAAAAAAACTTTGATTTAGGAAGGAGATATCTCAAAGTAATTATGCAGTAAGACATTCTATACATTAGAATATGAGGAAATGAGCTACTTGTACTTTAAAAAAAATTATTTATGTGCTGCCAAAAAGTTAACAGTTGGCATAGCTTTTGAAATTCTGATTACATGGGTGTGCTCATTGTGGTAATAATTTTTTAATAGTTAATTTTTTATTATTTATTAATTTTAAAGTGTACAATTCACTTGTGTGATTTAAGTGTACAAATGTAGAATATTGACAAAATTATACAACCATCACAATTTAATTCCAGAATATTTTTATCACCCTGAAGTAAAACAACAACTCCCTTACATACAAGCAGTCATTCTCCATTCACCCCTCTTCCTGCTCCTCACCACTGCTAATCTACATTTCTGTCTCTATGGATTTCCTATTCTAGACATTTCATATCAATGAGGTTCCTTGTAGATGACATCCTCCCTGTGTCTTCACAATGTCTTTCTCTATGTTCATCTCTTTCTCTGTATATAGCTTTTTTAAAAAACAAACAAACAAACAAAAAAAACCCCACAAAACATAAGGACACCAGATTTATTATATTAGGATCCCATCCAATATAACCTCATTTTAATTTAACTGATTATATCTGCAACATCCCCATTTCCAAATAGCGTCATACTCTGAGGTGCTGGGGGTCAGGGCTTCAACATGGAAATTTTAGGCAGACACAGTTCAAGCCATAACACTAACTTAACAATATTTGGTTTTCTGATCTATGTACACAGAATATTTTTTCTACTTATTTAGGTTTTTATTATCTTTCAATGGTGTTTTATAGTTTTGGGTGATTAAGTTCTACATTTATTTTGTTGAATTTATTCCTATTTTTTTAACTCTTTTGATGTTACTGCAAATTGAATTATTTTGTTAATTTATTTTCAGACTATTAATTGCTAGTGTAATAAAATACAATTGTTCTAGTATCTTGCAACACTGTCATACTTGTTTATTAGTTCTAACAATTTTTGTATAGATTCTTTAGGATTTTCTAAATACAAGATCATGCCATCTCTGAATAGAGATAATTTAGTTCTTTGTTTCCAGTGTAGATGTCTTTTATTGATTTTTTTCCCTCAATTGTCCTGGCTAGAACCTCTAATACAATCTATATATAAAAGGCTAAGTGATTGACTGTGCGTCCGTCCAACCCATCTGACCGACTGACCAGCTGGTACATATAACATGCACTGGCAATTTAAAAATAAACATTGGCTCGTGCATGCACGATACATATAAAGCTCTTGGAGTGGATATTATTTAAATCCCCCGTGAAATGATTTGTAATGGATCTATTATTGAAGCTACCTTCGGAAATAGTATATTTATAGATAATATTAAAAATATATCTAAACATGTGATTCTTTGTCCTAAAAATGAGCACGTTCATAAATTAAATGAAGACATTTTGGATATACTCAATGGAGATTTTCACACCTGTTTGGGTTATGATTCCATCAATTCAACGGATGATACCGAAAAGGAAAATTTTCCCATCAAATTTCTTAATAGTATTACTCCTTCAGGGATGCTGTGTCATAAATTAAAATTGAAAGTAGGTGAAATCATCATGCTACTGAGAAATCTCAATAGTAAATGGGGTCTTTGTAATGGAGCTAGATTTATTATCAAAAGATTGTGACCTAACATAATTGAAGCTGAAGTATTAACAGGATCTGCAGAAGGGGAGGTTGTTCTGATTCCAAGAATTGATATATCCCTGTCTGACACTGGCCTCCCATTTAAATTAATTCGAAGACAGTTTCCCGTGATGCCAGTATTTGTGATGACTATTAATAAATCAGAAGGACAAACTCTAGACAGAGTAGTAATATTCCTACCTGAACCCGTTTTCAGACATGGTCAGTTATATGTTGCTTTCTCTTGATTTCGAAGAGCATATGATATTAACGTTGTAAATACTTTATCACAAGGGAAATTAGTTGTAAATACTTCATTACAAGTAAAAACACTCTGAAAGTGTTTTTACTCTTAATGTGGTCTACAGGGAGACATTAGAATAAGTTTAATCAATTTTCCAGTCATTGTTTTTATCAATGTTATTTTTATATAATGTTTTTGTTGTTTTTATATCATATTTTATTGTTTTTATATCATATCTGTTGTTGTTATATTATGTTTTATTGTTTACTTATTAATCAATTTATATATTATTTTCATATACATTTTACTAATTTTATTTCATCCCTGACACTTCTATTATAGAGAAAGGGCGAATAGCAATATTAAAATATTTCTTCTAATTATTTTCCTTTCAATGTGCATGAATCCGTGCACAGGGCAAACTAGTGTTTAATAAAAGTTGTGAGAACAGAAACCCTTTTCTTTCCTGATTGTAGTTAGAAAATTTGCGGTATTAACTATGATGCTAGCTGTGAATTTTTCCTTAGTACGTTTTTATCAATCAATCTTAGTTGGCTCAGTTCTTTTATTGGGAAAAAAATGTTGAATTTTTTTCAAATGATTTTTTTCTGTATCCATTGATATATATTAGTTTAGTCACATAGTGTTTTATAATGTTTCATTTTGTATGTTTAGCAAACCTTGCATTCCTGACATAAATCCTACTTGGTTATGATGTATAATCTTTTTATGTTACTGAAATAAGTTTTCCTAGTATTTTTATTGAATATTTTGCAGCTATATTCACAAGGCATATTTTAAGAGACCCTTAGTTGATCCTTATAGAAGTAACTCCTCAATGCTTCAATTATTTTTTTAGTCTTAGTTTATATCTCTATCTCTATCTATCTGTATCTCTATCTGTATCTGTATCTGTATCTGTATCTGTATCTGTATCTGTATCTGTATCTCTATCTCTATCTCTATCTCTATCTTTATCTCTATCATCTCTATCTCTATCTCTACCTCTATCTCTATCATCTCTATCTCTATCATCTCTACCTATCATCTATCTATCTATCTATCTATCATCTATTATCTATCTATCTATCTATCTATCTATCAATCTATCTATCTGTCTATTATCTATCATCTATCTATCTATCTATCTATCTATCATCTATCTATCTAATTTGTCTCTGTCTCGATCTCTGTTTCCTCTATCTCAATCTCTCTATCTCTATCTCTATCTCTATCTCTATCTCTATCTCTATCTATCATCTATCTTTATCTCTATCTATATATATATACTAGTATCCTATCTAATAAAAGAGAAACATGGTAATTAGCCATACATCTGCTACCCTTCCCATTGGCTAATCAGGGAAATATGCAAATTAACTGCCAACCAAGATGGCGGCTGGCAGCCAGGCAGCTTGAAGTTAACATGAGGCTTGCTTGCTTCAGTGACGGAGGACTCCAACGTTCCCCGCCTGCTTCTGCCAGCCTCTGAGCTTGCAGTTTGAAACATTCTTACAAATATAGAAGCTAAACAAAACACCAGAAACCTGCTTTCAGCCAGCCAGGATCTCAGAGCTGGAGTTGATACAGTGTTTTGATTATAGAACCCAAACAAACCAGATACCTGCTTTCAGCAGCAGAGGCCTCAGAGCTGGAGCCAGAGCTAAAGCTGGCCCAGAATTAAAAAAAAGAAAAAAGGAGCAGTTGGGAGCTTCAGTCACCCACCAGCCTGAAAACAGCCCTCAGCCCCTCCCCCAGACTGGCCAGGCACCCCAGTGGGGACCCCCACCCTGATCCAGGACACCCTTCAGGGCAAACCAGCCAGCCCCCACCCGTGCACCAGGCCTCTATCCTATATAGTAAAAGGGTAATATTCCTCCCAGCACTGGGATCAGCAGAACCGTGAGGCCTCCCAGCACCGGAATCAGCATGACAGGGGATATTGCCCAAACCCCCTAACGCCCTGCGGCTCTGTGTGTGACAGGGGGTGGAGCCACAACCTCCCTATCTGCCCTGCTCTGTTTGGGACAGGGGAAGGTGCCCCAACCCCCTGGTCAGCTCTGCTCTGTGCCTGATAGGGGGGAGCTCCCCAACCCCCTGATTGGCCCTGCTCTGTGTGTGACAGGGTATGGATCCCCCACCCCCCTGATGGGCCCTGCTCTGTGAGTGACAGGGGGCAGGGCCCCAACCCCCTGATTGGCCCTGCTCTGTGAGTGTCGGGGTGGCACCGCAACCTCCCCATCGACCCTGCCTTGAGTGTGACAGGGGGCGGTGACCCAACCCCCCAATCGGCCCTACCCTGAGCGTGTCTGAGGGTGGCATCGCAACCTCCCAATCCGCCCTGCTCTGTGCATGACAGGGGGCGGTGCACCAACTCCCCAATCGGCCCTGCTCTGAGCCCGACCAGGGGCTGCACCTAGGGATTGGGCCTGCCCTCTGCTACCTGGGAGCAGGCCTAAGCCAGCAGGTCATTATCTCCCGAGGGGTCCCAGAGTGCGAGAGGGCACAGGCCAGGCTGAGGGACCCCCCTGCCCCCCGAGTGAACAAATTTTTGTGCAACGGGCTTCTAGTATATATATATCTGTCACAAATTTGAACTATACTTTTTTCTTTATTAAGCAAGATATACATTTCTTATTGAACCGGACAGACTTCTAGCGTTTAGTATGATTTAGAACTGTTGGGATTTAGTTTTCTTTTTCATTTCTGAGCAGGTCAAATATCTGTATTTTGCTTCTCCTATATCTCCCTCCTGTTATTTTATGTTTACTTTGGGCCTTCTTTCTCATTTTTGCCAGAGGCTCAGAACATGTTCTAATATATTTTTACAGATCAGGGCCATCTTATTTTATTTTTCCTGGAATAAGCTAACAATATTATTTTACTCATTACAAATTACTTCACTTGCTCCTGCATGCCCTATCCATAATTTCTAAGATATTGATATGTTCAGGTTTGCTTTTCCTTGGAAAAGAAACTTTATAAGATTTCTTGAATGTTCTGCATTATTTACACTACTCACAGTAATGTTCCAAATCAATCTGATGTGTTCACTGACAAAATAAAACCCTCTCTAATTATACTTTAACCATAACTTTTGGATCATAAAAATCATTTATTTTATGAAATTCACTTTCCATAAAAATACTTTTAATTGTTCTGAATCATGTTAAAATACCAGAAGTCCCTTTGCTTCAATAAGAAATGTCCTTGCCTGTAAATGACATACCTATCTCCAGGATGTTAATCTATATTTCTGTTTATTTTATACTCTGATTACTTGCTTAGATCCTAGCCCCCAATCCCCAGATGGGACAGGATTGTTTGAATAAGAACTGCAAAAGCAAAAGATGTCCTGAAAAAGAAGGAGAAGAGAAGAAGATAAATATGCTGGGCTTTTCTGAGGTGTAAGAGGAGGAGGGGGAAGGGGGGAGGTGGAAGCTGAGATTTGTTTGCTGTGAGTATCATGCAGACCCTGAATATATATCCCAGTGTAGATGTGAGAAATGGATCTGCCTGTCTTAATAAAGCTCTACTCTGGGGCTAAAAGTTTCCCAGTGTTCTGTAAAAACATTGCCCATGGATAAATAGATAAATAAATACCATGAACTAATATCTCAGTGGAAATATGGTATATACTAGTACCTTTAAAGTGAAATAATAGGCAAGTCTTCCTGATTTTACCCGTTTCATAAAGGGATTAAAACAAGGAATCTTGTCTGTGGAAAATAAAAGGGAAAAAAAGCCAATGATAGCAATAATGAATCTCTAGAACAATAAAAGCTTTTTCTTTCTTTTTCTTTTTTTTTTCTTTTTTTTTAAATTAGGGGTTTCCCAGCCTGGTTGTTCTCTTCCTTTTAAATTGTCTGCAAGTTACTGGTAGAAGAAGTCCTGATGGAACAAGAGGGAAAAAGATTGGGAAATGCCTGTTCCATACATATTTGCCTACTTGTTATTTTAGTTTTCTTGCCTCATTTCATTTTTCCAGTTATTATTTTTATTTTATGGACTTTTCCCCCAACCATATTCTACTTCTAAAAATGCTCTTGTTAAGTCAACAATGACATCATCGTTCAATCTAGTTCACACTTTCCAGTCTATTTATCTTATTTAATCTCTTTGCCACATTTAACACAGTTTATCCCTTTCTTCTTGAGATCCCTTCCTTCCTTTTTTCCAAGCCTATATCATTTCTTATTCTCTTTACTCCTTATTTGCAACTGTTTGTAAGACTCATTCTGACTTTTCCTTGTTTGATGTTCCTTAATAATAGAGTACTGGAGAGTTTCATCCTCCATCCTTTTCTCCTTGGAGTTCACCTGGCTGTCTAAAACTGAGGACTCCTGAATTATAGTACTTAAACTAAACATTTTTTCTGAGCTCCATACTCACATTTCCAATCATCTTTATTTATTTTTATTTTTTTGTTAATCCTCACCAGAGGATATTTTCCCCATTGCTTTTCCGAGAGAGTGGGAGGGAAGGAGGGAAGGGAAGAGAGAGAGAGAGAGGGAGAGAGAGAGAGAGAGAGAGAGAGAGAGAGAGAGAGAGAGAGAGAGAGAAACATTGATGTGAGAGAGATATATCAATTTGTTACCTCCCACATGCACCACAACCAGGGGCAGGGAGTGAATCTGCAACCCAGATATGTGCCCTTGACTGGGAATCAAACCCTCAACCCACAGTGCATGGGCTGAAGCTCTAACCATTGAGTAACACCGGCCAGGACTCCAATGATCTTTTTGACTGCTCTGTCTCAATGATAAATGATCTTATATCTAAAATTATACATTTCTACATTCCAAATCTGCCCCTCTTCTTGTATTTTTTTAATTCTGTTTAATGGCATTAATTTCTAACAAGACTACCATCTTAGAAGCATCTCTAGCCTACTTCCTAATACCTCCACATACAGTTAGTAACCAGGCCATGTTGAATCTATCTTCTTAATACCTCTTAAATCCATTCTCTTTCCTCCTTCACTGTTATGGTTAAAATAAATCCCCTAGTAATTTTTTCTTTTATTTTTACTTACTTTTTAAAAAAATGTATTTTTATTGATTTCAGAGAGGAAGGTAGAGGGAGAAAGAGATGGAAACATCAATGATGAAAGACCCTTAGGTCCACAGGCTGATGCTCTATCCACTGAGCAAAACCAGCTAGGGCCCTATAATTTTTTAAATGGAATATAGGGAGTGAGTGAGGAGGAGTAAAGCAGAGAAGGAAAGAAAACCAATTGGTGGACACAATACCTAGCTGGCTGCCACTAACGGTGACTGCTTGACCTTGAGAAACCATCCCCTGAGATGTCTTACAATCCACATTGACAGGATGTAAGGATTTATCAACTTGGTTCCATCTTCTATTAGTCTAAAATTGGTCCAGGGGCTTTGGTACCATTACACTTTGGAGTTACACAAATATGGGTGTCTACTGGGACCAAAAAGGTCAACAGGAAAGCCTCCGGACTAGAGGTACATGGCATATGACCAGGCAAGGCCCTGTGAGAAAGTGTTGTTAGATTATAAACCTCTGAGATCAGACAGAGCCATGCAGAGCTAGCTGAACCAAAGGGAGTCTGAAAATTTCATCTGAGGTGTTCAACACACTTCCTAACTATTATCTCTTTTTTACCTCATCTAGCCTATTTTCTGAAATGCTACCAGCTTGATAATTTAAACTGCAAATCCTACCAATCCAGTTTTAAAGTTCTTCAGTGATTCCCGAAGCTCATATGATAAATTTAAAAAATTTTAATATCTAATACAAGGGATTTATGACCCAATTCTTGTTACTTTTGCAGCATTTGCAATGCTTATGTACATTTACCCCAGGAGAAAACCATAGGGAATGACCGATATTTTATGCCACAAATTTTGTTAATTTGTGGTTTATTCTGCTTAGGATGCTCTTATTCATCATTTACAGTGGCTCAAATATCACGTTTTATGTGATAACTTTTCTGCTCTCTCCTGACATAACTTAGTACCGTATTTGCCGGCGTATAAGACGATTTTTTGGCCCTGAAAAATATGCCTCCAAGTGGGGGGTCATCTTATACGCCAGGTACACTTCAGATAGACTGCCCATAGTGCTTGCCCCGTGCCATAGTGGCCTCCCGATGCCCGCCCACTTCATTCCACATACCGTTCAGGCATCAGCAGCGCTGCTGGGTGTATGGTCGGCTGTTATGCGATTTTGCGAGTGTGGTAAATTCGGGTTACCGTATATTTCTTTACATATGCATTGAAGATTCGCGATTTTGCGCTATCATGGTGCCTGTTAGAATGTTGAAGAGCTCGCACTTGCGCACTAGTGAGGTCCCAGGGAGATGCTGATGCAAGGGTGGACCAGACTGCTATAGTGACAGGGTGGGCAAACAGGGAGCAGGGACCAATCAAATCAGGCTTTGTATACAGCCAACAGCCAACCACAATACTGCCCCATTGTACAGTACAGCATAGAAAATGTCGACCAGTCAAACCCCTGTCATCCCTATCATGGCACCAAGATGTCGTTGATGAACTTTTAATATCAGATGATGAAGAGGAGTTTGAAGGCTTTTAAGGTGAAACTGTCACGCCAGCAAACTTGCTAGGGACTTGCCCGGCACTTGCTCTCTCCCTCTATTTGTTATCTTACTTCTATCATTGACAGTCCCTCTAGGTTGTGGGCTGCTTGCCTGTGTTCCTGAGAAGCATCTACGGTACCAGTCTATAGAGTGTGTTTTCTTTAGTGAATTACCGGTATGTTTACCGGTAATAAACTTGCACTGTTTTATGTATATGTTTGATTACATACAGCCTTGTGACAGTTTTCCTGCATGTCATAAGCATTTGAATATAAATTAAAATGTTAAAATCAAATCTGATATTGTTTTACCTTTTATTTGGTGTGTGGAAGGTGTGCGGAAGAGGGGGTAGTCTTATACGGCGAGTATATAACAAACTCTGTATTTTGAGTGGAAATGTTAGGGGGTCGTCTTATATGCCCAGTCGTCTTATATGCCGGCAAATATGGTAGTTCTTTTCTTAAACTTCCCTAAATTCTGGTTCATGGTCGAATACACCACACAACAAAAATGATTTAAGAATTAGTTTACATCTCTGGGGTATAGATTGTTTTCTATTAATCTTGGTATTATCTAGTATTAGAAAAAAAAAAACAAACACAAAAAACCTAAAACATATCAAAGTGTACTTAAAGAGGTAGGTTATATGAATAAATAAATCAAATGTTTGCCTCTGCCAAAAATAATTTTTATTTTAAATTTCAATCTGCAATAATCTCCCTTTTCCTTATAGTTTATACATTTATGTCTTAATTATGATATCAGTTACTTGTTTTGCTTCTAGTTGATCCATTTATGTTCCAACTAGAGGCCTGGTGCATGGATTTGTTCACAGTGGTGGGGTCACTTGGCCTGTACCCTCTCGAAATCTGGGACCCCTTGGGGGATGTCAGACTGCTGGTTTGGTCCGCTCCCTGCAGGCCAGGCTGAGGGACCCTATCGGTGCACAAATCCATGCACCAGCCTCTAGTATGCATATAAGATCTTTGGTTAAATTCTTCCCACCTTCCCCCTCTCTCCTTCCCTCTGAGATTCATCAGTGTGTTCCATGTTTTTATGCCTGTGCATTGACCATCTGCCTCCTGGTGCATCATAGCTACCAGTCGAATGGTTGGACCATGGCTTAGGCATATATATATATATATATATATATATATATATATATATATATATATATTTTCTTCAGACAGATTTTTAACTTCTTAAGAGTAAGATGAAGTAAGACTTCTTTGTGTTTTTTCATAACATTGTGCACAGAAAATAAACTCAGTAGTCACTATAGAATTCAGTCAACAAGTGAATGAATAAAATGAATATTTCATTTCTATTGGAACTTTCACTTAAATTGTTCTCTGTTTTTTAATTTCAAGAACTTGAGCTGAGTTAAGGAGCGATTGTTTTTCAGTTCTTTTTTTAAAAAATTTTTTTATTACAAAGGGTATTACATATGTGTCCATTGCCACCCCGCCGCCCTAGACAGTCCCCTAGCCTCCCCGATCCCCCAGTGTCTTATGTCCATTGGTTATGATTATATGCATGCATACAAGTCCTTTGGTTGATATCTTACCCCCCTACCTCCTGCCCCCCCCAACCCTCCTTGGCCTTCCCGCTGCAGTTTGACAATCTGTTTGAGATAGCTCTGCCTCTGTATCTATTATTGTTCAAAAGTTTATAATGGTCTCTATTATCCATGAATGAGTGAGATGATGTGGTATTTTCCCTTCATTGACTGGCTTATTTCACTTAGCATAATGCTCTCCAGTTCCATCCATGCCATGGCAAATGGTAAGAGTTCCTTCCATTTTAGAGCAGCATAGTATTCCATCGTGTAGATGTACCACAGTTTTCTAATCCATTCATCTACTGATGGGCACTTAGGCTGTTTCCAGATCTTAGCTATGGTGAATTGTGCTGCTATGAACATATGCATATATCCTTTCTGATTGGTGTTTCTGGTTTCTTGGGATATATTCCTAGAAGTGGGATCACAGGGTCAAATGGGAGTTCCATTTTCAGTTCTTTGAGGAAACTCCATACTGTCTTCCATAGTGGCTGCAACAGTCTGCATTCCCACCAGCAGTGCACAAGTGTTCCTTTTTCTCCACATCCTCTCCAGCACTTGTCGTTTGTGGATTTGTTGATGATAGCCAGTCTGACAGGTGTGAGATGGTACCTCATTGATGTTTTGATTTGCATCTCTCGGATGATTAGTGACTTTGAGCATGTTTTCATATGTCTCTTGGCTTTCTGAATGTCCTTGTTGAAAGGTGTCTATTTAGGACCTTTGCCCATTTTTTGATTGGATTGCTTATCTTCCTTTTAAGTTGTATGAGTTCCCTATAAATTTTGGATATTAGGCCCTTATCAGATATGACATTGGCAAATATGTTTTCCCACACAGTGGGTTTTCTCGTTGTTTTGTTGATGGTTTCTTTTGCTGTGCAGAAGCTTTTTATTTTGATGTAGTCCCATTTGTTCATTTTCTCTTTAGTTTCAAGTGTCCTGGGAGCTGTATCAGTGAAGAAATTGTTCGGCATATGTCTGAGATTTTGTTGCCTTTGGATTCTTCTAGAATTTTTATGGTTTCCTGTCGTACATTTAAGTCCTTTATCCATTTTGAGTTTATTTTTGTGTATGGTGTAAGTTGGTGGTCTAGTTTCATTTTCTTGCATATATCTGTCCAATTTTCCCAGCACCATTTATTAAAGAGACTATCTTGGCTCCATTGTGTGTTTTTGCCTCCTTTGTCAAATATTAATTGAGCATATTGGTTCAGGCCAATTTCTGGGCTCTCTATTCTATTCCATTGATCTATATGCCTATTCTTGTGCCAGTACCAGACAGTTTTGAGAACAGTGGCTTTGTAATAAATCTTGATATCTGGTATTGAGATCCCACCTACTTTGTTCTTTTTCAGGATTGCTGCAGCTATTCGGGGTCTTTTTTTATTCCAGATGAATATTTGGAGAGTTCGTCTAGATCTAGGAAGTATGCCATTGGTATTTTAATGGGAAGTGCGTTGAATTTATAGATTGCTTTGGGTAGTATGGGCATTTTAATGATGTTGATTCTACCAATCCATGAACACGGTATGTTCTTCCATCTGTTTATGTCTTCCCCTATATCTTTTTTCAACGTCCTGTAGTTTTCTGAGTAGAGGTCTTTTACCTCTTTAGTTAAGTTTATTCCTAGGTAGCTTAATTTTTTTGGTGCGATGGTAAACGGGATTCTTTTTATAATCTCACTTTCTGAAAGTTCACAATTGGTGTATAGAAATGCCTCAGATTTCTTGGGGTTAATTTTGTATCCTGCTACATTGCCAAATTCATGTATTAATCTAGTAGCTTTTTGATGGAGTTTCTAGGGTTTTGTATGTATAATATCATGTCCTCAGCAAATAAGGACAGTTTTACTTCCTCTTTTCCAATTTGGATGCCTTTTATTTCTTCTTCTTGCCTAATTGCAATGGCTAACACTTCCAGTACTATGTTGAACAGGAGTGGTGAGAGGGGGCACCCCTGTCTTGTCCTGTTCTTAGGGGAAATGGTGTTAGTTTTTGTCCATTGAGTATGATGCTGGCTGTGGGCCTGTCATATATGACTTTTATTATGTTAAGGTATGATCCTTCTACTCCCACCTTACTGAGAGTTTTTATCAAATATGGGTGTTGAATTTTGTCAAATGCTTTTTCTGCATCAATTGATATGACCATGTGGTTTTTTTCTTTCAATTTGTTTATGTGATGTATTACGTTTATTGATTTGCGGATATTGTACCATCCTTGCATCCCTGTGATAAATCCTACTTGGTCATGGTGTATGATCTTTCTGATGTACTGCTGGATCCGATTTGCTAAGATTTTGTTTAGGATTTTGGCATCTATGTTCATGAGGGATATTGGCCTGTAATTCTCTTTCATTGTGTTGCATTACCTGGTTTTGGTATTAGGGTGATGCTGGCTTCATAGAATAAGCTTGGAAGTGTTCCTTTCTCTTGAATTTTTTGTAGTAGTCTGAGGAGGATAGGTTTTAGTTCTTCCTTGAATGTTTGGTAAAACTCCCCTGTGAAGCCGTCTGGTCCTGGGCTTTTGTTTGATGGAAGCTTTTTGATGACTGCTTCAATTTCTTCCATAGTTATTGGCCTGTTGAGATTTTTAGATTCTTCCTGATTGAGTTTTGGAATGTTGTATTTTTCTAGGAATTTGCCCATGTCCTCCAGGTTGTCTAGTTTGTTGGAGTAGAGCTGTCCATAGTATTTTTTAACAATCATTTCTATTTCTGTGGGGTCTGTTGTTATTTCGCCTCTATCATTTCTGATTTTATTTATTTGGGTCCTCTCTCTTTGCTTCTTGGTGAGTCTGGCTAGGGGTTTATCAATCTTGTTTATCCTTTAAAGAACCAGCTCTTGGTTTCATTGATTTTCTGTATTGTTTTTTTGGTCTCTATGTCATTTATTTCTGCTCTAATCTTTATTATCCCCTTCCTTCTGCTCACTTTGGGGTTTTCTTGTTGCTCTCTTTCTAAATCTTTGAGTTGTAGAGTTAGATGATTTACTACCATTTTTTCTTGTTTGTTAAGATAGGCCTGTAGAGCTATAAACTTCCCTCTCAGGACTGCTTTCATTGTGTCCCATAGGTTTTGGATTGTTGTGTTTTCATTGTCATTAGTTTCCAGGATGTTTTTAATTTCTTCTTTGATCTCATTGGTAACCCAATCAGTATTTAATAGCATGCTACTCAGCTTCCAGGTGTTTGAGTATTTTGGGTTGTTTTTATTGAAGTTTATTTCTAATATTATGCCATCGTGGTCTGCGAACTTGCTTGGTATGATTTCAATCTTCTAGAATTTGGGGATACTTTGCTTGTGACCCAATATGTGGTCTATTTTTGAATATGTCCCATGAGCACTTCAGAAGGACGTATATTCCCTGGCGTTGGGGTGAAGCGTTCTGAAGATGTCTATTAAGTCCATCTGATCAAGTGAGTCATTTAGGATTGCTGTATCTTTGCTGATTGTTTGTCTATAGGACTTA
Organism: Myotis pilosus; assembly: GCA_036010255.1. Classification (NCBI taxonomy): domain Eukaryota; kingdom Metazoa; phylum Chordata; class Mammalia; order Chiroptera; family Vespertilionidae; genus Myotis; species Myotis pilosus. The sequence continues at coordinate 1,045,745 of JASKON010000048.1, forward strand.
TCCAGTGCTGTCAGTGGTGTATTAAAGTCCCCTACTATGATTGTATTGTTGTCGATCTCTCCTTTGATATCTTCCAGGAGTTTTTTTTTTTTTTTTATAAATTTGGGTGTTCCTGCATTGGGTGCATATATGTTTACCAGGGTTATATCTTCTTGTTGTATTGATCCCTTTAGTATTATGAAGTGGCCTTCCCTATCTCTTGTTATGGCCTTCACTTTGAGGTCTATTTTGTCCGATATAAGTATTGCTACCCCAGCTTTCTTTTCCTTTCCATTTGCCTGAAAGATATTTTTCCATCCTTTCACTTTCAGTCTGTGTGAGTCCCTTCTAATGAGGTGGGTTTCTTGTAGACAGCAGATCTATGGGTCATGTTTTTTTATCCATTCAGCCACTTGATGTCTTTTGGTTGGAGCATTTAGTCCGTTTACGTTTAAAGTTATTATTGAAAGGTACTTGTTTGTAGCCATTTCTTTTTTTGTGTGGCTGTTTTCTTTCTGAGCTTTTTATTTCTTCTTTTTATACCAGCCCCTTTAGCATTCCTTGCATTGCTGGCTTGGTGGTGATAAACTCCCTTAGCCCTTTTTGGTCTGTGAAGCTTCTTATTTCCCCTTCAAGTTTGAATGATAGCCTTGGTGGATAGAGTATTCTTGGATTCAGTCCTTTGCTTTGCATCACTTTGTAAATTTCTGTCCATTCTTTTCTGGCCTGATGTGTTTCTCTTGAGAAATCATTTGATAATCTAATGGGAGATCCCTTGTATGTGACTTTCCGTCTCTCTCTTGCGGCCTGTAAGATTTTCTCTTTGTCCTGAACATTTGCCATGGTAATTATGATGTGTCTTGGTGTGGGTCTTTTCGGGTTCACCTTGTTTGGGACTCTCTGGGCTTGTGTGACTTTTTTCTTCCCCACCTCAGGGAAGTTTTCTGATATTATTTCTTCGAATAGGTTTTCTAATCCTTGTTCATCTTTCTGTTGTTCTGGTACCCCTATTATTCGTATGTTGTTTTGTTTCATGTTGCCCCAAAGCTCCCTTAGGCTCTTCTCCTGTCTTTTAATTTTTTTCTCCAATTGCAGTACATTTTGGGTGTGTTTTGCTTCCTTGTCTTCTAATTGACTAATTCGGTCCTCCGCTTCTCCTAGTCTACTGTTGATACTTTCAATGGTGTTTTTTATTGCAGTTATATCACTCTTCATTTCTTCTTGGGTCTTACTTAAGTTGTTGATTTTTTCATCTTTTTCCTCTAGCTTCTTCCATATGTTATTGATTATTTCATCTGTTTCTTCTTGCTTCTTGCAGAGGTTGTCGATTTTTTCCTCCATCCGGTTTATGCACTCTAGGACCCTTATTCTGAATTCTTTTTCTGTCATGTTGCATGCCTCTGTATTACTTATCTGCTTTTCTGGAGAGTCCTCCTTCTCTTTCCTTTGGGGGTTTCTTTGTCTACCCATGTTTGATCTTACTGACATATCTAGATGTTGAGTCGTTCAATGGCTGCTCCCTGGTTGGCAGTGAGTCCTTGGTCTGTGGTTGCTCTTCGGGCGGTTGCGGTTGCAGCTGCTCTTCAGTTGGGAGCAGCTCCTCTGGTGGGTGCTGTTCACAGCTGTGGTGGCTCTTCTGGCTGGTGGGGGGTGGTTTCACGTACAGCTGCTGTTCCTTAGCAGAGGGTATGGTGCTCAGGAGATTGCTGTTGCTTGGATCTGCTGTGTTGATTTAAGGGCACAAAATACAACACAACAAGGCACCACGTACCAGGCACTAAACACAAATATATTCACAATATTAATAACCCCAAATAAAGGCGACCACCCGAATTAAGAGAATTAGGGGGTAAGGCAGAAGGAAAAGAAAAATATAAAAGAGAAAAAAGAAAAGTATGGACCAAAAAGAGGAGTGCAAAAATGAAATTGGAAAAAAGGAGGGGGAAAGAAAAGAGAAAAAAAAGAGTGAAAAGAGAGAATGAAGTGGAAGAGGGGAAGAGACTTTTTATATGATGAGAATACTCCTATAGAACCACCACTAATCCCAGCAAATTCCAGCAACAGCTCCCTGTAGATGGATGCAAACTAGAAACAACCAATAATATAACGATGAAAATAGAATGGAGAACACTAATCCCAAAATAAAATAAAGAGAAAATAAAATGGCACTTTAAAAGATGGTAAAATGGTAACAGTAATAATACTGGTTAAAAATAAGAAGGTAGTAATTAAAAGGGTAAAACCAGGTGATGGAAAAAGAGGAAAAAATAAAAGAAGGAAAAAAAAAGGGAAAAAAATTGGTTTCTTAGTTAAAAGGTGAAAAAAGAAAAAAAATACATTGCAGTAGTGAAAGTCCTTCGGTTCTTCTATTCTTCAGTCTGGCTCGCCTTAGTCCTGCCAGGTATTCAGGAGAGTGTTGAGTTTCCCTGCGATACACTGTTCCTCTGTGTTGTAAACCAGTCCTTATTTTAAAGCAGGCCGGATTTGTTTCCCAGACTGTCTTATTTTGTGTTTAGCAAAGAGTCAGTTTGTGGCTCAGCCTCTGGGTCGCAGTGTTCTGGGCTTCGCCTAGCTGGCTATATCGCATTGAAAATCCCTCTATAGGCCAGACCCTGTTAACTCCCAGGTGCTGATCAGAGTATTTTAATCCTTGATCTCATTCAGGGTGGAATCTGGGTGTGGTTGTGCTCCTTGCCTGGGGGCTGGGGAGAGGAGTCTCACTCTCCAGAGAGAATGGCTGCCCCAGTCCTGGGCTAAGGGGCTTCTCAGCACTCAATTCGCTTCCACCTCTCCTGGCCCCTCTTCTCTCCTCAGTCTCTCCCCAGATTCCACTCCTCCGCACCCTCTCCCTCTCTTCAGCACAGGTGAGTGTCTGTATCCGAAATGTTCCATGAACAGGATTCGGCGAGAACAAACAAAAAAACGCGGGCCGCGGAAAACGGGGAAGGCTTGGTTTCTGTAAACTCTTCTTTTACGGACACTGCATGGTCAGGTCAGCTCTTCAGGCTGCCCCCTTTAGGCTCAGTCCTCCGTGATCACAGAACCCAGCTCTCAAATCCCCTGGCGCCAGGGATCCCATGGATCGCCTTTCCCCCGTCAGGGGCTGTGCCTGTCCCAAGGGACACGGCTGTCTGCCACGCGGTCTCCCTCCGACCCTCTCAGAGGTCTGGCAAACTTTCCTGCCCAAATCCCTGTTTTTTTTTGTTTGTTTGTTTGTTTGTTTTTTACCTTTCTAGGGGAGTTCTGCCCTTCCCGGCTGCAAACTGTCTCACCAGCTGAGCAATTTTGCCAATTCGGGGTGGGTGTTATTAGTTTCAGCTGCTCACTCCATTTGCTCCGGGACACGACCTGGGATGTGTCTGCCTATATCGCCGCCATCTTATTTCCTCTGTTTTTCAGTTCTTTCTTTTCCCAGCCATTCTTTTTTATTCCATTTGTGAGTTGATGAAAGTAGCTCTGAAATATCATGAGCAGATTCTTACACACTCTATGAGGTTTTTGTGTGTCGAGCACTGTTTTACACTACTACATTAAGAGAACTGTGACAGTGTTTTCATAAACCTGGATGAATACAGAATATTAAAGGATCTATGTAATAATTGATGAGAATTAGTAACTATTACAGATTTGTGGGACTGAACTACTGCTCATGGATTTATTGTATACTAGAGGCCAGGTGCATGAAATTCATGCATTGGGGGGGGTCCCTCAGCCTGGCCTGCACTCTCTCGGAGTCCAGGACCCCTCCCTCGTTACTATCCATCTGCTCGCTGCTCCTTACCACTCCACTCACTGCTCCTTACCACTTGGCTCGCTGCTCCTTAGAACTGCTGTGGAGGTGGGAGAGGATCCTGCCACTGCCATTGCACTTGCCCACCATGAGCCTGGTTTCTGGCTGAGCGGCACTACCCCTGTGGGAGCGCAGTGACCACCAGGGGGGAGCTCCTGCATGTAACTTCTGCCCCCTGGTGGTCAGTGATCATCATAACGACTGGTCATTCTCGTTCCACCTTAACGTTCGCTTAGGCTTATATTATATAGAAAGTATCTGCACATACATGAAAGATAATCTCTCAATATTTTTGGTATAATGAAGAGACTGTCACATTCTCCTTCTGAATCACTTTATACGGAATTTTCATTTATTTGCTTCAATATATAAAAGAATATATAAAAGTGTCTCTAGGAACTCATATATCTGATATGTGATAGAGAAGCAGAGCTAATTTAAGGAATTAAATAGTTCTGTTTATAAAGTGAGACCACTTTGAAGATTTTTAGATATCCACAGAAGTAAAAACCATAATGTGAGGGGCTAGGGAATGAAGTTACCAAGGAGCGAGAGCCAGGCCACCAGAGGGGAAGGGTCGGGGGTGATGTATAGACCTAGGATGAGCTGGCTTAAGGGGCACAGCTTCAGGGGCCATCACTAGGGCCACTGCACTGCTCCTGGGCACTGAGGCCAGCACTAGGTAGGCTCATGCCGGGCTCCATAAGTACAGCAGACTTGGTGTCACCAAAGACCTCATTCAGGTGAGTCTCCAACAATCTCTGCAGGTCGATGATAGATTGCTTGAACATGCGGCCTTCATTATTTATAAAGATCGTTTGCAAGTTAGAGAAAATATACCTAAAGTTCAGGAGCCCTGAGATTAATTAATGAAGTTATTGTTAGTTGTGTTTTTGAAATCGTGTGTTAGAAAAAGAGAGAATAATGTATAAAGAAGATAGTTTTGCCCTGTTTTTCTTGCTTCTTTGCTATCTCAAAATATATCAAATAAATAAGCAACTTTCTCTTCTACTTTATATCTTTCCTTCTATCTTTCTTGTTGTCCCTTTGTCTTCTCTTACAATAAGATTGTTTTAGGCAGTTGGCGAGAAGGGGAAATGAAAGGCTAGCAGAAAAAGAACTCATCTTTTAAATCCTGAATTTATTCCAATGTGCCATGTTTAATTTATTTCTGTACTTATTATTAGATAGTTATTAATTCATTATTATTTTTATTGCTCCTTATATGCAGGAGGTATGTTTTTTTTTTAGAAACCTTACAGCTTACAATTACAGCCACAACTATTTTTAAGACATACAATCCCTGACTAAATAGTCACTGACCTTAGATTCTCAAATTTAAAAATGCAACAGCTAACACTACAACAGCCGTCTGATGTAAATGAATCAAAATTATACCTACTTTTTGTCAGATTGGCAAACAATATATGTTTTTGGTGTGCCACAGAAATTTAGTAATTAGTTTACGTCTATTATTTTCAAAGGTTGCCCATACAAAAAATGTTACAGTGACTGCCTTTGTAAAGACATTTTTAGAATCTTTGATTATCCTTGTTTGCTAAGGATCCAAAATAATGCTTTTACCTCTACTTTCCCCACTGCCAGACTATTTTATTGTGATCATATTGGGGTATGCTCCAAAATATAAAATTCTTAATTTTTCTTCTAAAGCTTTTCTTTTCACTTTAGTATTCCATCTAAGTAAACAGCAACACCATCTAATTATTTAAACCATAATTGATAACTATAACTATATTTTACTCATTCATTATGTGATCCAATGGTTCTCAATCTGTGGGTCGCAACCCCTTGGCAGTTGAACGACCTTTTCACGGGGGTTGCCTAAGACCATCCTCCATATCAGATATTTACATTACGGTTCATAACAGTATCAACATTACAGTTATGAAGTAGCAACGAAAATAATTTTATGTTTGGGTCACAACATGAGTTACTGTATTTAAAGGGCCAGAAGGTTGAGAACCACTGAAATCCATTAGCTCAAATATATTTTCTATATGTATCTGCTTTTGTCACCTCTGCAACAACTACCTTAGTTTGACCCACCCTCATCTCTCACTTGGATTCTGAATTATTCTTGCTAGTTCCCCTATTTCTACAGTTGCCATCACAGCATTCAGAGTGACATTTTAAAACTAAAATTAGATTATGCCACTTTCCTCTTAAAACTCTCCAAATTCTTTCTCATTGGATTTAGAATAAAGTTCAAACTCCTTATGGTGGCCTTTGAGGCTCTACTAGAATTAGTTCCTGAATAACTCTCTTTCCTACTTCTTTTGCCCTCTGTTGAATTTGGCCACATTAAACTTCTTCCTGTTCTTCAACTGTAACAAATTTGCTTGGATTGACTCGACAAATATCAGCTCCTCAGAGACTATCCCTGACTTTCCTATCTAATGTAACTTCGTTCTGTACCCAATGTTTGAAATGGTTTTCACTAAAGTGCTATATTATCTGAATAGTACTGCATTTTCCTACCTCTGCCCTCTAGAATACAAACTCTATATTGCTAGTTACATTATCTTTGTTTTTCCTGCTATGTTCCCAGTTGTTTTAACTCTATCAAGCACATGGTAGTCTTTCACTAAAATTTGGTAAATAAACAATGAACAGTTTTAGAATGAATCCCTAAGGGTCAAATCTTTGGTTTAAGTTGTATAACAGTTTAGGTTTTTTTTTTTCTTTTTTTTCTTTTGTGTTTGTGTGTGTGTTTGTGGGGGTGTGTGTGTGTGTGTTTTGGTTGTGTGTGTGTGTGTGTGTAAAATAACAGATACATTTCTTTCATAAGTATTGTCTTAACTTTTAATTCAATAAACAAAAGTATATATATTTTTAAATGCTCATCAAATAAAAGAGATTACATTAAAAAGAAATACTGAACTTGCTGGGTAAAAAATATCTTGCACATTTTGAATTCTTTATAATTGAGGTTGAATTATGTATTATTTATTTTTGAGGTTGCATTATTGTTGACACTTTATATTTCTTCATTTGATCTAGTTTTGACAATGATTCTTAACTTTGGTTGAACATGAAAATAACTTGGTAAGTTAAAAAAAAAAACCACAATAATACCTAGGTCACACTTCTATTTGTTGAGAGTGGGCCCTCACATTAAAAAAAAAAAAAAGTACTTCAGGGGTTAATAATCTTTAGCCAGGGTTGAAAACCACTGAAATTCATTAGTAAGTATGTTGTGCCCTTAGATATGCAGCTGCAGAATTGAACCTCCCTCTGTGAAATTGTGAGAATAAATACTGGTGAAATAACCTAGCAGAATATCTTCACAATTTCTTTACATTCTCTTCATGTGTGACAGTTAATAAGCTCTTGCCCCTCAGTTTCAAACCCACCCTTTCGTACAGTGTGATGCTAAGACTGAGATACCACAAAACATGGTTTCTCTTTGCAGCTGGATCCTGCCAGGTTCTTCCAATGGGGGCGGGGGTGCCACAGGGAGACTAGAGGGTTGGAGGCAGAAGACATTTTTTATTTCTGTTAGCATCTCTGCGCAACTTCCTCACTAGCGGCAGCAGTTTGCCACAGTTGAAGCAGCTCATTCCACGTTAGTGTTTGCAGCAATCAGAGAGCCAGCTTCATTAGCGATCTCTCTCCCAATTCTGAATCCCATCTCCTTAGGGACCTGCCCCTGACGTCCAGAGGCTCCAATCATATCCAAGCAGTGCCCCCTTCTCAGAGTCCCAGGGCCACGGGGCCCCTTCTCCTTCCAAGATTCTACTTCAATTATTTAGCCTTGTCCGTAAGTTCTCCCGGTGCTGGGGTAGCATCTGCTTCTGCAGTAGCGAGGTCATGGTACTTCAGTGTCTGTTTTTTCCTTCCAGTTCTTTAAAACCTGCGTAACGAGTATTCATATGAGATGTTATAACTCGTGTGGTCTCTATCTAATTGGATTCTGACTAACAAAGTAGGACCGAATCATTGACACTGGCTAGTGAAAATGTCTAAAGCACTGACACAGCTATAGCTTAGTTGCTAATGGAGCCTTTAAAACTATGGGAGGAAAAAGTTAAGTTGCCTTCTAATGCTGATCCTAAAGGCATGCATTTCAACTTTTTAGTAAAAACAAACATCTCATTCTAGCCACACACTCATATATTCTGGAATTGTTTAGCGAGGTTCTTCATTGCAGACCGGATAGAGTAATGAGTGGCATATGTTATAGTAAGACTGCAGTCCAGAGGAAAACATGATGAAGAGATTATAGCATTAGAAAAGGAATCAGTCATATGGGCTATTCCCAAACTCATACAGGTATGTTTCCTTTCTATTTGAGTGTTCCTTCTTCTCTTTAAACAGTAAAATAGTAATTTTTGCCCTACTTACATGATGTGTTTTTTTTGACAGAAATAGGAAACCATCTATTTTGAGAAATAGAAATTGCTGCACTAATAAAAGGTATTTAGGTGTATGTGAATTTTTTAAAGAATTAAAATTGTATGTAAAAACAGGTGTAGGCACAGTGTTAAACTTTTGTTGACTGTGTTCATCTCTTCTCAGCTCAAATAAAAGAACGACAAATGCATGTCTCCCAATTGAATGCACGCGTGCACGCGCACCCACACACACACACACACACACACACACACACACACACACACATATAGGCTAATATGCTAAGTGTCTGACCATCCAAATGGTTGCTATCATGTGCATTGACCACCAGGGAGCAGACCCTAAACACGGGAGCTGCCATGACACACACTGGCTATTTACAGAGAAATGGCACTGTGGGCCTGGTGCCCACAAAGTAACACTTGGTTCCCCCAAGTGGGACACAGGTCCCGCCACCAGCCCAGAGCAACAGCTCACCAAATCACAGCCAACACTGCCGAGACCCCATGGCCAAAATGCGGCCCACAGCCCAGTCCAGCCCGGAAACAGTGGCTGTGGGTGCCTGATAATGACGTCATGTAGCAATGCCTGGCTTCCTCTCCCTAGCAGTAGTCCTTTTAACAATAAATTTACCGCGGACCTGGTGCCCACAAAGCAAAACTCGGCTTCCCCCAAGTGGGACACATAACAACGTCCGGTTTCCTCTCCCTAGCGACTAGCCTCCTTGGAGTTTCTTCAGCCCAGGAACACGACTTGCTTTATAGCGAGATGGAAACATTTTGCACTGTAACCAAATGTCTGTGAAGCATTTTCCCATGCCTCATCTCATTTGATGCTCACAGAGGTCCTGGAGTAGGTAGATTGGAGACTCGGTGGAATCCTATTTTTTTTTTTTTTCATTAGCCGGAAAACAGAGATTTAGAAGGCTTAGAAACTTGACCTGACTGAAAAGAAGTAAGAAATGGTGGAACTTGTAAATGACTTCAGGTTTTTCTCACTGTGCAGAATATAGTCAAACACTGCTGCAGTTAAATATTTTACCCTTTGTTCTCCCTGCCTGATGTACAATAATAATCTGCTTCGTGTTGATATTTACTGCTATGTTGCTGACAATTACCTGAAAGAGAAGTTGGGATGCTTCACTGGGCTGGAAAAAGTTTAGGTACATCAGAAAGCAGGTCTAATTAAGCAAGTTTATTTTATATCTTTAAAAGGCTAAGTTGACTCAGACATGTGCAATACATATAAAGCTCTCATTAGCACCAATTGCATGTGTATGTTTTGATCTGTCATTGTTGATTGTGAATTTGGTTGACACTTCTATTATAGAGAAAGGGCAAAGAGTGATATTAAAATGTTTCTTCTAATTAATTTTCTTTCAATGTGCATGAATTCATGCATTGGGCCATATAGACACACAGCATGAATTTCTGTATGATATGGTTGTCTCTGAAAGTCAGAGACTTTGCCTCACTTTCTCATTAAAATTTTTGAATAATATACTGTATATCATAAGGAAAAAGGTGTTTTTTTTTTTGTCATGGTCAAGATTACTGATACCAAAAATTGAGTGGGAGCTCAGAAATTTGTATAGAAATTTTCAGTAATATACTGAAGTGATATGTAAATATTTAGATCCAAAAATAATGATGTTTAAGTACTTCATAAAGTAATTGGCACATAATAGACATTTTAAAAATATTAAAATGTTACTTTTTATTACTATTAACATTTTGTTTTTTATTTGAAGAAGTACTAATATTATACTGTGGCAGATTTAATTATTTCCTCAAGTCTGGGCACGTCGGACAATACAGTGATACCTAAGGACCTAAACCTAAAATGCCAATTATCCAATCAAGACACTATCACCTTGGTTTTCTGACTTTGAGGCAAGCCACATTTTTTTTTTCTCTTAGAAAATAAATCAAAGAGTATGGGCTGTCAAATAGTTCTGTGACATCCTGAGAGTTTGGGAGACTAGCCATTTAGAAGCTGCTTTTGTACATTATTTTACTTCTTTCCTACTTCTGAGAATTGGCCCTTGGTCTCTGCAGTGGGTACCAGCTCTGACTCCAACAAATAGAACCAAAGGATGCTCATGTGGAAGCATACAAAGTCTTTCCAAATGGGGCATAAATTCTGTATCTTTGCTAGATTTTGTGCCAGGAAAAACAAAACAAAACAAACAAACCTCAATGCAATTTTATCTATAACACACCAAATACAGGAAAAAATCTTCATGAGCTTAGCAGAAAATACGATTTATTAAACATGTGATAATCCTGGGCTTTCCCCATGAGTCAGCCTTTATAGCCTGAGGGATATACTTGGGTGAGAATTAACCTTTCCCAAAACGAGAGGCATTTACCACAGAACAAGACACCTGACATTCTCTGCTCCTTGGCATCGGGTGAATCTAAAAACCTGCTGTTGCCATTCTCTTGTTTGAGTTACCTTCTGCCTCCATTCTGAAGAGGCACTGATAGCAGCAAACCTCAGTTATTGCAGTTGTCTTGGCAGGAACACTCAGATATTCTGTTCTCTGGCTGCTCGCTCTGACTATTGGCAGACAGAGGATGAACAGGCTGCAGAATCAACCCCATTAGTGTCAACCTAATCCCCTATAATGGGATCCACACTGGCCAAGATCAGGCACCATTACCCATCCGCACCCTTGTGTAATATGTCTTAGCCTAGCACAATATTGAGCAGTTAACAGGGGGGATGATAGCATTGCATTTACCGCCCCCTTTTGAGGAAAACCAGAACAATACCATTGGGAGTTTGATGTTGCACATGCAAAGACTGGGAAAAATCTGTATTTTTTGCAGTGAAAGGAGAATATTCAGATATGTTTGTATATCTATATACATATATAGATATTACAATTTAATATATAATATATATGTATTCCCAGATGTACTTCTTAAAGAACAATGTTGTTGGAGCTACTACTATTCTAGTACCAATATTCAAGAGAAAATATTACAAGATTCTTGAGCAGAATTGTGTATGGGTGTATGTTAGAGGGTGAGAGAGGCAGAGACAGAGAGAAAAAATGGAGATGATGAACACAAACACTTGTATCACACTTGTATAAAGGGAGAGACAGGCAGGAGGAGAGAGAGAGGAGAAAATTTAATTTTTGCTGGGGATGGAGGCTTTGAGACAGCTAAGAGATTATACATAGCATTTCTGATTATTAAAAGTCCTTAGAACTTTTTATTATGAGAGAAATAAAGTTTTCAGATTAAGTTCTGTTTCAAGAAAAGAGGATGATCTTGATGAACTTTTGCAGCCCCTTACCACAGAGTTAAAATTGTCTTTTACAGACCACTACACGTTGTTACCCACTTTCCCCTGTCTTTCTGGTTCAGATCATTTTGAGCATCAGAATACACCAGGACATATAGAAATCTGTGCTTTTGACAACAATACACAGAAGCCAAAGTCTAAATATCAGCAGCAAAACAATAAATCACCTTGAATGTTGTTCAGCAATGTCAATGGCCTTGTGCTCCCACAATGTAAGGAACATAGGACAATGGAGAGAGAAGCATCAGAAGATGAACAGCTTGCCTCTGAAAGCTTCAGCAACGACAGTCATAATCCCTTGGAATTTCCACATCCTGGTAATGGAGCTCTGATCCTTACTGATAAATTCCAGTGAGCCTGGCCCCTTCTGGTTCAGCAGCTACTCTATGCCGCACCTGTGTATGTATCCGTGGGCCTAAAAATAGCATTAGCTACAACTACATGGGAATCACAAGCAGTCTGGGACACCTCCCGAGATAACGCCCTGCTGGCTTAGGACTGCTCCTGGGTGGCAGAGGGCAGGCCCAATCTCTAGGTGCAGCCCCTGGTCTGGCTCAGAGCAGGGCCAATTGGGGAGTTGGGGCGCCACCCCCTGTCATGCACAGAGCAGGGCCCGTGTGGGGGGGAGGTTGGGGCGCCGCACCCTGTCACACACAGAGCAGGGCCGATCAGGGTGTTGGGGTGCCGCGCCCTGTCACACACAGAGCAGCAAGGCTATCAGAGGTTGGGGAGCTCCCCCGTATCAGGCACAGAGCAGAGCTGATCAGGAGGTTGGGGCGGCTTCCCCTATCACGAACAGAGCAGGGAGGATAGGGAGGTTGTGGCCCCACCCCCTGTTACACACAGAGCCGCAGGGTGATGAGGGGGTTTGGGCGCTGCCCCCTGTCATGCTGATCCCGGTGCCAGGAGGCCTCTCGGCTCTGCTGATCCCGGTGCTGGGAGGCATATTACCCTTTTACTATACAGGCCTGGTGCATGGGTGGGGCTGGCTGGTTTGCCCTGAAGGGTGTCCTGGATCAGGGTGGGGGTCCCTACTGGGGTGCCTGGCCAGCCTGGGTGAGGGGATGATGGCTGTTAGCAGCTGGTCACACACCCTTCAGGGTGGGGGTCCCAACTGGGGTGCCTGGCCAGTCTGGGTGAAGGGCTTAGGGATGTTTTCAGGCTGGTGGGTGACGGAAGCTCCCAACCGCTCCTTTTTTTCTTTTCTTTTTAAATTCTGGGCCAGCTTTAGCTCTGAGGCTCCAGCTCTTAGGCCTCCGCTGCTGAAAGTAGGTACCTGGTTTGTTTCGGTTCTATAATCGAAACATTATATAACTCCAACTTTGACTCTAGCTCTGAGATCCCAGCTTGCTTAAAGCTGGTTTCTGGTTTTGTTTTTTGTTTTTTTTTAATTTTTTTTTTTTATTACAAAGGGTATTACATATGTGTCCATTTTTTCCCCCCCGCCCAAGACAGTCCCCTAGCCTCCCCTATCCCCCAGTGTCTTATGTCCATTGGTTAAGCTTATTTTTTTCGCTTCTATATTTGTTAAATTGTTTCAAACTGCATGCGGGGAAGTTGGTTTCCTCCTTCACTGAAGCAAGCAAGCCTCATGTTAGTTTCAAGCTGCCTGGCTGCCGGCTGCCATCTTGGCTGGCAGTTAATTTGCATATCTCCCTGATTAGCCAATGGGAAGGGTAGCGGTCATACGCCAATTACCATGTTTCTCTTTTATTAGGTAGGATTATTTTATTTGGTGTATGTACAACAGTGTTAGGTGCAGAGTAGGTGTGCAAATATTTGTGGAATGAATTAATGAACTTAATAAATGCTTTTCAGAAACATTCTCTAGAATTCTGAGTACCAATTTTAGAGGTGTAAAAAGAAACTTCATCGCTGTGTGCATTTTAAAATTTCTTTAATAGTGAGCCTTTTTTATATTTTTAAAGATTTCTTGTGGTTATTTATAATTTTTTTAATGAGTTGGCTTGTTCTTTGTAATTTTTATTTTAGGGTTATTAAATATTTTTAATATTTACTTTTTCTGAAGTGTTTTTCCTATTCACAATTATCTTTTAATGTATTTTATATCTGGAAATAAATGTAGTTAGATCAATTAATCTCTTTTGTTTTTCTCCTATACCTGTACTCAAAATATTAACTTGTTTTCTTTTAGTGTTTCATATCTTTTTGAATTGATGTTTACTTTTACTTTCTACCAAGAATCCATTTTTATTTGAGATGAGTGTTTTCCCTTTGATATAGATAATCAATTACCACGGCACCATTTTTAATATATTGAATTATATTTTGAAGAATGAATAGGGATTAACTATAGAGACAAGGATGAGAAGGAATTTTCAGCAAAAGGAATCAAACAGTGAAAGACAGAGTTCAATGAAGAAAATGGTGAGATTTGAGACCTAAAAATAAGTTAGCATAGTTGGAAAAATTAGTTTGGACCCCATACTTCATTCTGGACCCCATTTTTATTACACTACCATGTCTTTTAAAGGAACAGATGGTGTCTGTGGCTCACCAACTAGTGAATTTGATGCTGACCAAGTAGTACACATGTTCCCTACATATCCTAACTCCCCTTGCAATTATGTTAAAACCATGTGGTTAGTTCTGTTCAAAGAACTGTGAGTGGAAATGATGTCAGTTCTGTCTGGGATGAAGCAGTAAAATGTATGTGCCTACTCCATTCCTTTTTTTTTTTTGCTTCTGTGGAAACTTAAGAGGCCCTCTGTTTCAAATACTAGCTAAAAGAAGGCAGAGCCTTCATCAGCCTAGGATTATATAGGCAGAGTCCCCAGACATCTGTGTGGGACATTCAATTCACACGAAAAATAAAACCTCCGTTGTGTTGGATTTCTAAGATATGATGGATAATTTGCTGCAGCACAGCTTACCCTGTTTTGAATAAAGCTATATCTAAAACCACAAAATTAAAACAGAGCTCCTTATACTTCACTCCAAATCTATTTCCCCATCACATTTTCTAGTTTCTATTAATAGCACACTAGTTTCTTAGCTACATAGGAGTGGTCTTAGAATTAAATAAATCAATACATTTGGAGCACTTAAATTTTAGCAACTTGTTTGTAAGTGTTTGATACTATTGTTTTTATTGTTAGTTGTTTGGTTGCAGAATCTTGGACTTGCTTTGGCTCACACCTTATTCTTGTTTAAGTAGTTACCAATATTTTTGTTCTATCTCCTAAATTTAGCATTAAATCAAGCTTGCTTCCATTTCCCCTCCTAGTACCTTAGTTCATGCTTAGTTTAGTCTATTATAATAGTCTTAAACTGGTGTTTTCCTTATAAGATTAGTTTTCTTATTATACAGGCAATCATATTCCTCTCAATGTCAAATATTTCAAATCTTATTAAAGGTCAAACTCAAGTGTCTTCTCTTCTCCAAAGTCTTCTATGATTTTCCTAGTTAGAAGAAATTTTGCTGATTTCTTAAGGCATATTGAATATTCCAGTATTATTTACTATGTTTCATATTATATCTATGTGATGGTATATATTTAATCTAGGAACTCACCTATGATTTTTCTCACCACTTAAAATAGCATTGTAAATATCATTAGTGAAAACTATATGTTTCTGGAATATAGATATGGGTAAAAGTCAAGAAATGATAAATTAAAAACATTGCATGCTGAGTTCTATAAGATATATGTTTCTTTCGCAGAACTTAGTTGTTATTTACTTATTTATTTTGGGCCTGTTTTTAATCCAACTCATTGAATTGACTCCAGTGTATTTTATTAGTTATTAAACATTTATGTTATCTGCTTTAACTTTCCTACAAGGTGACATTCATGCCATTACTGTCTTAACAGAAAATCAATGACAGACTTTTTTTTTTTTTTGTAGAAAGGCCTAGATTAAGGAAATACATGTACAAAGGCAACAGAGCATAGCATAAATTAGTAAAAATGATTAGGGACATTAAAGATAAATACTGCTAAGCTTTGAGAAGAAGAAGGAAGCATGAAAGTTCCTCTAAAGCTGCTGCAATTAAAAATGCTAATAAGAATCCATGAAAGAACAAGAACTGTAAATGAGTCTTTTAAGAGGTAGAGAAATATGATAAATTGTGGTACTCTGGATAATCACAATTAGCAAAGTGGAGAATAATTAAAGAAACCAAATGAGATAACATGTAATGATAAATGAGGGTAGATTTGTTAAAGAACTGTGTCATTAGCAGGTTCATTTTGCTGGTGAGGAGAAGAATAGGGAGTGGAAGAGAATTTCTCAGTAAAAACAAAAGATGGATGTCCATGCCCTGTTACACTTAAGGAAATAGTGGTCTAACGGTGAGCCATCCACAGGGATGAGAATGCAAGTAGGCAAATGTCCTGGAACCCTCGGGGATGCAGCTTCTGTCTGATGACTGCCATTCAAGCAAGTACCTGGAAGATGCAGGTCACTAAAGACTAACCTTTCTCTGCCAGTATTTTCCTTTGCAAAGTGTGGCTAGGGAAGGGGTCTGGCTGTGCTTATTGACACTCAGAGATCATCACATATGCTCTCTAATACCTAAGACTATCTGTGGTAACTTTTTAGAATTTTCCTAAGGAAATAGTGTCCTATAATACCAATAATACTTAAGTATATGCCTGCCATAAATGTTTAGCATCAATTCTAGATATCTCAGAAACAATAGAACTAACTATTGGCCTAGGAAAAATAGCCTTAGTTCAAATCCCAGGATTTATGTTGTATCCACATAAATGACCTCTCAAATAACGGAACTGTCAGGCCTGTGCCTGAAGCTCTACAAAACTGAGCTTATCTGTGTAGAAATGGGAGGACCAGCTTGTCTTATTCAGTTCTGCCTGTTCAAATTGTATCAGAGCCACAGAGTTACCTGGCTAAGAAGTCACAGAATGTGCCTACTTGACCAGGCCAGCAGTTATTGACCTCCAGACTGTTTTTCACTCATGCCTATTTTTTTTACTGGCTGCTTCCCTGTTAGAGTTGCTTTCATGTGGGGTAGACATACTGGTCTGAAAATATGCGCCTGTTCTCAAGACACAGATTTCATAAGTCCTAAGGTGTTCACAGGTACTAAAAATGATTAAGTTCTGTTAATTATCAAATTACATATATCTCCTCTTAGCCAAATCCAAGCTGCCATTTCATTAATTTTCTGGAAAGAGTATCTAAGCTCTGCTCAACTATCTGAAGCTGGTTCATGCCTATTGGGAATAGGCACATCTACAGATATTTACACTTCCTTCCTTCCACATGTGTGAAAAGTCTCCTATGAGGGAAACACTGTTTTAAGCATTAGGAGTAAAAAATGGAGGAGGACAGACAGGGTTCTGCCTAAAGTTTATATTTGGTGGGGCAGGCAGACAATAAGCAAATAGATGAATACAAAATAATGACTATGATATGTTGAGTATAGAACAGGAGGATGTGCTAAAATAAGTGGACAGATAAGGCCTCCTGGAGGAGATAATATTTAAACTGATTACAGAATTCTGAGGAGTCAATCATTTAAATATCCCAGGGTATGGCCCTAAGATTTGAATGATATTGATATAGTTGAAGAACAGAAAGAATGTCAGTAAGTTAGTGCACTGAGCAAAGGGTAGAGCACTAGTAGATGTGGGCAGAAGTTGGCAGGGTATAGATATTGTGGTCTACTATATGTTCATGTACTCTATTCTAAGTGTAAAGGGAGGGTCTTGTTTGGTTTTAAACAAAGGAATAATACAATCTGCTTTATATTTTGAAAAAGTCTTTCTGGTTGCTCTTTTAAGAATGGGTTGGAGGGGGAAAGAGTTGAAGCAGAGAGATTAGAAGGTTCTTGTAATTATCTAGATGAAAGATGATGGCTTGGTGAGAAGTGCAAAGAGGATGAGAGGTTAAGTCCATCAGTGCAGCTGGAGTAGGGCAAAGACAGTTCTCTTAGAAACCTGGGCAGACATATCAAAAAGACAGCCAGGTATATTAGGCTGCAGTTTCAAGTGTAAGACCTTAAGCCTGAATGTGTTTGTTTGGAGGTCAAAGATATACCATTGCATTTAAAACCATGAGTAAATGAGATGGTCAGCAAAGATATGAAGAAAAGGATGGGTTCTGGGTCATATCCAAGAACAGGGTGAGGTCTTGTAGGAGTGAAGCAAGCACAGGAGACTAAGGAGTAGGCAGTAAAAGAGGAGGGCTAGGAATGAGGTATCCTGGACTTGTAGAAGAAAACTAAATCACAGCAGAGAAAGGATAGCCAAATACTGCTGAGTGGCCACATAATATAAACACAGAGAAGTGAAACTAGGACCAGTGAGGAGGGAAATGAGGTAGTGATTATAGGAGAGGGTTTGTTTTATTCAAGGTTGTTTGTATGCCTCCAGTACTGCTGTCATAAGAGAAATTGTTCTGAAGAAAAGAGAGAATCATTACAGAGTAAATTTTATAGAGTTCATCTAATCCCAGGGATTTGTTTTCTTTTGGCTGAAGTGATAATTTTGAGCCTGTGCACTGCAAATACAGAACAAAACTCAAAATTGCCCAGCCCAGTATTAATCCTATAACAACTAACCTGGAAAAGCCAATTCACTACATTTCTACCATTGTAGGCACTGTGAATATGGTTGGCATAGATTAATTTATCATCTTACAGAGTGCTAATTTTGTGGGATAAAATTAATTATCAAAGTTGTGCTAATTTTATATTATTTAAATAGGAAAGTAATATAGTCAGGAGAGAATGTTTAAGTTTTAATATAACTTAGAGAACATCTAGTTCTTGTCTCAGATTTTAATAGGTGGAAACTTGGCTGTAAATTGCTCAAAGCCACACAGCAGCTATAGCTGGTAGGGAGGTTCTGGAAACATGATCATATAGCTGATCTTTTTTTACCTATTACCTAATATATGTGTAAAATAAGTGGAGTATGGTGCTTCACATCTGTGAGTCTTCTAAATCTCCAAATGTTTGTTTTTCAAAACATGCTTTTGATTTGCTGCACAGAATAAGAATATATATATAATTTGCTACAAATAGAGTTTAGTATTTCTCCTCCTCAAGTGTTTTTATAATGTATTTTCAGAAATGTGTCATCAAAAATGCAAATGATTGTGACAAAGTGATAGTCTTACCAGAGAATCAAATTTCCCCATCACTCGTGAGAGTGAGGTTCATGGGTACTGCTGAAATAAGAACTTTGAGAAGCCCCCATGGGAGAATGAGATGTAGGAAAAGGCTTTATTTGCATGGAGTTACATTCCTCATGTTGTAAGTTTCCAAGCCCCTGAAACCAGTTATGAAAGAGGGGAAGCTGGGGTTCCAGCAGAGCCAAAAGCAAGACAAGTGTCCACAACTTCCATTCTATGTTGCAGCTGGATGTAGTTCAGCATCCAAGCTAATTAACGTCATTAGTCCATTCCTATAATTTTACATGAATGGAATTATAAAGATGAATTTTTAAAAAACATGTAATTATTTTGAGATCATCTATGTTGCATGTATAGGTACTTCATTAATTTCTTTGTGGTGGACTAATATTCTATTTTACAGATTTACCACTGTGTTTCTATTCATCTGCCTATTGACTGATTTTTATGTTATTTCCAGTTTTTGCTGTTGCAAATACAGTGTGAATGTCTATGTACAAGTCTTTGCATACTCACATGCTTTCCCTTTTCCCCCTTTTGTTAAATGCCTAAAATTGAAAATACGAGTTAAAAGGTAGCTATATATAATGCTTTAACATGTTTCCAAAGTGTTTTCCAGCAGTAGTAACATTTTATATTCTCAGTAATGTAGGAGTGTTCCAGTGGTCCTTATACTCACTAACATTAGTAGGTTCAATATTTTTAATTTTATATTTCTATAGATGTGTAGTGGCATCTCGTGGCTTTAATTTGCATTTCCCTAATGTGTAATGGTGTTGGGCATCTTCTCATGAGCTTATTTGTCACCCCTTCTGTCATCTTAATTAAAAAATCTGTTCAAATATTTTGCCCATTTCTTTTCTAAAAATTTTTTTAAAATTTTTATTTTATTGATTTCTTACAGAGAGGAAGGGAGAAGAATAGAGAGTTAGACACATCGATGAGAGAGAAACATCGATCAGTTGCCTCCTGCACACCCCCCACTGGGGATGTGCCTGCAACCAAGGCACATGCCCCTGACTGGAATCGAACCCGGGACCCTCCAGTCCGCAGGCCGACACTCCAAATCAGTCAGGGCCCATTTCTTAAGTTGTTTTGTCTAAAATCTTATTATTATTCAATTTTGAGAATTATTTGTGCATTCTGGATAAACATCTTATATTAAATACATGGTTAACAAATAAATTCCCCTAGTGGTATCTTGTCTTTTTATTCTCTTAACAGAATCTATCAAAGGACAGAAGTTTTTAATTTTATAAAGTCTAATTTATCATTTTTAATGAATTGTGCTCCTGATGTTGTACACAGCTGAGATAAATGCCTAACACAGTTCACAAAGATTACTGTGTTTTTTCTAGGTATTTAATTTTTAGATATTCATTAAAAATTATGAATATTAAAACATACAAAAGAAGGGAATGTGGTGTGTTGAACTGTCATGTATGCATCACCCTCATCAACAGTTATCAACTTATGGTCGATTTTGTTTTATCTGTTTTCCTTCCTACAACCACATACTCCCAAAGTTATTAACATTTTTAAAGCATTTTATTGATATATACAAATCATGAATATATAGCTCAATAAATTTTCACAAGTTAAAACATTTCACTATATGTTTCACTGTATTATGTATATTCAGAATCTCAATCAAGAAGTTAAATATTATCAGCTTCCCAGAAGCCCCCTGATGTTCTCAAAGGAATATGTATCCTTACTCTTAATACCATGTGTGAATTTTGCATTTGGTTAAACTTGCATAATGGAATCATACAAAATGTCCTCCCTTATGTCTCAGTTTTTTATTCACCATATGTTTATGTATTTATTCATGGTATTTTATACAGTAACTTATTTGCTCATATGATTTCTGCTTTGTTTGATATTCTACTGTATGAATATACTGCAATTTATCAGTTCTGGTGTTGATGGGAATTTGGATTGCTTTCAGTTTTTCACTCTTACATACAGTGCTGCTGTGAGCATTTTTAACATGTTGTTGTTGATCACATCCATACA
Organism: Myotis pilosus; assembly: GCA_036010255.1. Classification (NCBI taxonomy): domain Eukaryota; kingdom Metazoa; phylum Chordata; class Mammalia; order Chiroptera; family Vespertilionidae; genus Myotis; species Myotis pilosus. Next base: position 1,066,350 of record JASKON010000048.1, read on the forward strand.
TTATTGTTGGGTAAATAGCTAAAAGTGGACTTGCTGGCTGGTTGAGTATATTATGATCAGTTTTAGTATACAGTGACAGTTTTTATAAGTAGTTGTACCAATAATATATGAAGAATAATATATACATACTTCCCATATGATATTCTGGAAAATATTTTTAATCCCTTTAATTGCCTTGTACTCCTGTTCCTGTACCTATTGAAAAAAAAATAGTTCATTAACCATTTGTGCCTTGTTTTACAAGAGTAAATTCTGTGAACTTGCTCAGTTCTTTGGTCCATAATTTCTGGAACTGCAAAGCTGAAGTCTGGATCCTTAAATGAGGAAATTGACCAAAGTCCTTCTACTTCCTCAAGTTTCCACAGAGTGTTATCTAGTCTCCCTAGATATTATATTTGGCTTATTTCATCATAACTGCAAGTGTTTTTTTTTTTTTTTAAAAAAAAAACAATAACAAAACAAAATAAACACTGTTCTAAAGCCTGGTATGTAGATGTACTATTAATGTGATTCTCTTTTATTACAGTAATCTTTTTACAATTTTTTTTAGCCTTTTCATTATTGCTAACATCTAGTCTTTTACAAAAATTGTCTCTATAATCACAGTTTTAGTATCATCTAGATTAAAAAGTAGAAATCCATGGCCATGTAAGCCTTCAAACTTCAATGACAAATCAATATCATATCTCTATGAAACAAGTATATCTTAACAATGTTTTCACAAAGGACCTGACCTACCCCTTCTGTGTGTAAGTTTGGGACCAATCCAAACAGCAGTATAGATCTGAGTAAAATGTTCCCATGTCAAGAAATGCTGTTGAGCCCTAGCTGGTTTTGCTCAGTGGGTAGAGCATCGGCCTGCGGACTGAAGGGTCCCTGGTTCAATCTATTCAAGAGCATATGCCCAGGTTGTGGCTTGATTTCAAGTGGGGGGTGTGCAGGAGGCAGCCGACCAATGATTCTCTTTCATCATTGATGTTTCTATCTCTCTCTTCCCCTCTTCCTTACTCTCTGAAATCAATAAAAATATATTTTAAAAAAGAAATGCTGTTGAAGTCTTTGACATAGCTCATAACAAAAAAATAAAAAAAATCATTTTGCCAATTTGAATACCTCTTTTTTGCTTTTGCAAATAAACCAGATACTGATTCATAGTTTTCAGTATAGTAAACAATATTATTTGGATTGTATATATCAACTTATTGTATGCTTAATTAGTTATTTTAAAAATTGCATTTTTGTGTGTTCATACTTGTATAAATTTGAAATTTATCCCTGTTAACTTACTGAAGGCCAACTTAGTGAATAGAGAATAAGCAAGTGTAGTATTCTGTATGACTTTGCTAATCATTACCACTTGTGAATAAATATTTTCACATTGGGTAATGAAAGGCTAAATTGACTACAGGTTATAAACTAATTAGGTGGCCCTTAAGTGATTGAGGAACACAGATTAAAGCTGAAACAAATATGAAGGCTTATTTGCATATGGATAATGTAACCAAAGGGGCTATTATTACCAGTTAAGTAAAGCCTCTTATCCTTTTTCTCAAGTCATTCACTAATGTATGTGTAATCAAACCTATTGCAAAGCAAAGGGAAAATGATAGAAGTTGATCCTTTGATATTTATTGATCCGCAAAGTACTAATTATTGTTGGAGGTGCTGTTGTAGAAGAAAATAAAAGTCCTCTTAGAGAGTCTGTACTCAGTTAATTATGTGTAGTATGTATTTGTTACAAGATGACATTTGAGAAAATATACAAAACAATGTAGTATTGAGTCTAACATGTATTTTATTGAGTTTTTAATGTGATAGATCAACTAATGTGTTCTGTTTTGAAATTAACCTATTTTTTAAACCTACTGATTTGGTCTGTGACAATATGACTACTTCCATTTCTATATGTTATAATGGCTATTTGATAAACTAGTTAGTTAGTACCTGTAGAATTATTACCCCATCTGTACAGCAAAATCAACAGTGTAACTAGAAAGAATGACAAAATACAGATTTCTCAACTCTGCAGCTGGATATTTAGGTGTAGACGGTTTCAGATAGTGGCTTAGGCCTGTGTATTCTAAGAAAAGCTCCATGGAGATTCTGATTTGAAGGACTAGTTTGCCATTCAAGTAATTCTCTTTTTGTGTGTGTCTATGTCTACCATATCTCTGTGGCAATAAATTCTAGCACCTACACACCAGAATTATTGTCCTCGATAGACAATTGCATTTCTCAGCCTCCTTTGCATTGGGTGCAGTCATGTGGCTAAATTCTAGCTAATATGGTGTGAGCATAAGTGATTTGTGATTAAAAAAAAAAAAGATACTTTCGTAAGGTTCTTCATGTTCTTCCCTTTTTGTCAGTTGAGTGCTTTTTCCATGACCAGTTTTATAGTCATGAGTTAAAGACTCCAGACAATATGAGTCCCTAAATCAATGTGTGGAGCAGAGCCTGCCTAGTGGAATAAAAATTCTTTTTGAGAAAGAAACAAACTTATATTGTGTTTGAGCTGTTGTTTAAATTTGGGACTATTTGTTTTGATTAATCCAAACCATCAACTAATTAAAGATGTAATAATATAATACCAAATGACCTACTAGTTAATAAATTACACTGAAGTCATTCTTTATGTCTTTTAAGAAGACAAAGTCTTGGAGCAAAATAAGTAGAAAACTAAATAATAATGATGATATAATATGAAAATCATTATAATAGGGTGAAAAATACAGATAAGCAAGTAACTTTTCTGAGTGAGAGTGGGTGGGTGGTCCAGAGAGTCGGGGAACTATATAGAAAGGAGCTATCTTTGGAATGGGGCTTACAGAATAAATAGGACTTTGCCAGGTAGGCAAAGCACTTTAGACAGTGGTTAGGCATGGAGAACATACAAGGGCATGGTTCAAGCGAACAGGACTGATAGCAACAGGGCTAATGGCTAGGAAAAGATCAGATTATGACCTATATTATCATGCCATGATGTTTGGAATTTATTTTATAGTAATCAGTAGAACTGGTTTTGAAAACAGAATTAGTTTGTATTTGAGAAATAGCACACTCATGGAAGAAGAGACACTGAATACAGAGAACATGATTATGCAGTTTACAAAAATGTTCTAGAAGTAAGTGATGGAATTATGGCATTGACAAAAGGATGGAGAGAAGACAACATCCACAAGACATGTTTGGAAGTGGAAGAGGAAGTATTTAGTAAGCAACGGAATATCTGGACAGTGAGGAATTTGGTAGAATTAGTTCAAGGTCTCAGCTTGGGCATATGGGCAGATATTTATGGTCTTCACTGAGAAAGGGAAACTAACAATATAAACAATAAAAGTGAAAATGACTCTCTTTTTTGAGTCGTTTAACATGTACTGTTCTAAGCAATTTATATGGATTAAGCTATTGAAGCATCATGCTGACTTTATGAAGTTAGTACTATTCTTTCTGCACTTTGCAGATATAGTAACTAAGGCCTAGCAAGTTTAAAAATTGCTCAAGGTGCTGGTAACAAACCAGTGCTGGTAGAGCAGCATGGGGTGTTGCTCCAGAACCAAGCTTTTAATCAATCACCACACTCTAATGCCTCCCCAAAGAAAAATGGAAAACTAATTTTTGGATATGTTGAATTGGAGATGTCTGTGAGTCATTCAGCTGGGAATTTATAGATAGTTTAAATATAGTTATGTGTTTTGTGAAAGAGCCTCAAGCATATCTGTGGTAGTTGAATATGCAAAAGTAGATGAGATTTCACAGTGATAAAATTTATAATGAAGAAGGAAGAGTGATTGAGGATGGTACATTAGTGAATACAAATATTTATGAACATGGCAAGGAAAAGAAAGCAGTTTAAGTGATAAGTATGTGCATACTAGGAATCAAGTAATTAAAAAAGAGATCAGAAAGGGCAGAATTTGGTGTCATGGACAACTAAGAGAGTTCCCAAAGGAATGTAGCAGAGACTTCATGTTATATGAGAGTGGAAAGAAATCAGTGGTGACCTTTGCCAGATTAACTTCTACAATAATAAATGTGTAATATGCTAATTAGACCAGATGTCCTTCTGGACATCCTTCGGGACAAAGTCACAGCGGACGGGGGCCGAGGCAGAGGCAGCTGCTGCCATGGCAGGGGCGAGCCCCTGGCAAGAATATTGTGCATCGGGCCTCTAGTTATTATATAAGCATTTAAATGGAAAGAGTTTAAAATTCTTTTGGGGAGAGGTGAGAAAATGGAGGCAATTAAAATCTTCCAAGACTTTTGAGGAGATAGAGGTTTGCAGGGAATTAATTCTCATGATGAATACTCAATCTCCCAATGCCTGAAATATCTCCAGAATTTTAACTCCAGGCTATAGCATTAATTGCTTATAAAATATATTTATCATGCAACTTTTAGTAATACTTCTCCCTGTTATTTTACATAAGTTTCTCCCTCCACAGTTTTACTTGTATTTTTTTATGTTACATGAGAGAACAACTAGCTGTTGCCCCTAATCATTTACCTTGTCTGGGAGCATTGCTGATTTCTACCAATTTACATCAACTTCCAGAGCTAATAAAATGCTAACTGGAAAGAGTTTAAACCTAGTGGTCCATTATAGAGTTTTAATTTAAAAAACACTAAGGGATTAAAACAGCTTGGAACAATGGAAAACCAGGTAAATAGAAATTTAGGCTTAATAGATTAAAACAAATTTCTAAAAGAAAAGAGGTTTATTCCTTTGTATAAAGTGTCTCTGAAATACTTAGTACACTGGCAACTAAGCTAATAAAGATTTCTCTCCCTTATACTGTTAAATTTTACCTCTCTGGTTTAATATGTAATTAAACTAGGCAAGTACAGTTATATGAACAAGAAAATTCTAGGAGTTTTGTACAAAGGAAAATCTATGTAAAAGATGTCCTTGGAGGTTGACCTTCACTTTTGGTTTATATTTTGGTGTGTCAGAGTAATTAAGACGAAAAATGGTACCCACAAAATTGGAAATTTTCTTCATTGTCAATTTATTATTTTATATAGTTATTGATGATAATCAATTAGACCGCATAAATAAAATTGGAAAGTCTTTTTGCCTTTAAGAAAATCATACAGTAATGATAAAGACAAACAGGTTGTGGGATTACTTTTTAATAAAAGGATTTAACATACTCTATGACACATGCTATAATGTAAGAAAGGTTAGTGAAAAACTAGTCCTGAAATAAAAAGGTCAGCTCCCAGTATATTCTCTTATATCCTCAAATGAAAAATTGAAAAGTAACATAATAACTTCCATAGTTTAGTTATATTAGAATCTAAAAGAATGTGGGAGGATGTTTGCCGGTGACATTGAGACAGACACTCAAGAGGGATGCCAACAAATTTTATTTTCAAGCAAGAGGGTCTAGGGGTCGTAAGTATGACATCTGTGTGCTTCCACGAGCTCTTAAGCTATCTAAACGTCTTAACCTCCAGAGTAGTAAGGAGAAAATAAATAGCAATTCCTGGGAAATGAGGAAGCAATTAAGAGACCTTGGCAAGAATTTAGGTGAGAAATAATGGAAGCCGAGCTAGTGGCGAAAGTTTAGATGAAGAAAAGGAAAACTAGAAACTAGAAAACTAGAAAACCCATATATATATATATATATATATATATATATATATATATATATATATATATATATGTATATATATATATATATATATATATCACTAGGTTACAGATAAAATTAACTTGTTTAGGAAAAGGGAGAGATCGAGAAACTCCCAAATTGCTGTCTGGGTAATAAGATTGCATGCAAAGGGAGACATGAGTATGGAGGCGATACATTGAGTAGGAGGTCCTGTGGGAAACCTGTGGGAATGCTGACTGTCTTTGTTTGGGCCGCTATAACAAAAATACCATGGAGTGGGTAGCTTAAACAGCAATTTATTTCCACCATTCTGCAAGCTGGGAAGTCCAAAACCCAGGCACTGGCAGAATCAATGCCTGTTGGGAGCTCACTTCCAAGTTCATAGACAGCTGTCTTCTGGCTGTAACCTCACATGATGAAAGAGTAGAGACTTTAAAAAGAGACGTAGTCAGTCCTCATTTGTGGATTCTGTATTTGTAGATTTTCCTAGTGACTAAAATTTATTTGTTACCCTGAAGTTAATACTCATGGTTCTTTCATGGTCATTCAGGGATATGCACATGTGCTCATCAACAACAAAAAGTGAGCTGCCCAATGGTAATATTACCAACTGAGGTCAAACAAGGCAATACTGCCTTTTGTTTCAGTTCTCATAATGTAAAAAGCTGTTCTTTACATGGTCTTTGAGTGCCATGTTTTGCATATTTTTGTGCCTTTTTTGTGTGATTTCATTGTTTGAAATAATTCCTAGGTGTAGTGTTGACATGCTGCCTATCATTTCTAAGTGGAAGAAGACTATTGCATGTCTTAAGAGAAAATACATGTGTTGGCTATGTAGTCATTCAGGTATGTGTGATAATGCTGCTGCTAAGTTTAATATTAATAAATAAAAATATATATTAAATAAGGTATCTTTAAACTGAAAGACAAATAAAACAAGTTTATGTATTGATTAATAACAATGTGATCTGAGGCTCACAGGAACATAACTCTGAATGTCTCTTAGAGGTAAATAATTCAGTATTCATGGTTTCTGTTTTTCCTGCAACTTTGTAAAACAAAAATAGTGCAAATAACAAGAATTGTTTGTATTTGAGTACATAAAGGATTATGCATTTCTGAAATGATGTCCAGAGAGTGAAACAATGCTGATGAGTCTTCCAAACAATGTTAGACCAAAGAAGTCAGGCACAAACGAATGTACTAGTAGTATACAGTATGAATCAATTTACATAATGTTCAAAACCAAGTAAAGCTATACTGTAGTGGTAGAAGTTAAGATAGTGGTTGCCATTGTAGGGGACATGTGACCAGAGAGGGAACAAGAAGAGCTTCTTGAATGTGGTAATATTCTTATATGATAATGTTTGTTCCACAAATACGTTCTGTTTCTGAATATTCATTGGGATGGATGTATGGGTAAGTTTGATTCCAGCAATCTGACTCAAGAGGTCATCCTCATAGCAACAACAGCATTTTGGAATGGCATAACGTAGAAAAAATGTCTTTGCACATCCTTTGCTCTTGTAAGTGTAAAAATTGTTATCATTATCACTACTCTACTTGCTTTATAAATACGTAAGCTTGACCCAGAATTAACCTCTTCCACATGCATAAGTTTATTTTTACAGTTTATATTTAAAAACAGAATAATTTTGATAGTGAAAGTGTTTAACTACATGACAACAACAGGAGTAAACTAACACAGTCTTGGTCAAACTATGACAGATGGTTGTCATACATAAAATATTGTGAATTTGCCATCAGTAACCTGAGGTCATCTTTTAGTGGATATAGTAGAAATACTACTGCTTAATGAATTTCTTAAGCTAAAAGGAAATTCAAAGGCCATCAATTTCAATTCATTGTTTTATAAATAATTTCTTTTTAAGGCTCAGAGACATGAAGTTACTTGCTCAAGAAAAGAACTGGTTAGTATCTGTGCTAGACTAGACACTCAGTCATTTTTTTTCTTTTTTTCTTGTATTCAAAGCTGATTTAAGGTAAATGTGTATTTGTTTATCTGGAACTAATGGAATGGGTATAACCATACTTACCCCATCACATACTGGCAAGGTTTATTTTTTCTTTTCTTTTCTTTTTTAAATGGGTGATCTATGGTATCAGAACTGACCCTGACTCACAGACAATCCATGCCAGTGTTATGGGCTGTGGAATCAGCATATTTTAGATATAACTTTTACCTGGTCATTAATATAATGACCTTTGGTCAGTCATTTACTTTTTTTTGATCAAGTAATCTGAATTTTATTTATTTCTTTTTTTAAAATTTATTTATTGATTAAGGTATTACATATGTGTCATTATCCCCTTATTGCCCCCCATCCCCCTTACTCATGCCCTCACCCCCCTGTTGTCTGTGTCTATTGGTTAGGCTTATATGCATGCATACAAGTCCTTTGGTTGATCTCTCCCCCTTACCCCCACCCTCCCCTACCTTCCCTCTTAGGTTTGACGATCTGATCAAAGCTTTTCTGTCTCTGGATCTGTTTTTGTTCATCAGTCATTTACTCTTTATAACCTTTGATTTCCTCACATTGAGAGAGAGAATGTGAAAAAAAACCAAAAACAACAAATCTAAAGTCATTTTTTGGTTTAAATTTAATGAGAACACAGTCTGAGTTTGGGAAGGATAGTTCGTAAACAGAGAAGATACCAGAGACTGATTTCAATTTACCAAAGGCTAAGCCTGAGTCTGTTGCATGTAAATCACATAGTTCTTGAACTGGATTAGTGAGTAGGTAGATAGAGATATTGATTAGGACACTAGTGATTTTCCAGTAAATTATGCATGACCAAGTTTAAGTAGACCAACAGAATACTTTTGGACTGTTTCCCATAGGACAAACTAACATTGACAGCTAATTTTCTGGAATCATGTGGGACTACTTGGGGCATTACAAAAGGGCATAATGGAGATTTTAAACTTTAGTTCCTAAAATTAAGGGCAGCTAGGAGACTAGAAAATGAGTTCTAATATTTTGAGAATTTTTTAAAGTTATTAAGGTCCTGAGACATCCATTTACCTCTCTATATTATACACAGGGGTGGGAGAAAGTATCTTTATAGTTGTTCATATGGAAAATATATAAGAATAAACTTGTGTACTCACAACTGTAAACCTATTTTTGCCAACCCTGTATAATATGAAAGTAGTTGATAAATGTTTCTGCTGTTTACTTTTTGGCAATAATAGTAAAAGAAATACAGGTGAGTTTTGGGATACTAAGTTTTATAGTCAACTAGATAAGTTCAAATAGTTGATTACCTGATGTAGATGCTTGTGGTGAGAATATAGCAAGAAGATGTGTTTAGAAAGCACACTCACTCTAGTGTGTCAGCTGCATTGGCTTTCTTTCCATTCTTTGATTGCATTGCACTCTCTTCAGTCACAGAGATTCTGGAAAGTATTGTAGATTATTTCATTCAACCCCACTTATCTTTATGGTAGCATATACCTTCCTTTAGACCAGAGGCTAAAAAACCAAGGACTGCATTTCTTAGATTTCAGTGCATAAGGATTCCAATGAGACATTTTCCAATAAATAGACACACATAAATAAGAGTAGGAAGGCAAAAAATCAACACTGGGAACAAAGACTAGCTGTTCCCTTTCATGAACATAGTCTGTGAGGTTTATTCCTACAATATCTGATTTATGAACATATGAATCTTTGCTTTTTGTTATTGTCAAATAGCAGTGATGTTTCTGGTGGCAGAATTGGGAATATATTATGGTTGGGTCATTTTGGTTGTTGAGCATCAAGTTTAGTTCCCTGGACTTAAATTACTAATAAGCTTTAAACCAACTGGAGTAGACTCTGTTATCTATAACTAGGAATCCTGAGGTAATATAGCAATTTTAAACATTGAAAGAAAGGAGCCTCATTATAGTTTCTTAATATAAGATCTTTATTTATATATGTCCATTCAAAATAATCATTGAACATAAGACATGGGGTTAGATGCTGTACATAAACTAGTGTATCAAAACAGACTTCAACCCTAGGTATGGAAGTTAAAATATATTGGAGGAGATATAATTAAGAAGTTAGTAAACAAATAAATAGTTGTTCAAATAATTAGCTATGAGTAAATTCAGTGATATGAAATGACAATAAAATAGGTATATTTAGATTAGAAACAGTTCTCTGAAGGATAAAAAGAAGCTAGCTAGTAAGAATATGGGAAATAGGGAAACCAAGATGGCGGCATAGGTTAACGCCAGAGATTGCTGCCTTGAACAACCAATTCAAATTACACCTAAAAGACGGAACTGACATCATCCAGAACCACAGGGAGGCTGGGTGAGTGGAAATTCTACAACTAGGAGGAAAGAGAATATCATACCCAGACTCAGAGGAGGCGCAGTGCTGAAGTAAAATACTCAGGTACAGAGTGTGCGTGGAGCGGGCTGGCAGCTGAGGGCGCAGTTGTTGTTTACAATCGGGAGGGAGCTTCAGACTCTGAGCTCCAGAGCTGGGCAAGTCTCTGAGGACCCAGACTCAAACGGGAGAAGCGGGACTGTCTGGCTTTGGTCGGAACTCGAAAGCAGGTTTCTCGCTGAGGTTTGCAGTGGTTACTGGGCCTCGAAAAGACTGGTGAGACCGCCAATAAATGTAGTGAGATCCTCAAGAAATCTAACGAGACCCTAGATGTTGTGATAAAGAACCAACAAGAAATTAAGCATACACTGACTGAAATAAAGAATATTATACAGACACCCAACAGCAGACCAGAGGAGCGCAAGAATCAAGTCAAAGATTGGAAATGCAAAGAAGCAAAAGACACCCAACTGGAAAAGCAAAATGAAAAAAGAATCCGAAAATACGAAGATAGTGTAAGGAGCCTCTGGGACAGCCTCAAGCGTACCAACATCAGAATTACAGGGGTGCCAGAAGATGAGAGAGAGCAAGATATTGAAAACCTATTTGAAGAAATAATGACAGAAAACTTCCCCCACCTGGTGAAAGAAATAGGCTTATAGGTCCAGGAAGCGCGGAGAACCCCAAACAAAAGGAATCCAAAGAGGACCACACCAAGACACATCATAATTAAAATGCCAAGAGCAAAAGACAAAGAGACTCCTAAGAGCAGCAAGAGAAAGAAACTCAGTTACCTACAAGGGAATACCCATACGACTGTCAGCTGATTTCTCAACAGAAACTTTGCAGGCCAGAAGGGAATGGCAAGAAATATTCAAAGTGATGAATAGCAAGAACCTACAACCAAGATTACTTTATCCAGCAAAGCTATCATTCAGAAGTGAAGGTCAGATAAAGAGCTTCACAGATAAGGAAAAGCTAAAGGAGTTCATCACCAACAAACCAGTATTATATGAAATGCTGAAAGGTATCCTTTAAGAAGAGGAAGAAGAAGAAAAAGTTAAAGATACAAATTATGAACAACAAACATGCATCTATCAAGAAGTGAATCTAAGAATCAAGTGAATAAATAATCTGGTGATCATAATAGAATCAGGGACATAGAAAGGGAATGGACTGACTATTCTTGTGGGGGGAAAGGGGTGTGGGAGATGCAGGAAGAGACTGGACAAAAATCGTACATCTATGGATGAGGACAGTGGGTGGGGAGTGAGGGCGGAGGGTGGGGCGGGAACTGGGAGGAGGGGAGTTATGAGGGGAAAAAGAGGAACAAATGTAATAATCTGAACAATAAAGATTTAATTTAAAAAAAAAAGAGTATGGGAAGTTTGTAGGTCTGAAGGTGAAAAATGTGTTTGGTGCACTAAGAAATTCTGGTGAATTTTATAAGCACATGTAAAATAACAGATATTTTTTAAATAAAAGTGGGTAAGTAAGTAAAACTTATACTTTGGCAGAAATTCATGGCTATTCAGTCAATAAAATTTAATTCTGATGACATAGCAAAACCAACAATAATGACTTATTTCTGATAACTGGCTATCCATGTAATTATTCTATCCAAATATAAAGAACATCATTTTTTTTTTTAAAGAAAGAGAGATAGGTTATCTCTTAGACTAGAGTTTCCAATAAAACATTACTCAAGTGAAGGTTATATTTTCATTAGAATTTATATGACATCTCTATAGTGTGGAATTCCTATGTTCTCATATGACAGAAAAACAGGGTGAAGAACTAATATGATTATACAGAGCAATATGAACAAGCTGAAGAATGCAGAATGGCCAAGTGTTTGAACACTATCATTTAGCCACTGTCAAAATGACTGTAAGGCAGGAGAGGATCAGTGGGTGGAAAGTGATCAACCAAAGAATTTGTATGCATGTATGCATAACCCATGGATATGGACAATAGAATGGTGAAGGCCTGGGGTGGGGGGACAATGGGGGCAAAAGGGGGCATATGTAATAATTTTAACCACAAAGATTTAATTTAAAAAAGACTATAATTACTGAGTTTTCTGGTTTTCTTCTTTGGCACTACTACTACTAGTTTACAGGTTAACTTTTCTTTTATTATGAAAAATTTCCTTTTATAAGGACTTGCTGCTCTTAAAAGTCTAAAGTGATGTGCTGAAGAGTCATCAGTTCATTCCTGCAGTTTTAATGAAAGAGGCTTATGATTAACACATTGGGGAACAAACTGGTTCTTTAGGCCTTTTGATAGCTATTGTTTGTGCCGATTAAATGGTGTGAAATATTTTCAGTGTTCACAGTTTAGATGTGGTGTCTTCAAGAATCAGGCACATTTTCTTATCTTAGTATATTCATTTGCATTTTAACAAACTTTCTTTCTAACCTTTCTATGTACCTTCGTCCAGCTACGTCTTGTGAATGGGCACACTGCCATCATGACAGATGGACCTGGGCAAGCAAGATCAAGAGCCAGAATGTATGTCGTGTTTGACTAAGAAGGGCACATTGATATCAGTGTGTGGAAATAACATTTGTTGTACAATCTTGCTCCCTATGGCTGAGGGGATATGACCTACCATTCTACCTGAGCAATGAATTAACTTTATACATATAAAACATTTAAGTCTAATCACTAAAAAGTTGTTTTACCAGAAAATTAAGGCTAGAATTCAGGGCTTGTTGGAGGAAAGGAAAATGTAAATTTTTATTCCCAGGATCTTTTTGGAAGAAAATATTGGATATAGATATTTCTTCCAAATAATATTAGTATCAACTACAAATATCATATAGATCATTTACTCTGTTCATGCTACTTGTCAGGTAGTACATCATATAAACTATCTTTCAGTGAAAGGATTTATGGTTTTCCTCTTCACACAGGCACAAGTACATTATCTGAGCAATTTTATATCTCTTTCAACTTTATATAACCTATTAATGTATCCCAAGCTATTCTCTTCCATTTCTTCAATTTTGCCTTTTCTCTCCAACTGCTGTAATGCAATTTACACTTCACTTCACCAGAAATGAATGTTTTGAGAAACATCTTTTAAATCATTGTCCACCTCACCTCCATCATCTTAATCCTTATTCTCTTGTAATATCTGCCAATGATATTATAATTACTCTGGTTAAAAACAAGGTCATCTTTGACATTAATGTATCTTATTCCCATATCTAATTATTCTTCAAAATTTGCCAGTGATAGCACAACTTTACCATTTTAATCAATTCTCTCCTTTCCATACAGGTATCTGTTACTTTATTCCTTAAGCTCATCATACCTCACTATTCCAGAAAATCACTCTCAAGTATTTAGCAAAGGGGCTTCAAAGACAGCCCCATCAGGTCATAAATCCTGGCACAGCTATTTAACATCTGTTGGATCCTGAAGAATTTACTAAATAGTACTTATCTCTAAGGAATGTGAGAATAAAATGGCATTACATACATGAATATAAATATATACTTATTACCTCACTGAATTATTTCTATAAAGGACAGCATCATTATCACCATTATGGATATATCTTCTCACTGCCTACCACATTATTCAGATGCCACAGCTAGACACATAATGACCAAACACTATTCTCACCCCACTTCTAATTAATCTAAGATATTCTCCTATTTTTACAAAATAAAACCTAAGTATCTTAGCATATACTATAAGAAATAGTGGATTTTTTGATGTCTAAAAAAAATTAAATCTAAGTATGGCCACTTAGTCAACGGATATTTATTGGTGACCTATTTCAGACCTGGCACTTAGTTGAAGGATGAGGATAGAATAATAATAATAAAAAAATAGATACAAATAATCTCTATTATGGCTATTTAATCTTGATTTTCTTAATCTAGTTTCTTCATTTAAAAGATAGGGATGAAAATACCTAGATTTTGAGTTTGTTTGAAAGGTTTAGTGTGAAAGCTGGTGTGATTATTATTACTTGGTGATAAGTAAGAGTGGCAGAATGAAATCAGGAATAAAAGTTAAGGTTCATAATGTTAAAGTATATTCCAAATGGATAGAAGCTGTAAAAGTGGTCTTATTCTTTAAATTTCCCATACTACTATCAGTTTATGTTCATTGGTTTATTTGTTGTTTATTTTTTAAAGAAATAATCCCTAATATATGTGTATTTATTTTCCACTTATATAAGGTAGAGTTTTTATTCAATATTTTACACATTGTTTTTATATATTTTTATAAAAATAAAAATATATACTATTAGAATGTTTTTAAAAAAGTAAGTCATTGAATCCTTCTTTCCCAACTTTTTTGAAGACAATAGTCTAGAACAGTGATGGAGAACCTTTTGAGCTCGGCGTGTCAGCATTTTGAAAAACCCTAACTTAACTCTGGTGCCGTGTCACATATAGAATTTTTTGATATTTGCAACCATAGTAAAACAAAGATTTACATTTTTGATACTTATTTTACATATTTAAATGCCATTTAACAAAGAAAAATCAACCAAAAAAATGAATTCGTGTGTCACCTCTGACACGCGTGTCATAGGTTTGAAATCACTGGTCTAGAACATACTGACCTTTTGAAATAGGAAAGGATTGCTTCCAAGAGATATCTGGATATGAGGATAGAGAAGGAGGGAATTAAATGGGGAAAGGTGTATATATATATATATATATATATATTTATATATATATATATATATATATATATATATAGAGAGAGAGAGAGAGAGAGAGAGAGAGAGAGAGAGAGAGAGAGAGAGAGACATACTAGGGATCAAACCTGAAACCTAGGTATGAGCCCTGACCTGGAATTGAACCCACAACCTTTCAGTGTACTGGATGATGCTGCACCTGGAAGGGCTACTTTTGCCCCACGCTGTATAACACTGTGTACTTCTCCCTTCCTCTTATCTCCTAGATAAAAACTGTTGTGTAGGACTATTTTTTGTAATATACCTAAAAGTTCCTACCATAAGCTCTAATATGTATTTTTCCTAGTTTTATTGAGAAATAATTGATATGTCACAGTGTCAGTGTAAGGTGTACAGCATGATGATTTGAGTTACATATACTGTGAAATGATACCACAATAATTCAGTTAATATCCATCTTCTCATATAGATATGATAAAAATGTATTTTTGTTATTCCATTTATGCATGTGCTCATGGGCATCCTGATCACTAAATGAAAGCTGACACACAGCTAGACTTTAAAAGTGTCAACTCTATTTAATGTTTGTTTCCTTTCGTTCATGTACATGATATTACTATTTGTTATTGGCAGACAAAACTAAACAATTACAGGCCTAATGCATTATTTTTTTTCCACACTCTGTTTTGAATAAAGCCACTGGATTGAGGTCATTGTTTGTGTTAGAGAAAAGATGATAATGTGATAATCACATTTCTCATTTGGGATCTTGGTCTCTGTTTTGGTGCAATGACTACTGTGGGAACCATCTGTACTGCTAAATGCAAGTGTAAATTTTAGCTCTTTCTATAGTTATTTTGTAGGGGAGGGGAGAGATGACAGGGTAGGCATCTTCCTTTGTGGTACCTTTGTTAAAACCATCAAAATTCTCTAAAGAATATTTTCTCTCTTTGTCTCCCTCTTTGCCTCATTTTCCCTCCCTCTGTCTTTTCTTGGAAAGGATCTTGTTCCATAGATAGATCAGTCTAACGTTCTGAGGTTGATCCTATATCACATCCCTTTCAAGGTGCCCACAATCATCTTCTAAGATGACATTGCAACTGCCTTTGCCATTTTAAGTTCACTCTCATCATCACTCTGGAGTCCTGCAGCTGTTATCAAGCTAGACACAGACAGCTAATCCTTCCCTCATTTTTCCTAAATCACCACTCATACGAGGTTATTACATATTATGGACATTTACCAAAGGGTAGCAAAGGGTAATTAGAGCCCAAAGGAGAAAAAATTTCGAATTTAAATATAAACCACTGTCCTAGAAGTTTATCATTTCTTCCATGCCAAAGGGAATGTCTTGCTGACTATATTGTTTCCTATAGACCTCAGTTTATCACTGATTCCTTGGGCCTGTTCCTTTACCTGATATCCCTTGCTACTTGCACTGGGCTACCAAACTCCGAACGTCCACACTGCTGTTGCTGTTACTTCCTCAAGCAGAGAAATTTCATTTCCTGTGTCCTGTCTCTCAGTTATGCTCTGATAGACCTGAGACTCTCAACTTAATGTTGTGGACTCAGCAAGTTTCTATGAAGTGTTTACTATACTAAAAGCAGTGAAAACTGTTTTCTTTCCTTAAAAGCAATACTTGATCCTGCTACATCTCTAGTTATACTTACCTCCTTTTTCCCTATTTGTTGAGAATCCTTAACCATTTCCTCATTCCAATTATAATTTGAATCAGAATTCTGAACTCAGTGATTTAAATCATTATCGAATAATCTCAATATAAAAAGTGGTGAACATGAACCATATTGCTTTCAGATTAGCTTTTTCTTCACATGGCCTAAAGTAGTAACCTGTTATTTATAATAATAAAAGTGTAATATGCTAATTAGACTGGACAGCTGAATGACCTTCCAACTGTCATTCCGGATGTCCTTCCTGATAAAGCCATGGCAGCAGCCAAGGCAGAGGCAGTTAGGGGCAATCAGGCAGGCAGGCAAGCAGTTAGGGGTGATCAGGCAGGCAGGTGAGTGGTTCTGGGTGATCAGGCAGGCAGGCAGAGGGGTTAGGGACAATCAGGCAGTCAGGCGAGTGGTTAGGGGCGATCAGGTAGGCAGGCGAGCAGGGAGGGGTGATCAGGCAGGCAGGCAGGCAGGCAGAGTAGTTAGGGAAGATCAGGCAGGCAGGTGAGCAGTTAGGGGCATCAGGCAAGCAGGCAGAGGGGTTAGGGGTGATCAGGCTGGCAGTCAGGCGAGCGGTTAGGAGATAGCAGTCCCAGATTGTGAGGGGGTGCAGGCCAGGATGAGGGACTCCCCCCACCCCCCAGGGACCCCCACACCCTCGTGCATGAATTTCATGCACTGGGCCTCTAGTATTTAAATATTAAATTTGGCATGCAAGTAGAGATAGCCAAAGGGTATAAAACAACTAACAAATTAGTAAATCACAGTGAATTAAATATTAATCTTGCACTATATTTTTTAGCTTTGTGAAGGGCATGGTTTATGGAAGGTTTGAGGAATGTGAACCAAGGACACTCCTTTTATACATATGCCATATTTTTGCCTTTTCATTCCTCAAGCCCAATGCTGAAAAATTGACTATTATACCAGGTTCCACCACTTTAACATGACCCAAATAACGAGGAGGATTCTTTCCCAGTCTGATGAGACCTTGAAAAAAGAAGGCTATTCATGACCCACTTCTATAAGGCATTGGGGAAGGATCTAGAAAGTACTTAAATAATGTTAGCTATCATTATTAATGAGAGGCCATAGAGTATAGTAGTTAAGAAACCAGGCTTTGGAGTGAGACTGCCTGGATTTCAATCCTGATACACCACCATTGATTATGACCTTAGGCAGTTAGCTTTTTTAAAAATATATTTTATTGATTTTTTACAGAGAGGAAGGGAGAAGGATAGTTAGAAACATCGATGAGAGAGAAACATCGATCAGCTGCCTCCTGCACACTGGGTATGTGCCTGCAACCAAGGTACATGCCCTTGACTGGAATCGAACCTGGGACCCTTCAGTCCACAGACCGACACTCCATCCACTGAGCAAAACCAGTTAGGGCGGGCAATTAGCTTTAACTTTCTGGGACCCAATTTCCTCATTTGAAAACAAAACACCTATAAGAATAACAACTATATTGTTGTTATTGGGATTGTCAGAGGATTGATTATTTAGTACACATAAAATGCTTAGAATGAAGCTGGCACATTGTAAGTGCTTAATCAGAGATCCCTCTCGTTGTTGCTTTTGCCAGAGGAGGCCTGGACTCATTCCTTGATACTTCTCGGCTTCAATCTTTCAGAGGTTGGTGAAAAGTATGTAATTGTCAATAGGACTGCATCTAAACAGTAGTGGTGGGAGAGAGCTGGTGTTAAAAGGCCTTGTTGCTACTACACGTTAGTATGGGTCTGCTCAGAAAACTTCAGATAGAGGTCCCTCAGGGGAATCTAATGTGTGTGTGTGTGTGTGTGTGTGTGTGATGATACCAGTGGAGGTTTGGCAGTGTATAATCAAGGTCCAAATAGAAAGAAAGAAAGAAAAAAGAAGAAAGAAAGGAAGAAAGAAAGAAAGGAAGAAAGAAAGGGAAGGAAGGAAGGAAGGAAGGAAGGAAGGAAGGAAGGAAGGAAGGAAGGAAGGAAGGAAGGAAGGAAGGAAAAGATTCAGGCTTAAATGAAAACAAATGTCTTTCATCTGGGGATTATAGGGTACTCACAACTTTAAACAACTCATTATAAGAAAAAAAATCTTGCCATGCAACTTTTCTTCTACTTCTTGTTTAGTCTCATATTTAGAAATTTTGCTTGTCTCAATGTGTATAATGAATCACATTTGTTCATCATGCTTGTGTTTTGTCAAATAGAAGTCATGAGGATGTTGTTAGAGTTTTCTGAATGGGTTGTGGGATGCCCTTTTATTTTACTTCTGCCAGCGTGTGTCTGGCACTTGTTAGTAGTGTTTCTACTTGGAATAGGTCAGGTTAAACGGGGTAAGGATTAGAACACCTCCCTGGGAACCTTAGTTTGGCTTTATTCAATTCCATGAGTCCCCTCATTTTGTAGTTTCTGGAATTTGGGTCTGGAATTTGTTGGCTCTGTTTGACAGTATGCAGGTTCTCATTTGTAAGGGAGGGCTGAGAAAATATTCATACATCTGCTGGGATGTAGGAATTGAGCCAGGCCAACTGCTTGAAAGCATTTGACTTTTAACAACACAAACTGGTCATCTTTGTTTTCCCATTTGCATCTCTGCAAACAAAGGCAGAGAGGGAAGTAGTGAGTGGTAGGTATGAGGCCTCTTATTTACCAGGCCTGGACTATGAAATTTACTGGCATCTCCAAAAATGTAGCTGTGAGTCTCTGTGGATGTATGCATGGAAGTGGGCATAAAGCTGAGCAAATGGGCAACAATAAGCAAAAGAATCCCAGCATGTTTAAGAGCTTGGCTGGAGTAAAGAAACTCACCTTTGTATGAAGCAAAACAACAAAATACAATACAAAACAAAACAAAACAAAAAAACACAAAACAAAAATGGCTTCAGAAGAGGAAGAAAGCCAATGTGTCATTCAAATTCACAAAACCAAAACTGAATGTATGTAAATTTTCTCTTTACATTATCTTGCAATCAAGGAACATGTTTTTATTTAAATCAGGCTTTGATGCTTAAGGTTACAGGTTTGCATTCTTAAATAAAAATTTTAGGATAATTTTTTGATTGTGTCAGGCAAGGGTACTATGTGAGTTACATGTTAATTCATTTCTCTGATGGTAAGAAATGGATTTATTGCAGCCTAAAAACAAATAATGTAAATGTTGGAATATTAAGGGTTTAATGTTAGGAATAGAAATGGCTTTAGAACCTATTTCTCCAGCTGTATTTAAGAAATTGGGAATTGGGATGCAGTTAATTCCATTATTCATTCAAAAAAAACAATACCAAAAAAAAACACAAACATCTATTCAGTGTCTCCTGAGTGTTAGGCATTTCACTAGTTCTAAAGTTACTGGTGCATAAGGTTTGTTTTTTTGCCTGGAAAATATTGCAAATGAAAGAAAAACCAACACTATTAGTAAACAAGCAATCATGATAAAGCAGTAGTCTCTGACAGGCATCAGATACTTATGTACCTGCTGTCAGCAGCTTCCAATGCTTACAGATGTTTTGATCTTTGGTTAGCATTCACCTCTGAGCCTCAATTTCCTATCTCTCAAATGAAGATAAAAATACCACTACCTCATACAGTTGCTGTGACTATAAAATAAATACATCCCTGTGATATGTGTAACAGTACCCAGCACATGGTAAGTCCTTAATATATATATTTTATTATTATTAGCTTTGATACCAATCCCAGAAGTTGGGGAAAGATATTATATACATCCCAAATCTCACTGTAACCAAACATCATAATCTCATCCATCCATTCATCTCATTGGTTTATTTAAGAAATGTGATAATGACCTCTGTATCCATTCCAAATATTCATTCATTCCCTGTATTTTAAAGTATCTCTGCATCTATGTATAGCCTGGAGATTGAAAAAAAATTATATATATAGTAAATGGCCTCAACTCTTATATCTGCTTGATTGTTTTTGAATTGGGATTAGTTTGGCCACATGTGATAACCCCACAAATGACAGTGCATAAGCAAGATAGAGTTTATTTTCCAATTAAGTATCAGAAGTCTGGAGGTAGGACATTCAAGACTTGTCATGATCAGGTACCCAGGCCCTTGCTAACTTTCTTTTTTATCCTTAAGTGTAGGTCTCCTCTGTCAGTGCTGAGAGGTCTGCTCAGCCACCTGCCATCATGTCTGCATCTCCACAATCAGGAAGGATAAAGAGATGAAAGTGAAGGGTCAAAGGCTCCCTCCAGACATCTGGTGAGGAACTTTCTCCCTTAGCTTCCTCAGAACAATTCTTCTTACATCTTTTTGGCCATATCTGTGGCACATGGCCATAACTAGCCCCAGGAGAGTCTAGAGACTGGACAGTATATATATATAAATTTTATATATATACTGGACTGGACAGTATATATATATATATATATATATAAATTTACACACACATGCTGTTGATCCCCTGGGTAAGGATGACAGTCTACTATTAAGAAGGCAGCACACAAAGTGTATTGGAGGAGCATGCATTCATCAATCAGGGGTTGGATAGAACTGAAGCAGAGGGAAAGACCATGAATTCCAAATTGACTGCCATCTGCTGATTAGGTGAATTTGGGTAAGATGCTTCATGTCTTTATGCTTTAATTCATTAACAGAAGCATAGATATTGTTTCAGGAACCAATGAGTGAGCGCATGGCAGCACTTAGGACAGTGCTGTGCACATGGGAAGTGCTCATTTCAATGTAGGGGAAGGCACTGGAGAAGACTGAGTAGGAGAAGACTGAGTGGGATGCACATTGATATTTTCTAACTTGAAAATATCAATTTCAAATGTGATCTTTCATTTTCAGATATTTAAGCTTTGATTTTATTTTTAAAGTTTTACTTACCCCCCTCCCAAATCACTTTATCTCACATTTTTTCCTAATCATTGGACAATAACTGTGCAATATTTGCTTACAAAATGGCCCATATTTATGTACCATGAAAAATTAACTTCCTAATATATAAGCTCTATTTCTGTTGTCACATGTGAGATGATAAATTAGTAGGCCTATAAATTGATGCATTATAGTTATATTTTATTTGTCTTTATTGTCATGGCCTTGTAAAAACAAATACTTCAACAAATAAAGTAGACAAAATAGGCTTGGCTATAGAAATATTGCAAATAAACGGTGAAAATGCCAGTTCTCTGGTCTTACAAATATTGTAGAAACAACTGCTGTGAAGAGATTGTTGTTTTTTTCTACCTAGCCATTTATATTTTTCCTCTTGAATTTGTTAAAATGGGTTTTTGTTTGTTTATAACATGGTACATATTTCAGTGACCCAAGCACAATATGGAACACTGGGTACTTAAATATTCATTTAATATTTTTCTTTGTTTGTTTCAGAAGTCTAAAGCCAGTTAAAATTATATTCATTAATGTTCTTTCTAGATAAAGTGAATGAACATGATTCATTGGAATTTAAAGAAGCACATTAAATAATAATGGGATTTTCTTAATGATTAAGGAACATTATAGGCTCTATTACAAACAGGGAGGTTGAAGGAGAAAAAAAACAAATTTGTGCCAGTTTTCTAGGCTAGCTCCTTACTCCACTATATAATTTGGAAGTTAACCTGGCACATTCTGCAGTTGTTTAAAATACATTTATTGAATGTTTTACAATTATGTGTTTTCCCTGTTTGCTTGGGTAGGTGACCTTTGGTTCAGCTTCTGTGTATGTACACAATTTAATTGAAGCTTTTAGAGAGTTCTAAGGAAATGGAATTAGTTTTCAAGATGTTGTCTCTCAGAAAAATTCAGCCAGGAAGCGTGAAGGTTCTGGGGTTAAGTAGCTACCTATGTAATGGTAGAACTGTATCATTTATTTCATCTACTCTACTTTCTTTTCTCTCTTGCCACATATTAGATTTTTCTCTTGTTGGTAAGTATGCATTGCTAGATTACAAGAAACGAGGACTAACAGAACTGATGAGACAGGATGCAATCATCTGACTTTGAATCAGTTGCAGATTGAATGTGTGTTAAGGTGATGAGACTCATTTTATATATTATGAATAATACAATGATGTGATATGACATGATCAAATGGACTGGTTTCAAAAAGTCACACAGCAAAATTATTTAGGAATTCTTTGCAAAGGAAAGGCTATTTTTTTAAATCATTTTTTTAGTGGAAAAATCATTTTTATAACATGGATTGTGTATTTTTGGAAAATTATTCACAATCAAGTCTAACAAATAATCTACTCTAATAAAAGAGAAACATGCAAATTGGTGTCACTGCTACACCACCAGCCAATAAAGATGAGTATGCAAATTGACCCACCAAAGATGGCAGTTAATTTGCATATGCAGGCACAGAGCGAAAACTGAAGGCTCCGCCCACTGAAGGCCCCACTCGAGCAAAGACTGAAGACAACTGAAGACTGCAGAAGTTTGGCTTCTCTTCTGCGGTCAGAGTGGAGAAGCCTCGAGCCTTGCCTTCTCTGCTGCAGCTGGAGCGAAGGCCTGGGTCCCGGGTGCCAGAGGAAAACCAGTGCCGGCAGCCAGGAGAAGGAAGGCCTATTGCACAAATCTCTTTTTTTTTCTTTTTTTTTAAATTAAATCTTTATTGTTCAGATTATTACATTTGTTCCTCTTTTTTCCCCCCATAACTCCCCTCCTCCCAGTTCCCACCCCACCATCCGCCCTCCCTCCCCACCCACTGTCCTCATCCATAGGTGCACGATTTTTGTCCAGTCTCTTCCCGCATCTCCCACACCCCTTATCCCCCCCCCCACCACCAAGAATAGTCAGCCCATTCCCTTTCTATGTCCATGATTCTATTATGATCACCAAATTATTTATTCACTTGTTGATAGATGCATGTTTGTTGTTCATAATTTGTATCTTTACCTTTTTCTTCTTCTTCCTCTTCTTAAAGAATACCTTTCAGCATTTCATATAATACTGGTTTGGTGGTGATGAACTCCTTTAGCTATTCCTTATCTGTGAAGCTCTTTATCTGACCTTCAATTCTGAATGATAGCTTTGCTGGATAAAGTAATCTTGGTTGTAGGTTCTTGCTATTCATCACTTTGAATATTTCTTGCCATTCCCTTCTGGCCTGCAAAGTTTCTGTTGAAAAATCCACTGACAGTCGTATGGGTACTCCCTTGTAGGTAACTGAGTTTCTTTCTCTTGCTGCTCTTAGGAGTCTCTTTGTCTTTTGCTCTTGGCATTTTAATTATGATGTGTCTTGGTGTGGTCCTCTTTGGATTCCTTTTGTTTGGGGTTCTCCGTGCTTCCTGGACTTGTAAGTCTATTTCTTTCACCAGGTAGGGGAAGTTTTCTGTCATTATTTCTTCAAATAGGTTTTCAATATCTTGCTCTCTCTCATCTTCTGGCACCCCTATAATTCTGATGTCGGTACGCTTGAAGCTGTCCCAGAGGCTCCTTACACTACCTTCGTGTTTTCGGATTCTATTTTCATTTTGCTTTTCCGGTTCGGTGTTTTTTGCTTCTTTGCATTTCAAATCTTTGCTTTGATTCTTGCGGTCCTCTGGTCTGCTGTTGGGAGTCTGTATAATATTTGTTATTTCAGTCCGTGTATGTTTAATTTCTAGTTGGTTCTTTATCATAACATTGAGGGTCTCATTAGATTTGTTGAGGATCTCAATAACTTTATCGGCGGCTTCTAGATAGTTCTTGAGAGACCTTAAAAGTGTGGTTCTGAACTGAATATCCTCCATTGACAGTTTTGTCCTGTTTCTTTGTCTCCACATTTTTTATGCTTTCTTGGTGCACCCCCTAGTGGTCTTTGTGTGCAGTCTTAGTTAAGCCTTAATTGTTGTAGTTAATACTAGGGAGATTTGACCTCCAGGCCAACTGGCTGTGAGAATCAGCTGTGTCTGCAGTGGGAAAACTTCTATCCTCTAGGGAGGTGCTAATCTAGCCTTTGCCTGAGGCTATCTGACAAATAGCTCTGTACAGGGCTTGGGCGGGGCGGGTGGGTTGCAGGGGATCAACAGAGTGGGCCAGAGAGAGCAGTTATGGCGTCTCTCAGTCCTGTCCTCAGGGCCTCTGCCTCACAGAGTCCCAGCAACTGCTGCAAACCTCGGAGAGAAAGCTGCCTTCGAGTTCCGACTGAAGCCAGACAGTCCTGCTTCTCCCGTTTTAGTCTGGGTCTCTAGAGACTCGACCCGGAACTGGAGCTCAGAGTCTGAAGCTCCCTCCAGATTGAAAACACCAACCACGCCCTCCGCCACCAGCCCGCTCTGTGCGCACTCTGTACCTGAGTATTTCACTTCAACACTGCACCTCCTCCGAGTCTGGGTATGATATTCTCTTTCCTCCTAGTTGTAGAATTTCCACTCAGCCAGCCTTCCTGTGGTTCTGGATGATGTCCGTTCCGTCTTTTAGGTGTATTTTGATTTGGTTGTTCAAGGCAGCAATCTCCGGTGTTAACCTATGCCGCCATCTTGGTTTCTCCAAAGGGTCCACAAATCTCTTTATGCAATGGGCCTCTAGTATAATAAAAAGTTATATTATTGTTATCTTTATATGATTAATAAAATGTAATTTAGAGAAAATAATTTTTGTTGGCTCTAAACTTATTGATATGGCAATTTATTTATTTTTTCATTGATCTTAAGAGAGAGAGAGAGAGAAATGTTGATTTATTGTTCCACTTATCTATGCATCCATTGGTTGATTCTGGTATGAGCTCTGACTAGGGATCAAGCCCACAATCTTGGCATGTAGGTATGACCCTCTAACCAACTGAGCTACCAGGCCAGGGCTAAGATGTCAATCTTTAAAAGAGGAATTCCAGATATGACAGAATAAAAATGGGGTATAGACTTTAAAGGGGGTGACTGTAGCACCTGTGTATATATTTAAGGCCCACTGTGTTTGTACGTAAATCATACTCATCTTTACAGAGTCTTGTTTTATGTCCATGTGCTATGAATGCAAGAAACTCCTTATCCATTTCATATATTGAGAGAAGGGATAAAAAAGAGAATGTAATTAGAGAATGGTGTTCATTAGTGTTTATGTGCAATAAAACTCAGCTGGGCTGAAAACTTTGAAGTGAAGAAATAGTCTTCCAGGAAAGAATAATATATAACCCAGCAATTATACCCGGTGCACTGAATTTGCTGGTTATTGCATGACAGAAAAATAAAGTTTTCTATTTTGAGTCACTATGTCTATCAGCTCTGTTTTTATTAGAGTAACATGGGGTAACTGAGTAGAGGTAGATGCTAAGAGATAAGGAAAAAGAAAAATGAAGTTTAATCTGTTCAAAGTTTACCCAGGTACAGAATAACTGAACGTGGATATAAATCCCTAAGTATGGGCTGGTCCTAGAATTGAATATTTTGGTGATATATAATATGAGTAAGCTACCATTCTCACCCTTAAAATGCTTGCTGTTAATATACAGTAATAATGTACCACTTATTTTTTCACCCTCAGATAAAACCTAGTCTTTGGTACCAAGTAGCTATAGAGGACATTATAGGACAGTTGTTCCCTCTGTCCCACCTTCCCCCTCTCTCTCTCTCTCTCTCTCTCTCCTCTCTCTCTCTCTCTCTCTCTCTCTCTCCAGCATAAAAACTCCCTTCTTATGTTTGGAGTATTTTCTACTCTATGGGCCTTGCCTGGGAAGGGCCTATCTGCAATGGTAGAGCCTAAGCAATATCTTTTAAGCTTCATGGCAGCTGAAGCATATATATGTGACTTGTTATCAGCAATCAGGGCTCAGAAATGGGGGCAGGGGAAATGGAGCATTCAACCTGGTCGTGTGGTGGAGGGGAAAGCCACCTGCTCCCAGCTGCAGATGTGCTGTGGTGCCAGGGCAGCCTCCAGTGTCTGGGGTGGGAAGTGTAGAAACCAATGCAGAAAGACAGAGTGGTTGTTATCTCCCGACTGGCAAGATTTTCATTTGTTCAGTTTCATATTTATTGGCTCTCACTGTGGCCCCAGCACTGTTCAAGAGACATTTTGTGTTAATTAAACTCATCCATTCTTCATAAAAATTATCTCAAGTGGGCACTATTTTATCCCTATTCCACAGATGGAGTAATAGGAAACAGAAAAACAAGCAGTTTGCCTGAAATCAGGCAGATATTAAATGGCAACGTTGAGATTCAAATCCAGGTCGCACGGCTTTGGTATCTAAGGGTTTAGTCCAGCCGTGGGCAAACTACGGCCTGCGGGCTGGATCCGGCCCGTTTGAAATGAATAAAACTAAAAAAAAAAAAAAAAACGTACCCTTTTATGTAATGATGTTTACTTTGAATTTATATTAGTTCACACAAACACTCCATCCATGCTTTTGTTCTGGCCCTCCGGTCCAGTTTAAGAACCCATTATGGCCCTCGAGTCAAAAAGTTTGCCCACTCCTGGCAGCACCCCTTTGCTCCTACCCATTTTGCAAGCCTGGTTCCAGAAACCTCCCAGTAATCTTATGACTTACCCAATATTCCCTTAGTACACTATTTAATACTTAAAATACCCAGAGTCAGTTTCATTTGCTTACAGCTAAGGACCTTTCTTAATACCTTAGTTATTCCATAAATGAATTAGCTTAATGATCTAAGCAGATCAATTAATATTTTGAGGCTCATATGTATAAATTTACATATTTGTAACTATTACTTATTACCCTATCGTTCAAGAATTATAAGATTCAAATGGAATTGTGTTGGGAAAATTACCTTGTAAACCAATAAGATAAAATCCATTTAATTTCACATCGGCAAATATTATTCTTAACCTCTTGGGATATAGATGACATGACGGTAGCTATCACCCATAAACTGCCTCAGCACATCTGTCCTGGTCCAGACAAAAGCACAAACTACAGTACATATTCAAACAGAGAAGAACTTATTGTAAGAAGTTGGTGATAAAAGTACTAAAAGGATTTGAGAAGCAAATGGGGTAAATGTGGTTTTACTTAGATTTCAATTAATTACAGGAAGCCCTACTGTGCCTATTGCAGGAGGTATAAAAGTGAGGAGCAACGATCCCGAGATCAGTGATTATAGGAATTATAGAAAGCCCATTTTCTCTCTGCAGCTGACGGCCAGTGTGGGGTTGACTACAAAAAGGTAATGTGACACATTACATTAAGCTCTAGAATAATTTGAATGTATATGCATTATAAACATCTTGCTTAGCAAGTTATTTTTTAACAAGTTTATTAAATTGTTGGTTGCAAGTACATTTTTAGGTGCAATTGCGCTTAAAGATGACTACCATACTCTCCTCATCTCAATAACAGAGCTGATAAGATTATTTAAAACATCTGTTGGCCTGGTTGGCCTGACTCAGTGGTTGAGCCTTGACCTCTGAACCAGGAGGTCATGGTTCAGTTCCCTTCCTGATTAGGGCACATGCCAGGGTTGTAGGCTCAATCCCCAGTGTGGAGCATGCAGAAGGCAGCCGATCAATGATTCTCTCTCATCATTGATATTTCTCTCTCTCTCTCTCTCTCTCTCTCTCTCTCTCTCTCTCTCTCTCTCTCCTCCTCCTCCTTCTCCCCTCCTCCTCCTCCTCCTCCCCTCCTCCTCCTCCTCTCTCTTCCTCTCTGAAATCAATAAAAATATTCTTTAAAAAATAAATAAAACATCTGTTGATATTTCAGTAATTCCATATACTCGGTCTGTCTTTCAGTCAAGCTTTATAATCTGGGCTAAGAGTGCAATTGTTCTTCATATTTAGTACAACAAACTATATGAGAAATACCTTAGGGAAAAAAACCAGCTGTTATGATCTGCAGATAATAGGTCCATATAACTTGGTTTGTAAGTTTCTAAAACATAAAAGTGATTTTATGGCATCTAAAGCATAGAGAAGAGGCCGCAGCAACAGAAACAGATGTAGGAACTTACATGAGGTAGCAAGAACGCAGTTCTAGGGAATACAGCAATAGACAGCTGTCCAGACCTGGTCTGATTAGAGGAGGCTGTCAGGAGCTAGGTTGAACTGGAGAGAGCTAAGCGGCCAGGCATCAGAGTCCTTGGTTAAGGCAAATGTAAGCAGCAGTCACACGTTTACTCTCTCACTGTGACAGGCTAAGCAAGGGGCTGAAGAGGGAGGGGCTGGCTTCCCCCAAAAAAGGTCTCAGCAGAGGCACCTGGGGAGGCCTCAGTGGAAGGTGCCCTATAAAAGGCCTCTGCACGGAGCGCCTGGACTAGGGATGCAGCCGGTGGAAGAGCAAGGCCTCACGGAGGACCTAGACCTTGACTGTAGCTCCGGAGACTGCGGTGACCGGGCTGTGCCCAAGTCTCTGTGGAGAGCAGCTTCCCTCCCCGCAGGACTGCAGGCCTGAACGTCCTGCACAGGATCTTGCCTCCGAACAGGAGGTAAGAGGGGCACAGCGTTCCTGCTGAGGGGGGAGGGTGCCATGGCAGAGGGTTGGGGATCACCGCTGATTTGAACGGAGGTGGAGCAGAACAGGCAGGGAGGACATCTCTCCACAGCACTGGTGCACGTGGCCCCTGAGGCTCAGATTTTGAGGGTCCAGTCTCATGAGAACAAATAAT
This sequence comes from Myotis pilosus, assembly GCA_036010255.1. Taxonomy (NCBI): domain Eukaryota; kingdom Metazoa; phylum Chordata; class Mammalia; order Chiroptera; family Vespertilionidae; genus Myotis; species Myotis pilosus. The sequence goes on from JASKON010000048.1 coordinate 1,095,169, forward strand.
ATTTTTAGTCATTATAGTATGTTTTCCCATTTCACTTATTTAGAAGATGGATGGGGAGGAGGGAAAAATAACAGTTTGGGAGCTTTTCTTTTCCCCCCAAAAAGAATTAAACCCCAGAATGAAAAGAGAATTCAACTTGTGCGATGAGAGGAAAAGGATCTTTGTTTTTTTCCAGGAAGAAATTACTCTGGGCAGTGTTAAATAGAAGGAAGAACACATGGAAATATGTAGGGACTGAAATAGAGAGACAGCAAAAAGCCGGAGAGAGGGATGATGGCAGGGGACATCTCAGGAGAGTCTGGGGCTGCTGCGATCATGGTTTCCCTGCCACACATGTAACACAGGAGGTAAGAGCACTTAATAGAGGCTCAGATGACAGGGGGCCTCATTTCCCAGGCTCCTGAACCAAGAGCTTGCCACTACAGATGGCTGCCAGCTTCTAGCACAACCTGGTTGCGGTTGAGAACTGAGGTTAAGTGACTAGCCATCTGAGCAGAGTAGATTTGGAGGAGATAATTAAGCTGAGTTGGAGAAAATTAAGTTCTAATGAGAACTGAGATTCACATGTGCAGCGGTGGTGCTGGCAGGGACTAATACAATACTAAGTGTTTAGTTTTAATGAGCGTGTATTGTGTGCCTAATATTTTAAGTGTTTAAATATATTAGATCTGATGCTCATGAAAATCCTTTGATATAGATAGGATTAATATCCACTTTTTACAGTTGAAGATATTAATTTGGGGGCATGTAAAGTAATAGTCTCATACTTTGGAAAGTTGGTAAAAGTGACTGACTTTGGACTTCTACATAAGAATCTACCTCCAGAGAGTTTGCTGTTTACATTCACAGTGGTATAAAGAAATGAGGTAGAAAATGGCACTGGTCTCCAGCAATAAAAAAGAGACATCATTTATAGATTTTGGATAAGAATTAGAGACAAACTTTTGGCAAATGTTCCTTGGTGCTGCATCTCAGATCTCTCTGCAGAAGTTTGTTCATGACCTAGAGATGAAGGTTGTGTGTGACCTAGAGATGAAGGTTATGCTGGGCCTTGCAGGTGGAATTCAGATAACCTGATTGAGGAGAGAGATTTTTGTGGAGGAACGGACGTAAAGGCATTATCTGTCTTATCATCACTTATCAGTGTATCCCTACTGCAAACTCAGTACCTAGAATGAAAAAGAATAATAAAAAGGCAGAGAATAATATGATGTCAATTAAACAAATAAACTGTTCTTGAGCAGTCTACTTTCCTAGAAAGGCCTCAGTTTCCTTATCTATAAAATGGAAAATAAAAATGAGTAATTCAAAGTGGGTTTGTTAGGATAAGATGAGATGATATAAAAGAAAGTGTTTTGCAAAATTTAAAGACTATAAAAATATGAGGCTTGGTTCTTATAACCCTTTCAGAGGAAACATCCTATAGAACTAGAAAACTGAGCTTTGTATAATATGTAATTCAGCACTTGGCCAAATCTCTTGGCAAATATCTAATATCTGAAAGATCTGAAAGAAACAAGTCAACTATGTCTTTCTCTTTAGAAAGCAGTTTTTCTACACAAAACCCTTGTATTAATTCAGAGCACAATAAATTAAAATAGCTGGATAGTATTTTTGCTGCTTATACAACAGCCTTTTTGTGTTATTTAGTTTCATGCCCCAGGCTTATTAAAGATGTGGTCTTTGGAAAAATGATTCTGTATCTTTTACAAAAATCATATCTGAAAACACCATGAATTACAATACCTTATATTGGGAAGCACCATGTGGGTGTTGCACAGACTTTGGGGCAAAGAATGTGTCTTCTCTCTTACTGCGCTTGGACGTTCCCATTTGCCCAACAATGAAATCCATATTTACTGTCTTTTTACCATGTTTTTATTATTGCCTTGACTGCCAGGAAAACCAGGAGCTAAATGCAGAACTTACTTGCAATACGTATTTTATTCCACGTTCCTGATTTAGGTTATCACTGTCTTGACCCTGCACAAAGTTTAATGTATCTCAGGCACTTGCTGTTAAACAAACAAACAGAAATCATTAATTATTGTTCCCACATGTGCTTATTTTCCATATAACTTTCATAATCATTAAGTTAGCCATTCAACACAGACATTCAATTCAAAGCCTAGCAGATAGCAAAATTTAGAGCAAAAGACTTATACCTCCCTCTCCCAGTCTGATGCTCACAGGTCTCAGGTCTGCTTGATGTCTTATTTTCCTTTTCATGTTATTAAGTTTAGGAGAAGGATTGTGATGACCTATTTGTCATATGATATTGGGAGAAGATAATTTTATAAATTACAATGCTCTAAAGCACCAGAGGGTTTTGATTATAAAAGCAATATACATAACATATTATATGACAGTCCCAGTTAATTCCCACAGACACAGAAAATAGTGTGTATTTGTAAGGTTTGTAAATTATTTTGAGAAAGTTAAAAGTATGGTGGGGACAAATCATGCTATGCTTCCCTTGGGTATAGTCATGTTGTGGAAACGGGTGCTAGAAAGCACAAAATTCAAATGATTGGAAAAGTAGCCATAAAAAGTAGCATATAAGGATACATTTTGCTAGGTGAGGATGGTGGGTCCAAGTTGAAAGACCCTTTAGAATGACAAGCTATATGTGGTTGAAGGTCTCTCACTCTGATTGACCACTAAAGAAGCAAACAGTAGGAGAGATCAATCTTCAAGTGTGGGAGCAACTCTGCTTCCTGCCGATTCCTTCTGTGAGCACACTCCCAGTTCAGAGGCCAGTGGAGCTCTTAAGTGTAAAAAAAATGTGATGTTAGAGGAGACCATGACAGCAGGCTTCCGAGACATTTATTTAAACCATTAGCCTGGGGACAGTTTAAATCATCTTTATCATATTATCTGGCCGAAGGCAGACTAGTCCATAGCCTCCCACAAATAGAAGAATGGAAAAACAAACAGTAAACTAAGAAAACCTTTTTGGATAGAAGTGTAAAAATACTATGATCTGGATATTTATTTTCTCTACCCAGAACTGAAACAAAGCTTGCACAAGTAATGTAATCCATTGAAACAGGTGAATAATATTATCCAAGAGGAAAAGATAAAGAAATTTCTTGCAACTTAAAGACTATTATAGTTCATTTTACATCTAAAATACTTAGCATTGGACACTTTGAATTACAAAAAATAAACTATATGAGGATGTCATTTTGATTCTTTCAGAGATTCATTATAGGAATTTGGACAACTGGATTTTTTAAAAAGGCCCCTTTAGTACTTGTGACTGTAAGAAATTATAATAAAAAATAGAAGTACATATTTTATATATGGTTTATAGTAATTGATATTGTTTGTTGACTAGATATAAGACTTAGAGGTCATGAAACACTTATCTGGCACAAAAAATAATCACATGAACAATGATTTGGCTGTTTTCTTTAAATTAGTTAAAATATAATACAGCATTTTCTAATATTTATCTGACTACCAGCAGCTAAAATAGTTTTAATTTGTAAGTCTCTGTGAATGTAACTTTTAATATTATTAAATTCTATTATAACAAACTTTCTGAGATAAAAGTACCTTTTTTAATATAATGGATATCATTTCAAATTAAAATTATCCTGAGTTCCTAGAAATATAAATGTATTATCAGATTTAGTAGTGGATCAAAGAAAATGATAGCAATTAAAATGTGCACATATCAACTCTCTTTTCTAGTTTCTGAACTTTCCCTTTGTGTCCATCATTTGGCTTTCTTGAGTGGTTTGGGATTTTGGATAGTATTTATTTTGGTGTTTGAGACAAAAACATAAAGCATGGGGAAGAATAAATGAAGTTAAAAGAATTGCTTCTTGGTGGCAAGAAACAAGATATTAGCTGTCTATTAATCTGAAGATGTATATTGCACCACTGTCTTTTCTACCTGCCCATTATCCAATGAGCAAACCTAAAACAACCACCACTTCAGTTCAAAATTCTCTGGGTCAGCTTCTAGGTGATTCCCCAGTCTGAGTTGTCATAGTTCATATCTATGGAGTGATAGAGTCTAGGAGGTTCTTAACTTTTATATTGGCAGTTGGCAAGGCTAGGGAAGGTAAACTGGTACGGCTTGTTTCTTCTTCGTGTAGTTTATTCTGTCCTGGGCTTCTTCAAATGGTGATGGAGAGGGAGGAAGCAAGCCACTATGTAAACATGATTTTCAAGCTTCTTCTAAACCCATTTGTTAATGTGCTATTTGTTAAAGTGAGTCACATGGCTGAATGCAGATGTAACCCATGAAAGAGAGAGAGCTCACCTCTTGAAGGGAAAGTCACATAGTGGAGATGCATGCATAGGGCGAGGAAGGGATTTGTGGCAATTTCTTTTTCTTTTTTCAATCTGCCAGTATATGGTTGACACAATGGAAAGCTCTTCTTCCATAGAATTACTTATAAAATTATTTGTACATAATTTTATAAAAACAACACTATTTTTATTCTATGAATAATCAGCTGTTTTACAGGGCATTTATTTGTAATTGTAGGTATTCCAATGGAATTTTCCCTCTGTTTTAATTTACATTGTGCAAGAGAAAGCATAAGAATAAATTATGATGATATAAAAAAGTTAGATAAAAATTTTAGCCTTTGGTGAATTGAAGAGTAGATTGCTCAATAGTAAATTTTAATTACATTAAAAAAGAAAGGCCTATAAAATGGTATCCATATGAAGAAAGCAGGAAGAAGTTAAATGAACTTAACTGTGTTTCTGCCCAAATTTAAGCCTCATCACATAAAACCAATACATGAGAGCTGATAGAAACAAGCTTAAGATTATTGTCAGAAAATAATGGCAGAAATGAAATATACCTAAGCAAACAGTGAATATACCATATAGAAGATAGAGGATTTAATATGTACTAGGGAAAAAAAAAACAAGAAAAACTAAATAGCGTGGTATAAAGAAATAAATAGATGTGTTGTCTATTTTAGATGAGGGAGGACAAAGCAATTGGACTTTCTACTGCTTTAATGCAAATGTGTGTGCCCAAGATGAATGTGTCATTTTGAATCATAATTTGCCTTGTAGTTCTGTTCCTGCTGCTTTTTTACATTACAGCTGCCAGGCAGTTATTATTCTTTACTGTTTCAGACATAAAGGACCAATCCTAGACAAATAATGGGTTATGCCCCAGAGAACTTGCAGTTAAGAGATATGAGCAGGTAAAATGTAGAACAAACAAGGCAATAATGCTGACTTACCCCTGCAATTTAAATACTTAATGAGGAAGGAAAATTTTGGAAATTTGTAAAAGAAAAGAGACAGAACTCATGGGAAAAAATATACTAGGGGTTATTAACCCTTCCCCAGTACATCAGTCTTAGAGTGCTGTGCGGAATGCCCAGGTGTCATGCCATCTTGGCCAAAAGAGCTGCATGTCCAGGAATGTCAAAATCAGCACATAACAACAATAACAAAAAAAAGGTGAAGAAAAAATATGAAAAATGTATGGGGTATTATGAATAATTACAGTAGAGAATGAATCTGCCAACACTGTTAGAAACATGAGAAAAATAACACTACATTTCACTTTTAGTAGATAACTCACAATCTCATATTTTATGTATAATACATCTCTCATTTTATAGCAAAATTTTGAGAGTATTTATACTTTTTTTTGGGGGGGGGGCTATATATTCTTCATAAAGCTAGGTATTTGTAATTCAAATACATATTAGAAGGACTACTTTAAAGTAGAGTCTAAAATTCATCCTAAAACATATCCCAATGATATTAAAGGATATTAAAGAATATTAAAGGATACAAAAGGGTAAAACTAATTAAGTTTATATTCTAGGAGATTCACTGTGATAACAATAGATGGAAGTTCATGGAATTAGAAGGATGTGCTTCTAATCTAGTTAATAAGGGATGAGTGCTTGAAGAATGGCAGGAGAAATAGCAGAAGTAAAATGATTTCAAGGGATTTAGAAAGGGAGAATCTATAGGTCTTAGTAATTAATGAAGGAGATATCTAGAGCTATCAAAAGTTAGAACTGGATAAAAGAAGATGAAGAGATTAGCCAAAGAACACACGTATATGCATAGCCCATTATACTATAGAGCAGTGGTTCTCAACCTGTGGGTCGAGACCCCTTTGGCAGTCAAATGACCTTTTCACAGGGGTCGCCTAAGACCATCCTGCATATCAAATATTTACATTATGATTCATAACAGTAGCAAAATTACAGTTATGAAGTAGCAATGAAAATAATTTATGGTTGGGGATCACAACATGAGGAACTGTATTTAAAGGGCCAGAAGGTTGAGAACCACTGCTAAGTGTGTTGAGGGAGAGGGGGTGGGTCTGGGTAGAGGTGGGCCAAAGGAAGGGGGGAAAAGGGAACATCTGTAATAATATCAGCAATAATAATAATAATAACAATAAATAAAAGTTAGCTGGCCGGCATGGCTCAGTGGTTGAGTGCCAACCTATGAACCAGGAGGTCATGGTCTGATTCCTGGTCAGGGCATATGCCCAGGTTGTAGACTGGATCCCCAATAGGGGGCATGAAGGAGGCAGCCAATCAATGATTCTCTCTCATTATTGATGTTTCTATCTCTCTCTCCCTCTCCCTTCCTCTCTGAAATCAATAAAAAATATTTTTTAAAGTTAGTGGAGAAAAAAAATAGTGACCTCAATTGTGGTGGTGCCACTTACTAAAATAAAGAGCATGGGAACAGGACATATTTTGAAATTTTGTGTCGAGGTGTCCAGGAGACATCCAGGAGAAAAATGTTCAAGAGGTATTGGATATATAGATTTAGAGATCAACAGAGAATACTAAACTAAGTACATGGGTGCTGGAAAGGGCATACACTTAATCAGTCCAGTGATACTTGTCAAACATGTATAGGGCACCCAAGGTATTGAGCTAGGTGCTGACGAGATCATGGTAAACTAGACACTTCTCAAAATGCTTATGGTCTGCTGGGCAATAAAAACAATAGGTTAGAGTTAAACATATTGTACTTAAAAAAAGTGCCCGAATCAATTGACTGAGTTGAAAATGAACAACCTCAGTTTTCTATATTACAAATCTAGTAAATAGGGGTCCCATAGAATTATTTAAAAACTATTTCCTTTTAATGTTTTATTTTTAGTGCAAAAGTAATCCATATTCATAATGTAAAATACAGATAAGCAGGATTAAATAAGTCACACGATTTACTGTATCTTATACATGTTAGGTATTGTGGTATGTGCTGAAGTGAATTCCTTGTCCTCTATGCTCAAAAGATAAGGGTGCTTGTTCCTATTAGTCTAGAGCAGGGGTGGGGAACATCTGGCCCATGGGCCACATAAGGCCAGTGAAATCATTTGGTCTGGCCCTGCCAAAGCAGCTGTGGGCAGGACTCAAAATTCAATAAATCTAGGAATTTTTTTCATAGCAACATACATTTATATTAAGTGAATTATATTAAGCAAATGATGTTATAAATATCCAAATGGCCCTTGGCAGAAAAGGTTCCCCATTCCCTGGTCTAGAGGCTTGTAGGTATAGTATCCCCTTCTTCATTTTCACTTTGTTGACTCCTATTTGTCCTTCTAGTTAACACCTTATGTGTTTCTTACTATGGGATGCCTGCTTTGATCCATGATAGCTCCCAGGAAGATCAGGTTTGTGCTTATATGGCATCTTACACTTCCCCAGCTCTTGTTGTACTTCCTAACATGTTGTAATTGCATTCAATGGTACCTGGAAATTTAGCTAAAAATAATTTTGTTAAAAGCATGTTGGTCTTGCCTGGAAGTGTGGCTAAGTGGTTGAGTGTTGATCTATGAACCAGGAGGTCACAGTCTGATTCCTGGTCAGGGCACATGCCCAGGTTGTGGGCTTAATCCCCAGTAAGGGGCATGCAGGGGGCAGCCAACCAATGATTCGCTCTCATCATTGATATATCTCTCTCCTTCCCCCCGATCTCTCTTCCTCTCTGAAATCAATAAAAAAAGTATATTAGTCTTAACCACTATGCTGCACATCTAAAAATAATATAAAGTAATGTTGAATGTCAACTGTAATTGATTTAAAAATAACATATTTGTTAACTTGACAGCATGTCTAAAATGACAATTTGATTGAAAAATAATTATTTCTGCTCATAGGACGTGTTTTTTAACATTGATGATTTTGGCAAAAATAAAGGTAATTTGCCACTTTTCATGAATTATCTTACATTTTTCTAATTCTTTACTATTTATATATTTTTTTATTTTAAGTAGTTTTTTCCTTCATTTTCAGCCCATGTTTCTGCTTTACATTTTTTGCAATTGTAAAATGTTGACATAATTTTCTTATTATTTCAAGCAAGTTAATGATCAATCATAATGACTGAGATGAACTTGAAAGTTTAGCAGGGTTTATTAAGCCATTTGAGATAGATATTTTGGCAGCTGACCTGAAGATCGACCCTTAGTGCTTGACCTCCACTGTAAGTAGCTTTACTTCAGTGATGATTGCTCTCTAATTCTAACTCACTCTAACATAAAAAATAGAAAGGCAGACTCAATAAATGATATTTATTATTAAACTGGATTATATGCACAATCAACATCAGGGAACATTTAGCACTTTAATCATTTACAATAGAGCCATGAGTTGATGTTCTGTCTTATACATTCATTCATTTGGCCTGGGGATACAGAATCCCATGGCCAGAGAACCAAAAAGCATGATGCCAGTGTTCAAAGTCTCATCATCCCCAGTTGAAGGTCATAGTCCCAGGTTCAAAGAATGAGTTATCACTAGGAAAATGGGTTTGATTTTTTGCTTGATTATAGAGTGGCTCCCTCTAGAGCAGTGGTTCCCAACCTGTGGGTTGCGACCCCTTTGGCAGTCAAAGGACCCTTTCACAGGGGTCGCCTAAGACCATCCTGCATATCAGATGTTTACATTATGATTCATAACAGTAGCAACATTACAGTTATGAAGTAGCAACAAAAATAATTTTATGGTTGGGTCGCAACATGAGGAACTGTATTTAAAGGGCCAGAAGGTTGAGAACCACTGCTCCAGAGCAATGCAGCAGCTCTGCCCTGTCAGGGCACCGGGAGGAGAGCATGGAAGCCTCCCTCCTGCTGCGCTGTGCTCCTTCCCCTGGCAGGTGGGCCGCTGGGAGCTCTGAGTGCAGTGGTGTGTGGCAAAGGACTGATGGGGGGGTGGCGGTGGGCACAATGGGCTCTCACCTCTGCCCTCCCTGGCATGGGATAATGCTGCCTCCTCCAGGCGCCTCCCCGCTTCTGCCCCATCTCCTTAGCAATGCCCCGAGGTGTGTGCAGGCAGCCTGCTCATAGGAGCTAATACAGAGCTGAGATGCTAATGGACCGATTGTTATGTGTCACAGCATCCCAACCATTAGCATGTTAGCTCTTTATTCGTATAGATGATATTTATTCAATGGTGATTACTTAAAAGACATCACAAACTGTCTCATTTCCCGTTATGGCTGGCACATGAATATGTGGTCCAAAGTTATTTGACATTAGGCTATCAATTCTTGAGAGTTTTAGTTTAGCTTATGCATAGGAGTAGTAAACTGGCAAGACTTAATCCATACTTGTCATTTTCTTTGTTGATGTCAACACGTGTGTGACAACAATGGGTTAGGGAGCATGTGTCATTGATGCAGAGATTCTGATATTGATGGTAAAGTGCTGAAGGTGATTTTCAGGTCCTCTGATGACATGCATGTTTCAGTTGCGGATGGCTCACTGGCAGGCCATTGGCAAAGATTCTCACTTCTATCATTGGATCCCTGCTCAGCACAGTGATGGGGCATGGAAAGTCCTTAAGCTTTCTTCATTTTATAGGTCTTACTGTCTAGGCCTTTGTAAAATTTTTCTCCAGTAATTTTTCATAATTTGATCATTTTTATTAGTAGCAGTGATAATGAGGATAATAGAATAAGCCACATTCTGCTGCCAGAGCTATGTGTCTTGTGACTTTGTTTTCCCCTGCAATCCAAACACTCCACATATTCAAAATCTAGCTTATAGCTCTGTGAAAAGTAAAGTAAAATCTGCATTTGCTCAGGGTGTGAGGCGCATTTTTATTTCCTAGTTCCTGATAACAGGTGATGACCCATTGCCTCCTTCATTCCCAATGATTGAACTAAACTAGAAATAAGATGCCAGATTTTTTAACTCACCCTGGAGCACCTGAGGCTCCAGCCATTCTGGAAAGAAGGAAGGAAGGGAGGGAGGGAGGGAAGAAGGGAGGGAGGAAGGGAGGAAAGGGAAGGGAAGGAAAGGAAAGGAAAGGGAAGGAAGAAAGGGAGAGGATGGGGATAGGAGGAAGATAGCTCAGATTACAAAGGATGTCTGGGTCCCACTATGCGGTATGAAAGGTAGCTGGAGTATATAGAGGGATATATATAACAGGGGAGATGAAGGTGACAGACTATTCTAAGACTTTGAAGCTGGTAATTTATTGATCTGGACAGGAACAAGGGCAATGCATCTGCTGACAGGGACAGAGGGTTTGCCAAGTAGAAAAGCAGCAAAGGTATGCTGGTTGATAAGTATTTTTGCTCCACTATAATTACCAGGGATGATCAGGAAAAAAACAAGGTGATTAATCAATTTTAAACATTAAAATGACATCAGAATTATGTTTTAAAAGTGTTAGTCTTGCTTTTCGTGGAGACCTATTGTGTGCTCGTAAATCTACTGTTGTGTTCATTCATTTCTAAAATACAAATACTTGCTCTATGGCCAGTTTCAAGCTAACAATGGTTTGACAATTTATTTTTAAAATCCCTTTATATTTAACCATTGGTTTCATGAACCAGTAGGTGTTGTCACCAACACACCACTTGCCTAGAGGGAGGTATGGTTGTCATGTTTTGTTTTAATACCATATTTAGAGGTAGGATACTTGCTAGAAGACTACTGTAGTTATTTAAACATGAGAATATAGATAAACTAGTGTAATTTTAGGGAGAGTGGGGAAGAAAGGATCAAAAACAAAGAAAACGTAGTTTCTGATCTTTTTTTACTATGATGTCATGATAGTAGAAAGATTCCAGGATGACTGCAGGGTCAAGTTCGGGTATCTGAATAGAAGGAGGTCCTATTCACTGAGAGAGGAAAGAAATTGAGAAAAATGGCTTACTAGGATTAATAATCAAATTCAGTTTTGGATATACTGAGCTTCGGGTATTTATAGACCTCTAAGGAGATTTGTTCCAGTTCAGATTTGATGATTGTTAAGCAGGGTTTCCAATAAGGTGAATGATGACACAGAAGCAATTGGTAAATATTCTCTCATTGGAAGAGGTGGAAAGAAAGGCAATGCAGGTCCTAATCACTTTGTTTTTGGCCTGGAAAAGTGTTGAAAAAGTTCTTGGCTAATGTCCTTGATTTACCTAGTAAATAGGCAAAGGCTGAAGCATAAGTAATATAGAAACTTTGAGAATCAAGGTGAAAATTTAACAATGTCTAGTAAGTACAATAAATAAGATTTTACTAAGTACAATAAATACAATTTTCTAGGGAGTGTTAAAGACCCAAATGAAATTACATTTGAAGTGTTTTTGACTCATTGCTTTAAGTAACTACATGTCTTTTCCAATAATCAGAGATATGATATGTATTATTTGAAAATATTCTCTAAAAATTTTCACTCAATTCTAATATAGTCTCACACTAAGAACAAACCACTGTATAATCCAAGAACAGACACTTTTATGGTGATTGCCTTCCATGAGTTTTGTATATTATTCACTCATGTAATTCTTATGGTAATCCTAGGAAACAAGAACTGTTATTTTTCTCATTTTTCCTGTGAAATCTAGTGCTAGGGAATTAGTAACTTGTTCAAGGTCATATGCCACAACTGAGATTACAACCACTTCCACCGGCTCCAGAGCTTGTACTCTTCATTGTCTCTCAATGTAGAATAGCCAGAGCATCTATGCATGAACATCCCTTATTTTGTTGTATTTTATTTTACTTTTTCACTATGTAAATCAAATTAGGAGGATATAAAATGAAAAAAAACAAATTAAGACAATAAGTGAGCACATTTATTTAGTTTTATTGACACTAGAGAAAATACTTAATATTTCAACACAAATGGCATAACCTTTAAAAATGGGAGAAACTTCTTCTATAATACTCTGTGTGGAAGCAGTATTACTCTCATCAAAAGTTGAGAAAATCTATAAATTTCCCTTTGATCCCAGCATAGGAGCCATTCCCAGGCAATCGTGTACAACCATGGTATTTAAGAGAAATTCTGAAGGATCAATAGTATCATAAATGGTTAGAGCTATATAAGAACACCTAATGAAGTCTCAGTATTTTAAGGACTGGGTATTCTGTAATTATGTAGATTGAGTTGTCTCTGAAATTAGCATGTCATTTCTATTTTAAGGATATGATCAGTTCAAGTTAAGCAAAATGGCAAGAGAAAAATGTAAGTTTCACTAACACCTAAGAACAAAGGATTTTATAAAATCTATATTTTGTGGTCTTTATCTATACTAGTATACTAACTTTAAAATTAATTATTTAGACAACTACTAGTAAGTTTTAGTGATTTTATTAATTTCAACCAATAAATGAAAAACACTAACATTCATACTTTTTAAAAGAAACAGAATAACCACGCTGACATGTATAGCTAAAATCCTAGTAGCTAGAGACAGCTGATAAAATTAGGTTCCATTCTCACAGAATTTCTTTTAAGCCTGACTGATAAATCTTCAAAACATTACAGTAGCACCACACCTGAGGTCATATTTTAATTGATATTAATATTGTTATAACTTAAAATTATATCTACCTTAGATTTTGTATGATTATCTATGCAATAGAACTATTGATATCTTCTATTTTGCTGTGATGCCACTAAGTTTTCTGAGAGAATATAAGCTGTAGTCTCACTACTTTTTAAAAGCATCAATCCAAAAAACAAACAACAACAAAAAACCCAGCAGGCTTTTAAAAATGGCCTGTGGCATTCCATACTCATTTATATTGTATTAGCTACTAATTTAGTAATGTGTTGCTTTTTCTGTTGATCTAATAGCATGAACAATGAGCTTGAAAAACCTTATGGTGCATATTTAAGGATGAGAATTAGGTACATTTCTGAAGAGTTTCCCTACTTCTATTTTCTTAATGCTTTAATCCATACCACACATCAAGTTAGTTCAATAAACATTTTTAAGGGTGTACCGTACCGTGTACTAGATGATATACTAAATGCCGATTTTACAAAGCTTGATGAGACATTGTAAGAGTATTCCGGGAGTTAATTGTGTTGTAATAAAGATAGATACAGAGTGTGGGGCCATCTATAGAAGAAGTTTATTCAGTAAACCCCTAGTTATGAGCACCTATTAGGAACTAGATTAGACATGTAATGCAGTCCTAAATAATAAAATATTTAACCTTGAGAAAAGTAGGTGAGTTTTCGTGAAGATGACATCTAAGCTAGGTTATACTGTGATGAAAGAAGCAGAGTACAAAAAGGTATGGAGATATGAAATAGCAAAAGTTGGGAATATTCAAGTGGTTTGATATTGCTGAATTATGAAATTCCCAAGAATAAAAGGATTGAGTCACATCATGAAGGGGGATAAAATCTTCCTTAATTAATAGCTATAATAATTAGCTTCATGTGTCCTCAGTTCCATAGCAAATCAACCGTGAATATTTATACATAGAAATACAGATTTTTAAAAAAATTCTGATACTAGTCTACCTTTCCATCCTTGGTAACTCATTCTTTCACTCCAGGCAAATTTAGTCTTTGTTGTTCTCCTAAAATATTTGGCATTTCCTTACCTTGCTTCATTGTTCATGCTGTTCCCTGTGCCTCAGAAGCTACATGTGTTTGTCATGATTTCATTCTTCTTTGAAGCTACAGTTCAAAGGCACAATTGCATCAAACATTCAGAGATTTCATGCCTGAGCACTATCTCTGGTCTTCCTGAAAACCAGAGTTCCTTTAATTCAAGACATTTTTCCCTTAGAGACTTTTCACAACCTTGAGCTTTTAATTTGTGTGTATTTTTTTGTTTCTCCATAAGTTTAAAAGTTCCTTAAATCAAACAATGTGTCTTAGGGATATTTTTATTTCTTGACATTTGTTTTAATTAGAAGAGCATAGGATAGAGTAAAAAACATCCCCCAAAGTAATGGCTCTATTCAATAGAAATGCATTTCAGCCCTAACCGGTTTGGCTCAGTGGATAGAGCACCGGCCTGTGGCTGAAGGGTCCCAGGTTTGATTCCGGTCAAGGGCATGTACCTTGGTTGCAGGCACATCCCCAGTAGGAGGTATGCAGGAGGCAGCTGATCGATGTTTCTAACTCTCTATCCCTCTCCCTTCCTCCCCGTAAAAAATCAATAAAATTTATATTTTTTTTAAAAAAAGAAATGCATTTCATATTCATGAAAAAGTCCTGGGCAACTAGACAGGGACAGTTTAGCCATGCAGCTGTTCTCTACACATTCAATAACCCAGGCGGTCAGTGCTTCTCCCATTTTCACCCAGTACCACCCAAAGCTGATATTGGCATTAACATGTAGCCAGCAAGAAGAGAGGGCAGACATGGGATGTAAGGCAATTATTACAGGCCAGGCACACTTCACATTGCACACTGAACAGAAAAGGAATCATACATTGTAGTCCAGATGTCTTGGGTGTTCATCTACCAATCTCTATCATGTTGGGTTGTTATAACACCTTACATATAATACTAGCCAATATTTATGGAACATTTATTATATTAGAAAGTTTTTTTCCTACATTATTAACATGTATTAACTTATTTACAAAGCCTTATCAATATAGATACTCTCATATTTCCTATAGTGGAAGAGATGGAAGTTTTAAAAAACTTATCAAGGTCACATAGTCATATATGGTAAGCCAAGGGTTTGATTCTAGAGTTCATATGCCATAAGAGTGTAAATCACTATGCAGACTGCCTTCAGGAGACTAAACTCTCAATAGATGCTCATTGAATGAATGCAGTGAAGGTATTTCAAGTTACTAAACAGCTCTAGGTCTCAGGGTTGAAACATTCACATTCACATTTCAGTTTCCATATATACAGAATGGGGAAGCGGTTTATGTGAGCTATCCTCAAGGTTAAGTTTTAGGAGTCTACCCACAAAAATGTTTACAAAGCAATTTTAAAAAAGATATCAGGTGATGGTTTAAAGTATCATAACAAGTCTCATCATCAGCATATTATATTAAAATATTAGGAGGCAATAGGCAATTTTCATATTTCATTATTTAGTATAATTCTTAATGGATGGAAGTCTATAATAAATATAAAGGCAGTTTGCCTACTTTTCATTTAAAAACATTGCCTGGAGGTGACTGGTGTGCCAGACATCTTGGAGACTCTGTATTGATAGCAGAGCCTCTCAGTAAATCAATGGATTTGTGCCTTGAAACCAGTTCAAAAAGCGTTTTTACCAATCCATTGAAGAATACTGCAGGTAAAATTGTAATGGAAAAGCCTTCAGTGAGTGGGGTCATCCATTTTTGTAGTTTTTTTTTTCTTTTTAATACAAAAGTAACCAATATGTCTTAACATGTCATCACTTTTTTAGTTTGCTTTAGTGTTTCCTCTATTTTGTGTGTTCCCCTCTATGAAGAAAAGCATTTATTGATTTCACTTTGAGCCGCCCACTGCAAATGCGGAGTCTCTTGGCCCAATCAACCAAATCCAAACCATTTGCAAAGCATTAACCCTGAATGCTTTTATGGGATGTTTCTTGTCTTTCCTTTATGAATCTAGGGAGGTGTACTTAGTGGCTTCATATGCATAATTTAAATATTAGGATTGAATTTATGTTTGGATATTTTTATTAACACAGCTATATAGTTGACTGCCATCTTTTGAGTTTCAAATGACTATGTCATATTCTTTGGTAACAATATTTCAGTTTTTATGTAGAACACTACCTATTCCTCTATCTTTGAATTAATTAGGTGAGTTATCTTTTGGGGTTGGCCTCTGCCCATTCTTAGACAGATCACATTATTTGGGTCCAAGATGGGTGAAGAAAATGTATGAGATTTTGACTGGGGCTAATAATATAGGTGGACCAACTCTTCCCACTGAATTTAAGCTGGGAGAATGGGAACCTGGAGTTACTATGGTTATCTTTCATTAATCCATTAACTGATTTATCTGCTTAACAAATATTTATGCAACACCTACCAGGTGCTTAACACAGACACTTGGGATGCATAAATGAACAAAATAGACAACATTTCTGGACAATGATGTAAGAGTCACCCTGAAAATGAAAGTAATGTAGATGAAGTAGAGCTGAGAAATTTAGAGGGATGGAGTTTTATTGGCATTGTAATGTCCCAGGATCAAGAGTAGTTCAAACTGTTATGAAAAATTATATTTCACAAGCCAGTACATTTCCTTCTGTACGTAGTAGGTTAAATTTGTCACTTGTATCCAAAGGCATCCAATAACTCCTCAGCATTAAACTAATTTATACTATAAAAATTAGCTGAGTATATAATGTGACTTAGACCATTTGTCTTGTTATTGTAAAATTCTCAATTTTCTTTTTGCTGCCTCTGCCTTGCATTTTAGTCTGTTTAAACCTTTTTGAAAGATACAGGGATTGCGTTATAATCTTTATTTCATGGGAGAGAAAATTGAAAATTCGGCACCAGAAAATATAAATGTCATTTTGTGTGGGACTTGGAATATAAATCAGGAAAGAGAACTAACAGGGATAGATGTAGTCTCTTTTGATTAGCAATATATCTAATTTATATTGTTCAAAAGTATAACTTATAATTTACCATCCACATGATATTTTTGTCTTAATTGCAGTATGCATACTGTCATATTTTAAATGTTTTAATAATTCTTGTCCAAAATAGTAATGTTATTTGAGCAAGGTATGATGCCTTGGTGAAGTACTTTTAAAGCAAAAAAATACAGTTGTGTAATGATGTTTTACAAATTCTGCTTATAATACCAGTCCCCACTTAGCATTTACTAAGTGTACCGGTTAATAATGGCAGATTTTGTAATCAAAGAAAACACAATAATTTCAAGAGAAACATCAAAAGTGCTTTATTCAAAGTAATGCACATCGCTAGCTACACATTTCCCTCATCTTTCAGGTAATTTGTGGATATCGTCCCAATAGAACTTTTCTTGTTTTGAGGCAAACCATTCAGAGACCCAATTTTCCACTTCTTCGTATGTTTTCAAGTGCTGCTCAGAAAGTGGGTGTGCCATCTATCAGAACAAGTGGTAATCTGAAGGAGCAAGATCTGGTGAATATAGTGGGTGGGTTAATGCTCCCCAGGCAAGATCTTCTAACGTGTCTTTGATTGGTTTTGAAGTGTGTGATGGTGCGTTATCATGAAGCAAAATTATTTTGCTGTGTCTTCTGGCCCATTCTGGTCGTTTCATGATCAAAGCGTGGTTCAAATTGATTATTTGTTGTTGGTAGCGATCAGTATTAACGGTTTCACCTGGTTTTAGAAGCTCATAATTCACCACACCTTCCTGATCCCACCAAATGCAGAGCATTGTTTTCTTTCTGAAGCGATTTGGCCTTGCAGTCGATGTTGATGGTTGACCTGGATCAACCCATGATTTTGTGTGTTTGGGATTCTCAAAATAAATACACTTTTCATCGCCAGTCATGATTCGATGAAAAAAAGGCTTTCTTTCGTGCCATTGAAGCAACATTTCACTGATGACTTTTTGGTTTTCCATTTGTCTTTCGTTTAGTTGATGTGGCACCCATTTTTCTTCCTTTAAAATCTTTCCCATTGCTTGAAAATGATTGGAAATTGCTTGTTGAGCAACATTTAATCTTTCTGCATGTTGTTTTGAGTTATATATTTAACTAAATAGCTACCTAGCTAGATATTTATTAAATGAAAATAATTTTGGATGACCAATATCCTGCTCAAAGTATTAGATGCTTATTTTCATCATCTACTGCTATGTTTTGAACATTTTCTTTAAGTATAAGAAAATAAGATTTTAATGACCCCTATAATTCTCTCTTATAAAAGTAACATAGTTTATTCAAAGTTCCTTTATTGTGCACATTTAGATTGTTTTTATTTTATTTTATTTTTAGTGTGTTTTTTTTCTCTGTATTTTATTTTATTTTATTTTTAATATATTTTTTATTGATTAAGATATTACATATGTGTCCTTGTCCCCACGTTACCCTCTACCCGTCCACCCCGGGCTCATGGCCCCACGCGCTCGTTGTCCGTGTCCATTGGTTAGGCCTATATGTAAGTCCTTTGGTTGATCTTTCCCCCTTACCCCCACCCTCCCCTACCCTCCCTCCAAAGCCCGACAGTCCAATCAATGCCACTCCGCCTCTGGATCAGTCCTTGTTCATCAGTTTATGTTGTTCCTTATATTCCACAAATGAGTGAGTTCATGTGGTATTTATCTGCTCTCCAGTTCCATCCATGCTGTGGCAAATGGTAAGAGTTCCTTTTTCTTCTTCCTCTTCTTAAAGGATACCTTTCAGCATTTCATATAATGCTGGTTGGTGGTGATAACTCCTTTAGCTTTTTCTTATCCATGAAGCTCTTTATCTGACCTTCTATTCTGAATGATAGCTTTGCTGGATAAAGTAATCTTGGTTGCAGGTTCTTGCTATTCATCACTTTGAATATTTCTTGCCACTCTCTTCTGGCCTGCATGGTTTCTGTTGAGAAATCAGCTGACAGTCGTATGGGTACTCCCTTGTAGGTAACTGACTGTCTTTCTCTTGCTGCTCTGAAGATTCTCTCTTTGTCTTTTGCTCTTGGCATTTTAATTATGATGTGTCTTGGTGTGGTCCTCTTTGGATTCCTTTTGTTTGGGGTTCTCCGTGCTTCCTGGACTTGTAAGTCTATTTCTTTCACCAGGTAGGGGAAGTTTTCTGTCATTATTTCTTCAAATAGGTTTTCAATATCTTGCCCTCTCTCTTCTTCTGGTACCCCTATAATTCTGATGTTGGTACGTTTGAAGTTGTCCCAGAGGCTCCTTACACTATCTTCATATTTTTGGAATCTCTTTTCTTTTTTCTTTTTTGGTTGGGTATATTTTGTTTCTTTGTATTTCAAATCTTTAGCTTGATTCTTGGGATCCTCTTGTCTTCTGTTGGATCTCTGTAAATTATTCTTTATTTCAGTCAGTGTATGCTTAATTTCTAGTTGGTCCTTTTTCATGTCCTCCACGGTCCCACTATACTTATTGAGGGACTCATTAAATTTATCGGAGGTTTCCATAATATTCTTGAAAAACCTTATAAACGTGGCCTTGAACTCTATATCCAGTCGTTTCCTTTCCTCCATTTCTGCCATTCGTGACCTGTTTCTTTGTCTTCACATTTTGGTTGCTTCCCTGTGTTGATAGAGTGGCTTTGTGTGCTAGGTGTCCTGTAGGGCCCAGTGGCTCAGCCTCCCCAGTTACCTGAGGTGGACACTCTTTGTGCACCCCCTTGTGGGCTTTGTGCACAGTCTTATTGTAGCTATGCCTTGGTTGTTGTAGGATCACTGGGAGGAATTGACCTCCCAGCCAATTGGCAGTGAGAATCAGCTGTGTCTGCAGTGGGAGAACTTCTGTGCTGGAGACACCCTTCTGGGGCAAGACTTGCTTCAGTGGGGCTTTGGTGCTCACTGAGACTGTACCCTGGGTGTGTCCTTTATGGATCTGAGGAGTTGTGATCTTGATGGTCCCCCTCTGACCACTGGGTACAGTGGCTCTTGAATGTAAGGAGGTGCTAATTTAGCCTCTGCCTGAGGTTACACAGCAGGAACTATGAAGAGAGCTGCAGATTCCCCTTCCTTCTTTTTTGGAGTTTGGAAGTGCCCTGATAAGGCTCAGCTGTGAAGGATGCAAGCCACTGTGGGGCCTTGGGCCTTCTCTTAGAAGTTCTGGTTCTGTCTGACCCGGCTGCAGTTAGGTAATTACAGGTTGCAAATGGCCAGGGCATTCATATGCAAAAGCCTCTGCCGCTGCCTGGGTGGGGCGGGGTCTCAAGGAATCAAAGGGCGGAACACGCAGCTATGGTGGATTCTCAGCCCTGCCCTAAGGAGTCAGGAGTCTCAGTGTCCCGGTAACGGCTGCAAGCACCTCTGAGGGAAAGCGCCTTCAAGATCACCCGCTGTCAGACAGTCCAGTTTCTCCCCATATGAGTCCTGGGTCCCCAGAGGTTTCCCAGAACCGGAGGTCAGTGCCGTGGGGAGTTTGTGACTCCCTCCGGATTAAAAAAGACAGCTGCGTCCTCAGGTGCCAGACCCTTTCCGCGCTCGCGAGCCCCCTACCTCTGCACTTTACTTCCTCAGCTCCTCTGGCTCTCAGTGTGCTTTTCTTTCCTTCTAATTGTAGAATTTACACTCAGCCAGCCTTCCTGTAGATCTGGATGATGTCCGTTTTGTGTTTTTGAAGTATAATTCAATTATTGTGGGAGGCAGCAATTTCCCGGTGTTTATCTATGCCGCCATCTTAGTTTCTCTCCTAGATTGTTTTTAATTCCATCACTTTAAGCAATACTATAATATTCTTTCTTTTGCCATACTATTTATCTGCATCTCTATTTAATAATGAAAACTTCTGAAAGCTTATTTTTAAACAGTGAGGGATAATATTTTGTCTTAGATTTAGGTCTTAGTTTATTATTGAACATAAGAAAATTGTCTTTTGAGGCTCTTTTCTCATTTTTTCAGTAACATGCTTTCTTTTTCACTTTGTATTCTCTATATAATTAAATGAATCCTTTGTCTCTCATATTCACTACCAATATTTCTCTCAGTTGTTTTCAATCTGCTATAAGATGTTGGCATAAAAAGGTTTAGGTTTGCATGCTGACAGACTTTTAATTATTTTTCTTTGTGATTTGTTGCAGTGCTTTTTTGTTTAAGAAAGGCCATTCCCATTCTTAAATCATTTACATAATGTTTAAGTAGACTTTCAATAAATATTTTAAGATACAATACCTACTTCTAAATGTAGTTAGTCAATATGGAACTAGTTTTGAATTATGGTGTGAGGGGTGTGTGTGTGTGTGTGTGTGTGTGTGTGTGTGTGTGTGTTTTAATTTAAATATTTGTTTTCATCCTAAATCATTTGTTGCTTAATTTATATTTTCCTCACTGATTTTGAAAATTTTTTTAATATATGATTAGTGCAGGAAACCAAACTCAGAGATGAAATATGGCTCCAGCAGTAAATGTGCCTGGGAAATGTTGGACTCTCTGTAGCCTCAGATTTAGCTGACTACCCAGAAAGCCAGAATGGCCCCCAAAGATAAATGTCCTGCCCCAGGAAGGGAGGTTAAGGGGCATACAGAGTGTGGATAACTGGCTGATATCATGTGTTAACTTAGAAATGCATTGTTCTTGCTGGTAGTCTCTGTGACTACCCTCCATGCGGTTTTACTATTAACCTCCTATAAAAAAAGAGACCCTTGTCCTGGGAGGGGTATGGATTTCTTCCTGCCTGACCACCACTGGGAGCAAGCAGCTGCTTTGCCCAGGGATGTCAGTTTCTCCTATTAAAACTTTTATGAATTTGAATAAGGCTACATGTCTCTTCTTCAGAATGGATCCTAAATTTAGACTTTTGGGGCTTTCCCCCAACAATTAGATATAATAAAACATTTCTCTGCCATTCATTCTGGCTTTTTCAGATCTATTTATAGATTTTTCTCCACTACTATACACTTATTAATATCTAGAGATATGTCTTAATAGCCAGTACAATATCTATATCACCTTTTTTTAAAAAAAAAATTGTTCACCCTTTATTATTTATGTATACAAGTAAAGTTTATAATCATGTTTTGAAAATTTCATAAAATTCCCCCTAGTACTCTGATTGGGATTTCTTTAATCCTATATGTTAATTAAGAAAAAAATTATGCCTTTCCTAAAACATGTATATCTCCATGTATTTATATCTTCTGTAATATCTTTACATACACATTTGTATATATGAATGCATGTATTTAGGTTTTTCTATGTCAATATCCAACATATTTTTCTTTCCTATCAGTCAGTAGAGAGTGCAGGAAAAATATGGCCTCTTAGATATTTTAATTATTAAAATTTTATATAGAAAATTAATTGCTTAGAGCATGATTCATGGAGCTGGAGGAGTGAGAATCAGGGGGCCATCTGATTTCAAGAAGAATCCAGCGACCAGGAAACAGTCGCTACCTTGTCCACAACTATCTCGGACCTCTATGAAGCTTTCATTGGCCAGTAGATGCAGAGTACAGCCACTAACACTCTCCCAGTACTCATGTTGCTATGATATTGCTTATAATCAGATGGAACACCTGGAAGAGGCCTTCAGCTTAATTTCTCTCTTATAAATCTGGCAGGAATGCACTTAATTAATTATGACCTTTTCCATGATATCATTGAAACATTATTACTGATGCATAGTATATCTGGGCTTGAATATTTCTTATCTTGAACTCTTTTAGTTCAAGTTTACTTAATGCAACACTAGGTACCAAAACTATATATATAGTTTATATAATTTATAATTTATAATATATATATATAATTTATATAATTATTTATATAATTTATATATTATTTATATATTCATAATTAATAATAATATATAATAATATATAGTGATATATGATAATAATATATAAATTAATAATTTATATATTATTTATATAATTTATAATATATATAATTTATAATTCCAAAAATAGAGTATTTGCATATGAACCTTGGCAAATTTAGATTAATTTGTGCTTCAGATTGTACATTTATAATTTAGATTAATAAACCATGGCAAATTATACAATAAAAAATATCAAGAGTTAAGTCAAAATTGGATTTTTGGTTGGTACTTCTTGTGAGGGAGAATAAACTCATTCAAAATTTTCTTTTTCTCATGACCTAAAAACCAGTTATTCATATTATCAAAAGTATACTATATAAGGGGACTATTTTTATATTTTAGCTGTGTTTCTATCTGGTTTATTTTTACTTTGAATGTTGAAAGACATCAATACTGAATTTAATAACATTTTCTCTACACATTGATTTGATATCCCAGAAACTAAATGATCTTTTATTGTCAATACAAGAAATACTGTAACTGTGATCAAGTTACATAAATTCTGTTTTTTAAAACAATGGGAATTGGCTTGTAGATTATTTACTCAGGTAATTGTTAAAATGTTTTAAAATTAATATTTTGTTAATTTAAAAATAAGGAATAGAGCTTTAACATATCTTATTTTTAAGAATGATTTTAGTTTTCAAGCTAACATATAACATAAAAGTTAGAGCACCGTTCCTATCATTGTCATGGTTCTACATTTTAAAAATAATCATTTTAAAGGGTGCTACAAAAGAAGCATTGTAACCTGATATTTGGTATGGGCCATTTTTTACAGTGGTTGATGTTGTGATGAAAGAGGAAATTTAGAACCTGCAATTACCAATAATCTCTCCAGTTCTCTGTAATATCCCTGCTTTTTAGTTCACACTGTAGTCAACAACAAATGCAATGATGGCACCAGCTATCAACTTAAAAAAATTCCTTTTATGAAAATGCCTCTCTCTATGCTTAGTGTGTCATTTTATTTTGTAATATTTATGTGAGTAATGCCAGTTATATTTGGATACTACTTAGAGTTCTCTATAATTTCAGTTTAATTCAATGCAACATCCTTATAATACAGTAATATTTGATGAGGTCAGATGATTTAGTATTTCTAATGTTACTATCAGATGGAAAAATTTGCCAGTGGAAGGCTTCGTTTCTAATTTATAATGTTGTCCTTCAAAAGGTGTCTTTATTATATATGATGTCTGAATATCTTTATATATAGCAGTGTGTGGGAATCCACAATTATAATCCTTTACTCCCAGGCATTGCCTTTATGTATTCCCATGCCTATTCTCTTATTCCTAACCAACCAGCAGTCCTCTGCTCTGTTTATTTTAGTCTGAGTCAAACACCCTAGCAACTTCAAGTGACAATACCACAAAAACAGGGTATATATAGTTCAAAGTAAACTAAACTGAAAGTTTATAAATCAAATTGCTACCCGGTACATTCCTTATAACTGTTTTGTTTTTCCTTTATTCCCTTTTGTCTGTACCTTCTCTGATTTTGAAGAAGACTGTACACATGTCGATTTGAGACTGTGAATGTTAGAACTTTCTGTAGATATAGTAGTTAAAGTTCACTCAGTGGCATTATGTTTGTAGTAGATAGAAAACTGACCTGGGAGTCAGGAAATTGGATTTCTAGCTTCCTCTGATGGTTGAACTGAAAGAAGCAGTGTTTTCTTTTCTACCTCTTGTGCTGAAAAGGCAGTTAGAGCTGGAGGGAGAATACTGTTGAGATTAATACTGTGATTGATTATGACAATTATGTACACGTTGAAGACAAAGAGGTTTTCTAAAGAGGAAAATAAATGTAGAGTCAGGCTTCATGATGGGAAATAAAATTGAGCTCTAGAGGTTTTCTATGTGAATAAAAAACAATTTAGTAATGCACTTACCACAAACCAGTTCCATATTTTGGATAACCAATTGACTTTTAACAAGAGCCAACTATATAAAGGAGTAAGTTTTGAAAATAGATTCCTACATTTAAATCCTAGCTTGATATCTACCTCTACTTTATGTAATTTAATAAATGTAATTTAATATAATTAAGGTTTTTATATTAATTCACTATTTACTGAAAATCCAGTAACAGAAGTACTGGTCTAGGAGTGTGGCATACACTATTGAAGAAAACAGGAGAAGAAACAATTTTGCTGATTTTGTAGAATTTCTATTGTAGGGATTTTTAAGTACCATATTGTTAAGATTTCTAAGATTAAAAATCCTGAGACTCTGTTGAAAGAAGAAAGGGTTTGATCTACAGGGATCTGGGCTAATCTGGCTATGCCATGAGAAGGTGTGTGGTCCTTGACAAGTGTGGATATGAATCTTTATTTTCTGTAAACTGATCAAGTGATGTGACCTCGAATGACTAGATAATGAGGGGCACAAAACAGACAATCTGTTAGATCAATGAGGGCTGAACTGCACTGTCCACTTCTGCATTTATTGAGACTAGTTTATTGTGGGGTCAACAGTGGACCTACTAAACTAATATTTGGGAAATAGGTGCTCAATAAGTGGTTTAATATATGTATGATTTATATCATACTTGAGAATGTATGAATCTTGTTTAATTCTCACTGACTATTCCCTGAAGAACGTATTAATACTTCCAGATATAATAATCCAATTGTTCAAAGTTAGCATGCAGAGTCAGTACTCCAACTAAAAGATCTCATACCAAATGTAGTGCTTTTCTGACTCTGGGGTAGCAAAATAGACGGTTGTTGTAAATATATGAAAAGAAACATAGTCTTGGGGGCGTTTAGGGCTACGAATGATCTTCATGAATATTTGTTCAAGTCTCTGTCAAACATGTTTGTCAAACATATCTTTTTTTTTAATATATTTTATTGACTTTTTACAGAGAGGAAAGGAGAGAGATAGAGAGTCAGAAACATCGATGAGAGAGAAACATCCACCAGCTGCCTCCTGCACACTCCCCACAGGGGATATGCCCGCAACCAAGGTACATGCCCTTGACCGGAATCGAACCTGGGACCTTTCAGTCCGCAGGCCGATGCTCTATCCACTGAGCCAAACCGGTTTCGGCGTCAAACATATCTTGAATACATCCAGTACCAGGGGGTCTCCTTTCCCAGTGGGTCCTCACTTTATAAAGCCATAGCTACAGCTGTTAAGTATACCTTATATTGATTTTAAACCAGCCTCCAAAATAACTAATGCTCTCTGGAACAACAAAGAGTAAGGCATGTTCACTTCTACATGATAATCCTTCACCAATTCAAGTACATTAAATCTTCAAATGGTAGAATTTCTAGACTGTCCACTGTAATGTTTGGCTACCTTTGGTTTTTGTGCAGCAGTTTGTCCCCAAGGGCTACGGGGATGAGGCCCTAGGAAGGCCCTGTCCCACCCAGGCCTAGGGAGCCATGGGGTGGGAGGCAGATGAGGTGGGCTCCCCTTTACCTGTAGCTCCCTAGGTGAGGCTGGCCAAGGGCAGGGGTTTCTGCCACCTCCACCCTCGGTGCAGCTCCCTGTGCAGGCTCAGACCTGCCTCCCTTGGTGCAGCTGTGCTAGGTCTTTCCAGAGAGAGAAGAGGAATCTGTCTTGTAGGCTGTTGACTCCTTGTGTGTGACACCCATTGTCAGGTGATTGTGTATTTAGCTGAATTACTCATTTTTCTCTGCTGGAAGAGACTTCAGGAAGGGAAAACACAAAAGCAATAACACATCTGTGGAGCCGCGAACTCACACTCCATGCTCCCCTTCCATTCAGAACTTGCTGGTGACAGACGTCGCCTGTAAATAAGCCCTTTCCCCTCTGTATCATGTGTGTGCATGGGGGGTTCTTCCAGAAACTCTTTTCTTACCTGGTCTTGTTTTCTGGGTTGTTCTAACTGAACACGCCCCTCTGTCAGAAAGGATCAGAGACACCCTTTTCGGCTTTTCCCAGCAACCCCTGCCGTGTGGGCACAGAGCTTGCGCACTTTCACCAGGCTCATGGACTCCAGAGGAAGCTTGTTCCTGCTTAATGTCAGGAGTCACAAAGGACTTTTTTTTTTCCCAACAAAGGAGAAAACCACAGCTGTACCTTTGTGGAGGCCAGGAGCCTCTGCATGGCAGTCCCTGTTTTCTCCTTTGCTGCTGCTAATGACAACAGGATGACTTCTCAACTATTTGAAAACTTTTTTGATGTAATTCATGTAGGTACTCTTATTTATAAACTAGAGGCCCAGTGCACAAATTGGTGCACCTTGAAAGGAACTATGGGCCATGAAGCTGTGTTGGGCACAGGGGTGAGTTTTGGCCCATCCTCCACACCCCCACCTGACCCCTCCTGCCGTGGCCCCCACTATCCTCTTTGCCGGAAGCTCCGCTCCCGCTGCTCCCATGCGCTGATGGCACCAGCACGGCTCACACCCACGAATGGTGCGGAGCAATTGGGGCCAGGACCAGCAGCGGGTGTGAGTAGGGCTGGTGCCATCAGCGGGTGCAAGTGGCTGCTGCTGCCCTGATCGCCCCTCAGGAGGAGGGGGAAGTGGAGAAGGCCTGAGGGATGATCGGGGGTGGACCCAGCAGTGGGTGAGAGCGGGGCTGGCACTGGCATAAGGTGCAAGCACCAGGCGGGACTGCGGCATGTGGGAGCAAAGAATTTTCAGTAACCAACAGAGGCTTACCAAGGTGACAGTAACTAGTGCGATGCTTTGGTCTGATGCCCCCACTCACCTGCCTCACCATCCCACTGAGACCAACACCTGCCATGTTCCCCACTATGCTGCCTGTTGCTGCCACCCACCACATTTCGTGCATACTCTCTGGTGGCCAGCGCACGTCATAAAGACCGGTTGTTTGGTTGTTCAGTCATTTGATCTATTTGTATATTAGGGCTTTATATATATACTAGAGGCCTGGTGCACAAAAATTTGTGCACTTGGGGGGGGGCCCTCAGACCGGCCTGTGCCCTCTCACAGTCTGGGACCCCTCAGGGGATGACCACCTGCTGGCTTAGGCCCGCTCCCTGAGGGATCGGACCTAAGCTGGCAGTCAGACATCCATCTGGCAGCCCGGGAACCCTCAGGGGATGTCCACTTGCCAGCGGGGAGCAGGCCTAAGGTGCAGTTGGACATCCTTAGCACTGCTAAATGTGGGAGAGGCTCCCACCACTACCACTGTACTGGCAGCCATCAGCCTGGCTTGTGGCTGAGCAGAGCTCAGAGATCAGGCTGAAACCTGAAGTCCAATGCCACCTGCAGCTCCTACCTGCCACTCTTGCTCATCCCGGACCCACTGTGCTGGCCACAGGTCGTGCCCAATCAGTCTGCATCTGGCTCCCTCCCAAAGGGAGTGGCTTGTGGAATCAGGCTGAAACCAGCTCTCTGATATCCCCAAAGGGTCCCGGATTGTGGGAGGGTGCAAGTCAGGCTGAGGGACCCCACCAGTGCACGATCAGGCTGGGGAGGTACCATAGAAGGGCTCCAGGGTGTGTCTGGCCCATCTCACTCAGTCCTGATTAGCTGGACCCCAGCAGCAAGCTAACCTACTGGTCAGAGCATCTGCCCCCTGTGGTCAGTGCACGTCATAGCAAGTAGTTGAGCAGACTTAGCATATTATTAGCATATTACACTTTGATTATTTGTTCAGTTGTTCTGCCGTTCAGTCTATTTGCATATTACCCTTTATATATATATATATATATATATATATATATATATATATATATATATATATATATACACACACACACACACACACACACACACACACACACACAGAGGCCCAGTGTACGAAATCATGCGTGAGTAGCTCCCCGCTCGCTTGCCACCATTCCTCGCTCATTGCCACGCTCACTGCCACTTATTTCTTGGGCTGCTGCCCCACCCGCTGTGCTCGTAGCTCACCGTTCAGACTGCTGCTTGTGACTTGCCACCCTGCCCACTGCTGCTCATCACAGGGGCCGCTGCCCCGCCCACCACCGCTCGTCGCTCAGGCCTCCACCCTGCCTGCTGCCTCTCATTGTTTGACGCCCTGCCCACTGCTGCAAACCACCCCAATTACTGCCACTCATGGGCCAGGGGGGAGGGACTGAGAGGTGGTCAATGCACTTCATGGTGACTAGTCAAGCAGTCATTCCAGTCATTATGCTTATGGTCCCTGGCCTTTTATTATATAGGACAGATATTATGTCATTATCTACACTAATAGAAGACAAAGAAGCTAATTGACCATACCTTCGCTATGCCCAAGCCACGCCCACCAGCCAATCAGAGCAACTATATGCAAATTAACCCAATCAAGATGGCAGCTGGCAGCCACGGGGCTGGAGCAAGCAGGAGGTTTGGTTGCCCTGGTGATGGAGGAAGCCAAGCTTCCCACCTGCTATTGCCGCTTTGGCCTCCACAAAAGGCAACAAAGTTTCAATTATAGAGGATAAATAAATCACAGATACCTGCTTCCAGCGCACCTCCACTGGGAGCTTGGATGGCTGGGGGCTGTGGCCAGCCTGCAAACAGCCACCAGCCCCTCACCCAGACTGGCCAGGGACCCCAATAGAACCCTCCACCCTGAAGGGGTTGTGGCCATCCTGAAAACAGCCCTCAGCCCCTCACCCAGGCTGGCCAGGCACCCCAGTCGGGACCCCCACCCTGAAGGGGCTGTGGCCAGCCTGCAAACAGCCATTAGCCCTTCACCTAGGATGGCCATACCCTCATGGGGTGAGGGTCCCCACTGGGGGCCTTGGCCAGCCTGCAAACAGCCATCAGCCCCTCACCCAGGCTGGCCAGGCACCTCAGCCGGGACCCCCAGCAAGACCCCCACCCTGATCTGGGACAGCCTTCAGGGCAAACCAGCCGGCCCCCACCCATGCACCAGGTCTTTATCCTATATAATAAAAGGTTAATAAGCAAATTGACCCTAACAGCATAATGACTGGGAATGACTGGTCACTATGACACACACTGACCACCAGGGGGCAGACACTCAATGCAGGAGCTGTCCCCTGGTGGTCAGTGTGCTCCCACAGGGGTAGCTCTGCTTAGCCACAAGCCAGATGGATGGCTGCCAGTACAGTGGTGGTGGTGGGAGCCTCTCCCGCCTCCTCAGCCGCGCTAAGGATGTCCAACTGCAGCTAGGCCTGCTCCCCACTGGCAAGTGGACATCCCCTGAGGGTTCCCAGGCTGCCAGAGGGATGTTTGACTGCCAGCTTAGTCCCAATCCCCTGGGAAGTGGGCCTAAGCCAGCAGGTGGTCATTCCCTGAGGGCTCCCATACTGTAAGAGGGCACAGGCTGGGCAGAGGGACCCTCCCGAGTGCACAAATTTTTGTGCACCGGGCCTCTAGTCTATATATATAAAAGCCTAAGTGACCATCTGACTGTTCTACCATCTGGCTGTTCTACCATCTGACAGGTAGCTATGATGCACAATGACCACCAGAGGGCAGACACTCAATGCAGGAGCTGCGGAGCTGCGGTGACTTGGCAGCTGTGGTTCTCAGGTGATGCCCCAGGAACCAGAGAGGAGGGAGCCCAATTCCAAAGTGTGTCACTGGAAAACTACCCTCTCGCAATCCAGGACCCCTCATTTTCGGCTCGATCCCTGCAGGCCAGGCCGAAGTGCCCCACCAGTGCCTGAATCCGTGCACCAGGCCTCTAGCTAAATATAAAAATAAATTTTTAAACATAAATATACCACATTTTTTAATCCAGTCATCCACTGATGGATACTTAGGTTGTTTCTACATCTTGGCTATTGTAAATGCCACTAAGAACATGGGGTGCATATACCTTTTTAAGTTAGTGTCTTTGTATGTTTTTTTGTTTTTATTTTTTGCTTGTGGTATTTTGTTTATTTGTTTTTTGTATAAATACCCAGTAGTGAGACTTCTGCATCACATGGTAGTCCTTTATTTATTTCTTTGATGAACCTCCACACTGTTTTCCATAGTGGCTATACCATTTTACATTTCTACCCACAGGGTTTCCTTAGCACCACTTTCTTGCCAAAGCATTTATCTTTTTTTGGTAATAGTCATTCTAATAGGTGTGAGCCTAGTTTGCATTGTAGTTACCTAATAGAAGTTTAGGCTTTTCTTTTCCTAATAATTAGCAACATTGGCACCTTTTTGTGTACCTGTTGACCCCCTTGCATGTCTTCCTTGGAAATGTGTCTATTGAAATAAAAAAAAGATAATTTTCACATTCATACTTTTTGTGGAAGTCTTAATGGTCACATTCATTCATTAAACAAGTATTTATTGATTATGCATTCAATGTCAGTGCTTTTCTAGTGAGGGACATACAGTAGTTCTACCTCCAAAGAACTATGTTCTAGTTCATGAAAGCATCAGCCAAGACATGAAGTGGTGAACTGTCTTCTACTTTCTTGGAAGTGTATATTTTTTTAATGAAAAATTTTAGTGCTCCAAGCCTCAATTATTGGCTATTATAGTTAATGAAATAATGCTCTGATATTTAACTAAGGCTATTAAGAATCATGCCTTCAGTGAGCAGAGTCCAATGAGTTAATAGCTTTCTATTGTTCCTAGCAAAATTAACTTTTAATGTAATTTCATTATTCTTTGAGAAGAGCTGTAATTAAAACTCCGATTTACAAACCCTCCAAATAATGTTGATTCTGGAGTAGGTGGAAATGCTTCCTGAAGTTCATTTTCTAAAGTAAAATGGAAATTACTTTAGAAATTTCCTGACTTTTATGATTAATTTAATGATTACTGAATTAAGTAAGAAAGAGGGTACATATTTAATGTTTTTAATGAGAATAGGGACAGGCACTCCACCTCCAAAAATCATTATTTGAATTTGTACCCAAGCAAAACTATTATTTTGTTTATGTAGTATACATTTATAATTCTGGCTATAGTTCTGGTTAGGGTGTAACCTCCCTAACCTCAAATGACAAATTTGAGTGAAGTGCATAATGGTGGTAATGTTGAGACTAAATACTATTTCAATACTATATCAATCCAGACTAACCTATCAGGAGTGAGAAGAAACTTATCCAAAATATAGGCACATGGAAATATTTTCTGCTTTGAAGAAATAGTTAAATCACAAGTGGAGTGATTTAACTATTATTTGATTCCCAAATCAAATAGATTACAGGGGTTAATGAAGATTAGCTCACTCTATTACTAACATCAATCATATTTTTAAAAATAATATGTTTTGTTGGAATGAAGCAACCCCCTATCACCATGAATATGCTAAGTCACACAACAAATATTACACTGTGGGTGAATTGGTTTCAATTGCTGCTTAAGAACTATTTTTTCCCCTCTAAATACTATGTTTGTTTGTTGTTCAAAATAAGTTCTCCAACAATAGATACATTCTATTTTTATTTCAATTGTACATCAAATAGCATATCCATAATATTCTCAGAGTATATTTACATTTAATTTGGTCTCTAAATTTACTTTGGCATCTCTTTCCAAATTCATTGTACTCAAGTTGTTATCACTGTTAATGACTGTGCATTACTCTCCTAGGGCTGCCATTACAAACTGTCACAGGCTGCGTGGCTTAAACAACAGAAGTTTCCTTTTTCATTATTTTGGAGGCTTGGAGACCGAGATTAAGGAACTAGCAGATCCATTTTTTGGTGAGATCTCTCTTCCTGGCTTGTGGTTGGCCACGTTATTGCTGTGTCCTCAGAGAATGTTTACTCTGGAGAAAGGTAGAGAAGAGAGGGAGAGAGGGCCTCACATAATCACCTTTAACCTTAATTATCTCCTAGAGACTCCACCTCCAAATACAGTCATGCTGGGTGGTAATGGACTTCTACATATGAATTTGTTGGGGGGAGGAAGATACAATTAATCCACAACAGATCGTTTAATATTAATTTTAAATATATTTTTAATTTAAAAATAGTTTTAGGTTTATGGAAAATTTGTGAAGATCATATAGAGTATTCCCATAAGCTTCCACTACTCAGTTTTCCCTATTATTATTAGCCTACATCAGTATGGTACATTTATTACAATGAATGAATTAATGTTCATACATTATTACTAACTTATGTCCATACTTTACTCAGATGTCTTCAGTTTTTACCTACTATTTGTGCTTCTCCCTCTCCCTCTCCCTCTCCCTCTCCCTCTCCCTCTCCCTCTCCCTCTCCATCTCCCTCTCACTCTCCCTCTCCTTCTCCCTCTCCCTCTCCCTCTCCCTCTCCCTCTCCCTCTCCCTCTCCCTCTCCCTCTCCCTCTCTCCCTTTCTCCTTCTGTTCCTCCATTTCTTCCTTTTTGGGCTCAGTGTTCATCAGGATAACACATTACCTTTAGTAGTGATTTCTCATGAGGCTCCTCTTGGTGATGAGTTTCTCAGACTTGATTTGCTTTTGATGACCATTACACCTTTGAGAAATATTAATTAGCTATTTTGTAGAAACAATTGGAAATTGTCTGATGTTTATCTCATGATTGTATTGGGGTTCTGCATTTTTGGGAGGAAGAACACAGAGGTAAAGTGCTGTCTTCATCACATCAGATCAAAACTACATACTATCAATACGATATTGTTTGTTGCTGGTGTTAATGATACTGAGCTGAGGGAGTGCTTGTCAGGTTTGTTCCCTGTGAAGTTCCTCTTCTTGCCCACCTTTTCTTACTGTTTTCTCTATGAAGAAGTAACTATTTGCTGCCCACCAGCAAGGAGTCAGGAGTTATACTCTATCTCCTTGGGGGAAGAGTTACCTACATAAATTACTTAGAATTTTGTTGCACTGAAAATTCCTCTACATTTATTTATTCATTTATATGTGCCTACATAGTCAACGTCGAAACCTGTAGAGAATTTTTATGAGTTTATTTGAACCAAACTGACAACATATGCCTGGGAGCAAGTCTCAAATGCTGCAAATTTTACAAAAAGAAAAAAACAAATTTTCAGTTTCTTTTATGCATTTGAAAATGAATGAATATAAGAAAGATTACATGGAGGTGGCAGAAAGCAAATCAAGGATTGGAATACAGGATAGTTAACAAGATTATATGCTCTCTTGAGTGTGGTCACCTTATTTCAAAACCCTTAACCTAGATGCATAGAAACACTGGATAGAGCTTGCTTAAGGCAAAGATAAATCTTTTACTAAAAAGTTATATGCCTAGGGAATGCCTACCCATCATGACCTGCCCATTTAGGAATTTATGATCAGGTAATCTGTGGAATTACTTTCCATAGAATCTCCTTCCCCCTTTTTTTGTACACATAAGTATCTACTCAAAAACAATTATTTTGGTTTTGAGTCATGATCTAATATTACTTTATTTTGTAGCACAAATTGTCATAGCTTTGGCCATTGTAATCTTTTTTAAAATTAATAAACCTTTATTGTTCAGATTATTACAGTTGTTGCTCTCCCCCACCCCATAGCTCCCTTCCACCTGGTTCCCACCCCACCCCATGCCCTTACCGCCCCCCACTATCCTCGTCCATAGGTGTATGATTTTTGTCCAGTCTCTTCCCTCACCCCTCATACCCCCTTCCCCCAAGAATTGTCAGTCCACTCCCTTTCTATGCCCCTGATTCTATTATATTCATCAGTTTATTCTGTTCATCAGATTTTTTATTCACTTGATTTTTAGATTCACTTGTTGATAGATATTTATTTGTTGTCACTTTGTTGTTCATAATTTTTATCTTAACCTTTTTCTTCTTCTTCCTCTTCTTAAAGAATACCCTTCAGCATTTCATATAATACTGGTTTGGTGGTGATGAACACCTTTAGCTTTTTCTTATCTGTGAAGCTCTTTATCTGACCTTCAATTCAAAATGGTAGCTTTGCTGGGTAGAGTAATCTTGGTTGTACGTTCTTGCTATTCATCACTTTGAATATTTCTTTTTACTCCCTTCTGGCCTTCATGGTTTTTGTTGAGAAATCAGCTGACAGTCGTATGGGTACTCCCTTGTAGGTAACTAATTGTTTTTCTCTTGCTGCTTTTAAGATTCTCTCTTTGTCTTTTGCTCTTGGCATTTTAATTATGATGTGTCTTGGTGTGGTCCTCTTTGGATTCCTCTTGTTTGTTTTTTTGCACTTACTGGACTTGTAAGTCTATTTCTTTTTTCAGGTAGGGGAAGTTTTCTGTCATTATTTCTTCAAATATGTTTTCAATATTTTGCTCTCCTCTTCTGGCACCCCCATAATTTGGATGTTGGTACCCTTGAAATTGTTCCAGTCTCCTTACACTATCTTCATATTTTTGGATTCTTTTTTTCTTTTTGCTTTTCTGGTTGGGCGTTTTTTGCTTCTTCATATTTCAAATCTTTGACTTGATTCTTGCAATCCTCTAGTCTGCTGTTGGATCTCTGTATATTATTCTTTATTTCAGTCACTGTATACTTAATTTCTAATTGGTCGTTTTTCATATCCTTGAGGGTCTCACTAAATTTCTCGGAGGTTTCTAGAAGATTCTTGAGTAACCTTATAACCATGGTTTTGAACTCTATATCCAGTAGTTTGCTTTCCTCCATTTCTTTCATTTGTGACATGTTTCTTTGTCTCTGCATTTTGGCTGCTTCCTTGTGTTGATAGAATGGCTTTGTGTGCTAAGTGTCCTATAGGGCCCAGTGGCTCAGCCTCCCTAATTACCTGAGGTGGACACTCTTTGTGCACCCCTTTGTGGGCTGTGTGCACAGTCTTGTTGTAGTTAAGTCTTGATTGCTGTTGGTATCACTGGGAGGAATTGACCACCAGGCCAATTTGCTGTGAGGACCATCTGTGTCTATAATGGGAGAACTGCTGTGCTGTAGACACCACGGTGGGGCTTTGGTGCTCACTGAATCTACCCCTTGCGTGTGTCGCTTATGGATGTGAAGAGTTGTACTCTGGTATGTTCTCATTCTGACCACTGGGTACACTGGCTCTTGGGTCTCCAATGAGGGGCAAAGTCAGCCACTGCCTGAGCCACCCAACAGGAGCTACAGAGAGATCTGCAGATTCCTCCTCTTTGTTTGGGGTTTGGAAGTGCCCAGATGAGGCCCAGCTGTGAAGCAATTCAGGCTGCTATCTAGGCCTTCTTTTGGGAACTTTGGTGCTCTTTGACCCAGCTGCAGTTTGTTAGGTTTTAGATTGCAAAAGAACAGGCCATTCATATGCAAAAGCCTCTGCTCACAGCTTGGGTGGGGTGGGGTATCAGGGAATCATCAGGGTGGAGCAAACCTCAAAGGCTGCCAATCTGCTCTGCCTGGGAGAGGTCCCAGGATCTCTGTATCCTGTGTTCCCATGCAGGAACAATGGTCGCTGCAAGCACCTCTGTGAGAAGCCACCCTTGTGTTCCAGCCCAATGCCAGACAGTCCAGTTTCTCCTTGTATGAGTCTGGGTCCCCAGAGTCTCACCCAGAACTGGAGTTCAGAGCAATTGGGAGCTTGTATCTCCTTCCTGATTGAAAAAGACAACAGCGTACCCAGTTGCCAGCCCATTTCCGCACGTGCCTCCATACCTCCGCACTTCCGCATCTCTGCACCTCCTACCAGTCTCAGTGTGCTTTTCTCTTCTAGTTGTAGAATTTCTACTCATCCAGCCTTCCCGTGGTTCTGGATGATATCCGTTTTGTCTTTTAGTTGTAGTTTTGATTTGGTTGTGCTAAGCAGCAAGTACAAGTGTGTACCTATGCTGCCATCTTGGTTCCCCATATCTGGGATTTCTTTCACTTGGCTCCTTTGTCTCTTTGACATACTCCAATTATTATTATTATTATTATTATTATTATTATTTAATTGTTTGAGAAATTTTTTATTACTTGTCTCTATAAGATGTTTAGGATCCTCATGTATATTTCCTGCCCCAACTCTAGAATCATGAAATCAGCCATTTTTCCACGGAGCCCTGGTTTCTTTTGTTGGAAAAGGATAGAGGCTACCAAGATCTGGGTGTTAGCTTTGCTCATTACTTCTGGGGTGTGGTTGCTTCTAGGTGCTCTTCAGCTGACAGAGCAAGGAAATATATTTGTGTATATACTAATACATATCTATAGTATCTATAGCTGTATTGAAGAAGTTCATCTTGCTGTCTCCAATCTCATTACTACATGGATCTCTCTAGTCTCCTCCCCTTGCTACCCATACCATATACTGAATGATTACATATGAATATATATGTTTAGAGGTATTACAGTATTAACTCATAACCACTGTAGAAAGCAGCTTTATCAAAAGCAACACAGTACTTATGCATGGTTCCTTTTGCCTTGTTTTACATATTCTACTGATTTTCAATATTAATTAAGTTAGCAACTTTTCTTCCTACCACTTGCTATAAGGGGTTTTCATATGTTTATAATACAATTAAATTGTTTTCTCATGTTCTGCATTCTATCCTGAGGTCTTCCAATCTCCTAAATTACTTTTTAAAAGTTTATATAACATTTAGTTTCACTTTTTGTGCCATAACATTTTATGGGTTCTGACAAATGCAGTGTCACGTTTCCATCATTATAGTACCATACAGTATACTAATTGCATTCTCCTAAAAAAGAGAAGAAAATCTGTTTTTCTGCTTATTCAAACAATACTAACCACTGAGCTCTTTACCATCTCTTTAGTTTTGTCAGTTTTAGAATTCATGTAATTGGAATCACCCAATTTAGGCTTTCAGACAGGCTTTTTTTTAAAAAACTTAATAATATGTATTTATAATTTATCCTCATCTTTTAGTAGTTTGATAGCTTATTTATACTTATTGCTGAACAATACTCTATTGCATGGTTGCATAATCTCCATTTCTGGTATTGGAAATTGTGTTCCCCTTTGCCTCCTTCGCTTTTTAGCTAACCAAGTAAGAGGTTTATCTATTAAATTTTTAAGAGTTTTTAATTTTATTTTCCTCTATTATTTATGTTTTCAATTTCATTGGTACCTGCTGACATTTGAAATTTTCTTTTCAACTTGCTTTCAGCTAAATTTCTCTGTATTCTCTACTCTTCTAAGGTAGCATCTCAGTTTACTGATTTTAAATTTGTTTCCTAACATGTGTATTTAATGCTGTATATTTTCCTTCAAAAACTGCTTTCTCTGCATTCCATAAATGTTCATTGTCATTTAGTTCAAAATACTTTTGAACTTCCCTTGAGACTGCTTCTTTGATCCATGTTTTCTTTGATCTCCAAATGTTTGGGCATTTTCTGGGTATCTTTTTGTTATTGATTTCTAGATTAATTCCATTACGATCTGAGAATATACCTTGTATAATTTCTAGTCTATTTCTATTATTTTTTAAAAAAATTTATTGATTTTTTTACAGAGAGGAAGGGAGAGGGTTAGAGAGTTAGAAACGTCCATGAGAGAGAAACATTGATCAGCTGCCTCCTGCACACTCCCTACTGGGGATGTGCCTGCAACCAAGGTACATGCCCTTGACCGGAATCGAACCTGGGACCCTTCAGTCCGCAGGCCGATGCTCTATCCACTGAGCCAAACCGGTTAGGGCTCTATTATTTTTTTATTTATGGTCCAGAGTATGGTTTATCTTGGTGAATGTATCATTTTATTAAAAGCCATATGCATTGTATTAGGTAATTAAAACTGAGGTAAATAGCCCTTTACTGCGTGGCTTGTCTGATTAGGAGTTGGGCAGTGTTTAATGTTTACTGTAGATGTAGGTGCCAGAAGCTTAATATTTCTTGTTTTTTCTCTTCTATTGACTTTGGGTTTCCTAAAGTATTTCTCTTCAGAGAGTGGCTACATCTTGTAATTCAATCAGTGGTAATTGTCTGTTATAATATAACCCTGTTGGTGTGGTGGATGGTATTAAGGAGAGAAAATGTTCTATAATCTTCTCATTAAGTCATTTAATGGGCCTGTGTCTCTAGCTGTGACCCACACAAATGTTTCTCCAGGGTAGAGTAACTTCCCATTTGTTTCAGGTAATATAGGAAAGCTAACTGGGGAATGGAGGGGAATTCTCACTCAGGTGGGATAAGGCTCTGGTAAAATTCTTCTGGAAAGGCTCTGGGCATATTCCCTAATTATTTTTTTTCCTCTGTGACCTCCCTGCCCCCACAGAGCCACAGGGGATTCTTTTTTGGTTCTTCACCATAAGATCTTAGTACAGAACCTGATGATAAAACCTATGGTTGTGTGGGGATCTCCCTAAGTCTGCAGCTTCCAGGGGTTTCTCATGGTCATGCTAGTCTATGCTCAGCCTGACCAATTCACCAAATTACCAATTAAAAGTGTTCTATCAGTGTGTGGCTCCAGAAGCTCTGTTCTAGTTACCGTATTTGCCGGCGTATAAGACGACTGGGCATATAAGACGACCCCCTAACATTTCCACTCAAAATACAGAGTTTGTTATATACTCGCCGTATAAGACTACCCCCTCTTCCGCACACCTTCCACACACCAAATAAAAGGTAAAACAATATCAGATTTGATTTTAACATTTTAATTTATATTCAAATGCTTATGACATGCAGGAAAACTGTCACAAGGCTGTATGTGATCAAACATATACATAAAACAGTGCAAGTTTATTACCGGTAAACATACCAGTAATTCACTAAAGAAAACACACTCTATAGACTGGTACCGTAGATGCTTCTCAGGAACACAGGCAAGCAGCCCACAACCTAGAGGGACTGTCAATGATAGAAGTAAGATAACAAATAGAGGGAGAGAGCAAGTGCCGGGCAAGTCCCTAGCAAGTTTGCTGGCATGACAGTTTCACCTTAAAAGCCTTCAAACTCCTCTTCATCATCTGATATTAAAAGTTCATCAACGACATCTTGGTGCCATGATAGGGATGATAGGGGTTTGACTGGTCGACATTTCCTATGCTGTACTGTACAATGGGGCAGTATTGCGGTTGGCTGTTGGCTGTATACAAAGCCTGATTTGATTGGTCCCTGCTCCCTGTTTGCCTGCCCTGTCACTATAGCAGTCTGGTCCACCCTTGCATCAGCATCTCCCTGGGACCTCACTAGTGCGCAAGTGCGAGCTCTTCAACATTCTAACAGGCACCATGATAGCGCAAAATCGCGAATCTTCAATGCATATGTAAAGAAATATACGGTAACCCGAATTTACCACACTCGCAAAATCGCACACAGCCAACCATACACCCAGTATGGTATCGCGATTCGCCATTTTGCGCTATCATACTGGGTGTATGGTCGGCTGTGTGCGATTTTGCGAGTGTGGTAAAATCGCATAACAGCAAAATCGCATAACAGCCGAGCATACACCTAGCAGCGCTGCTGATGCCTGAACGGTATGTGGAATGAAGTGGGCGGGCATCGGGAGGCCACTATGGCACGGGGCAAGCACTATGGGCAGTCTATCTGAAGTGTACCTAGCGTATAAGACGACCCCCCACTTGGAGGCATATTTTTCAGTGCCAAAAAATCGTCTTATACGCCGGCAAATACGGTAGGCAGATCTCACCTGTGGCTGTATTTTTTTGTTCAACTTTTGGGTTAGCAATTTGCCCTGAGACCTCAGTTATCTGATGGGCTTAAAAAAATCACTGATTTTTAGTTTATTCAGATTTTTCTTATTATAAGAATGATAGTGAACATTTCCAATCTACTTACATGTCTGGGATGAAACCTATAGTCTCCTATTTTTCTTTAAAAGACTTATATGGCCAGATGTTTATCCAGCCTCTCAATATAAATATCTGTAGTTCTTTAGACAATTCAACAAAATGATAATAATTTTATTTATGTACTCAGAGAGCAAATAGCCATCTTTGATTGCTGCAGTCAATTCAATTGTATGTGGTCACTATTGATGGCAACTTCTGAGTTCATGTTAGAAGCTAAATTTTTGTTCATGAATCTTTTGAGAGTTTATGTGGTTCAACAGCTATCATAAACTTTCAAGTTAACATTTCAAAATATCCATGTGACAGCTATGGTAGGCAGAATCCTATATTAGCCTCCATAATTCCCACCAAGCTGATATATATACCTTATATAATATCTCCTCCTTTTGAAAGTTACTTGTAATATGATATCACTTTTGTAATTATGTTACATTATATGGCAGAGGGATTTGGAAGATGTAATTAAGGTTCCTAATCAGTGGTTTTGAGTTACTCAAAAGAAAGATTATCCTGGTGCAGACTGATTTAATCATGTCAGCCTTTAAAAGGGGTAAAAAAAGTTTGAATTAGGAGAGATTTTTTTTGGCTGACTTTGAAGAAGCAAAATCCATATTTTGATCTGCCTATTGAGAAGGCTGCATGGCAATAAATTGAAGGTGGTCTCTCAGACTGAGTGTGGTCTCTGGTCAACATCCAAGAGGAAAAGGGAAATTTTAGTCCTCTAATTGCAAGAAACTGAAATCTGCCAATAACCAGTAAGAGAATGCTGAGGCTTAAAGGAAAATGCATGAGAGCTGACACCTTGATATCAGCCCAGTGAGACTTTGAGCAGAGGTCCCAGCAAGCCAGTACATGACTTTTAGCCATGGAAAATTAATATATGTTTTTTTATACTTCTGTCTGTAGTAATTTGTTACATAGCAAGGGGAAACAAATACAAAAGAAGATATAAGCACAATGTAAAAATAGTTTCATATTAGAGGCCCGGTGCACAAAATTCATGCACTAGGTGGGGGGTTGTCCCTCAGCCCAGCCTGCACCCATCTCCCTTAGGAGATGTCCGACTGCTGGTATAGGCACAATTCCAAAGAGATCTGGCCTAAACAGGCAGTTGGATATCCCTCTCACAATCCGGGACTGCTGGCCCCCAACAGCTCGCCTGCCTGCCTGCCTGATTGTCCCCAAACCACTACCCTACTGGTCTGGTCATCCCCAACTGCCCTCCCCTGCATGTCCAGTTGTCCTCAACTGCCCTCCCTTGCCGGCCATCTTGTGACCACATGGGGTGGCCATCTTGTGCAAGGGCATGATGGTCAATTTGCATATTACCTCTTTATTATATAGGATTGTGTTAACTCTAGTGGAATTTATAATGAATAGAAATAAGTCCCATTTTTATTCCTCTAATTATAAAACTTACATAACAACAAAAATATATTGACTTAATTTATCCAAAGATAGTATGCTTCAGTGTTGC
Organism: Myotis pilosus; assembly: GCA_036010255.1. Lineage (NCBI taxonomy): Eukaryota > Metazoa > Chordata > Mammalia > Chiroptera > Vespertilionidae > Myotis > Myotis pilosus. The sequence continues at coordinate 1,136,815 of JASKON010000048.1, forward strand.
CTTAGTGTGTGCAGGCAGCTATAAGAAAATACCACAGACTGGGTGGCTTACAAATAACAGAAATTTAGTTTTTACAGTTCTAGAACCTGAAGTCTAAGCTGAGGGTGCCAGCATGGTATGATTCCAATGAAGGCCCTCTTCTGGGATACTGACTACCACTTCTTATATCCTCAGATGGCTGAAGGGGTGAGGGGGCTCTATGCGGTCTCTTTTATAAGGTCGGTCACTAATCCCATTCATGAGGACTCAACCCTCATTACATAAACACACCCACAGGTCCCACCTCCTTGTAATTGGACTTTGAACATATGAATTTTGGAAAAACAAAGCATTCAGTCTCTAGCAGGCCTGCTAAAACCTTCAACTGAGTGCCCTTTTCATGGGCCCTCTTCAGGCAAACAGCATGTAAGCATCCAACAGGACCATGAAACCCGGGCATATTAAATGATCAGTTTTGACACCAAATAGTCCTAAGTAGGCAGTGACTACTTCCAAGAGCTGTATGCTTCAGAGTGTCTATTGACCTAATTCTGATTTTAAGAAGAGTAAATATTAGTGAGCTGTGTGTACCCAATTATTATATAAAATGCCAATTCGTATGTTAAGGGAAGATGGAATTGACAAAGAATAGAAATTCTAAAGCCATAAGAAAAATGGCAAAGAACACTAAACAAATAGTAGTGAGAATAAAACCTAAACACTATAAAATTAATCAAGTAAATATGTATATGAATTTAATTGGTTAAGATGGAAAGAATTATAGAGGGAATGTGCTAAATTGTGTTCTGTGTTTTCAGTCCTTTTCCTTTTTTCTTTATTTTATTTATGTTTTGGTCACTTTATTTGGTCTGTCCTCTAATAACTTTTATCTGGATGTACTTGCTTTAGCTTTCATATTGAAAAGAAACCTGTATCTTATATGTTCAACTTTCAACAAGGAGCCAGAATTTGCTTATATCCAATTCAGCTTCTCAGAATTTGAATCTTGACTTCAATATGTGATATATCTGAGAATGAGAATAATTATCTTCATAAGAAATAATAAAAAAAAACATTTTACTATTTTGACCAAAATATTTTGTTAGAATATCATACTATATATCCAAAATATACATATATTGTAGGTTCTAGCTTATTAAAATAACTAAAAGATACTTTACTTGATATTGATTTTCCTAGTTCATTATATAGGAAACATTTCTAAATTGGTCAGAATTACTAAAAATGATTTTTATTATATTTATTTACTTAGCATTTATATATTACATAACATTTATTTAACACAATGTTAACTTATGGAAAAACTTTTGATTAATATCCATTTGATTTGATTTTAACTTTTTAATGTTTAAAGATGGGAAATTAGGAACAGAGCCAAATATCTACCTTATATTTAAATTGCCCTGATATAGTCCCACTAAAATTAATATTTTGGCACAATTAGCTTTAATCATTTAAAAAATTTTAATTTAATTTATTTTTTCTCCTGCATGTATCCCCCAAGTTATTTTCCTCTTAGTTCTTTTCTCTTGTAGTTTTAGACTTCTCAAATTCTCCAAAAGTCATCCCTTGGAATTATGGTCTCCATCAGCCACAACCCCTTTTGCTTCCCCATTCAGAGGCAAATTCCTTGACTATAATCTCCACATTTGTTATAAATTGCTTCTCCACCAACTCCTCTGTAAAGAGTAGTCTAAATATTTCTTATCACCTTCTTGCTTAAAATAAAGAATATACTCATTTGACTGTTTTCTCCTCCTCCACCTACAATGAATGACTCCTTTTCTGCTTCTTTCTAATTCTCCATATCTGGGATTCCCCAGTATCATGGCCTCTTTAGATTTTGGGGGAATTCTTTGGGTTTCACTTGCTTTAACCTATTTTTCTCTCTCACTTATCTCTTACATGAGTATCCTGTGAGTAACCAAGGATTCAAAATATCTGGGATGAAAAAAGCTTTTTCTTTCATGCTCTTTTTATGTCCTACTGTGTCATCCATTCTCTTTGAACCATTCTTTTTGATCCCTTCTCTTATCTAGTGAAAGCAGTTTAAGATTGGCAGTTAAAGTATTTTCTACAATAACTGGTTGGATTTCTTTGTGTGACTTCTGTTGCTGGTTATGACTGCTATGTTCCTATATAACTCTATCATACATAAGATTTTTGTGAACATGATAACAGCAGTGAACTTAATGCTAAATATGAATTAATAGAAAGTACTCATGAAGCTCAACCAACAACAGTCATGCCATTTAAAAAACATTTTAATTTGGTTTTATATATAGTCTCTAAATTGCATTGTGATGTCAGTAGGGGACATGTATTATAATGTCTTTTACTAAATAGCATGAAGATATACAAGGATTCTTTAAACCTCAAGCATCAATGAAATTAATCTAATCATCAAGGAATTATCTTCCTGAAATATTTTAATTGCTGATAAAAATTGTCTGGACAATCAACTTGGAATAGTTGCACATTTATGATTGCTACATGTGCTCCAAAGAATAAAAGAACCAGCAGAACTATAGATTGAAAAGTCCGAAGAACAATAATGTGATAAAATAGTATTAGCCACAGTGTAATAGTACTATTTTACAATAAGAAGAGTAATAACAACTATCACCTTCTTAAATATTTACGATGTATATTATTGAGTACTTAGAATTTTTCAGGTATGGTTTAGATTACTTTCTAAGCATTGACTCATTTATTTCTCACAATGATATGATTCTGTAATTATTTTCCTACTTGAGTAGATGAAAAACTGAATCAGATAAATCGGGTAACATATACAAGGAAGCTCTTGTTACCACCTGACCTGAGATGACGCACAGTGGTATCTCCTTTCTCCAAAGCAGTAGAGAGCAAGGATTTCTACATATATTGGACTTGCTGATGATATCCAACAAAGATCGATGTGAACAATGGAAGTGGTTTACTGAACAGGCAAACCAAATCTGGTTATATGCCCATTCTGAACCTGTCTTTTTGCTTTGGCCTAGGAATCAGGTCCACGTAGGTCTGGCCGAGGGACCCGATAATCTGTATAACTCTTGAGGAATGTGTTGATTGAGTAGCAAATAGCATCATACAAATAAAACTAATGACAGCTAGCATTATGATAACTAAAGACCATAATAAAAAATAAGATCTCAAGAAAAAAAGTAGTAATTGATGTGTATAGTGTTTATAGCTTTCCAAAAAGTTTCCAAATTGATTATTTTTCTTAACTATTAGAAGCGGTATTATTTAGTATATAACTGTCCTAACTTTAAAGAGGAGTAGTTAAAAGTTAGGGGCAGTTTACACAGCCAGAATTTGTTAGAGCTAGGTCTTTCTGGGTGAGATTGACATTTGAATTAGTAAACTGACTAAAGCAGGTTGCCCTTCCGATTGTGGGTAGACCTCATCCAGTTAACTGAAGACTGGACTACAATAAAAAGCCTAACTAAGAGGGTACTCCTGCTGCCTAATTGTTTGAGCTAGAATGCTGGTCTTTTTCCTGCCTTCAGGCTCAACCTGAAAAATTGCATTTTCTGGGATCTTAAGCTTGCTGGCTTTTAAACTAGAACTTAAAACATTGGCTCATCTACTTCTCAGGACTTTAAATTCATTAGAACTGTACTTTCAGCTCTCCTAGGCCTCCAGCTTGCCAACTGCTGATCTTGGGTCTTCTCAGCCTTCATATTCTTGTGAAGCAATTCTTTATATAAAAGAAATCTGTCCATCTATCTGGGATGGATGGATGGATGGATGGATAGATGGATGGATGGATGGATGGATGGATGGATGGATAGATAGATAAGTGGGTTTATATCCTATTGTTTCTCTTTCTCTGTAGAACCCTGGCTAATACAACATGTTACACATAAACATGTAAACATATTAATGTCTCTAAGATTGTCTAGAGCAGTGGTCGGCAAACAGCGGCTCGCGAGCCACATGCGGCTCTTTGGCCCCTTGAGTGTGGCTCTTCCTAAGCCTTAGGAGTACCCTAATTAAGTTAATAACAATGTACCTACCTATATAATTTAAGTTTAAAAAATTTGGCTCTCAAAAGAAATTTCAATTGTTGTACTTTTGATATTTGGCTCTGTTGACTAATGAGTTTGCTGACCACTGGTCTAGAGTATAAAATAATAACTTTATCTTTTTAAGATTGATTTTGAGAGAGAGAGAGAGAGAGAGAGAGAGAGAGAGAGAGAGAGAGAGAGAGAGAGAGAGAGAGAGAGAGAAAGGGAGAAAGAGAAAGAAGGGACACATTGGTTTGCTGTTCCACTTATTTATGCATTCATTGGTTGATTCTTGTATGTGCCCTGTCTGGGGATCTAACCCACAACTTTGGCATATTGAGGTGATTCTCCAACCAACTGAGCTACCAGGCTGGGGCAGAACTGTTTATTTTTAATGTAAAGGAAATTTCAAGATAAGTAGAAATGCCTTGATTTAGGTCTTGGTTCTACTACTAACTTTGTGACTTTACTAAAGGCTCTAACTAAATTTTTAATTCCTCAATTATAAAATGGGAAGATGGAGAAAATAATTCTAAAGTTATTCATATGCTAATTTACTTAGAAAACATTGTTATAGCCATAAAATTATACTATACTTACATGAGTACTTGACTAATGTTTTTTGAACCACAGAATTCCTTATTGTTCAGTATCTGTTATTATTTCAAGAAATTACTGTTCCAGGAGACACATTTTATAAAATTATTTAGAAAAATGAAAAGGAAAAAAAATGGTAGTTTAAAATGCTTGTTGTTATGATGAAACTTTGACCTGCCAACTGTTTCACACATAATTTGGCCTTGTGTGTGTGTGAGGGAGACACGTTTGGGGACAAAAAAAACTGACAGGATGTGTTTATTCTAGACACAGAAGTTTTTAAGCAAAACAGACAAAAAAGAGCTTTCAACAACAGAATTCTTTTGGGCTACATTTTTTTTTTTGAGAAAATATGATACTGGATATCTTGGGGGAGGCTTTGTATATATAGTAAGAAGATAATATAAAAATAATAGTCATGATGATACCATCCAGTTCTCAATCACTGTTTAGCTTCAGCGTCTTTTTATATCTGTTACCTCATTTGAAAAATGATTTATGGACAAAGAAACAGCCATTTGATCCACTAGAAAATGAAAAGTAAACCTCTAGCTTCTACCTGAATATTTTTTTCTCATTACTCTTAATTGAAGATTATATTTTTGAGCTGTGCCCCCCACTGAAATCTTAAAAAAAATGAATTGTTGGACATTATGGTATCTTAGTGAAAGTGTTTCTTTTTTAAGGGAACATATCTATCCCTTTTAACGCCCTTCCCCGATAAAACACATTTTATCAGCAACCAACTATTTCACTTGTGTATCAAAATACAATGACTCTAATACCCATTCTGATACCACTTCTCTAGTTAGTATGTAATTAACATAGGCTTCTGTCCTTTTGATCATTCTTTTGTTTTCTGTGACCTATTAGCACAATGCTGAGGTAGCAAGAAAACTTCTCTAACCATTTGGATAAGATTTATAAAATGTTACTATTATTTTCTAACTAAAAATATGAAATATGTTACTTAAACTATATGATCTGAAAAGTAAAATACGTACAGAAATATGGACATTTTGTATACTGTTATATAGTGAGTAGTAAAAGCCTGCCTGGTACAAACTATGCTTCCTTTTGATCTATGTCTTTACATTGTCTTGTCCCTTGATGGCAGACAGACACAATCTAGAATTATTTCCCAACTTCTTTTTTTTTTTCCCCTCAAAGGCCCAGGTAAAAGTTAGTTAAATTATGAATCCCTATGAATTCAAAGTCTCTATTGAGATAATAAATTAATTTGAATATAATTTCAAGAGGGAAAATAAGAACGTTATTCATTAAAAAACAAAAACAAACAAAGATTGTCTTTAGAATTCTCCAACCTGAAGCTTGATATCCAGTCTTCTCTTTGGCAGACATATTTCCTTGATTCACCTGCCACTCCTTATCTCTCCATAGATTCAAGGTTCAGTTCAAATCCTACATCCTTTGCCACACTTTTCCTGAATGGTCCACCTGGGGGTAAGGTTTTCCTTTTTATCTTCCACAACAATATTTTACACCCTGCCTGTGTGCTTTTTTTGTTGTTTATTTTGCTAGGAGCTTGGGCCATTGATCAGAAGGGTCGAGGTTCAAGTGCTAGCTCTACATGTACTTACTCTACTACATCAAGATCAATGTTTGGTGTTCTCAAACCTCTCTCATTTGATCATCCATGGAATAGAAAGTGTTTATCTGCCTTTTAAGGTTGTTATAAAACAATCAGTATAATACTTGGTACATAGTCTGCATGGGCTGCTTTTTAAAAGATGATAGTTTGTGTGTGTTTTTAAATCATCATTCTCAACATTATTTCTCTAATTACATTTTAAGTCCAAGAGGATAAGCACAAGCTCTTACAGTGTGTACATTTTTATCCCCACATGGCCCAGCACTACATCTTGCTCATAGCAATACATAAAAAAAAAAAAAAAAAACACTTGTTGATTAATAACTGTCTGACACTGGTGAAGAATAAAGAGACAAAAAGGAAAGGTAAAGGGTAAGACGGCTTTATAGGGACAGTGGTAATGTTAACATTAATATTCTGGAGTCAATAGTTAGCTTCTATATTAAATCAGCAACTGCTAAGGTTTTTGACAAAGATTCTTTCAGTGTATGCTCAAGGAAGCTGTGATTCTGCTGCTATTAGTAAAATATTCTTTAAAGTTCTAGAGAGCCAATGAAGAAATTATCTGTAATGTTATGAATGTGTAAAATGGGGGGTGGGGGGCTATCTAAATTAGCACTTAGATAAGCAACTACAATTTTTCAGGCACTATGGTCAATGCCAGGAATGGAATGACTATAGGTCATTACCCTAAAGCCACTCAAGATCAAGAGGGAAGGTGACTAAGGAATAAATTATGAGAGGCTGACGTGCCCTACATAAGTGTTTACACAAGACATCAAGGAGGCAGAGAAGAAGGGCATGTGAGAAATCAGGAAGAAATACTGGGAAACATTTAGGAAACTATTATATTTAAGCAAAATCATGAAGACTGGGGGAAATAGGCTGAGAGGCTGCCATGATTTGTCTGGAAGTATGACCAGTGTCTTGAAAAAGAAGCTAACAGGTAAAATTACAAAAGGCATGAACTAGAAAAATAATACAGAAAAACTCTGCTACAGTTTGTTCTGAGTTAATCCAAGTTTAGAAATAATGGAATTAGTGATTAGGTGACATTCTGTGCCTAATTTATATTCTCAAATGGGACTAAGGGCTTTTCCTTCTGGAGGGAAGACTAGGCCAAACAGGGAAACAGTAGAAAACTCCATCTTGAGAAGGTGGGTCCTCATACCTTCATTAATCTCCTGGCTCAATCCTCCCAGATTAGGTCAACAAAACGGGTCCATTGGTAGGCAGATTCCTGGAATCACTGCTCTTGTTCCAGAAGTTCCACCCTGTCCAGGGCCCAGTTATCCCCATTTATTAAGCTAGAATGGACAGCTGCCACCAGATGGCACCAAATTGTAGGCAGGAGGTGGTTGTATTTGGATCTCACAGGCTCAGATTCCTTCACCTCCCAGCTGCACAGGCTGCCCCCAGTCATTTCATTAACCTCATAACAGCATGACCCAGCATTTTATGCGATTGCATGTTTCAGCCCTACATCTCATGTATGCTAGGGCCTTTATTGCATTTTCAAAGAAGAGAAGACAATTACAGCCTACAGAAGGAAGATGTGGAACATAATTTAAATTGGCTGACTCACCAATGCATTAAGTGCTTATTTGGTGGACAGGGAAGAATGAATTCACAGAAGGAAGTTTCTGGAACAGGCATTCCCAAAGGAGTGAGAAGCTAAAAGAGGGTAAGAAAGGCTATTTGAATGAGAGAAATCCATCCTATTGGTTTATTACATAAGCAATGCATGAAGACTGGAAAGTGATAGCAACATTGATAGGAAAAACAGGAGCTACTGATGTTCTTTTGTTGGTTTGGTAATGTTGCTCAGTTTCAGAAATAGTGTGGTTAGTTTTGAAATGTTTAAAATTCTTTTTCAGAGTAGCATTTGAATTATGCCGGCCCTCTGAAAATAGTTAGAAACTTGAAATGTTGGCATCCCCAGTCCTCCGGTCTTATTCCAGAATAGCGTAATATGTCTAATTTTAATTTCCTCCTAAATTTACTACATGCCTTCCATCTTTCTAGCACAGCTCTGTATGTGAACTGTTTAGTAACATAGCTTGTCGTTGTTTCATGATTAGGCATGTTCTGTCTTCTGTCCATTGGCTAATGTCATTGACTCTTGCTGTGGAATCGCTTATGCCTGTGAAACTTGCCTCCAAGGAAAACTTTGCCCATGGTCTCCACAATTGTTACTGCTGTGGAATTATCCCCGGAAGATGCCTGTATTGAAGGAACTCTTAATCTATCCAAAGCTGTTCTGCGAGGCGCCCAGTAGTAAACAATAGCTTTACCATGCAAGGCTCCGGGCACTGTCTGTTGTTCAGTTTGGATAAGGTGGACCTTGAGTGGCAGCATTCGGAGGTCACTGTTTAGTAGTAGAGTCTGTCTCAGGAGCAGTGAGTGCCTCTGAACTCTGCATTGGGAAAACTAGGGGAGTTCTTTTTAAAAATCTCACCCCCCTCCTAAAGTTTTAAATTCAGTAGATAGGAGCTAAATAAAGGAGCCTTAGTTATGTTTTTACAGTACCCCAGATGCATGAGTATGTGCAGACGGGGCTGAGAAACGCTTCCCTATTCCCTTTAGGAAGAATCAAATGATCCTTATTAACATTTTAGCCTGTTTCTTTGATGTATCCCTTCCCTTTCTTAACACATGCAGGGATATTATTTGATGGAATTGGGTGCCTACTTTTTTTTTTTTTTTTTACAATTTCTGCATTTTAGGTACTACATATTGTTTTTGTTTTAACATACCTTTTAAAAGATTTTTCCAGGGTCTCCGTTAGTGAGAAACATAAGCCTGCCAAATATATCCAGTGTTCAAAAAACATTGCACCTCTACCTCACTCTGGGTTGGAAAATCCCACCCACAAGCTATTTTGCCATCAAACTAACACTCCATTTACTGTAGTTCTTCCTGACTTCCTTTTGACATGGTTAATTTCAGAGCTATTACATTTGGTTTTTATGTGGTGAACTGCAAAAAGAGGTATTTAACCTCATCCCCATCATGGAGCTGTGTGCCCTTACATGGCACTGTGTCTACCCATAGTACAGAACACTTATTTTAATTTGCACAATTTTGCTTTATGGGATACTTGTGGTGCTGCTTAGTTTTCTCTACCTTTTATTAGCATCCTAATTCAATACATTTTTCAGATGTGCATGTCCAGGAAACAAGTAATTCTGGACTCCAACTACTAACAATCTCTTAGGAGTCAAATCAGTCATTATTTTAGTATTTTACAGTGATCTTTCTGGCTTTCTCTAAGATCTGTTCAAGTTTTCTATAACCAATCCTTAGGGACAGATTTTTAATTATTCTAATCTTAGGCACACCAATTGCCTATATAATGGAGGAATTCTCAATATTACCCTGGACCCTGAATCTTGCCTAGGAGGTCATTCTAGTCTTTTGGATCTTGACATTTTGGGGCCAATGTAATACTGCCTGGTGGGTGACAACTGGAACAACATTATCTTCCATTGAAGAAATTTCTCTTTTCCCAGGATAATCAAAATTTCTTTTGTTTTATTTTACTGTTCCTTATCTGAAAGAATTGAACCATGTTTTTCTAATCTTCCCCTTTTCTATTTGATTCTCTGAGCAAATACTTTTCTTAAAGCCAGCAATGCCAAGCACAGGTTTTATAAGAATCTCCAGAGCCTTTGGGTTTTCTATCATTTCATTGTTTATCTGCTTAAAAACAAGTATATAGAATATTTTCATAGGTCTCCTTTATTGCTTATTAGGAAAAAAATCTGTACTTGTTTATGAATGAAGCTCCATTTTACTACTGGAAAACGTACATCATGGTCAGAGCTTATACAATTAATCAAATTTAACAAGCAACATCAGATCAAGGACAAAATGTAGGACTTTGCCTGGCAAGCATATCCCAAATATAACGAAATTAGATATAAGGGGTCTATCTCATTCTGCTGAGCCACTGTAGGGTCAGGTTCTGATCCTGCTGGACTACGCCAACTGTGGGGCGCATGGGTCCTTCATCCTGCTCCACTGCCTCTGCCAGGGACTGGACCTCCTGGGACGCTGGGTATCAGAAGACAAAGAAGCTGTGAGAAGTTGTGGGTATGTAGGAGAGACTTTATTGTAGAAGCCAGTGGCATGTAGCCATTGCTAACAAGGGCCACTACTAGTATACAAAACAGTTCTTCAAAGTAAAGTCCCATATAGTAGCCCTACACCAGCTAGGTAGCAACAACCTCTTTAACCACAGTAGCAGCCAGCTCGTCAGTAATACATCTTCCTCATAATGCAGCAGCCCCTAATATAAGAGCTAGGCTCACCAAGCAGCTGCACTGGCTGGTCAGTAACAACTTTATACTACTTAGACAAAAGAGGCTTCTCGCCAAATAGTGACCTCAGTCTTTTGGGTTATAGAAGGGCACACTGCGCAGTGTACATACAGACTACTCTGGCCTTGCTCTTGCACCTGTGTATAGTCCTTGGTCATCCTGTTTAAGATTCCCACGCTCAGAGTGGCCTTGGACATACATTGTACTCTGAACAAGGCCTCTGCACTCCAATTGACTTTGAGCATCCAGTGTACTCTGAATAGGATCCCTACAGCCACTGAAATAGGTCAAGTCTCTACTGGGGGAAAATGAGTAAATAGGTTGGGGGAGACTAGGTGAATTTCTCTAATGAAAGATTCTCTCATGGGGAAAGAAACTTTAATAGAGATACCGATGTGTTCTTCCCTAATGCTTAGTACTAGGTCCAATGTGGTTTCCTCTGAATGAATGGGATGTGGAGTGCAGGAGGAAGGCAGTGTACCATAATATTAAATGTCTCATTTAATGAAAATGTTCTAGAAAGATTGCTTTGCTAGAGATTAATGACACGAAGAATCATGGCTTATGACTGTTAGTTAATTGCATTTTCTTTCAGTCCTACAATTGTGAATAAATGATAAGGAAAACGGATAGCAGAATACAAGTATATATAGAATATGTTAGCATTTACAAATATTTTAGAACACACATTCTTTAAAATTACAAAACAATTGATTCACTATAGAAAATGTTTAGCAGTAAGAAAAAAAAAAGCCATGTCAAGTAGTTAGAAAAAACATAATGCATGGTTGCTATATGTAAGGTTCACTTAAAAAAAACTGATTGTATTTCCCTACTGTAACAATAACTAACAAGATATTTTAATAATGAAATACCACTAATACTATAAAAATAATATTGGAATTAACTAAAAATATCTAACTTTAATAATAGAAACATATTAAAAATAAACTAAAAGACCTAAAGATTTAAATAAATGAGGAGACCAGAATAAAACTCTGCCCTAAATATTGCCTCCAGGTCAGTTTATTGTACTTATGATACACTAATTATTTAAGGTTACACACTAAGGGTTAGTAGATATTTTTGACCAGGTGTTTGGTTGTTGTTTTTATCACATAGAGTGTATACTTAGTAATTTTTCTTTTCTTTTTTTTTTAATATATTTTATTGATTTTTTACAGAGAGGAAGGGAGAGAGATAGAGAGTTAGAAACATCGATGAGAGAGAAACATTGATCAGCTGCCTCCTGCACATCTCCCACTGGGGATGTGCCCGCAACCCAGGTACATGCCCTTCACCGGTATCGAACCCGGGACCCTTCAGTCCGCAGGCCGACGCTCTATCCACTGAGCCAAACCGGTTTCGGCATCTTTTCTTAATTGTAATTTGCATATGTCCAAGGGACATTTGAAATATAGTAGTTATTGTAAACATACTTAATAATTTGCATTTCATGATTTTCTTTAAAAATAATTTTACATCATTTCCTGCATGTAAAATGCTTTGTTAACCTATGCCATTGGCATTTCTGTGCATAAAATATGGTTTCCCCATCCTTATTTTCAGAGTTGTTTTATAATTCTTTAGTAAATCTGAGTGTTGTAATTCACAATCTGTACTAATGTAATTGACTTTTGTAACTTACTAATAGGGATTTTAAAGGTACCAAAAATAGCTTGAAAATAAATAAATAGATAGAAGTAACATTATAATAAATTAATCTAAGCTAATTATAAAAATCAATTTGTAAATATGTAATTCCAAAATTCTGGTTGTATTTGAGAAGATGAAAGAACTGATTTTAAATTTTTATTAATGAATAAAAGTCTAAAACAGAGCGAGTTAACTCTTAAAAAGTGCTGGCAGGGTAGGGAGATAGGAAAGCATGTGAAAATGGCTCTCTACTGACAGAAATGTGATTACTTGGAGGTTCAGTTTGTGTGGGTGGAAAATGGCAGAGAAAGTTGACTTTTTTGTAAGATGAATTGTGAATCATCTACTTGGTGGCAACCCCTGAGAAGATAGACCCAAAAACTCACAGAGCAAGTCCTGACAAAAGAAATATTAGAAAGTAGAAAACAGCTTTCATAAAATATTGATGCTCTTCAAGTTAATTTTCAGAATGAGGAAAGGAAAGGAAGCAGTAAAAAACTCATGAATACCTGGAGGAGATGCAGTAATGTTTAGCATGAAACAAAGAAGGTGTTGTCGAGACTGGCAAATATCAAGGAGAAATCAGAAATGGAGAACTTAATGTCCTCTGAGTTTTAAGATGAATTTTAGAAATGCATATTATCTGATGCTAAACTTTGTAAACTCGAGGGAAATACATATACTGGGAATTGGGACCCAGATTCCACATCTAAAACTCCCTGATTTCTGAGACTTGGGAAAAAAAATGTCACATACCATGCTAGTATCTTAGTTTTTTCCATCTTTAAAATGAAGTTTAATTTATTGTTTTCTCAGACTCTTTTAAATTATACAATATTAAAATTCTGAGTGTGACAAAATGTAAGAGAAAAAATTGTATGTAGTACTGTAAATGAAATAATTTTGATTCATCAGGCACATTAAATTGAGAAACATACAGAATATGATTTTAATAATTATCCATTTTCATATATAAATACTGTTATACATATTTCATGAAATTATCTTTTATCTTTATTTCTTCTACTTTAATAAAGTAATATCTTAAAACTTAGACCAAACAAAAGGGAGAAAAAATATTTTGAGTCATGCAAGCTGCACACTTTGCCCATTGGGGTGTAGCCAAGGTAGGGACTAGGATCTATCCCTGGGGTGAAGGCAGAAGACACAATGGAGGGCCCTGAGTCTTTCCAATGGCCAGATGAGTACAAAAGGCACATCTTTCCCCATACCTTTGTATTCAACCCTAGAGAGGATACAGGGAAAGAGGTAGATGCCTGAGATACTTGAATGACTGAGCAATTTTCTAATAACATTGATCATTATTTAAATGGAGCCTTTAAATCATGTATTTGGATTTAAATTATTTAAACTATTAAATACTCTTCAAATTATTGAATTGGATTTAAACCAAAAGTATTCAAAGTGAAAGTTTTTTTCTCCAACTCATGAATGGAAACTTGGTAATAGTCATTGGTTATAGGTAAACTAAATTAGTCCTGTTTCTCTCAGTATATGTGAATATTATTAGTTAAATTTTGACATCGACATATGCCATTTTATAAATCAGAATCATCAGGGTATATTCTGTTCCTATTATGTTTAAGTATATTGCTACCTTCTAGAATAAAGCTTTATAGACAGAAAACATAATAGTCTAAGCGGGGAAGTTCAAGCAAGGGACCTCAGTATAATCAATCAAAGATTCATTAATTGAAATTCACAAACAGGCAGTTTGTACCACATTGCAGCGCACTCTAATAGCTTATATAGTTGCTTCATTTTTTGCTGAGAAAATTTCTTCTTAAATTTTTTCCTTAATTTATTCTTGATGGAATGCCCTCAATTTCCTAGAAGAGCCCTATAATTAGAAAATAGGGGTCCAAGTAGGTGAAGATGGAAGAGAAAACAAGATTTAAGTAGGCCTTGTTGACCCTTTATTTATTTATTAAATAACTGTTGTCACCTACCATATGTCATACACTGCTCTGTGTAATGGGATAAAAGATGAAGTAGACAGCTCGGTGGATGTGGTTCAGTAGTTGAGCATCAACCTATGAATCAGGAGCTCAGTGTTAGATTCCTGGTCAGGGCACGTGCCTGGGCTGTGGGCTTGATCCCCCATGCAGGAGGCAGCTGATAAATGATTCTCTATCAGCATTGATGCTTTTAAAAAATATATTTTTATTGACTTCACAGAGGAAAGGAGAGGAAGAGATAGAAAAGAAACATCCATCATGAGAGAGAGCCATTGATTGGTTGCCTCCTGCACACCCCCTACTGGGAATTGAACCTGTAGCCTGGGCATGTGCCTTGACTGGGAATCGAACCATAATATTCTGGTTCACAGGTTGATACTCAACCATTGAGCACACCATCCACGCTCATCATTGATGTTTCTATCTCTCTTTCTTCTTTATTCTCTGAAATCAATAAAAATAATTTTTTAAAAAAGTAGAACAAAACACACATGAAGCTTACATTGCAGTGAGGGGAGATAGAGACAATTTATAATAATAAAAGTATAATATGCTAATTATACTTAATGACCGGATAGCCAAATGACCTTCTGCACAACCTTCCAGATGAAGCCAGGGCTGTGAGGGCCGAGCCCCTTGCACGAATTTTGTGCTTCGGGCATCTAGTGAAACAATAAATAGGATAACTTCAGATTGCTATAGTGCTATCAAGAAAATAAAATATATATGACCGCGAGTCTGGGGAGCTCAGGATATTTCTTTGGAACAGATGATGATGGAAAGACTCTGTGAAAAGAAACCGTTTTAATTCAAATTAGAATCATACAATGGAGTCATATGATAAGGGGGTCAGATAATTCAGGCAAGAGAAGAAAGCCATAGGCATCAGAATTGTTTAATGTGAGAGAATGTATGTTAGTTTGGGTATCATGAGTGTTTGGGTTGGGGGAGTGATATAAGATGAGGTTACAGAAATAGTTGGGGCTAAATCTCACACAACCATGCACTGTAGAGTCTTCACTAAGTGAAGTTATGTACTGGGTAATATTGAAGCCCTGATGCCCTGGGATCCCTACGCTCACTTTTGTGCATATGTCTGTTTCAGTGGGCTCTCCTTTGAAGAGTTAACACCTATCACTTTTTAAGAAAAATGCCTGTATGTGGCTAGAGCCTGCCTTGTTCACACTGCAGAGATATTTGAAAATTTGTGTCTGTTATCTCTACAACCAAAAATTAGATAGTTTATGGGCGCAGCTTCTAGTTGAGAAAACACTGAAGGAGAATTGTCTTTCTGGAGTTCTTCTTTGGAATCAGGTAGAAAGGACCCTTTTTGCAACTTCATGGTCATAATCTTGCCCTGATCTCTCCCTTACTCTGGTCTGCTCTCTCAGTTCTCCAGGAACTGTTCCTTACCAGTTTCTCTGGGAACATCCTATATAATAAAAGGGTAATATGCAAATAGACCAAAAGGCAGAACAACTGGTCACTCTGACATTCACTGAACACCAGGGGGCAGATGCTCAACACCAGAAGCCCTGAGCCGGTCTCACAGCTGGTGAGAGCAGTGGTGGTGGTGGGAGCTTCTCCCACTTCCGTGGCAGCACTAAGGATGTCTGACTGACAGCTTAGGCCCATAGGGAGCAGGACTAAGCCATCAGTCGGACATCCCCTGAGGGCTCCCAGACTGCGAGAGGGTGCAGGCCAGGCTGAGGGACCTCCCCCGCCAAGTGCATAAATTTCATGCACTAGACCTCTAGTTTTTATATAGAACCATTTGTATACCAACCTCATTTCAGTCTATATCTGGGAAACTCAAAACTCTGGTAGTTGGAAGATTTTGGAGGAAAATAACAAGGACAAAAAATGACTAATATTTTTAAAATACCACTGTAGTGGCTGTGTAAAGAATGATAGTGGAGGCCAGGGAATAGGAGACAAAGGTAAACAGGTTATTTCAATAACCTGAACTAGATAGCAAACTTCATGTTACCTAAAGTTCTCTAAGAGCACTCTGCATTGGAGGGGCAGTCATAAATGATGAACTGAAGTATAAAAGCTAATAAATTATATTTCTTTGTGTCAGTCTAGAAATCAGGAAACAAATTGCACTTCACTACTGTTCAATTTTCTGGTTGACATAGGTACACACACTTCTATTTTTAAATAAGTTGATGTACTGGGGGATATACTCAAGATTTTGTACTGAGGATATGGACCATCAAACATGTTTGGAAAACATTTGTTTTAGACATCAACCAGCTTTTAGGTTCTCTACTAACATGCGATCTATTCTTGGTAATTTCATGGAATGCTTTTCTTGCATGTGTCTCTGTCTCTAGTAAAATGTCTTTGCTTTTAATCCTTCATTTTGAGGAAGGAGATTTAATTATTTGGGTGTTCCTATAGGTTGGCTATTTTGAAGAATGAGACTATTCAGGTTTTTGTGCAGAAATGGACAACTAGTTGTCATAGCAAGTCTGATAATTCTTATTTTCCGAGGATAAGAAAATTAAAAGTGCTCCAGATGCTTTAAGTGTAATTTTCCATCTACCATAAATTTACTTCAGAAAGTTTTTCTCAAATAAGATCAGGGCATTAGTGCTCATTAAGGACTATATACATGCACAGCTTGGGAATTCATCAGAAAACCAATCAGTTGTTTGAACTTAAAGTCTGTAAAAAAAAAAAAATGTGAGCTGACCTTTTCCCTCCATTCAGCAATACATGGCCACCTTCTCCATCAGACAGTATTATTTCAAAATGTAGATTTTATTATTCAGGAATGGTCAGGTGAACAAATGAGAGACTATTGCCATTAAAGAGGTAGTTTATTAATCACAGTTCCCAGGAGGAGGGACATAGCCATCCTGCCACATCATGCAGGGCCATATGGGGGAGCAATTGGGGTCAGATGGGAGGCAGGAGTGACAAGGAGATGTGGCAAGAGCCTTTACTGGGGCTTTCTAAGGAAAGGAAAGGCCGGGGGATCAGGTTTATGATTGGAAAATTTGAGTCATTTCAGCCAGTCCTGGGGTAGTGGCTGTCTCCAGTTGTCTGCTACTTGACTTGAGAACCGGACAAAGGAGGAGATGGTTTAGAGCAGTGGTTCTCAACCTTCCTAATGCCGTGACCCTTTAATACAGTTCCTCATGTTGTGGTGACCCCCAACCATAAAATTATTTTCGTTGCTACTTCATAACTGTAATTTTGCTACTGTTATGAATCATAATGTAAATATCTGATATGCAGGATGTATTTGCATTGTTACATATTGAACATAATTAAAGCATAGTGATTAATCACAAAAACAATGTGTAATTATATATATGTTTTCCGATGGTCTTAGGTGACCCCTGTGAAAGGGTCATTCGACACCCAAAGGTGTCACGACCCACAGGTTGAGAACCGTTGGTTTAGAGTACAAGCTTTGGATTTATTGATTTGCATGTAAAAAGCAAGTTCCATCACTATCTCTAGAGCAGTGATGGTGAACTTATGACACGCGTGTCAGAGGTGACATGCGAACTCATTTTTTTGGTTGATTTTTCTTTGTTAAATGGCATTTAAATATATAAAATAAATATAAAAAATATAAGTCTTTGTTTTACTATGGTTGCAAATATCAAAAAATTTATATATGTGACATGGCACCAGAGTTAAGTTAGGGTTTTTCAAAATGCTGACACGCCGGGCTCAAAAGGTTCCCATCACTGCTCTAGAGCCTGGCTAACTCTGGGAATGTTAGTCTCTCCTATGTCAACAAGGCCATAGATATCAAAGCATCAGAAAACACAAAAAAAGGCAAATCATGATTACTACAATCAAAAAGAAAGAAAATGTGTTTCTATGATAGAATGAAAAAAAAGGAAGAAAGAAGAGAGAAAAGGGAGAGAGAAATAAAAAGGAGTGGATAAGTAGGGAAAGAAAAAGAAGTAATAAGAGAAGAAACAGAGGGGAAAAGAAAGGAGGAAGAATAAAGAAAAATTGTTTCTCTTAGATTAATTCTTTCTTTTTTTAAATATGTTTTTATTGATTTTAGAGAGCAACCACTGAGCAACACTACCTGGCCCCCTGGGCTAATTCTTAAGTTAGGATGCTTTTAATATGATATTCTAGTAACAACTTGAGAAGTTATTTTAATTACTTTTATTCTTACCTAGATTGACTAATTTAACAGGGAACAAATATATAACTAAGTAGATTTAAGACAACTGAATAACTACTTTTTATAAAAGCGACTCTGTTGAAAATAAATTGAATGTATTTCAACTTAAAGTATTTGCATAATTCCTTTTTGTAAATTGTGTTTGCCTAAGTGATTTTTCGCTTAAATGAATAATGGAGATTTTTAGAAGTCAAGAATTGAGAACTTGACAGGTATATAGAGAGAAGCTGAAACTCGTGTTTTGGGTAAAATATGAGAAATTATTTTTTCAAAAAACATATTTTGCTGCTTTTGCTTTGTCTCCCCCCCCACCCCCCTTATTGAACCAGGCTGTGTACATCGTTTGAGTAAGCATCACTTAAATACTGTAAATAATCTAAGTCTCATAGGCATCACAATATGCTTTTGAGGTCGCCTTGGGCTTTGACTCTCACTGAAACTTCTCCCACTACATGAAAAACTTCTAATGTATTCACTTTCCCTCATTTATTCATAATCTGAAATCACTAAATATTTCCTATAGACATTTCCAAACTAATCCCATCAGATGCTCTCCTTCTGGGCAGCCCACAGCCAGCTTCCCCTTGCCAGCAACCCCCAATCAGAGCATACCTTAAGCCTTCTATTTTTTCCACCATAAAGATTTCCCACTCCCCTCCCTGCCAAAGGCAAGTGATGGTGGCTGAATCCTTTGGACAGCAAGCTCTGAATAGTCTGCTTGTTCTCATTTGAATATTCTTCATTTATTTGCCCATGCTTTTTACTTTTCCTATGACAGATCTCTTTTCTTCTAACCAGTCTTCACAATTCTTGCTTATGGCGGGGTGAGTAATGTATTTGTTTAGAACGAGGTATTTTTTGAAAAATGAGATATTATTCTAGGCAGGAGGGAGCGCAGGTAAAATATGACTTGAAGTAGGTGATTTTGTTTTCAAGACTCCCAGACCTTTTATAACTATTTGCACACACCTAATTTCTGAGGTATACATTCTTTTGCTCAACAAAACCTTTTCTTATCATCTTCTAGTACCAAAATAAGTTCCCAGAACTTTTGGGGGGTAGCAGGAATATGAAGTTATATATCAAAGGTTCTGACTTCAAAATAAACTTTTGCCATGCACAAATCTATTAACTTCAAGCAATTCACGTAACTGCTCTGAGTTTCATTGTTTTAATCTGTTAATGAGACTATTATTGCTGTCTTGGTATAGATCAAAATTTTTCAATAATGCTGTTTTATAAACAGTTAAGTGACTTACCAATACTTTCTCTGCCTTGTTCTTTTTATTTTATTTACTTTAAATATTTTAATTTTGGTAAAATTCACATAACATAAAGTTTACCAACTTACCCAATATGTGATATTAAGTACATTCACATTGTTGTGCAACCAATTTGTAAACCTCTCTTCATCTTGCAAACCTAAAATTATATCCATTAAATACCAACTCATATCCTTTCTCAGGATATTTGTAAATTAATTGATGATAAAGGCATTATGGACAAAGGATCCTATGTTGTCTGTAGATTCTGGATTCATTCTGCAGGAAGAATTTCATGGACATGAAATAACTTTACCCTGATGCCTAGCATGGTCCAATTCCGGCTTCATCTACCATTTATTCATTGTGATTATTCTTGTTTCATATCTATCCTGATCCTGATCCACATCAACCAAACCGATATTTCTAAAGCTAAAATGAGATCGTATGTCCCTCAGCTTGAAACCCTCTTTGGTGGCTTCCTGGCGTTCTGAGAATAAGACCAAACTCTTTAACATGCCCCACTCTACCTTGCAAGCTATGGTTGGAGCTTATTTCTGCAGTTCATCTTGTAATAATTTCTGTCATATGCTGGTTCAGTCTCAGGAACTGGTGGTTCCTGGAGAGGGGATCAAGCTCTCTTCCAAGGTCATTTTCTGTGCATATGCACATACCTGCTGTGAAACTTGCCACCCCCATCACTGCGGGTCCTTTCCAGCTGCCTGAGAGAAGACTCGGAGCATTTCATGAAGTCATTTTGTAACAACAAAACTCAATTTCAAATGACATTACCAGTTGGGTCCAGAAAAGCTAATTAAACTTTCATGGAATGAGTGTTAATCGAGTGCAGAGAGACAATATAACGTATTATAATGCTTACAACTACCAAATGGCAACAAAAATGAAAATAACACCTACAATATGAAGTAACTTTGCATTTGAGCATAGGCCAAGCACTCGGACTCTATGAGAATTGCAGTCATCTGCACGAGGCAGTACTGTTCTAAAATGCTAGTGATGCAGGGAGTTCGCTGAGGAAACCTTTCTGAGGACGCAATGACCAATTGTTTTAACTTTTCCCTGCATTTAGAACTACTTCACTGTTTTGTTAGTGAGTATCGCTGAAGCCATTATTATTATTTTTAATTCTTTATTGTTTAAAGTATTACATATGTCTCCCGTTTCCCCCATTGACCTCTCCCGAGTCATTCCCAACCTCCTCTTGCTCCCAGAATATGGTGGGCAATGCCATTCATTTTATAATTCCTTTTTCTAAGTAGATAATAGCCAACCAAACCAAAGCAACAAAACTAAAGTATTTTTGATAAGTGTAACCCACACAGGTGGAAATTGAGGTTTACTATTATACCAACCTGTGACATGAACGACTTAAGTTTCTTTGCACAGTAAAAAAGAATGTTACAACATATCAATACAATGAGAAAGGTGAAATTTTAATACTCTGGAAAACTATCTGCTGAGGCTTAGTAACAATCTTAAAACAGAAAAAAAAAGATTGCAATGTATAAAAATCTGGTCATTGTGGTCAACTATTTATATTCTTTACTGTGGTTTTCTTAATGATGAGGTATCCACTTCAAATAAGTTATGTACTGCTTGTCAGTACAATTTAAAGTCATAGAGATACAGAAACAGACACAAAAGAGTCAAGAATATTTTCTCCAGGCAACTAGCTGTAACTTCTTGATTAATATTAGCGGACTTGGTTGCCAGTTATGGTGATTAAACCACATCCAAAAATTTGACAGATTCCTGGAAAGTAAAAACAGATCATTTCTAATTAAACACAAAAGATAAAACTGGTAGGATTTTGAGGACTTTAAAGCTATAATTTACATATTAATCCACAATAATTAATTATTGATCTTTGAAATATTTAAAAGAACTAGAGATGATTTTTCTTTAGTAAGTGATTTTTTTTCAATCCAAAGGGGGAAAAAAGATTAAATTGGTCAGGGAATGGCACTATTCACAATAATTATGATTCATTTTTGTCAGTTCTACAATATTTTTTGTATCAAATATATACTTTTAAAGAAGTAGCTCATTTGTTGTGTTTTCCCATAGTCTTTAAGAGGTTAGTAAATTCAAAGCTTTCGACCTAAACACCCACCATTAAGCTTTTCGTTCGAAGATCAAGTCCATGCTACTCAATATGGCATACAAATCTCTCCCAAAAGCCCCCACCCATCTTTTCAGACATTTCCATGTTTCTCTTTACAACCCGGAAGCAACAAAGTGCTCATAATTTTTAACCCATACCTTATCCTTCTTGAATCCAAAATTCTGTTTATAATCTCCCCTATGTTTGGGTTTTCCCATTTTTACTGCCATCTCATCACATCACTGAAAATAAATTGCACTGAAAATACTCTCAGCAAAGTAAATGAGAAAACTTGTAAGATACAATGAAAGTTTTATAACTCCTCACCAGTAGCAAGAACATGGAGTAAAATCAAAAGAAAATGAAACAAGCAATTTATGCTTTGTGTGATGAACAAAAAACTAAAATTTTCTGAAATCTCTTTCTTAATTTGCAAAATGGGCATGATGTCAGTGAACTTGATGGGCTATTTTAAGATTAAATGAGAAAAGCATGTAAATTCAGTCCACTGATTGATATATTATAAAACTTGAAGTTATCCTGAATTGTCACATTTTTTTTTTCAACCCTACATCTTATCCATCAACAAAGCAAGTTGATTCTGGTGTCAAAATATATCTTTGGAATGATCATTTCTCAACACTTTCACAAATTTTACTCTAGACAAATCAACAACAAATGCAAGGGACTCCTAACTATATACTTTGCATTCACTCTTGCTTTCTGTACCACTCCCAGTGACCCTTAAAAAATTGGTTTACGACCCTAGCCAGCTTGGCTCAGTGGATAGAGCTCCAGCCTGTGGACTGTGGGGTCCCAGATTTGGTTTCAGCCAAGGGCACATGCCTGGGTTGCAGGCTTGATCCCCAGTTGTGGGTGTGCAGGAGGCAGCCGATCAATGATTCTCTCTCATCATTGATGTTTCTATCTCTCTCCTTCTCCCTTCCTCTCTGAAATCAATAAAGAAATATATATTTTTAAAAAAATTGGTTTACAATATTTCACCTTTTAAAGACCTAAAATTATTTCTCCTTTTAAAATAAAACTCGGTCTACATTATACTTTGTATGACTAGAACCCTGGCTTACTAGTTAATTACCCCCCCCCCCCCCGCAAATCCCCCTGAATCAAAACAAAAATAATCCAAACACACAACCTAAACAGAAACAACACCCACCTCAGGGCTTTTTCATTGTTACCTCTCAATTTAATATTCTATGTAGATACTAGAGGCCTGGTGCACAAAAATTTGTGCACTCGGGTGGGTCCCTCAGCCTGGCCTATGCCCTCTTGCAGTCTGGGACCCCTAGGAGGATGTCCTCCTGCTGGCTAAGGCCCGCTCCCTGGGGGAACGGGTCCAAGCTGGCAGTGAGATATCCCTCTGGCAGCCCGGCAGCCCTCAGGGGATGTCCACTTACCAGCAGGAAGCAGATCTAAGCTGCAGTCGGACATACTTAGTGCTGCTGAGGAGGCAGGAGAGGCTCCGCCACAACCACCTTGCTGGCAGCCATCAATGTGGCTTGTGGCTGAGCAGAGCTCCCCCTGTGGGAGCACACTGACCACCAGGGTACAGCTCCTGCATTGAGCATCTGCCCCCTGGTGGTCAGTGTGTGTCATAGTGACCAGTCATTCCCAGTTGTTATGCTGTTAGGGTCAATTTGCCTATTACGCTTTTATTATATAGGTTAGAGGCCTGGTGCATAGGTGGGGGCTGGCTGGTTTGCCCTGAACGGTGTCCTGGATCAGGGTAGGGGTCCCGCTGGGGTGCCTGGCCAGGCTGGGTGAGGGGCTGATGGCTGTTTGCAGCTGGCCACACCCACTTTAGGGTCAGGGGTCCTCACTAGGGTGCCTGGCTAGTCTGGGTGAGGGGGCTGAGAGCCGTTTTTAGGCTGGCCAAGACCCCCAGAGACAAGACGGAAGCTCCCAGCCTCTCCTTTTTTTTCTTTTTTTTTCATTCTGGGATTTATTTACCTTCTATAATTGAAACTTTTTAGCCTTGACTGGAGCTCAGATCTGGCCAGGGTGGGTAGGAAGCTTGGCTTCCTCCATCACCAGAGGCAACCCAAGCCTCCTGCTCACTCCAGCTCCGTGGCTGCCAGCGCCATCTTGGTTGGGTTAATTTGCATATGGTCGCTCTGATTACCTGGTGGGCATGGCTTAAGGCATAGCAAAAGTACAATCAATTTGCATGTTTGTCTTTTATTAGTGTAGATTCCAATGCTTATTTCTTCATTTCATAGAGATCTTTAAATATTACCTGAAGTATTCTTTGATTATCCAAATCAAATGATATACCCTCTTCTTTTTAATTTTACTTTCATTATTTAATTTTCTATATGACACATAATGCCATGTGTCATTGTTATCTATCAATCTATTTATTGTTTTTCCCCACTAGCAGAATCTAGGTCCTAGGAAGGCATTTCAGTTTGTTTCTGTTTTCTAGTCACCAACATCTGGCATATAACAAGTGCTCAATAAATGTTTATTGAATTAAAGGAAAAACAGATAAATTAATGAATAGCATAAAACTAACAGGTAGCTATTACTATGATAAAACAAGCAAACATGCATATATGTTACCATACATGCTCCTTCAAACAATGTTAACAAACAAGGGTCTGCTGCCTAATGTACATAGGAGTCAAAACTAAGACATTGGCTTTTGAGAAAAAGGTGTTATTTTAATTCTTGGGTCAACCATGAGGAGACAGGGGAGACAAGTCAAATCTGTCTTTCTGATCTGGGGTCTGGAAAAGTTTTAAGGGTTAGGGAGAATAAGATGGCATGAGTTAATGCTGGTGGGGCA
Source organism: Myotis pilosus (assembly GCA_036010255.1). Taxonomy (NCBI): domain Eukaryota; kingdom Metazoa; phylum Chordata; class Mammalia; order Chiroptera; family Vespertilionidae; genus Myotis; species Myotis pilosus. Next base: position 1,161,358 of record JASKON010000048.1, read on the forward strand.
AGTTTGGAGAGTTTTGAAACTTGGCCAATTATGGTATAGGGCAGCTGTGGGCAAACTACGGCCCACAGGCTGGATTCGGCCCGTTTGAAATGAATAAAACTATTGAAAAAAAGACCATACCCTTTTATGTAATGATGTTTACTTTGAATTTATATTAGTTCACACAAACATTTCATCCATGCTTTTGTTCCGGCCCTCCGGTCCAGTTTAAGAACCCATTTTGGCCCTCGAGTCAAAAAGTTTGCCCACCCCTGGTCTAGGGGCAAGAAAGAGCAAAAAGGAATACCAACAATCTGGTAGGGTGTGGTTGGTCAGTTCTATATTTGTTCATAATTGGTCTAGGCACTGGGCCTTCCTTATTGAAGGACCTCCCCCTTATAAAGTGTCTGGTGGCCACATTCCCCTTATTTGTGTTCTGTAGACTAAAGATTCTTGATTCCAGGGTCATCTGGAAGACAGTGGTGACACATGTGCAGTACTATCTATAAAATAACTCCAAGGTTGCATTAATCACCAGTCTGCTTTGAGGGAGCAGATCCAATTTGAATCTGATCAATGTCATTTGTGTGCTGTTTCAACAAACTTGAGGTGGGTATTTATTATATTCCAGGTTTCATAGATTTAAAAAAATCACACCAAGAAAGTTTAAATTACTTGTTCAATATCATGTATCAAGTGGTGTTTCTAAACCTAGCTTTTTTGTTTTCTTTGTTTGTTTTTGACTCTGAAAGGTTCTATTTTCTTACCCAGAGAAATGAAGATAGAGCATGAACTAATCAGTGGTTCCTGATCAGGCCTCACATTGGAATTACTGGGAAATGTAAAACAAAAATCACTGAGACAGTTGAATCAGAACATTTGAGAATAGGGCCTGAGCATTTATATGATTTTGATTCTGATACCATATGTTCATTAAATCTATTTATGTCAATTCTATTTGGTAGAGTTTATCATCTTATTTCTTGTTTTTTTGATATCACTGGAAAAACAGGGGAAGTATTAAGTAAATTCATAAAAATAAATTCTGAGGAAAAATTAGTCTGTATATCATATTGACAAAGGTAAAAAAAAATAATAAAAAACAAAGACTTCCAGAGTTGGCAATGCAAAATAAGATATCAGTGTGATACCTGGTTAGTGCGACTCAGTGGTTGAGCATCAGCTTATGAACTAGGAGATCACAGTTCCATTCCCAGTCAGGTTACATACCCAGGTTGCGGGCTCAATTCCCAATAAGACACATGCTAGAGGCAGCTAATCATTGATTCTCTGTCATCATTGATGTTTCTATCTCTCCTTCCCTCTCCCTTTCACTCTAAAATCAATAAACATACATTTTTTTAAAAAGATTTCAATGTGATATTCTGCTCCCACTCCCAAAGAACTGGTGAAAGGCCAATTTGAAACAATGTATCAAAAGCCTTAAATGTATATACCCCATCACCCACAATTTCATTTCTAGGAATTAATTTTATAGTAATGCTCACACAAAGGAGCAAAATATATGCTTAATAATATTTATTTTTTGGAATTTTTATAATAGGCAAAGTTGATATGAACAAACAGAATAAAAGGACACTGTCTGGGATAGAGAAGAAATAGGACAAAATCTCATCTACTCATTATCTCTGACATGCACATGAACAAAACACCCCTGGAAACAAACAAAATATTTCAAAAGTAAATTTAAATATTACCGTTATGATTGGCCACCCTCCCAAGGCAAGTGGCAGAGCAGAGCCTCTGTCCTAGGCTGAGGTGCCACGTTTTTTATTTTTTAAAATAAAAATATATTCGGCATATTGTGTAAATCTAAGGCATAGAGCATGTTGACTTGATACATTTATATATTTTAAAGGATTGACATTGTAGTGATAATAAACACCTATATCATGTCACACAATTATTTATTTTAAGTGGTTTGAATAATTGAGATTTAGTGTCTTAGCAAGTTTGATGATTATAATACAACCAGGAGCCCAGCATGCGATTTGAAATCATGTGGCGCTGCCCACCCTCAAGTCACCGGTCCGGCCCTGCCTCCCTCTCTGGCCCTTGAAGCAGCAGCGACCACTGCTGATCAGGCCCTCTCCCAGCCCAGGCACACGGAGGCCCCTGCCACCCTGCCTCCGACACTGCGGGTGCAACCTCCTCCTATCCAGTCAACCCATTACAGTGTCCTGGTTAATTAGCATATTTCTCTATTTTATATAGATAGATAGATGATAGATAGATAGATGATAGATAGATAGATGATAGATAGATAGATAGATAGATAGATAGATAGATAGATAGATAGATAGATGATAGAGATATTGTTGCCTATATTCACTATACTGGGCATTAGATCTGTAGGACTTGTTTACTACTTGTCACAAGTGGATTCTTGGGGTCAATCCATACCTAGATTATGGGTTTGGTCCCTAGTTGGGGTGCATATGGGAGGCAACCAATTGATGGATCTCTCTCTCTCTCTCTCTCTCTCTCTCTCTCTCTCTCTCTCTCTCTCTCTCCTCTCCCCCATCCCTCTCTAAAATCAATAATGAAAAGTGTGACAAAAATCATTTTTTATTTCAGAAGATGTGCTATACCTGAAGTCTGTGTTGTTCCCCTCCCCACCATCTTTCCTGGCACTCATTTCTGTGGCCACACTCAGTAGCATGTGGCAGGAGAGGGCAGGAGAGTAGAGGGAGGTTGAGTTTAGCAGCTGGAGCTTTAGGGGTGTCCCAGGTCTGGTAGGAAGAACCTTGAATGGGGTGCTCCCAGAGGCTTGAGGGGAGGCTTCCTGCGGAAGTTGTGAAGCAGACATTAGAGACTGCTTTCCTTTAATGCCCTTTCATATACTTATCTGCTTCCTTCCCTTCCTCCTTCCTGCCTTCAGTCATGGGGGTCACTCTTCAGAAATCAGGGAGCTTCAGAGAGAAATGGGTTTCTGCAGCCACCACCAGAACAACCAGGGTAGCCAGGCCGTCACTTACACTTTCACTTCCCACCTCCTCCATAGAAAGGTCTCTGTTTTCCGTGTCCTCTGAGGGAGGCTGCTGCCACCACTGCCCAACAGCTTAGCCCTTGGAAGTGTCCCTGGGGGAGGGGTCAAGGCCGGGGATTCCTCTCTCTCATTTGCATCTAAACTCTTCTCTATCCCACTCTAATTGTGTGTTGAGATCTCCCCCAGGTTGGCTGGAATTCTCAATTTCTGTCTCACCTGCCTAGGTTAACACTCATTTTTTTTTTGTTTGTTTCTCCAATCACAGAGAGTAGGAGGGGACAAGTTCACTGACTCATCTGCAGCCTTTACCAAGGTCTTGTTTGTTTATGGTTTGGTGCACAGGTGGGTGAGATTCCTCTCTGGTTCCTACATATAAAGAACTGAGGCACTCTTGTCCCGTTATGGATGTCCAATTTCTTTTTAAATAAGGAGGAGAAAAGAGGAACCACTTGGCCCCCCACAATGCTGAGATCACTCTTCCTGAGGTACCATCTCCAACAGTCTATCTTTCGTTATATTGGCACCATACATTTTGGCCTATGAATAGTATTCATAGAGCAAGACTGAAAGCAATATAATGAAAAATTCTTAATTTCAAGCCAGGCAGTTTGTTTAGTTCCAGTTGCTGATACTTTGCTGATACTTAATGGTTGGGCTGTGGGAGGATTCTAAGTACAAAGCAAAAAAAAAAAAAAAAAAAAAAAAAAAAAAAAAAAAAGACGTATTTTGATGTCTAGTTAAGAAATGAGGTCTAAACATCTTTCTGAGGTTTGACTTTGAGGGCAATGAATGTTTTGTTTTGTTCTGTGTTTGTGGGTAGGCTAGTAAATGGATGTTTAAAGTGAGAGTGAGTTGTGTTAAAAAGGAGAAACATATAAAACAAGTGAACAAAGAAAGTTGAAAGGAACAAAGTCAATAAGAAGACAGTCATTCTTGCCCCAAACAGCAGGGTCAGCATTAGTATCTGACAAATTATTTGAGAAGGAAGGAAATACACAGTGCAAAGAGGGTTATATAAATGGAGCAGTCGATACTGAAGATATAGTGTGTTCAGTGCACTCAATGATATATCAAACATGTAAAGTAAAAACACTTAAAAAGACAGAAAATCAGTGACAGATATACAATAGTGGTAAGAGCTTGACAACCACCATACCTGCAATATAAAACAAGTAAACAAAGAAATAAACAAAAAAAAATCCTAGTTTTAAAAGTAATAGGTTTAAGCCACATGACATATTCTAGATATGAGTTTTATAGCTAGTGGGAAAACCAGCCACCGAAATACAATAGGGAAGTACTTCCTACAGCCTCAATATGGCAGGTTCTAATTAACTTAAAATATTTGCTCATTTTTGTACCTGAATCTAATCAGTATTTATACAAAGAGTGATTGGTACCAGTTATTAAGGCTGAGAAAATTGAAATGACAGATGTTAACATTTTGGAACATCATGCTGGTTAATGTACTTTTGCAATACTTAAGGGAATTGGAAAGAGTGAAGAGTATGAGGAATTGAGGTCATTTCTCATATAAATCTGGAAGTTTGCAGGACTCACATAGTACAGAGGTTCTTTTGAGTTTGCTATTGCAAGCCAAGAAATAGCCCTACTAATTATTAGAAATAAGGGAGACTGTAAGGAGGTAATATAATGATTTATGTGCTTTCCTTATAATTTGGTAGAAACATGACTCAAATGCAGAAACACTTATTCACAGGCATTGGACAAATTAGATTTGTTCATATTTGATACTGAGCAGTTAGATGGATAAACTTCAAAAGACTTCTCAGAAAATATCTGATATTTGAAATTTATCCCTGACTTATGTGACAATGAAAAAAATTGTAATTTTAATAAAGTAATACTATTTTTTCAATTCAATAAATTCTGTCCAGTAAATTAGATCCTTACTTATAACTGGGCAGCAAATAGTTTAATCAATACAAACATTAGGTACTTCAATCCTATTATTCCTTTGTTCCTATTACCATATTGAGCACCTACTGAATGGCAAACATTGTACTGTATTTTAACATACACTTATAAATATCACAACAACTCCGGGTTTCAGGAATATACTGTGGGTGACAAAATTTATGTGCAGCGATGTTAATTAAATTGCTCAAAATCACAATGCTAACAAATAAAAAAAATTATATATCTTAAATATAAATGCAATACTTTTGTATTATATCATGCTGTATCATTTTAAGTATATAGTCTTTCAATCAACATGTTCATTGAGTGCCTAATATCTGTTATGTTCTATTCTTGACACTAAAAGAAATACAATGAAGTCCCTTTTCTGATGATTCTCATAGTCTAGTAGAGAGTATATTTACATGAACACAGTTTGGGAAGCATGCAAATTTGGCTTTGGCCTTAGTATTCCTTTTGGGGAATCCTTTACAAATTGAGAAAATAAGTTATAAACAAAATTCCACTACAAAATTTTATGAGGTTGAAAGACTCCAAAGCATCTATGCTAAATAACCTTCAATTGTGATAACAATTTTGAAAGAGAAAAATTATGTACTAAGCACCATATTCTGTTTTCATTTATCAAACTTCAAAACATAGTTTTCACAAGTGATTTAGAAATAGACTTTCTGATGATTTTACACCTATAGAAGCAATAATTTGAATACAGTCTTATTGAAATGACTGCAATGGAATGACATTTTCTGTGGATGAATATCAAATAATTTTTACTTTAACCCCAGCTATACATTCTAAATAATAAAAGTCTATCTATAAGACATGTTGCTGAAACACTATTCTTGATTTATATTCTGCTATGCATACCAACAAAAAGTTAGAATATTACTAAAATACTAAATCTATATTTTCTTATTTATATAATCATATTTAGACATAAAGATACAATTGTATAAATAAAGTTTTGCTATAATTAGTTGATAAAGAATTTAATTATTCTTCGGTTTTACTTGTGGAGAAATTTCTAGGTCTCACATAACTAATAAGTGAGTAGATCTGATTGATGAACTATTTATAGAATGGAAAATGAGTAAAGAAAATTTTATATAATTGCAACCGACAATGAAACGAATATGGCAAGGCTAGTAGTGACATGTAAATAAGCAGATAGTGGGAAAATTAATATTTTTACACCCTACAGTTACATGTGAGAAAAATAATTATAACACATAAGATGTAACAGAATACTGCCCTTAAGTGAGAAGATAGTGAGCTGTTATCACTCTACTTAATTAAAAAAAAAAAATCTACAAGACGTAAAAGAGATGGTGGAACTGCTCTGTCCAATATCAGATGTTCAAACAAGATGGAAGAGAAGCTATTACATTTTTCTAGGAGATTGAATTAAAGAAAGATTTACCACTGTACTCTGACAATAACAATACCAAGTTTCAAGACAGCTTGCTTGTAGAGAACATAGTTTATTTCTTAGAACCGGCTAAAGAAATAACCCAAATGATGTGACTTGATAGCAGAAATATTTCTTATATTGTATCTGTTATAAGGAGTCTCCCAACACTGAAATTAGTGTGCATGGAATGAAAGCTGAGATGTGGGGTAGGGGGAATTCAGAAATTTGTTATATTAAAACCAATTAAATTTCTCCATTGATATATTTCTAGAGCCAACATTAAGAAAGTTTTTTTTTTAAATTTGAATATGTGATTGTAATAATGAGCACAAGCATAATACACATATTGTACACATAACATTGAACTAGAAGAAATAGTTTGCAGTATTTTTTGCTACTGTCTAAAATATCAACTATGGCTAAATGCTATCATCTTTTCACTATGTTGAGAAAGAGACTAGAACTGGTGAAGTGTATTGTTAGCAGGCCAACCTATCTCTGTAGGAGCTAATAGGTTAGTTATAAATTGTGATAACTCCCCAAGAAATACACCAAGAGAATAGCTTTACTTTCCTCAGAGAATACTTTTACTATTTATTATAAAGATTTTTGTTAGTCATTGAAGATTTTTGTTATACCTGCAATAGGAAAGATTTACCACTGATATGTTAAAGGGACACAGGTGTTTTTAAGAGACAGGAAACATATCTAAAATGATTGCCTGGAAAAGACACTGAGAAATGAAAGATGATGAAGCCTGCTGGGAAGCTTGAAGACAAATATCAATATATTGTAATGTTAAGAGAAATTTTATCTCAGGCAGGTAACTGAAAAACACACACACACAAAAACAAAAAATAACAAAAAAAACTAAGTAAAAATATCCCTGATAAAATAATATTAAAGTCTTCTGAAAATGTGCAGAATCTTCTTTAAGCAGCGCAATCAACTCCAATTTGAGGGGTTGGCTTGATAAAATTACAGAAATTAAAGAACGAATAAATCTTTACCTAGATAATAGCAATTTTCAAACTTAGTGGCAACTTTACCGTCAACATTACAATCAATGCAGTCTACATTGACAGAATTACCTGAAAACACTTTCACCCCCACCAAATACACTTGGGAATGAGTGGAGAAATTGCTTTTCCTAACTGAAATTTTAAACTGTTAACATTTTTATTATTGACACTATAATCATAATTACCTTTTTGGGAAATGTTTCATATTTTTATTCAAGTCCCATAAGTTCATTCTATAATGAATTAGTTGGACCCCCAAAATATTGATTTTTAAAAAATTCTTTATTGTTCGAAGTATTGCATATAGTATTACATATGTCTCCTTTTTTCCCCATTGACCTCTCCCCTGCCATTCCCGCCCCCCAGCACATGCCCTCTCCCTCCCCCTCCCCCCCCCCCCCCCTGCCCGCGTCCATTGGTTATGCTTTTATGCATGCATACAAGTCTTTGGTTGATCTCTTACTCCCTCCCACCCCCCACCCCCCCACTTTCCCTCTGAAGTTTGACAGTCTGTACCATGCTTCTCTGTCTCTGGATATATTTTTTGTTCATCTTATTCATTATAGTCCACAAATGAGTGAGATCTTGTTATATTTATCTTGCTCCAACTGGCTTATTTCTCTTAGCATAATGCTCTACATGTCCATTCCATTCACAACAGCATGAATGGACATGGAGAGCAAAATATTGATTTTAACATTCAACCAAAAAGTTCATTGAGGGTACATTTATAATTATAATGTGGTGTGATAATTTTAGTAATAGAGAACATTTAACACACGGTTATCGGGTAGTAGATTAGAAGGTATTGGATTCTGGACTAGGGCATCAAGAAAAGCTCTATATAAGTGTTTTTGTTTTTTTTTTAAATATATTTTATTGTTTTTTTTTACAGAGAGGAAGGGAGAGGGATAGAGAGTTAGAAACATAGATGAGAGAGAAACATTGATCAGCTGCCTCCTGCACACTCCCCACTGGGGATGTGCCCACAACCAAAGTACATGCCCTTGACCGGAATCGAACCTGGGATCCTTCAGTCCACAGGCTGATGCTCCATCCACTGAACAAAACCGGTTAGGGCTACATAAGTGTTTTGAGTAACATTTTTCCAAATGACAAAGTCACTTTTATGATAGTATTTAAGGAAACAAAGAATAGATGATGATAACCAATTTGACAGAGAGTTAAAAGAGGTAATATAATTGTATACACAACTGGAAGAAAATTACATTATTTTTAAACAGGTATCAGTACTTTTACATTGTCCATATAAAAATTATATATATATATATATATACATATATATATATATATAATAAAATTTACATACTCGGTGTAAAATATGTAATATAGTTTATCTGACTATTTACATGAATGTTTGGTCTTACCATCAAAGGAAGCAGGACAGTTCTGTTTCTGCCAAAGATTATCTATTTATTTGCACATTCCAGAGGATAGTTTTGTTTTTTTTTTCTCTCATTTTCTCATTTATTCCTTCTAGGCTCAAAAATAAGTTTGTTTTTCCTCTGATCCGTGGACTTGACAGGAATTGTCTACAAATTAAAATTAGATAAGTGGTACAATTATATTTTCTCTTCATTCAATTAAAAAAGTTTCATTTGCTTTCTTCTATATGAAGCAGGGCAGAATAAAATAAGGGGGCGGGGGAGAGGGGGTGGAGAGAAGGCGATGAATGTAATTTTTACCAGTTGATTTCTAGTTCTAATCCCACAGCCCTCTTCTATGTGCAAATGGGCCAGCGTGGACTGGAGCAGCAGTGCTCCTTACCTCACCCAGGGAAGCCAATGAGCTTCTGCTCTTTGTCACCCCTTCAGGCACTTGCTGTAGAACAATGCAGGGATCAATTATGTGATTTGCTACTTGAAGGGACTTTACCATGCTCAGCAGGAGAAACAAATTGCAAAGATCTAACCCTGTTCTTCCAGCGTGAGGATTTACATTAACATTTTGTACATAATCTGATTTGTTTTCCTCTTGACCTCAGCTGTTGAATACATTATAATTACCTTCCAATCCCTTCCAGACTTTATCCTAAGTGGAGTGAGCACTAGAGTAAGGTCTATCTCTAACTTCTCTTTACTAATTTGCATATGACTTCTCTTTAGCAAGAAAGAAAGCCATAATTAGGGCTTCTGGGAATAAGTGTTCTTTCTAGTATTTGGTCAAACTCCCACTGTTTTCTTGATTTGCTTCATTTCTGTGGTCATAAGAATATAATCATTTAACAGGCCCTTCCTCCCCACCTTTATATGTTGGATATTTTTTCTCTGAGATCTCATGATGCCAACACATTTCTAGAATGCACTGACTCCACACATTATATTTTTACTAACCAAACACTAATAGCTTGCCCTCCTCCAAAACAATACATTTCTATGTTGTCCCGACTACCTTTTCTGCACTAAGCTATAAAACAATTTGCAGAATTTCCCTGCATATCAGTAAGATCAGTAAACACCTGAAACAAGACAAGCTTCATTAGAACACATTCTCTTTATCCATTATGCATGTTGTTAAAAATGAACATAATTATTCTGTGGTAAGACAGAGAGATAATAAATAGCGGTAATAAGTAACTTACTCTAAGACTTCCCAACGGTTCATATTATTTTCTTTCCTCATCCTAAAGCTCCCCCTCCACACAGATAATCTGCCATATTTTACAAGCTTCTTTTCAAGTATGTTAAGATGGCTCAACATGAAGCAAAGTGATGTTACCGATATTTCGCTCACAAAGGTCTTCATTGTTTAGTGCGGATTTTAAAAAAACGAAATGATGGTGCATTAGTTCAAATGCAAAAGTTTTATCATTTAACAAGTGTGATGCTAAATTTAAAAAATGTAACCTATTTCAAAAGGCCTCCACAGCATGCAAGCTTTTCTCTAAATCACTGTGCCATAATTTTCCAGACAGCCTGGCCTGATGTGATTAGTTTTGCATCATTTTGTGAAATTCATTGAGAGCAGGTCAGTGGATAATGAATGTAAATCAGAAAATCTTCAGCACATTCATTTTTAAACAATTCTTCACAATGAGTAGTTGTTTCTGGTGTGGTCCCCACTGATGGAGAGCAGCCCTGGAGGTGGGGGGTCGGGGAGGCAGGATGCTTGAACCTGGCTCCCCAGTGCTGCATGATGTGAGTCAGGTTTCGGCATGTCGTTTTAATATTTCAGCCTTTTCTCTAGTTAGGCATGGAATATAATTCCGGTGAATACAGTCAGGTAACTTGTTAGTCACTTATACTTTGTGTTACTTAATGATAAATCTATTTTAAATAAATAAATATAAGTACATAATATAGGTAATAAATAATAATTAACTTTGTGATTCCAGAAAGTCATCAGAAGCATGACATAGTCTTATTTAATACACTTCTATTTTGCAGAATTATGGGATGGCAGGGAAATTTTTTTTTAAGTAGCATTTCTCATCTTGGTTTTTAGCTTTCATCCTAACTCAGAGGTGTGGCAGGAGGAGGCATTTCATGATCTCCGTTAAAGGTTAGCAGGGGAGATCTGTTAGCCCACTACTTGAGTAATGGGCTAATCACTTGATGTTTATGCCCGTTACCAATTACAGGAGATCACTTGGTGGGTCAGCATGCTTCTATTTGCTTTTAAGTGAAGGTGTCATTTCTATGCCTAGGAAGCTGTTAACCTCAATAGATAAATCTAAGAACATGATCATGGACAAAGAGTGGCCAACAGCATCTGTGGTCCCAGATTCTTATTGGAGGAAGATTAGTGTCAGACAACTGGACAATACTGAAGACAGTATGAAAATGCTAGTGTACAGAAGAATCAGCTGAGGTGATGGTTACAGTGTACTTTCCCTCCTACCCTTTCTAGGAATTATGATTTAGCAGATAGAGTGTGGACCCGAGGGAGCTGCATTTAAAAAATATACTTGAAATTTTAGAACAGTTTTAGTTTTACAGAACATTTGTGAAAAGAATACAGAGAGTTCCTGTATATCCCACACCCAAGATGCTGTGTTTTGACCAAATAAACATTGATGACTCTGAAGCATGTGTTTTGAAACTCTCACATTGAGAAGCTGGAGGTTATACCAAGGAGGAAACAGAGTGGGGAGTGTTTGGGTTCAGGCACAACCTGCTTTTCATGGGCACACCACAATCCGACTGTTGGAACAAAAGTCCCTGGGGAGAGCAGGCTGCAGTGGTGGGAATTATAAAGAAACTGATAGTCATTGCCTGTGAATTACCAGGACTAGACATGTGACTAAATTGCAGGCTATAAGACTGTGAGACTAAGGCTATGGATATATTTCCATGTTTAAACAAATACAGCCTGAACCTGCAGGTGGGAGAGTTCTATAAATCCAAGTGAAAAGGCTTTCTTCCTTTCAGTGTACTAGATGAGTTTTAGATATGTCTTATTGGAAGATATCATTATAGGGTCCTCTAGTCAATTAACTTTTACTCTTAGACAGTGGCATGTATGTCTTCAAAGTGTAAATTATGTCCCAATTTATCTGCTTTCAAAGTAATATTTGTTCATCATTCTGTATACTTTGTTTTGGATTACATGCAAAATACCCCTTAAAAATAAGAGTTGGGGACCAAAAAAAAATCCAAAAGAAGCTCTTATGCTCCTTTTGCATATAATATAATCTATAACTATGCCTGTGACAATTTTTAAAGGAATACTGAATGGGTGCTTCTGAACATGGGACTAATCAAATAATTCCATAGTTCAATTCATGGACCAATCTAATACTTTAATGCATATATCATAGAAACAGATGCAAACTCATCAAAATTTAAGAATTAAGACATTTTTGACAATGCTGTGACAGCTGAATTGATGTATAAAGTGTCAGTGTTAATGATAAACATTAATAAATACTGCATATAATTGAATTAACAATGATGTAAAACAATCCTTGGCTCCTATGCAAAACCCACTTAACCAGGCAAAGAAGTTATTTTTTATGCTTAGTATGAACATTTAATTTCAAAGTAGAACACCTCTTCCAAGTTTCTCAAAGAGATTCCACTTACGTTGCTCAAGTTTACATTCATAAGTGCTAATTTTTCTTTTGTGTAACTTCTTCAGAAATCACAGCTTTGGTGCTAAAAGTTCATATTAATGCTTTATTATTTTTTAATCATAAATGTAGACTGCAGCAAACTCTACATTTTAGTAAGGAGCTATCCCATTTAATAATAGACAAACATGGTAATTGACTGTACCTTTGCTACGCCTCCCATCGGCTAATGAGATGATGTGCAAATTAACTGCCAACAAAGATGGTGGCTAATTTGAATACTGTAGGCAGAGCGGACAGTGGGATCTGCCATCCAGGCCCCCGTGTGCGGGCCGGGCAGCGCGGGGCTAAGGCAGGGCGCGGCAATCCCTGGGGCCCCGCCCCATGTGTGGCCCCAGCCAGCGCAGGGATCACGAGGGGCAATCAGCAAAGTGGGACTGGGGATTGGTGAATGGGCGCAAGGCAGACCTCCTGGTCCTTCCCCTCAGCCAGCAGGCTCCTATCAATCTTCAGTTTCTACTGAAAGGAATGTGGTGCCCCCACTGTGCAGCCTCCCAGGACTCGGACTCGCAGGCTCTGGGGTGGAGGCTTCAACAAGGACTTCAGCGCCTGCTCAGGGGAATAACCGCTACCTCCCTGCTCCACAGCTGCTTCTGTGTCTGTAAGAAACTGCTCATGCTCCTCCCTATGACATGGGCAGGGCCAGAGCCTGAGTTGAGTGGTTCCAGGATAGCAGTAGCGGCTGGACCAGTGCAGGGATGGAGGGGGGGGGTCGGGGAAGGAGCAAGGGGGAAGCCCTGGTTCCCTGCTCCTCCTCCCACAGGCATGGCCCTTGCTGTTATGATAAAAGGAGTTGTGTTTTTCTAACTCTGTCTGGGTAAAGGAAACAAGTGTCTGTTGACTTCTGATCTTACTCTCAGAGCTGCCAGTTAATCCCTCTGGATGCATCATATCCAACCTCCAAAGGACCTGAGGGGCAGGATCAACCTTCGTTCCATAGTTGAGGAAACTGACCAATACACACATGTGTCTCATGCCTCAGTGTCAACTCCTGCAGAAATCTCCAGGTAATAACTCATATTCTATATTTAAGGGTATATTTTCTTCTGTTTTCATGTTTAATTCAGCCCCAGGAATCAAATAATACAATAAAGAATAAAATTAGTTCAGAGGGCTCAGCATTGTATTCCCAGGGCCTTTGGTCCCACACAAACCTCAGAGCTCAGTTATCCTGAGATGAAAGAAAAGGAAAGAGAAACGTGAAAAGTTTCCCAACTCAGTCACAGAGACATCTCATAACCACATATTAAGGACACGACATTAACTTAGGGGTGGAAAGGACACAAATGAAATAGAAGATGGAGCCATTTGGAGTGAGCAGGCCAGCTGGGGGGCAGTTGGGGGCAAGCAGGCCAGCAGGGGGGGCAGTTAGGGGTGAGCAGGCTGGCAGGGGGGCTAGTTGGGGTGAGCACACTGGTACAGGGGACAGTTGGGGGTGATCAGGCTGGTGGGGGAACATTTGGGGGCAAGTAGGATGGCAGCAGGGGGAAGTTTGGGGCAAGCAGGCTGGCAGGCAGAGTGGTTAGAGGCAATCAGGCAGGCAGGCAGATGAGTGGTTAGGAGCCAGCAGTCCCAGATTGTGAGAGGGATGTCTGACTTCCAGTTTAGGCCCGATCCCTATAAACTGGCAGTAGGACATCCTTCCAGGGGTCCCAGATTGGAGAGGGTGCAGGCTGGGCTGAGGGACACTCCCCTCCCCGTGAGTGCACAAATTTTTGTGCACCAGGCCACTAGTATTGTATATTAGTTTTTGAGTTGTTTCAAAGCAAAGGTACTTTGAATTGCTCCAGTATTTCTTGTGATGAATAAAATGAGGATAATGTTAAAAATAAGGCATACCTACCATTCCCTTTAACCCATTAGTGAATTATGTAGCATCAAAAGCAGATGATGTAGGCAAAACATTATTTAATTCAGAATGGTTGAACCTTGCCCATGGGTGGAAGGAGAAGTAAATTTGCAATATTTTTTTTTGAGAATTTGAGAGAAGCATGTGGTAATGGTTTATCCCCTCGGTTTGAAGATTAGAGAAGTCTAAAAAGGCCAAATTCTGACTAGAAGCCAGGTCTGTGTAGATCTTCTGATTATCATTGTTCATAGATTTTGCTACATGTTGGATTCCAGTCTCTGCTAAAGTACACGTTCCCTTAAAATGAACCAAGTCGTTGCTTTTGACACAGATGGAATATTTCTGATCTTACTGTTTTCCCTCCAGCATTCTGCAAGTATACTTCTTGACTTCAAGTAGCTATTATTAAAAATATATTTGGAAAAATCATACAGTATCATTAGATACTAGGGAAAATAATTTTATGGACATATAAATTTAGGCAAGTATGCATACAAGTTTAGTTTCATCCAAAATATATTAAAATATTAAATCATATAAAATAAGTTTATTTCCTCCATTAGAATCTAAATAATATTTTTAAGATAGGAAGTGATTTTGTGTATAATTTTTTTTGCATTCTCATCACAGTCCTAAAAGATATTTTATTATGAAAAATTTAAACCATACAATAAGTGAGAAAGAGTAGAAGAATGAATATAACCAAGACTTAGAATGCACCTGTGCCTGAGCATTAGTAAGAAAAGATTAATTGTTCAGTTGTAGACTGAACAGGTATACACTGAATACCTATTAAGTCATGATAGTGATTTTTTTAGGAGTTTTAAATTATATTTTTGAATTTATTTTTTCCAAATCCCATAAAGTAGATTATTATTATACTCTGTTTCTAAGGGGGAACATGAAAGTAAATAAAAAGAAATGAACCACTAACAGACTGTGCTGTTGAGGATGTGGATAAAGGAGAACCCTTGAACACTATTGATGGGATTATTACTTAGTGAAGCTACTACGGATCCTTCAGAATCATAATCTGAGACCTGACCTAATTTCAGGTCTAATTGTCTTTTAACAGCCCCAGAAAGAGTCAGGTCTTCCTGTGAGATTAAGGGATGGAGTAGCGGGGGAGGGGGGGGCAGCGGCGGTGATGTTAGGGATTAACATAAATTCTGGGAGACCACCGAAGAGGGAATAAGACTGTCCTTCCATTCTAGACCTCCTATCCTGAGAGAGATAGTGAGTTGGGAGGGGATGATTATCTTTAGGATACAAGGTTCTAAGCTATCTCCTCTGACAGTGATTTTTTGGAGAATGGTGGCTGAGATGAATGGCTGTTATTGGAGACTTTGCTATGTGTCTGATTGTGAAGACAGAGCAAGGTGATTTTCATAGACATAGATGCATCTTAAAGGTGTCTAAACCGTAAAGTATCTTGCATATTAATGATATACCTATCTGGTTTTTGTTAACAGTGGCAGATGTCAATGAGCCAGATTTTATTGCTTTAATTAATTTAGGTTTATACATTATTTTTAATGGTGAAATGACTTTCTCTTAAGTTTGGAGATTCCATATAATATTGTAATAGTTTTTAATGTGCCAGAGACCAAGTGAATTGTGAAAAAATACTGTTCATGCTCCACCTCTTCATTGGGACCACTTTTTCCCCTTTTCTTTTTCATGAGATTAAAAGCTCAAGTACTTGACTTTTTGAATGCTTAGCATGTCTTCTAATTTTAGAAACATCTAAATTTTATTGTGTCATAAAACTATCAAATAGTATATCTTCTTGAAATTAGAGAAGTTTGTTTTTTTATTGCTCTTTGTTGATCTGGATATGACAACTTCATAGGAATTTACTGTGGGAAATGCCCTTAAAGTATTCTCTTTTCTGACAATCCTGACAAGTTTTTATTAAGCCAGCTAAACATCTCCAGTGATGAGAAACATTATATACAGCAGTTAGTATAGATTGCTGGTAAAGAGCAAAGACTCTGAAGTCAGATGTCTGGGGGAGGAGGAGTTGAATACCAGTTCAGCCACTTATTGTAACTCATGTAATTATTGTGATTTAAAGAGTTAATACACCAAAATTATTCAGAATGGTGTGCCAAGCAAAAAATACCATATAAGCATCATTATTACATTATAAGGCCTCTCATTTCATTTCTGAATTGGTTTCCTTTTAAAAAAATATTTTTCCTTTTATTATTTATTATTATTATTTCTAATCCTTACCCAGAGTGGAATTGTTGAGTTGTATGTCAGCTCTATTTTTAATTTTTTGAAGACTTTCCATACTGTTTTCCATAGTAGCTGCACTAATTTATAATTCTATCAACAGTGTGAAAGGGTTCCCTTTCATCCACATCGTCACTAGCACTTACTTGTTGATTTATTGATAATAGCCATTCTACGAGGTGTGAGGTGATACCTCCTTATGGTTTTAATTTGCATTTCTCTCATGATTAGTGGTGCTGAACATCGTTTCATGTCTGTTGGCCATTTATATGTCGTCTTGGGAGACCTGTCTATTCAGGTGCTCTGCTTTTTTTTTTTTTTTTAAATGAATTATATTTTGATATTTAGTATGAGTTCTTTATATATTTTGAATGTTAATTCCTTGATAGATATATCATTTGTGAATATCTTCTCCCTTCAGTAGGTTGTCTTTTCATTTTGTTGATGGGTTCCTTTGCTGTGGAAATTTTTTTAGCTTGATGTAGTCCTGTGTTCAATTGCTTTCTTCAATATCTTGTAGTTTTCAGAGTACAGATCTTCTTTGGCTAAATTTATTCTTAGATATATTTTTGATGCAATTGTAAATGGAATTGTTTTCTTAATTACTTCTGACCTTCATTATTGGTATATAGAAAACACAACAGATTTCTGTATATTTATTCTGTATCCTGATACTTTACTGAAATTGTGACCTCCTGGTTCATGATCAACCATTGAGCAACACCAGCTGGGCCCAAAGCAGTCTTTGACAATACAGAAATGAATGGGTATGACTGTTTTCCAATAAAACTTTATTTACAAAAACTGATGCTGGGTCCCATATGGTCCACAGGCCATTGTTTGCTGACCTCTTATTTAGGAGTTTATTTTAATTCTTTTTAAAAAAATATATTTTATTGATTTTTTTCCAGAGAGGAAGGAAGCGAGAGGGGTAGAGAGTTAGAAACATCAATGAGAGAGAAACATCGATCAGCTGCCTCCTGCACAGCCCCTATTGGGGATATGCCCACAACTAAGGAACATGCCCTTGACCAGAATCAAACCTGGAACGCTTGAGTCTGCAGGCTGACGCTCTATCCACTGAGCCAAACCGGTTAGGCATTTTAATTCTTTTATAAATGATACTAGTAGACTGGTGCACAAAATTCATGCACATTAAAAGGGAATTAATTAGTGGAGATATTTTAATATTGCTATTTGCCCTTTCTCTATAATAGAAGTGTGAGAGATGAAAGAAAATTAGTAAAATGTATATGAAAATAATATATAAATTTATTAATAAATAAACAGTAACAAAAAGATATAACAACAGAGGTATGATATAAAAACGACAAAAACATGATATGAAAAAAACAAAAACATGATATAAAAACAACAGTGATGCAAACAATGACTGATAAAGCGATTAAACTTATTCTAATATCTCCCTGTACACCACATTAAGAGTGAAAACACTTTCAGAGTGCTTGACTAATTTCCCTTGTGATGAAGTATTTAGAACTTTAACTGTAACGTCACATGCTCTTCAAACTCGAGAGAAAGCAACATATAACTGACCATGGGTGAAAATGGGTTCAGGTAGGAATATGCCTACTCAGTCTAGAGTTTGTCCTTGTGATTTATTAATAGTCATCACAAATGCTGGCATCACAGGAAACTGTCGTCGAATTAATTTAAATGGGAGACCAGTGTCAGATGGAGACAAATCAATTCTTGGAATCAGAAAAACCTCTCCCTCTGCAGATCCTGTTAATACACTTCAGCTTCGATCATGTTAGGTCATAATCTTTTGATAATAAATCTGGTACCATTACAAAGACCCCATTTACTATTATGATTTCTCAGTAGCATGATGATTGCACCGCTTTCAATTTTAATTTATGACACAGAATTCCCAAAGGAGTAATACTATTAAGAAATTTGATGGAAAAATTTTCCTTTTCAGCATCATCTGTTGAATCAATGGAATCATCACTCAAATATGTGTGAAAATCTCCATTGAGTATATCCAAAATTTCTTCATTTAATTTTTGAATGTGCTCATTTTTTTGGACAAAGAATTGCATGTTTAGATATATTTTTAATATTACCTATAGATATACTATTTCCAAAGGTAGCTTCAATAATAGATCCATTACAAATCATTTCACAGGGGATTTCAATAATATCCATTCCTAAATGAAAACTGCTATCAAGTTTTCCATCTCCAAGTTTTACTAACTATTCACTATAAGCAGAATCTTTTGATCTCATATTTGTTTTCACAGACAATCTATTGAAACATCCCCAAACATTACAGTACTTTAAGCTCGTTTGTACTATGGCTGATCCCATAGCATGTGGTACAATACTGAGACATTGTTGAAAATTCCCTCCAAAAAGGAGAACTTTCCCACCAAATACAACATTCAAATTCATAATTTCTCTTAGTAATCTATCCATGGCATTGATAGCATGACTGGATGCCATGATGCATTCATCAATAATGAGAAGTTGGGCCTTTTTAATAGTTTTAGCAACTTCACTGTTTATATCGAGTCTAGAAATTGAAGTTTCATTTAATGGAATTGGTCATTTATATTGGGAATGAAAGGTTCTCCCACTGAGAAGTAAATTTGCAGTAATTCCTGTAGACGCTGTGGGTAAAATAGTACCACCACAACCTCTAATACAATGTATTAAAACTTTATTGTGGGGAGCCACTACAATGTTTTGGACAGGTTCAAGCTTTGGACTGATGAGAGGGCAAAGTCCTTTCATTGCCATGTGAAAGTCCCAGCTTTGAGAACAGGGCCCTCCCAGCACAATTATAGCCAACAGCTATAGTTGTAAACTTAAATCTAAGGTCCAAACACGTTGCCCCATGTGCCTGAGTGATGTAGGCTTGATAGAGTTCAGGTGCATATAGTTGGATTGAAACCCAGGAGAATGTTGTAAACATCTTGGTCCCACCCTTACTTTGCCTCACTGCATCTGCTATAAAATAAAGACAGGGCTGTGGGCGTGGTCCCTGTCTCTCAGAGAAGCATGTCCCACTGAGACCCAGCTTTCATTCTCTTGTCTGTCTTTTCTAAGCCTTTCAGCTGCCCCCACTCAGGTTCACCCTTGGCCATGCTGGCAAGGCACACTTTATAAAGATATGCCTCCACACTCCAAGGGCGGGTTCCTGCCTCAAATCCCGCCCTTATGGAAAACAGCTCCAGGAAATAGCTCAGGGGGAGGGTGCAGGACTGACTTCCTTCCGGTTGGTCGAGCTTTGGGACATGATGTTACACCCAGGGTTTTTATATGAGTAGATTATTCAGACAAGAAACACATCTTAAACCCAAGCTGAGAAAAATATTCCCTACAGAGGATTTCATGAACTCCGTGCTCCATTGACAATTATTCATCTGGGCCATCCATCTGCTCATGATTGCTTACACAATGGCTGAGTGGTGGCATTTAGGGATCAATATCAATTAGAGTCAATTTTTTAAAATGAATATCAAGTCTTCGTTTATGACTGATATATTAGAGACTATCCAAAGAAAATGTTGAAAAAAATTTCAGCTAAGTTTTGAATGAAGACGTGACACCTGCTGTATAATATTATCATTTTGAAGAGCAGGAATCATATATATTTATATGGTGTATGTGAAGACCTTTCCTGACAGTGTATTAGAAAAACTCATTAGTATAGATTTATAGCACTTCAGTTAAGATAAAATATTTTATATAAATAAACGTTTAAAACAGCATACAATGATTTATAATTTAAATTAAAATACAAAATACTTAGATAATAAAAAAGTTTAATATCAATTAGATATCCTATTTCAAAATTATACATAAAGCATTAGAAAGCAAAAATAATTAGTTAATTTTAAAACATAATTAATATTTTAAAATAATCTATTAAAATAAGTAATTAAATGTTTCTTCTTTTAAACTGAAAATTGGGAAGAGCACAAAATATTAAAATTTGAAAACAATTGATTTTATATTCAGAAGAATAGTATTTTAAGAAACACTGAGCATTACTTGAAGGGATTGTTACAATTATCACGTTGGTTTAACTTTAAACCAAATTAGACAGGGAAATAAGTTTCCTCACCTGAACAATAGGTATGTGCTTTGATAGAAGGCCAGGTTGATGATAGACTACATAAAGAAATTCTGCAGAGCTGAAGTGAAGTTATATTTTGTGACCCTGCTTCACGGTCACAATTTCAATATATAATATCTTCTTGATAGAATCTCATAAACCTCAATAGTGTTTATACACTGCAGATAGTAAAACATACAATTTATTAATTATGGTAACAAGATAAAGAGCATTGGAATATTTAACAAATACTCACATTGTAAGACTCACAGTAATGTATCGCTTAAAAATTCTCTCTGCCAAATATTAACTTACCAACGTAAGTATAGTAATTTATTTTAAATGCCTATTAAATATTTGTGAGTGCATGTTCAGTCATGGGCATTAAAAAGATGTAATAAATCATCTTCAGTATTGGGGAACTTCTTATTTAAGGAGCTAAAATTTAAGTGCTTAAAAATTAGATATTAACTCTTAGGAATATCAGCAGATAAAATAAATAAATATATAAATAATTTTACAAACTCAGGAGGGGAATATCACCATCTATTGACCTCAGAAATTCACAGATGATTTATAAGTCTATATAGTAAAAAAATAAATTTATGAGGTAAATATGAAAAGAAAGCAAATATGGAAAGTGACCAAAATGTAGCATTTAGAACAGCAGTTCTCAACCTGTGGGTCGCGAACAATGAAAATACATCTTGCATATCAGATATTTACATTATGATTCATAACAGTAGCAAAATTACAGTTAAGAAGTAGCAACGAAAATAATTTTTTGGTTGGGGGTCACCACAACATGAGGAACTGTATTAAAGGGTCGCGGCATTAGGAAGGTTGAGAACCACTGATTTAGAAAGACCTGGGAATGGACTCAGAGTGAAAATTTGGACTGAATAGCAAGTACAAAAAATAGCAATATTTTCAATATACATATTCAATATTAACAGCTATATTATTGAATGATTTTCTTGTTTGTAACTCATCATAAAACTAGTAAATAGAAGAGCCATACTAGAACCAATGTATTTTAGTTCCCTCCCTCAAGCACTTCCAAAACTAAAAGACTAAAATGATGTCCATGACTTTGGGCATTGAATGTCAGGTTGAAGAATTTAAACTTAATGAAGTAGTAACATAAACAGACCTGCATAATAGTAACTTGTCCTGAAGTTTATATTTAGAAGCATGTTGAAAAAAAGAGAGATAAGTAACATAACATCAATAGATATATAAACCTGGCTTTGAGTTGTGCTTTACTTTTTACAAGCTTTATTACATTGATGTCACTTTTGTAATCTATAAAGTAATCATGATAATATTTATACCATATGGTTATGAGAATCCCAACACATCAGTAGAAAATAAAGATGCAAGTTCTATATGCATCTAAGGACTCTTATTAGAATAGTTTTCTCAAATTCAAAATCGTGTTACTTTGTAAAGCCTTAAATGTGTGATGAAACATGACAGTCCTGAAAGAAGGGAGCGGAGGCTGAGGGTGGCCTTTGTGTGTACTCAGGATTAGTAGTCTCCTCACAGTAGTGTGTGTGTGTGTGTGTGTGTGTGTGTGTGTGTGTGTGTGTGTGTGTGTGTTTATATAGAGGGCTAATGAACTTTGATATGAACATTGATATTCAGCAGGGCTGAAAATCGGCATTATATTACAGGGCTGTTGGCAAAATGGCTGAAGGCAATCTTGCTAACCTGATAATTAAACTTTACTACTGATATGCCTGTTTGCTTTGCTAAAGGGCATATATGAGAAACCTACAGCCAAGTAAATGAAAGCTGATGGGTGCTGCATTTCAGAGAGCCTCTCCGCTAGAGAAAAAGGTCTCTGCCTGGCTCCCCAATGCCTTCTAAATTTATATTTGTTGTCTAGTGTATTCATTTGTGTGCAGCTCCTTTCCCAGATCCTGAATCATTGCTGCAAAAGGTTGCAACATTCTGACGCCCAATGTGGGACATCTGGAGAAGAAGTCTCACCAGAGCAAAAAATGAAGACTGTCAAGGGCATGTACCTTGGTTGCGGGGACATACCCAGTGGGGAGTGTAAGGAGCCAGCTGATTGATGTTTCTCTCTCATCGATGTTTCTAACTCTCTATCCCTCACCCTTCCTCTCTGTTAAAAATCAATAAAAATATCTTAAAAAAAAAACTCATTCAAGCATTAAATCTCACCATTAATAAGACACCATAGGTAAAAAGATAGTTTTATTTAATCTGTATGCATTACAGTATTGGCCAGCATATCTCTCTCCTATTGGTATTTCGGAAAAGAAAGAAAGTTTGTAGCACTATTTATAAGAAATAAAAAGGCTTTTAAAAGAAACTCCATAACTGTGGCAGAAACATTTCTCTGAAAGAAGAAACAGAAGGAGATTCCCCTCAAATATCTAGAAAACTGCAATTAAAATAAATTTATTAGGCCTCAAAAAGAAAACAATTTGCATTCTGCTTTCCTAAAAAAAAATTATGGCAATATACTCACAGACTGAGAGCAGAAATCCAATTAGCGTCATTTACTGTCCCCACCCGATGACAAACGAAGTTAGGAAATAAGCCTTATTTTAGATTGATTTAAATTAGCAAATGAAAATAAAAGAATATTCAGGGGAACTTAGTTGTAATAGGCAGAAACCTATTCCTGAAGAAGTCAATGTTTTTACTGATAGGTCATCTCATGGTAAAGCTGCTTACAATGCAATGAATTCAGACCAAGTTATTCAGACCAGTCATACTTCTGTGCAAAGAATTGAATTAGAGACGATCAAGGTGGACTTGCAGTATTTCTAAAAGCCTCTTAATATTATCTCTTAACTGCTTATGCTGCTGGCTTGGTAAACAGAACTGCAACTACTCAATTTAAATGGCTCGGTGACCGAAGCCTTTCTATACTATTTAAACAAGACCTGGTCCTTTAACATAAGGAAATGAATATGCCTGTTAGTTATTTTATTAAGCAGGTCACAGAATTTCACAGGCTTTTACATCAGCCTGCAAAATATTGTACAGCAGGCAAAACAGATTATGAAGAAATGCCCTCCTTGCATGTTACATCTACTACAAGGGCTCTAAAATCCCAACTTGAAAAACAAATGTGGGGTAATAGTGAAGAAATCTCTTGTAAGTAGATCACACCAAGTCTTAATTACTTTAAATTTTAAACTTGTAATGCTGATGGCAAGACACCCATAGAATTACACTGGTGTCAGAATAAGCCAAAGCACAATGGTCTGGTTAAATGGAAAGATACCGAGTCTGGTTTACGGAAGAGTCCCTTTATTAATCTTTGGACAAAGATATGCTTGTGTATTTCCAGAAAACTCCTCCAAGCCTGTGTGGATTCCCACAACCTGAATCTGAGAGAGGAACTGACCAGACTACTCAAACCACAGACAGAAGTGCCCCAAACAACATGCTGAGGAGACAAAGTAGAAACATCTAGAGATGGGGGATGGTGAATACGCCTTGCCATGCTAGCAGTCATCAGCTGTGCCTAGCTGCGGGTACGCCTTGCCATGCTAGCAGTCATCAGCTGTGCCTAGCTGCGGGAGGCTCTTCACAAAGACAAAAGAGGTCAGTCCTGCATTGTCATTTCTCACCCTTTTTGTCCACCATCCAGAACTCGAAGATCATTGCTGTCATGTCACAAGAGAACAGAGACTGGAAAGGGACCCATAAAGAACTGACAGCCGAAAAAGAAGCCTCCTATGGACTAAGTCCTTAAATACCTGAAAAACGACATTTAAAAGGACATGAAAGAACTCAATCCTTTTCATTGAATCTCCTTACATTTGCTTTTCAGAATAACCAATATTGTCTCTTTTTCTTGTTCTACTATGTTTTTGTCCAGTCTGAAGAAGCAGAATCAAAAGTCTTAAAAGGATCTGAGCCCAGCAGATGGCATACACCTTTCTAAATTAATTAAGGAAACAAAACTGGGGAAATCTTGAGGCAAAGACCAAAAGTAGTTAACATATCCATGTGAGAAGTCCCACAGAAGGCGAATGGACTTTGATATTTAGCATGGCAGAAAATCAGCATTTTCTTACCCTGCTGTGGGAAAAATTGCTGAAGCAACCTCCTAACATGAAAATATTTCTATTGTTTACCAAACTTTACCATTGATGTGCTTGTTTGCTTTGCTAAGGACAAATGTGTATTCAAGTAAATAAATGCTGTTTTGTCCTGGGTTTCAGAGTACCTCTCCATTAGAGAAAAAAACCCACAGTACACAAAATGAAAGAGATAATAAAGGTCAGAACAGAAATAAATGGTGTAGGGATGAAAAAAAATGATACAAAAGATCAATGAAACCAAGAGCTGGTTCTTTGAAAGAATAAACAACATTGATGAAGCTCTAGTCAGGCCCAGCATGAAACTAAGAGAGAGGACCCAAATAAACAAAAACAGAAATGAGAGAGGTGAAGTAACAAACTACCCCACAAATATAGAAAGGACTGTAAAAAATTACAATGAACAACTCTACTACAACAAACTGGACAAGATCAATAAAATGGACACATTCCTACAAAAAGGCAAGCTTTCAAAACTCAATCAGGAAGAAGCAAAAATCCTGAACAGACCGATAAATACTGATAAAATTGAAACAGTAAATCAAAAAGCTTCCAAAAAACAAAAGCTCTGGACCAGATGGCTTCACGGAAGAGTTTTACCAAACATTCAAAGAACAAGTAAAGCCAACCTTTCTCATACTATTTCAAATAACTCAAGAGGACACAATATTTCCAAGCTCTTTTTATGAAGCCAGCATTACCATAATTCCCAAACCAGAAAAATACACCACAAAGAAAGTGACTTAGAGGCCAATATTCCAGATTGATGCTGCAATCCTCAACTAAATTTAGCTAACCGGTTTCAGCATTGCATTAGAAAGATCATACACCATGGCCAAGTGGGATTTATTCCAGGGATACAAGGATGGTACAATATCTGCAAATCAATGAACGTGAAACATCACATATACTTTTTGAGAGAGAAAAACCACACAATCATATCAATTGGTGCAGAAAATGCATTTGTCCAAGTGCAACAACCTTTTCTGATAAAAACACTCAGCAAAAAGGAGTAGAAGAATCATCCTTCCACATAATAAAAGCCTTATATGACAAACCTACAGCCAACAACATACTCAAAGTGCAAAAACAAAAACCATTTCCCTCTAGAACAGGAACAAGACAGGGATGCCCACTTTCACCACTCCTGTTCAACACAGTACAGGAAGTCCTAGTCAGAGTGAACACACAAGAAAAAGAAATAAATGGTTCCCAAATTGGAAAAGAACAAGTAAATTGTCATTATCTGCAGATGACATGATACTGTACATAGAAAACCACAAACACTCCTTCAAAAATTTAGTAAACTTAGTAAATGAATTTGGCAATGTAGCAGACTACAAAGTTAACGCCGAGAAATATATGGCATTTTTATACACCAATAGTGAACTTACAAAAAGGAGATTGAAAAAAGAATACCATTTATCATCCCACCAAAAAAATTAAGAAACCTAGGAATACATTTAGCTAAGGAGGTAAAAGACCTCCACTCAGAAAGCTAGAAGATGTTGAAAAAAGAGATAGAGGAAGACAAACAGATAGAAGAACATACCTTGTTAATGGATTGGTAGAAAAAACATCAATAAAATGGCTATACTACCCAAAGTAATCTATAGATTCAATGCATTCTGCATTCAAATACCAACAGCTTATTTCACAGACCTAGAATGAACTCTCCAAAAATCCATCTGTAATAATAAAAAAAAAGACCCTGAGCCCAAACAGGTTTGGCTCAGTGGATAGAGCGCCGGCCTCCAGACTGAAAGGTGCCTGGTTCGATTCTGATCAAGGGCAAGTACCTTGGTTGGGGGCACATATCAAGTAGGGGGTGTGCAGGAGGAGGCTGATCTATGTTTCTCTCTCATTGGTGTTTCTAACGCTCTATCTCTCTCCTTTACTCTCTGTAAAAAATCAATAAAATATATTTAAAGAACAAACAAACCCCAAATAGCTGCAGCAATCCTGAGAAAGAAGAACAAAGTAGGAGATATCTCAGTACCAGATATCAAGCTGTTTTACAGAGCCACTGTTCTCAAAACTGCCTGACCCTGGCACAAGAAGAGACATATAGGCCAATGGAATTGAATAGAGAACCCAGAAACCAATCCAAACCACTAAGCTCAATTAATATTGACAAAGGAGGCAAAAGCATACAATGGAGACAAAACAGTCTCTTCAATAAATGGTGCTGGGAAATTTGGTCAAACACATGCAGAACATGAAACTAGGCCACCAACTTACACCATGCACAAAAATAAGCTCAAAATGGATAAATTATTTAACACATAAAGCTGGAAACTATAAAAATATTAGAGGAACCCACAGGCAGCAGAGTCTCAGATATATGCTGAAGCAATATCTTCACAGACCCAGTTCCAGGGGCAATGGAAAATAGAGTTAAAATAAACAAATGGTACGACATCAAAATAAAAAGCTTCTTCATAGCAAAAGAAACCATCAACAAGACAACAACAACGCCCACTGCATGGGAGAACATATTTGCCAATGTTCTCTCTGATAAGGGTTTCATCTCCAACATTTACAGGGAACTCATACAACTTAACAAAGGGAAGATAACCCAATCACAAAAATGGGCAGCTGACCTAAATAGATACTTTTCCAGAGAGGACAAAAGGAAGGCCAAGAGACACATGAAAATATGCTCAGAGTCACTAATCCTCCAAGAGATACAAATCAAAAGGACAAGGAGGTACCTCCTCACAGCTGTCGGAAAGGCTATCATCAACAAATCAACAAACGGGGAGTGCTGGTGAGGATGGGGAGAAAAAGGAACCCTCCTTCACTGCAGGTGGGAATGCAGACTGGTGCAGCCACTATGGAGAACACTATAGAGTTTCCTCTAGAAACCAAAAACGGAACTCCCATTTGACCCAGTGATCCCACTCCTAGGAATATATCCCAGGAACCTAGAATTACTAATCAGAAAGGATACATGCACCTCTATGTTCACTGCAGCACAATTTACAATAGCTAAGATTTGGAAACAGCCTAAGTGCTGGTCAGCAGATGAGTGGGTTAAAAAACCATGGTACATCTAGACACTGGCATAGTATGCTGCCGCGAAAAAGGAAGGAGCACTGACCATTTGCAACAGCATGGATGGAGCTGGAGAGCATTCTGCTAAGCAAAGCCAGTCAGTCAGTCCAAGAAAGATAAATATCACATGACCTCACTCATCTGTGCATTATAATGAACAACATAAACCGATGAACAAAAACAGATCCAGAGACAGAGAAGCACGGATCAGACCTTCACCCTTAAAGCAAAGGTAGGGTAGGGTGGGCCTAAGGGGGAGAGATCAACCAATGGACTTGTATACATGCCTATAAGCCCAGCCAAGTGACGCAGACACCAGGGGGTAGCATGAGGGCATGATTGTGGGGTAGGAGTGGGTGTGCGGGCAGTGGGGGATAAGAACACATATGTAATGCCTTAATCAATAATAAGAAAGAAAAGGAACCCAGGAACATACCATCATGTGAGAATTCACACACTCACACTCACGCACACTCAGGCACAAGCACACTCACACTAGGAGATAGCTCTGCCACTCTCAGTGGGAATCACCTCTTATCTCCCAGCCAGACCACCGCTTTCTCACCAGCTGAACCAGAGGACAACGATGAGTGACGGGCCTGGTCCTCTGAGGAAAGCGACCTCTCCCTCCTGGACACTGCCCACCGTCCAGCAGCCACTTTTCTGCCCCTTCTCTGTCCCCCACGCCCTGAGCAGGGCTGGGCTGGCCTGAGAGCCCACAGACTTGAGGGGCCAGATCCCGGGGAGTTGGAGCCGGGGGCTGTGGGCCCCCTTGGTCAAGTGCAAACTCGGCCAGCTGAGGTCACACAATAAAGGCCAACGCCGGAGTTCCATGAATTGTTGCGTGTAAGTCCGCTCAGCGAGCTCCAATCTGGCGCAGCAGGCGGCCGGCCTCACCCCAGCGAGCCAGGTTTGGACCTCAGGCCTTCACTCCAACCAGGCAGGAACTCATTTTCAGATGGAAAACGCCAGCGGGGGAGGGGCTGCGGGTTACCAGTGACTAGAGCAAGTTCACCCCCGGAGACAGCAAGTTCACCCCCGGAGACAGCAAGTTCACCCCCGGAGACAGCAAGTTCACCCCCGGAGACAGCAAGTTCACCCCCGGAGACAGCAAGTTCACCCCCGGAGACAGCAAGAACCCAGAGTGAGCGCTTACCTTTTCCACGGACTGTGCTGCTCACCACGTGGTCTCCCGCTCAGCAGGAGGCTGGCCATGGGGGGCGCCGCCTGGCAAGCCTCCTGGGGCTGCGCTCTGGTCCCTTTGTGGGCGAAATCTCGCGAGTTCACGAGATCAGGAACATCCCAAGAACAGGGGGCGGGATGGGGGGGCGTGCTTTACAAGCCCAGAGAAGGTGGAGGCAGGGGCGCCTATGCCATACCCACCAGGCTGCAAGGGGTGGCAGAGGGTGGGTGGCTGTCAGGGGGACCCTGTGCTTCCAGGCATGAGGGTGGGGGTGGTCGCGGATGTGGAGCGATAAATAGGAGGCAGAGACCCCCAGTTAACCTCCCACTTGCCACCCCTGATCTGTGTTCCCTCTGTGGTTGTGGCTGCCACTTACCTACCTCCTTTCCTGGGCCAGGCTTGGACCCCCACTCCCACCCCACCTCAGCCCTCTGTTTAGGAAATAGCTCCCTGCCCTGGGCTAGTCCACTGTCCCTCCTGTCTGCATGGGGACATTTTAGTAACCCCCGGGGGAGAGGAGAGCTGGCCAGATGCAATTACATTGTCTCTCTCCACAGGTGCTCCCCTCAGTCTTCCCCTGGGGTTTGGGTCACCAGAGCTCTTTGACAAGCCGAGAATCCAGCCTTTGCTCTGCTCACCCTAAGCCTTCAGGTGATGGCAGCCTCCCTGCCTTCCTCCCCCCTCATGAAGGGGTTCATCTCTCACCAACAAATCCCTTTGGCAAAGTCACACCTGGGCCTGAAAGCAGAACCAGTGGGCAGGAGGCTCCTGAGGAGGAGCAGGCCAAGGAAGCTGAGGAGAGGTGGGGAGGCACCAGCCACAGCCTGGTGCTCAGGCACTGGCAGAGCTGCCCCTTAGCTGAACCTTAACCCAGGGCTCTCCTCTCAGGTGGCGCCTCCAGGGGGCACAGGGGGCCTGGCATGCTCAGTCTGACAGGGTTTGCTGTCTGCTTATCCATAGTCTCTTTAGGAGACAAAAGTCAGGCTTGTGAGGAGAGAGGAAGGGGGGAAGAGCAAAGCTGAGCCCAGCCCTGACATCCAAGCTGGCCTAAGGCATCTCCTGGGGGTCTTTGGAAATCAGCTTCTCATAGTGGGAAAGGCCTTGTAAAAAGAACAAAGCCGCATTTGTTTAATCATTACTTACAAACTATAAATACGAGGCCCCTTTCCATGTCACTCTTACAGCTGGCAGCCTCAGGTAGCTATCTTCTCCTCAAGAGGCTGAGAGCTGAATTTCCAGGATGAGTGAGTGCTCTCCCCAAATGACCACATCCTTGGAGTAAACACTCATTGTGTGGTTCAACCCTGTCTCTGCTTAACTTGGCTCAAGTAGTGACAGACGCCTCAGACACATTGTGCTGCCTTGCTTTTCCTCACTCAGACTTGGGGAATATTCAGACTCTGCAATCTGTGAGACCTTTTCTGAGAGGGAGAGTGGGCAGAAGACACTGTGTCCATCATGCAGGTGACCCAGCATCTCTTCACCATAGGCTGTAGGGAGGTCCTGGGAGCGGAGCATAACAGCAGGGTGGTGAGGCTGGCTTCTTGTGTGTCTCTACCCTGCCATTCCTCCAGACATTCCCAGGCCTTTGAACTAGCAGAGTTTCAGGTTTCCACCTACATAGATGGAGGAATGAGGACAAATGAGGTGAATGCACTCAGCCCCAGTGGATCTGGGATTGTCACCTAGAGCAGAGCAGATAAAAAACAGAAACAAAGAAACAAACAAGAACCAACTCTATTAATTTATATTGGAAGTAAAGATTCAGCCTAGCTCTCCCACCTCTCTCCTAGATGCATTTGGCAATTATTTGTCCTAGCAGGGTCTCCCCCATGGCCTGAGCTCTACTCCCCTCTCTCTCCTCAGGACACAGGTGACCTTTCCCAAGGACAGTTCATGTGGGTAGCTGGACTGAAGCCTCTCCCTCCCATCCAGGCTCACCTGAGTCATCCTCCTCTGCATTTCCCCCTCTTCTCCAGGTCCTGGGCCCACACTACCCAGCCTCTGTACTGTCCAGCTGTGGGCTCAGGATGTGTGCTGGGTGAGCTGAACTGCCACCAATTCCAGCACTGGACACAGCAGCCACTGGAATTTATAACCCTGCTTCATGGGACCAACAATGTCTGTGAACCTCTCCCACACTCCTGATTGATGGTGACAGGGGAGAAGGGATATCTAGCTAATAGATATCTGCTGAAGCCCTCTTGTTTACCATGTTTCACTCCAATCAGGCAAAGGCAACAACTTCCTGAAGAAGGTCTCTCCCTCTCTCTCTTTTTGGCCAGGAGGGTACTGGGGTGCCCAAAGGTGCTCTCTGACATTTTGGCTACTTAATAAACAGCTGAAAATCAGTATCGCAAAAAAGAAGCTTCAGGGTAGCAGAATCTTGGTTTCCTTTATTTCTTAACCATTGTCTATGAGGGTTCATACTGGTGTCAGTTGGCTGGATAACCTGTGTCTCATGGTTTCTTAATTTTCCTGACACGTGTGTTCTGTTCTTTCTGAACTACCTGCAAATCGCCCATTCTCAATTCTGAAAAATAATTTCCCTCCTTTCTCCTTTGTTCAAAATATATAGTACATAGTCCAATCAGCCTGGCGCAATGGTTGAGCATGGGTCTATGAGACAGGTGTTAGGACTCATTTTCCTGTCAAGGCACATGACAGGTTTCAGGCTGGATGCCCAGGGTGGTGCCCATGGAGGGCTGAGGATCAATGATTCCTCATCATCTTTAATGTTCCTACCTCTCTATCCCACTCCTTCTTCTCTGAAATCAATAAAAAACTTGTTTTAAAATTTTTAAAAATGTCATATACCCAATGTTGCTTCAGTGTGTTTCTAATTTTATGACTACATCAATTCTACGTGAAACCTTCTTGCACATGTACTAACCCCTGATGTTCTCCTCTTAATCTCTGTCTGTTAATTTGGCCATTTGTCCGGCCTAGAAAAACCAAGCAGCCACAAAAATATTAATGAGACATTTTACCTTCAAGTTTTGCACAAAGTCTTCTTAATTTGAAGTCTCTCACAGGCCATCTCACTAAGGACTGAGTGCTAAATTGTGTCTTTTTAAATAGGAATGCTGGGTCTGTATTTGCATTTCCTAAGATTTGATAAAATAGATTCATTCACACACCAAAGGTGTTCTAAACACTAACCAAAGTATATGTTACCTTGATAGATTAAAATAAAAACTCAGCTCCTCAAGTGCACTGGGTATATTTCAAGGGCTTAATCATCATATGGGGTTGGTGGCTACTGTACTGGACAGGGAGGCCCTGACCCTCTGCTATGTGCAGCACAGCAGGTACTACAAGGCTGGGTACCTTTTTTCCAGGGGTGGGGAGGACTGCTGTTGGTGAAACTGGTCCCAGGGGAGATGCTGCAAGCACTGGTCAAGGGGAGACACTGCAAGGGTAGATGCTGCAGCTCTGTTTGCCTGTGTGGCAGCTGCAGCCACAATTAGGGACACAGCAGGGAACCTTTGTTTGGGCCTCGGTGTCCCCAACCTCATTTCAGGGCTCACTAAGCTTTGTGCTGAGCAGAGGTCTCTGGGCTCTGCCAAGCCTCCAAGTGGGGTGTGTGAGGCGGGTTGGGGTGAGGCTCCGGGTGCCCTAGACTACTCCTAACTAATATTTGATTTGCACCCATAGATGAGAAAGTGAATTATGCGCAGGTATCATGAATGTTTGTTTACCAGAGGTTGTCAACCTCTGGGTCATGAGCAATGGAAATACATCCTGCATATCAGATATTTACATTATGATTCATAACAGTAGCAAACTTACAGTTACGAAGTAGCAACGAAAATAATTTTATGGTTGGGGGCCATCACAACATGAGGAAATTTATTAACGGGTCACAGCATTAGGAATGTTGAGAACACTGGTTTAGACAGTTGCAGAACTTGGAACTAACCTTGGCTCACACTTATGGGGTCCTGTGGTCTCAGCTCTTTGCCCTGAGTAACTCTGCTTAGGGGACCTGTCTCCATGGGGACCCAATCCCAGATTTATTTTTAAACATATATACCGGACACACCCTCTTGGCCAGGTCCCAAGGAGACAGGGCACTCTTTGAGGTCCCACCTTTAGGGGTCTGAAGTGAGCGGGGACAGTGAAGACAGTGGAGACTCAGAAACGGCCTTTGAATGAATAGGCATGAACACCTTCCCACCTTCACCCCCAACACAGGACAGCCTGCTGAGACCAATAACCCCAGGGGTAGGCTGCCCTGTCCCGCTCTAGGCTCAGGAGGCACTCTGAGAGCCTCTAGCATGGCTGGGTTCCTGTGCTCCTCACCACCCTTGATCACCGCACAGGCATAGTTTGTTTCTTGGGTGAGCAGTTATTTCATTGAGGCTCACCTGGAGCCATGGTCCTGGACGTGCCAATCTGTCTGTGCCTTTGTCTTCATTTTCAAGTTCATGAACTCTCTCTTTATGACACAACCTCCCTCAGCATTCAGGTCTCTGAAGCAGAAGCTCTAGAAGAACCAGTGACAATTGTTGGGGAGGAGTGCGGGTTATCATGAGGTGGCCTAGCACCAATAAAGCAAGGGCACTGCCTCTCAAATCCTGATGGATCCTGTCAGGTTGTAGCCTTCAGGGATCTCAAACCATTCCTCTGGCTACCAGTTCAGCACTCCAGTTTCTGTGACCATCTCTAGGCTCCAGCCTGGAAGGGGGCTGATATCATTGTTTTATATCCAATCTGGGGCACTTACCACAGTGCCTCAAGCAACTGGGGAAAATGAGAGCAAACTTGCCTGAGCTCCCAGGATCCCTGCTCACTTAATTCCTGCTTCCCTGTGTGCAGGGACATTTATGTCTCCATGGCTGGAGTTCTCTCTGAACTCCTCCCACCTCTCATCATGGACACGAGTAACCTACTCCAGTTTGGTGGCCCCTTGAAAAAGAAGCATACCACAAGTGACACCACAGGTGAGAACTTCCTTTAGGCTCTCTGTCTCCTTTGACACAACAATCAGTCAATATTTCATGAGGACTGAGCTGGGGGAGAATTTTGGGACAAATCCTGTGCTCTGTACAGAATTGACATCTCCAAGGGTCTACCCGCTGCCCTCGGACCAAGCTTGGCACAGTGTCCTTTCCATCTTGATGAAATATTTCCCATTGGCTCCTTTGCCCCACCCATCAAAGATAGTGTGGGGCTTGGTCTGGTGAGCAACTTCCTCCTAACTGCATTCACCTAACATGAAACAGGAAGAAATTCATCAACCCACAAGAGCCATGAATGTGGAGTCTACGAGGAAATTCTGAACAAACTTGGGCTTGTGCTTCTGGAGCCTTGTGTACCTAATTCTTCTCTCTTCAGTATTTTCCCAAACTCAGAGTGTAGCCATCAGTCTCAACTTGAGAAATCTTCTTGCCCCTCCTGGAGCAGAGCCTCACAGGGATCAGGGGGAGCCTCTCCTCTCCAGGTGGAGTCACACACTGATCACCTTTCCTTCAATTCTGTAATGCCAGGTAGGGCTGGGCACGGTGCCTCCTTAGACATCAAGGAAAGAAAGGGCAGAATGTTGAGAGGTGCCAACGGATGTCACCCAGGATCCCCATGGAAAGCCTCTTCCTGCCCGTGATGGGAGGGAAGAAATTCCTTAAACAAAGAACCACATGGGAACCAGTATGGGAATTCATAAGTGACGTCCTAAAATCTCTTTGATTGTAGGAGGAAAATGTCCTTTTTGGTTTATGGTAAGGCATTTTTCAATGGGACACACTAGTGAGGGCTGCAGAAGCTAGACTGTGAGCAAGGTTATACTGATGGATATTTCTAGGTCCTTCCCTTGCTTTGTGCGCAGTCCTAAGCAGTGGGAACAGCCTCTCAGGTTTCCATTAACATTAAAAGTATTTTAAAACACACACACACAAAACAGCCAGGTCATTTTAAAGAATGTTTAAGAGTAAGTTTGGAGTAGGTCCTGTGTGTGGAACACCTCAGTGTTCTCACATCCTGAGAACAGCCTCTCAGCCTTTTTTGTATGTGTGTGTGTGTGTGTGTGTGTGTGTGTGTGTGTGTGTGTGTGTGTGCGTGTGCATGTGCCTGTGCAGACTGGAAGGCTGGTTCCAGAACTTGAGTAATGAAGCCACAGAGATATCCTGGTGTTAATCCCTGGGATCTGGGAATGTTACCTAATAAGGCAAAAGGGAGTTTGCAGATGGAATGAAGGCTTTGAGATGGGGCCTGGGATTGTTAATTGTATGCCTTGGTTTCACAGCCCACAGGACAGCACAGAGCCCAAATAAACCTGATTTCAGGGTGTGTCTCTGAGCTAGTTTCCAGAGAAGATTAGCATTTGAAGTGGAAGACCCTAAAAGGATATCACCCTCCCCATGTGCACAGCATCAATGCACTGAGAGCCTGACTAGAACAAAAGGAGGAACTCACCCCTATATTCATGAATCACTGTAGGGTTGGGACAGCACATCTCATCTCACAGGCCTCTGTCCTCACACTGGATTTTAATCATCAGCTCCTCTGGTTCTCAGGTCCTCAGTCTCAGGCAAATTAAACCAACAGCTTTCCTGCCCCCCCTTCCCCTCATCCCACCAGCTTGCATATCTTGGGGTTTCTCAGTCTTTGTAATCACACCAGCCAAGTCCTCATAACCTCCTGCTGCTCTGAAGAACCCTGAATAATACAGTGCACTACCAATGTATGCAGGCAGAGTTGGGGGGAGAAGATGAGCAGGAGAAGGGACCACAGAGCAGAGATTGGAGTCATGTTGCTACAGCCGTGGAATGCTGGCGACCTAGCAACTGGAGGAGCCAGGAAACAGACTCTCCCTGGAATCTCCACAAGGAACCAGCCCATCTCTCACCTTGACTTCTGCTATTCTAAGCCCCTGGGACTTCTCAATCCCACAGAGCCTTTGCTTCTTTGTGCAATATCTTTTCTCCTCACAATTTGAGAAGTCAGTCTGTCTTCACCTGGCACCATGTTTCTCATCCAACCTTGCTATTTGGTGGTTTTAGTTAATGTATCCTCAGCAGTGAGCCAAAAGTACCTCTCAAGCAGCACCATTGTGCCTAGTCTATAGTGCAGCATACTAATAAGCCCAGATAATAGCATCTGGGCCACCTCGTGTGGCAGGAAACACCTTCCAGTCTAGAGGAAGTTGACGAACAAAGGGCAATGGGCACACCGGGAAATAGAAGTGGTCAAGGAACCTGGAACTGAGCTGGAAGGGACAGAAGATCGGAAGGAAGTAATCCGGGAATCACCCCTTTCCTGTCAGAAACCTCCCTGAGGAATTCACAGTCTTGGGCCCCCTGGGGAATGTATAGTCTTAGGACCCTAGGGGCACTAGAGCCTGGATATGGGGAAGGTACTTGCTGAGCTTTATGCTGTCCTGGGATGAAGTTGGAAGTGCTGCTTCCCTGCAAGCCCATGAGGTCCCCAAACTGGTGTGCCCG
Organism: Myotis pilosus; assembly: GCA_036010255.1. NCBI lineage: Eukaryota > Metazoa > Chordata > Mammalia > Chiroptera > Vespertilionidae > Myotis > Myotis pilosus. Next base: position 1,197,760 of record JASKON010000048.1, read on the forward strand.
ATACATTATCTCTTAAAAGACCTAATACATGCAAGGGCTCAGCTTCAGAATAAAACCACTGCAAAGACAGAGGATGGAGCCACGCAGAGGAGCCATCCTCACTAAGGGGAATAAGAAGGAGTGGAGGGCAATATGCAGTCCCCAGTTCTGCCATTGACACCCAGGAAATGGAGTGCCTGAACCTTCCTCAGTCAAGCTGTCTTTACCTTTGCCCACACCACACAAAGGGGAAGTACTGGGATAGCTCATCCAGGAGACACCAGGACTCCCCCAAGAGAAAAGGGAGGTTCCCCCTGACTGGCTCAATTTCTGCATGCTGTACTGGATCAGTCTGACCTTACTTAGACTATATTAAAGAGTTTGACTGTTTTAAAAGCATTTACTGATTGAATTTAGGTAGAGAGGGGAGGAGAGAGAGAGACGTGGAGTTTTTGTTCTGATTTTATAAGGACTCATTATATAAGAATTCTTGTATGTGCACTGGCCAGGCATCAAACACCCAACCTTGCCATACCAGGATGATGCTGTGACCCACTAAGCCACCCAGCCAGGGCAAGAGCTTCATTCTTGGTAAAGCTCTTCTTTCCAGGGTTGCAGGTGTATGTAGACTCCAGGTCAGTTTGGAGTGGAATGTGGTGAGGCAGGTGAAGGAAGCAGATTTGCATGGAGGCCCCACCCTCCTCTGAAGCAGGGGAGAGGATAAGAGAAGTGTGGGGAGCCAGGCTCAGGCTTGGGGTGTCAGAAGGCAGCATTCTTGGTGTAGCTCCACCATGACCTGGCCTCTGCTCCTGCTCACCCTCCTCACTCAGGGCCCAGGTGAGGCCTCCGTGGAGGGACCGTGGGTTCACCTTGGCCTGATTCTTTGCCTCCTCTTCAGCATCACCAGGTCCCCAGAACTGCACCCACCAGTGAGTGCTTTTGGTGTTTTCAGGGCCCTGGGCACAGTCTGCCCTGACTCACCCTCACTCAGTGTCCATGGCTCTGGGACAGTCAGTCTTCTCCACCTGTGCCAGATGCAGCGATGATTTTAGTGGTTATGATCATGTCTCCTGGTACAAAGAATGACCAGGCATGGCCCTAAACTGCTGGTTTATAAAATCCAAAAATGGCCATCAGTGATCCCTTATTTATTCGCTTGCTAAAAATGTGGAAAAACAGCTGCGCTGACCTGGCCTGGACTGCCATTGGAGGATGGGGCTGATAAGTACTGTTGTTCATCACATGAGCTGTGGCACTATTCACAGTGGTGCAAGTTTGTGGGAAAGTGAGACCAACACCTGCCCTGGGGTCACAGGCTCCCTCCTTGCTCTGAAGATGCTTCCCCACCCCGAGCAGGGGCTCATGCAACATGGCCCTGAGGAAAATTCATCCTCTCTCTGTACTCCCTCCTCTCCCAAAGCATTGAGAGGGCAGCTTGTTTTCTTCAGATAGTGTCCTCTCTCACACACAATCCCAAAGAAAACTCTCTTGTACTGGCTTGTTGTCTTTGCTTGTGTTTTGTGCATCCAGACTCCCACTCATTCAAACCTTTCATTGTAACAGCCACAAGGAGGCCCCTCATGTGCAGGTTGGGTAGATTTTCCGCAATCCTCTGGGAAAACCTCACTTTAAATCGCTTAACCTCTCATACCTGTGCAGACCACCTGGATTCAGTTCTCCCTCAATGAAGTGGGAATGAGAATAAAGAAAAAAAATTATTTCCTTCTCTTCCTTTCTCCCCTCCTTCCAATTTGATTTTCTTTCTTTTTATGCTCCCAATACTTCCCAGAACCAAGGAAGGTTTGAGGCTGGGTTTTGAGTGAAAGGTTCTGTGTCCTCTCAGAATCACCACTGCGCACAGGTACCTAAAGGTTGCTTCTAGAAGCAGCCCATTTCTGCTTGGATCTTCCAGAATCTGTGATAGGTGGCCCCATTCCTCAGGGGTCCCCAAAGATATCTGTGATGCTGCAACACATTTCCAGTGATAATCCCAGTTAAAGTGCATCAAACAGTACAAGTACACATAACTATCAGCCCAAGAAGTTCAGGACTGTTAAATGAAGCTGCGACAATGTGCCACAAGCCCTGGTGTGTGACCTCATGATCCAAAGGCTGTAAGCCATCTCTGACTTTCAGCCCTGCAGATGTCAGCTCTTAGAAATGACATGGATGATCACCCTACCTGGAACATAAGTCTTTGCTATGATTTTCTCCATTTAAGTCACTTGGTGACATTTTTCCAAGTACTGCTTTCTTTACCAT